>CM050166.1:269204069-269929069 GCA_027410445.1 Discoglossus pictus | reverse complement strand
ACTCTTCCTACTCGGTCTCATGTAATACAGCTTGTTTCACATCTCTTACGAAAGGTCATGTCCACAGGGAAGGGGGCTTCATGCTACCAATGACTCATGCTTCTCAAACACACAGCATGTCATTGCTGGTTAGCATAATGAGACATTAACCCTTTAGATGCAACAGATGCCATGTAAAGGCCTCTGTTGCCAACACTATCCCCTTACAGGTGTCCTGTAATCTAAAATGCTTGCTATAGAAGTACTTCACTTCTACAATGAACTAATATGCTCCTATTAAAGGACCTCCGTGGCATCTAAAATTAACCATTGTGGGCCTATCATTACCTCAATACCATGGAGGTCTTTAACTGAGCCCAGGGTAACATTAACCCTAACCAAGGGGGTCCTCATGGACCCCTATGGCACCCTAACCTACCAGCACATGGGTAAGTCCATTTCAATAAAAGATCTTCTGTTCTTTCTATGGATTTCCATGGTTGGTTTGGGGCTGGCTGCTCGGATTAAGGCGACCAAAAATCTGCAGTCTGCTCCAACTGGCGAGAAGAAAGAAACCTTGTGCACGGACACAGAGTTGTCTTTGTATTTTGAAAGAACAATTACCAGCCCTTATCCTCTTTTGCCTAGAACAGTTTTTCTCAACAGATGGTCCTGGCACTTTTTTTGTTCAGTTGTGTCCATCTGTCTGTGACCATGTCAAAGCAATGGAATGCACTGCCACATAATATGAACCAAAGCTCTACTTCACTGTTGTCCAATCTCCTGTTAAAATCAACTTAAATATGCTTTCAAATAGTTAGCATCTTTCCATAAGTACTTCAATTTTTACTCTTGAGTCTCTATGCATCTTTTCTTCATATAATTAGATTGCAAACTCGTAATGGCAGGAACTCTGTTTTCTTTATGCAAGATTCCTTTATATGATTATGTAATTATTTTGTACATTATCTTTTTAAAGCCTTGTGCATCTAAATGGCAATATACAAATAAAAATAAAAAATAGGTACATACATAGGGCTCAATAACACGGCTCCTGTATGAAATATCCCATGTAGGGAGATACATAGCCATTACATTCTTCCTGCAGCAAAACCTTATGGGTAAACCCGAACATAGTGATGGCTACATGAGATAGGTTTTTTACCTAATCTACTCTAATCCTACATATTTGGGTGAAATCTGTGGAAGGTCTCAGTAAGTGCAAGACCTCCATTTAAACTCAACTACACGCAACAAAACCCATATCGAGAGCTATCTATCAGCCGATTGATCTAAGCGCACCCACTCTTGTGCTTTGTGGTGGAAGTCCCATTAACAACCTCAAAGTACCCCCAAAGTACCTATGGACCTTCAAGGACCCTGCTCTAGATACACCCATGGAGATTAGGTAGAGGCCCCATGGGGAATAAGTAAATTATTTATTGGGGACAAAGGCATCTACAGTGACCCTCATGGTAGATAATCTACTTATCCCGTGGGGGGATATCTAATATTAATATCTTATATTAAAAAAGATATAATCCAACACAGACTGCTTATATCAAACACACATTACATGGACTCATTCTATACACATAAAGATTTATTTAATTTAAAAACAAATTGGTTTAAACACCCCCAGAGCTGCCTACATAGGCACCTGGTACTAACCAATAGAAACATTAAAGTATGTTTAACCCTATATTGACCTTCCAGCAAAAAGCAGCACACTGCAGAGATACAGAGCCCCATTTTGCTACAATCCTACAGCTGCCTCTGATTGGCCAAAATTAATTAGGAATGTTATGCTTATTTAGCTAGGGTTTTCAGGGGCATTCCTTGTCAAAACCGACTGACAGAAAACAAGAAATTCAGCAAACTCTAGGGCAAATTTATTAGGGTTTATGTTGTGATTTTTTTCATGCAATAAACGTTTGCATTAACTACTGATTCTCAGATGCATTCATCATCCATGAAACTTCTATATGCCTTTAAGTATATAGATGGGTAGGTAAATGTATGGTCTATAAAACTCTGAGGTCTGAACTCCACCAGTCAGACACAAGAGCATACAGCAAGAAATCTACTACAACTGCCCACCTAATTATGCAAAGTGGGTGGAGCAAATCAACAGAGCACATCTGGCAAAAACTTTAAAAAGTTAAAGCTTTGAAGTATAAATACAAACATTACAAAGTTCACACATAATACATCAAGGATACTTATGAATGTACTTTCATTTTAACAGCCATTGTTATAGTACAGTAGTTCTTTAAAATGTGCATCTTACTTAAAGCCATGCCTAAGATTGATGGATTATGAGTGCATCTGCATACACTACTAGTTCTCCTCTATCAAACATTTTTTTTGCATGAAAAAATAAAATAAATAAATGCCAAAACAAACATTTAAACAATTACCTTGAAGTTAGTAAAATGCCTTGTAATGTCTGACAGTTGAAAACCAGGGTTTACACCCTCTCCAAGCCTAGGCTAAAATTAGCATTAATTTAAAAAATGGTTTTGGCCAATCAGGAGGAAGCAGAGGCTGAAACATTTGCACCACAATCTGGAGTTGCGGTCTGTGCTGAAAAGCAACCTTGGATATGTAGTCCGACTCTTATATGAAAACATAATACTTTCGAACATGTGCCAACCTGTGCAGCACATTCACACTAGATTAAACATGCAGGTTGTCCGTTCCCTGCATTACTGCTAATAGGGTTTATTTCTCTCTGCCTGTCTAACTGTGGAAAATGTCAGCTGTGACCCCACCAACCATGTGACTGTCAGCACTTCATTTGGAGGTCCCAACCTGTACCTAGATGCTCTACAGCCAGGTACACTGTTATGCAAGTCTCCTAGGGGTGTGCAATTCCAGATAGTAGTATCCAGCATATAAATATGGAAGTACATTCAACTTTTCAATATAATACATATTGTTCTAATAAATCAGTGGCTGTTTTTTAGGAAACATTTGAAACCCCCATGGAAACTTCTGTATACATTTAAAAATGCTGCAAGGATCAATTTGCTGTAATGGTTAGATATTAATTCCTATTATAAAATTATATCTCTCCTAGCTCATGTAAGCAGAGGTAGACTTTGCTCATGAGTTAATCAGTTATTTTATACTCACTTGATAAAACAATGTAATCATGAAACTCTTAACAAGAATTGAGTATGTGTGTCAGAAAATGAAAATGTCATACTAAAATAATTCCAATAGTTATAACTTAGACCAGTGCCTTCAAACTGAAGGGACATTTTTTTTTTTAAATCAGCAATGGTGTGCCATATTTAAAATAACTGGAAAAAAATGCTTATTTAAATATATAAAATTAATGTATTTATAATTTTTCTATGAAATAACTAAGATTTTAGTAGTGAATATGATATTCTATGTATTTAATAATGCAAGTTTTGGCAGACAATGAGCCCCAGAGAGCAGCTGGTGGGCCCCCAGTTGGATAGCTCCAATATAAATGACTTTTTATTCTTTTTGAGTAAACAAAGTATGCATCCACTGAAACCCGTTTTTTTATTTTTTTTTTTACTGCCCGACTTGATTTTTTAACTGTATAAACATTGTAAAATAGTTTTAAGAAAAACCTAAAAATAATTAAGAAACATCACTTTAAAAATGATTTCTGTTTACATGTGTAATGCACCATTCTAATTCCCTGCTTTATTATAGTTGCAGTAACCCCTGGAATTTTGTATCTCGCCATAAAATTTAAAGCAATAAATTGTGCTCTTGCATTTATAAACTAGTAATTTTATTAAGTGCTATAAATTAGCTTTGCACTGTTGCCACAAGCATCCATAATTCTTTGTAAGGGACGTTTGCATTTGTGGAGATCTTTTTTCTTTAAAGTACAGTTGTCCTTTGAATGGTATGCTTTGAGAGATAATGTTTCTTGTTCTCTAATACAGCCAATTGTCAGGTAACATTTAACATAGATAAAGGTGAGAAGAACATGTTTGGAGAAATTTTCCCAAACATTTCTCCAGACTATAAAATATGGAAATAACTTACTCTGCTTGTCCTGGGGTTGGGGTGACTCGCTCATGAGTATACCAGTCAGGGAGAGAGTAAGACATTGCAGGGTTTCTCTTTGCTGTAGTTGGAACCTGTTTCAACAAATCTGCAAAAAAAATTGTAAAATAAAATTAAATACCGGTATGTATCTTCTTGTGAGGCTAGACAACTAAAGGGTATTATGGATGCTTAACATTTTTAAACTATAATTGTGCAAATACTGGTACACTGCTAGTCTTGTCAGTTCAGCCTGGCTCATTTTTTTTTACTGGTATCCAAGTAGTTTTGTATATCTCTGCCTTTTTCAGTAATAAAGGATGTGATCCTTTGTCCAAATAGACAACAGTTAGGATACAAGGCAAAGGTATCATTGCAATAGTTGTTGACCAATGGGCAAGTGCCCTTCTCAACAATCTCCGTTATGGAAGGTCTCTGGAAAGGAAGAATTGTCAAAGTGATTACATATTATGTAAAAGAGAATAGATTGTTAAATCATATTGACCCACTTAGATCAACAATTATACCTTGGGGTTGGCAAGCATGAAACTTGGCTGCCATTTTACCTGCTGCCTCCCCTACTGGCTGTCATGTGCAGAGGGGGAGAGGAGATCTTGCTGATATTTAACAAAATGCCAAAATAGAGGATTGCAACACGTCGATGTACAGAGATGCATTTCTAGCACCATAATATGTAACAACATCACGCAATGCGGTTTTACAAGGCTGCGATGCCTAGTGAATCTCAGCCATATTCCCTTATTTGATATGCAGATTAATTTATCAATCAGATGCCACTATGCATAAAAACCTTTGAATCAGAACAGGCAACAATTCAGGAATAACAATGTGAATATAAAAGTGAAGCAAGTAGCATTTCTTGAGTTTCGGGGGGGCCAATTGGTCTCCTCTTATTCATTCAGGGTTATCCCTAAATCCTGGCCTGTCTGAGGTTTCCAGAGGAGAATTGGGAACCATTAGCATAATGGATATAAAATTAATCTGCCATTGTAATATTTAAAAATACAACTGAATGTACTTAAACACCACAATTAACATATTTTTCTAAAGTTTAGAAATTAAATTAATTTTGCAAGAAAATGAGGAACACTTCTGTATTTTTTGATAATGAAAGATTGTGTAAACATATTACATTTTTAATTAGATGTAAAAGTTGTGCAACACTGAAGGCCTTTGGGTTATGAACTCTATCACTATTGTCTACCTGGTCGGCCTCCCCGTTTTGCCAATTTAACATAATCTGAGTCAGTATCCCTAATCCACTTCCTGCGGCTTCCGTTCACTGCCTCATTATGTGGTTCGGAAAGATCGCTTAAGCCTGGAATTTGGGATGTAGGAGGGATAACAACTTCACTTGCTTTCTCAGATTGTTTTGATGGAGCATGGTAAAACCATTCTGCAAACAGAAAAAATGAATAATGAATATACATTAACAAATACAGTATTTGGATTTCTAGAACCCTCAACATAAAAATGCCATGACATAAATGACAAATAACTGGGTCAAGTGTCTGTCAATGGCTTATCATGTACTCTTGTATTTTCCAAGCAGTGTTCCATGGAGCCTTTGGGTTCCAGGTTGTATGACCTGAAAATACCACAAGAAAATTATCCCAAAAAGTTTCTCTGTGGAAATCTTTATGGAGTTATTGAGAAGTGTCAGGAGTTTTTAGAAATGGATGATTTTTAAGTCCTCAGACTGAAGTGTTGTAGGTAACGTTAATGGACTGTAGGAATCCACTTGACTTTTTTTGTAACTTTGCCCTTTATGAATATTTTTGGGGTCCAAAAATGGTTCCATTTCGGAGTTAGGACTTTATTAGAAGGCTGCAACAGTCCTATAGGGGTGTGCTGGCAACGTGCCGAACGTATACTCCCATAGGAGACAGAGTCTAAAACTCAGTAGTCTCCATAGCAATGCTACCTATTAGTGAACATGCTACAATAGCCCCATCATCCTCTCATCTCATGAGTGAAGGGAGATTTATGACCTCTCCACCCTACTACATCCTTATAGTATTGGTCCCCTTCCCACCACCCCCTTGTTTTGAAGTATGGTGCACCATTAATCCCTAATTATCCTCTATACCTACCCCCACCGACAAAAAAATAATAATATGTGCAAATAGGGGGCCCAATGGACCCTCATATGACCTATCCACTATGGAAGTGCCTGTGGACCCCTAATGGCCCTATTGCTATCTGCATGGAGGACCCTATGGAATTTCATGGTATACTAGCCTCATACCATAAGAATCCCTATGGACTCAATATAATAATAGCCTAACACTATAGTGGATCCTATAGAAACCCCATGGCACCCTAACCCATAATGAGGGTCATATGGACCCCCACAGTCTCTACCATAAACTACCTATTTCCGATAGGTCAGGCCCCATAGCATTTATTTAAGGTATGTAAAAAGGTTAATGGGATCATTTTATAAATAAGGCTATAATAGGACAGAGAAGGTGAGTTTAAAAATCCTAAAATATACAAAAAAAAAATAATCATAAACTTTATTAATGACATATAAACAATAGCAATAACAATGTAGGCACAAAATGAAATATGTGTAATAAAATATATATGCTATGAACCCCAAAAGGATGCCCCCGGTCTGGAAAGTTCAAGTAATTGTGACCCCAAAGCTGGCTACATCCCGATCTTAAAGTGTATAAAGATATTAATAAACAGATGTATATAATAACCGAATGAATTCTTCAAATACTGAATCACTAAACACTAGTAAGTATTGGGTATTGCTCCTTAGAAAGGGACATGATCCTATCATATAATCAAATCCAATACACCCAGGAGGTAACAGATTTGAGAGTTAACAACAACAACAACAACACAAATCAGGCAATATCATGACATTTAAAAAAAAGGAGGTATGACATGGGACTAGGCGTTAAAGAATAAATCAAATTTACAGCAGAATAAATAAGTATATATAACCATCTCTTTGGGGACCCTAGCATACATTGGATGTATATTTTTGTATACAGGTTTCATTTTGTGCATACCTTTTTATTTTGATGTCATTACATCACTAATAAAATTAAGATATTTTTATTCTGGCATTATTATTTTCTTGATTATATGTGTTTCCATGTTTTCTATCTTTTAGTAGTTACTTTAGGGTTCTTGAGATTTTGGAAGACTTCCTGTTTTGTAAAAATGTAACCCCTTTCCTGCAAGGATTATGGCAAAGAAGGTTATAGCTTTAACTGCAGTGAGAGCCGTTTCTTCTCATGTAACCGTTCTCAGCAGGGGCTTAGCTGGTGCTACTGTTGGTTTAGATTAGATGTAAAAGTTTAGCCTCACTACGAGCACCCGCAGAGCTTTAGAAGAATACTTAGGATTAGCTTAGATTTCTTACTGGGGCCATGTAATAGCCATTTAGGTAAGAGAGACAAAGAACAGGGAGCATATTACATGTAGTGATCAATTGTTAGTGTATACTCGTAATGGTTTGTTATGGGCAGCATATAATAGCTACGTTAGGGCTTCCATGGGATTGTTTTTTTTTTTTTTTTAATAGGATTTCCTACAGGAGCCATGTAAATCGAGCTCATAGTTTGGCAATCTGAGCTGTAGATAAAAATATAATTTTAAATGGCCACCGTCTTAATTACTTTTTAAATTCATCAAAGCAGAGTATCAGTATTTTTTCCATTTAAATGTGATTAAGATTTCATCTATATATAATTAGTCTTGATCTTTTGTGAGAAACAGAAAACAAATGATTTTCGCAGTCATTTTTGGGTTAGATTTCTGCAGCTACTACTACAAACACTTTATTACATAGTGGCAGCATCTGTAGAAATGTGGGGTCACAGTTTCTAAAAAGATGGCAGGAGCTCCAGCCTAAAAGATCAGAGGGAAAACAGCAAATTTCAGTGTGTTTTCACAAAATTTTATAAAGTGTAAATAAAAAAAATAAAAAAAAGAAGTTTAGTTAAAGGACATAAAAGAATACATGACTATATCCGTTTAACACGTTTTTATAGGAATCTGTGTGTTTTTGCTTAGATTCCTTGCTTTTCTCAGAAGAGTTTCTGACAAACATAAAATGAGACTCCCATGAGGAAGCATCGCCCGGGAATACGGATGATGCAAGGTAAGGAATCTCAAGACATAGCAGCCACTTAACCTTCTATTTAAAAATAAATGAAAGTCTGGTTACTTTTATGTAAAACTGTAATAATACTGAAGATATTATGTCAGATAATATCCAATGCTTTCGGGTAAAAAAAAATATGAGAGTATATCTTTAATAGGAAGCTAATCTATTTTCTTTCAAAACTATTTTTTGTTTCTTTTATCTGTTACTAATATACAGGTAAATTAGGTGAACTTGTTGTGGTAATTAATGACAGCATTTTAACTATTTATCATGTAAAAAATGAAAATGAAGATGGTTTTGAAATCAGAAGAAAAATGTACATACATGCATATTTTTTGCCGATAGATATTTGATCAAAACAACACTATTATAGCCATTAAACAAGGACTAATTTCATTGATTAAAAATAATGTATGATTTATGTAGCTATAAAATATTTTTTATATATCACTATATATTTCAGTGTGTGGAACCTCTTATCTAGTCAAAATTGCAATTTACAATGTCATAGGGAAATAACCATCCACAATACAAAATTAAGACTGGCTTAAATCCCCCTAGCCATTTTCATAACAATTTCAAGAGAAGTAATTGACCATAAAATCCTACATTGACTGACATCTTTCCAGTTCCATTCACCATCAAGACTGGGGCAGCCATTTCTGCAGGGGCTCAGCCATGACACTGGGTCTCATACCATCCAACTAAGCAGGATGACGCACCAATGGACACCTTCCACTTCCAGACCTAGAGCCACACAAACCACCAAGTCTTCTGCCTCTGAACTCACTTAACTTTCCCTCCCATCTATGATTTGTATTCATTTATAGTGTGGGTTTAGCGCTATCACCTCCATTTTTTTTTTTTAAAGTTTTACATTCAAAGACTTAATTAACTCCCTACCCTATTTTCAATAACTTGCCAAGCCCTTAATTATTTCCCCTTTTGTTCCATTAATCATTTACAGCCTTATTAAATTGCGATTCGGTACATTTAAAAGAGCTCTATATAAGCACACAGCATATTTTTTTACAGAAGTTTTTAGTTAGTGAAGGCCTTGCTTTTGGATATAAGTTCACCAACTAAAAACTTCTGTAAAAAAATATGCCCTGTGCTTAAAATTAGAGCCCTTTTAAATGTACTGAATTGCAATTTAATAAGGCTGTTAGTCTGTAAATGTGCAAGCTCTAGTCTTGATATTGATATGGCCATATACTGTACTCCAGTGCAATATAAATGAGAGATAATAATGCATATTCACAAAGATTTTAGACATGATAGTGGGATATCCGATTTATAATCTAGTCTGGAGGGGTGTATATAATATTTTGATGCGAGAAGGCAGCACCAGAGCTTTAAACAGTTATCACACCTATAATAAATTTTAAGGCTTAAATGTGATGAGATTCCTTCATTAAAGGAAAGCTGACACCCAACAGAAAGTTAATCATACATTTATGCTTCCATTGCTGTGTTTTCCAACGGTTTACTTTTTAGTTATGTTTTGCTTTACAATTTGATATGAATCTATATTATAGTAGTTAACATTTCTATACTACAAAATTATTTACAGGTGTATTTAGCCTAGTATTTTCTTTTATTAAACAACGGTCACAGAACAGGAGTAAAGCAATGCAAAACTGTAAATTCACATTAACAATATTAGCTCAAATATGAGGTTTCGACAAATATAAAATGTATTTTGTGTTATTTAAACATTACTCTGTCACAAAAAAAAAATAAGTATTTCTACTGTCAACTTCCCTTTAATCATTCAGTAGGACGATTAAGACTGTATAAAAGATTTCGCTTTTCTGTATTTTGTACAAACGTACCACATGTAGCATTTCTGCTTGGGGCACCGGATGGATGTTTTACTAACTGCTTCATAGTGTATCCTCCTTAGAAAACAAAACAAATATATATGAATATGTTATTGATAGGTTTGCTCATAAAAACAAAAATTGTTAATATTGTTACATCATATTGCATTTTCTGCCTCAGAAGGAAGCCTACAATTCAACAAATAATGAGACTGAAAAAACAGCAATACTCTGTTTTGGGTGGGAAAATATAAATACATAAATAATTATCTATATATATATATCTATCTCAATATCATGAGACTTTTAATAGGGTTGTCCTCCCTAATTAATAGACACAGAGGTCATCTTGGGTTCTGAAAGTAAGCATTGGTAGCCAAGACCCAATACTCCTTATCAGAAGCCAACAGCAGACCATCACTACCAAAGAGGTCGATAGCACAATAGCCTTCACCAGCCCTCATAAAACACAATTACAATTCAGGGTGCCACAAAACACAACTTGTGATTTAGTTAGAGATTTAAACCTGCATCCCACCCCTCTCGCTTAAGTTTGGACATAATTTAGTATTAACTGATCCAGCTTTCCCAGATGGAAATATGGGGGTGATCTATCATCTGTCAGCAAACTAATATAAAAGATATTTTTTTCCATTGCTTCTTCCCAGACAAAGATCCTTTGGACTGATGAGATGATGAACTGAATCAAAAGTCCCTTGGCTTATAAATGAAGTAAATTACAGTCCTAGCTTACCTTTAAGGATATAGTGCAACTCCAGAAAAATAAACGGCTCTCAGGAAAGAGTTGTCCCAAGGTCCACCTATGGTCTATCTCAGGTACTCTAATGTATATGGCTATCCAAGAGCAGCTACTTGCTCCTGGGTGCTTTTTTAACAAATGTGAGACTAGACAAACGATATCATCAAATGGATAAAAGTGCTGGATAAACAACATAGCAAGTCTTGTTTACCAGATAAGAAAGTAACTTAGAAACAAGCAGAAAAAAAAAAAAAATCTACTATACAACTGGGAGCTATTTGTTGTAAACACATTCTTTCGTGTCCTCCCTTGTGTCCAAATTATAAACACTTGTGTTATTTTATGTCCTGGAATGTGTTATTGTCACAAACTCCTTTATGTTACATCTCAGGGTGAAACTAGCCAGTACAGCATGCAAAATAATGACTTCTGGAAGGGTTTAATGGACTGGTAATGAACACGGGGGCACTTGGAGGAACATTACAAATACTCTGTACCAAACACTTAATGACATTTACTAGACTTAAGGAAAAAAAAAAAATATATATATTTTACTTCATTATTTGTCACCATATAGAAGATGTATTACTAATGATTCAATTCTCTCCAAGATTCAGCTGCAATTAAAAGCTTCATTGTAGCCTTATATTTTAAAAAAATAAAAATAAATAATACTTTTTTTGAAGTTTTATACTTAAAATAGGCAAATGTTTTTTAAAATGTAAAAAAAGCATATCTTTTTAATTTTTAGGTACAATAATGCTGCAGTGGTATCCACCCTTTTGATTTCTACTGATCAAGTTCCTGAGGTTGGGATGCAACTTTAAATGAAGATAATCTGCACAATGGGAATATGGCAGCTAAAATTGCCAGTGTGTTTCAACAGTACAAACTGAAAGAACATGGTTTACAAGGACATAACCTCGTAAGAAATTAGCAGATGTAATCATCTCTGAAGAGGAAATGGAGACCCTCAGAGAAGTATTACATATAAAGTTAAAAATGTCAATTTTATTTATGTTACTGTTTGCTTCCTAAAACATTTTGCTTATTAAATCTAATTGTGCAAAAGTCCATATTTATTATCCACATTGATTTTACTCATCTGTAAATATATTTTCTTAGATATAATTCGGAATTATTAAAATAGCTTTATATTATTTTAACCCCAAGAGTAATGGACATGTTGTATACTGTTTTTTGTACTTATATTTAAACAATTTCTGAAATGTTCTTGTCTGTTTTTAATTTTCTAGAGACTGCGCGGTCATTCAAAATAGCCCAACGTCACATATGCTCCAATGCACAGACATATATACAATATATAATATACACAGTAATAGGATTCCTTGGAAGGGGTGACCACACCATGTACACATTCTGCATACGGAAGACGCCTAATGACTCCTGCCTTGATTTATACAGCTTGTCCCCGTCATATTCTCCATAAATTGGAATGGATGCCAAGACAAATAGCAATTTGCTTTTCCAAGGGTGAAAATTCATAATATCTGATCATGAATATCATTAGAACGGTTCTGCACCATCATGTAGAGTAATCACAAGTAAGTAAACAAAATGTGCATTTGATGGGTTTTGCATGGTTTTATAATTGTTCTAATATGCCTTATTGTTAGATCTTATAACACTCAAACTATTTGTTTACATTAATTCAGCCGGAGACAATATATTTTTCACATCTTTTACCTATGAGAATAGTGTGTCTAAAGCAGTGTTTCCCAAACCTCTCCTCAAGGCACACCAGACAGGCCATGATTTAGGTAAAACACTGTGTGAACAAAAGGTGAGGCAACTAGTATTCAACAGGGGGTAGGTGGAGCAGCAAATTAGTTCACCTGTATATTCACTAATTGCTTCACCTAAATCATGGCCTGTCTGGTCCTGAGAGAAGCTTTGAGAACCATTGGTCTTAAAAAAAAAAAAAAAAAATCTTTGGATGAAACAGAATACGTGCGGCTAATTTCACGGTTCCTGTGATTTTTAGGTCTTTGCAGAAACTGTAGCTAGCAAGAGCTCAGCAGGATGACATAAATGTGCATCAAATGGAGGTTATATAGTCTTCAATTAAAATGAATGTCCTTATTGTGATGTGGCTCAGAATACGTGGTACACAAGTTACGCATTTCACTACAATAGTGTTTCATTTATTCTGTAAGATTTTACACAGAATACATTCTTTTTTTACAAAATGTATCAGTTTGAATGTCTATGAAAATGAAGTGAAGGTTTGGAATACATTCTTCTTATGGATACACCAACAAATATCATAATATAATGTATATAATGCATTTAAAGGGGCATAAGATCAAAACCAGATTTATATAAAAAAATATATAAAAATTTAAAAAAGGGCTACCGTATATACTCGAGCATAAGCAGAGTTTTTCAGCCCTTTTTTTAAGGCAAAAAAGGGCCCCCTCGGCTTATACCCGAGTCACTCTCCCCCGCGTGTCTCTCTAACCCCCACCCCCTGTGTGTCTCTCTAACCCCCACCCCCTGCGTGCCTTCCCTCCCCCCTCCACAACCTAAACCCCCCTAAATACCTTCCCCTCACTTACCTGCTTGTGCTCCGGCCTCCGTTTCTTGACCCGTGCGCGCATGTGACGTCACATGCGCGTCCGGGATCAAGGAGCGGAGGCTGGAGCACAAAGCAGGTAAGTGAGGGGGAAGGTATTTAGGGGGTTTAGGCAGAGGATGAAGATGAAGAGGGAGGTTGAGGAGGGTGATAAGGGAGTGGGAACAAGAGACACAGGGAAGGAGAGGGGAGAAGAGACACAGGGAAGGGAGAGGGGAGAAGAGACACAGGAAGGGAGAGGGGAGAAGAGACACAGGGAAGGGAGAGGGGAGAAGAGACCACGAGAGATGAGAGGGGGACACAGAGGGACAGCACATTTCCCACCCCTCGGCTTATACTGGAGTCACTTATTTTACCCAGTATTTTGTGGTAAAATGGGTGCCTCGGCATATACGGTAACTTTAATGGGCTAAGGGCAGCAATAAAACCTATAGACTGGGATAAAGAACTTACATGAAAAATACTGAAAATAAAGGGACAACATTCAAATCCTTACTAAATATAAATAAATACACACTGGCATGTACCACGCGGAAATAAAATGAATAGGAGTAAATCACATCCCATGTGGCTTAACAATGACTTAAATATCATGAGGAAAAAGAAACATGCATTTAAATTATACAAGAAGGAGGGAACAGAGGCAGCTTTATGTGACTATAAGAAATCAACTAGGCCTGTAAAAGGGCTATTAGACTGGCTAAAATAGAAAATGAGAAGTCAGTTGCAAAAGAAAGTAAGATTAACCCTAAAATATTTGTTATATATATTAATGGGAAGAAGGCGAGGAAGGAAGCTATAGGAACATTACAATGTGACACGGGCCATGTGATAATTAGTAATTTAATAACCAGGAAAAGGCAAATTAGCTAAATAGGTTATTTTCTTCGGTATACACAAGGGAGGTATCAGTGGTTGGGACACTGCAACATAATGGGGCTAACACTACCTTCACCAAATAACTGTTTAACGCAGGAAGAAATACAAAAGAGGTTGGAAAATATAAATGTCAATAAAGCCCCTGGTTCTGATGGAATACATCCACGGGTCCTGAGGGAACTGGGTTTTGTAATGGCCAAACCTATTTATATTTAAATTTTCGCGACCAACAGGGTCGCTACACAGATGACTGAGAAAGGCCAGAGGTGATACCTATATTTAAGAAGGGAGCAAGAGCAAAATCGAGGGAATTATATTAGCCAGTGAGCCTCACTTCTGTAGTGGGAAAGCTTTTAGATGGTTAATAAGGGATAGTATACAATAATATTGTCTATTCGAAAAGGATTATAAGTAGGAGCCAACATGGATGTTATGAAGGATAGGTAATGTCAAACAAATCAAATTAGTTTCTATGAGGATGTTAGTAGGAACTTGGATCAAGGGCAACTCAGTGGATGTAGTATTTTTGGATTTGCAAAGGCTTTTGATACAGTGCCACATGGAAGACTATTGTGCAAACTAAGAGATACTGGAATTGCAGTAAATATCTGCTCATGGATTGAGAGCTGGCCTAAAAGAAAGGAAGCAAAGGGTTGTGGTAAATGGAACAAACTCGATTTGACTAATGTGGTAAGTGGGTTCCTCCGGGTTCAGTTATTAGGTCATTTTTCTTTTTCCAATATTTATTAATGCCTTAGAGGTGGTACTAGGAAACTATTGTCTCCATTTTTGCTTGATGACACAAAGTTGTGCAAAGGTAATTAAATCAGTTAACGATGTACTTTCCCTACATAGGGAATTTGCATAAATTAGAGAAATGGGCATCTAAGTCGCAGCTAAGATTTAATACAAATAAAGGTAAAGTTATGCATATGGGAAGGAAAAATAAGCCATGCAATGTAAATCCTTTATGGAGCAAATCTAGGGAAATCAGATATTGAAAGAGATTTGGGGAGTGCTTGTGGAGAACCACCTAGGTTAACAGAGCTCAATTGCCAAGCAGCTCTGCAAAAGGCCAGTAACATATTAGCATGTATTAATGAAGGGTATAGAAGAAAGGGAAGCAAATATAATTCTACCACTATATTTTGGGCACCACTTCATAAAAAGGACATTTTAGCGCTGGAAAAGTACAGAGAAGTGCTACAAAACTAATAAGGGGAATGGAGGGGCAAAGTTATGAAGAAAGACCAACTAAATTAAACTTATTTTCTCTAGAAAAAAGGTGTCCAAGAGGAGATATGATTACCCTATATAAATATATCCAGGGTCAAATATAAAGATTTGTCAAGTGAACTTCTTGTAGCAAGAGATTTTCAACTGACAAGAGGACATCCCTTGAGGTTAGAGGAAAAAAAAGATTTCACCTTAAAGAAAGAAGGGGTTCTTCACAGTTAGAGTGGTTAAACTGTGGAATTCTCTACCAAAGGAGGCAGTGACACCGATTTTGATTGATCAGAAGAGGTAAGATATGTTTTTGAATAAAAAAGGCATTCAAGGTTATCCTAGATAACTAGCGAAGAAATATTGATCCAGGGAGAAATTTGATCGGCAGTCTCCCCCTTATGAAGTTTCAATGGGGTTTTTTTCTGTTTGCCCTTCCTCTGGATCAATAACAAATATTAACAAATAGTCCACGTATTAAAAAGGATCAGAAAAGATCTAAAAAGGTTGAACTTGATGGACAAACAGTCTTTATTCAACCTCAAATACTGATAGTAACTATATATATCTCCTTGATAGCTTATTTAAAGGGTTTTTGAAAGCATTTGATTTCTTTGTTGCATCGAATAGAGGATATTTGATAATTTAGTTTATTTTTTTTCAAATAAAAGCGTTTTAAAGCATAAAAATGGATTCAAATGTTTCAAATGTCGCTGTCAAGCCAATGAGCAGTAATGTAGCTATATGACTCTCCTACTTGTCAATAAATCTCACAGACAGATATATGTTCTGTGCATTTCTAGCTAGTGTCATTGACATGTAATCAAGTTTTACTTAATATTTTTCCATGCATGGTAATGTTTAAAGAGTTTTCTTTTAAATGCATGGAAAAAAAAGGAGTCCCTTTAAACATTTGGAAGCTTAGTTGAGATATATAATAATGTCTTGGAGGTTTGTAGGAAAGGGGCCAGAAATCCGAATTTGGACCTGGAACCTATTATGTACCCCTGCTTTGTGATATACTTGCTTCTTATTATGCAAGCACAGTAATCACACTTCTTTCCTATATTTATGTTTTGGTGAATGCAAATACTATATGTTATGTTATATTTTGATGGAGTGTTTAATAAACAACATACATTCAAAAATTGCATGTCCCTTTAAACTCTGCCTCATGACATTTTCCAACTGAAGGTCTGGAGCTATTGTTATATGTAACATGTTCTAGTTGATGCAATAAAGAAAGCATCTGGGATCCCAGAATCCATGCACCCTATGAATATTATCCATCAGTTTATCCATTTAGCACACACACACACACACGAGACAAAAATGATGCAAGAACTTGTGTACAACTATTAGGAGTGCATCTCTAGAGAAATAGGTTTTGTTGGGTAACTGCTTTGAATATATATAAAAATTGATTTCACTTTTTAAAAAGGATATTTTGGTAGACTTATTTATTGTTTATGAATATGACAGATAAAAGCAAATGCCTTGTTCATTAATGTAAAAGTTGATATAATTACTATAATCTGCTGTATCATGTATATTCTAACAACAAAGAAAATGTATTTAGGGAACACATAAAAAAGGGACCATGTGCAAATGAGAACATATATACATAATTAAAAGCATCCCACCATCCATATGGACTCATGAATAATTAAATGTATCCCATACCAGTGTAATGGATATAGATTGCTGTGAAGCGAGTTTTGTTGATTGACACTTTGGGCCCAATTTGGATATATATGAATATAATTGTTATATATTAGTACACACAGCCATTAATGTCTAAACCGTTGGCAACAAAAGCGAGTACACCCCTAAGTGGTAATGTACAAATTGGGCCCAAAATGTCAATATGTTGTGTGGACACCATTATTTTCCAGCACTGCATTAACCCTCATGGGCATGGAGTTCACAGGTTGCCACTGGAGTCCTCTTCCACTCCTCCATGCTGACATCACGGAGCTGGTGGATGTTAGAGACCTTGCACTCTCCCACCTTCCATTTGAGGATGCCCCACAGATAGATGCTCAATAGTTCTGGTGACATACTTGGCCAGTGCCTCGCCTTTACCTTCAGCTTCTTTAGCAAGTCAGTGGTCGTCTTGGAGGTGTGTTTGGGGTTGTTAACATGTTGGAATACTGCCCTGCGGACCAGTCTCTGAAGGGAGGGGATCATGCTCTGCTTCAGTATGTCACAGAACATGTTGGAATTCATGGCTCCCTCGATAACCTGCAGGTCCCCAGTGCCAGCAGCACTCATGCAGGACTCCAGTGGCAACCTGTGAAGCTCTGGTGAACTCCATGCCCCATGAGGGTTAAGGCAGTGCTGGAAAATAGTGGTGGCCACACATAATATTGACATTTTGGGCCCAATTTGGACATTTCCACTTAGGGGTGTACTCACTTTTATTGCCAACAGTTTAGCCATTAATGGCTGTGTGTTGAGTTATTTTGAGGGGACAGCAAATGTACACTGTTATACAGGCTGTACACTTACTACTTTACAGAGTGTCATTTCTCAAGTGTTATCACATGAAAATATCTAATACAATATTTACAAAAATGTGAGGGGGGTGTACTCACTTTATATATATATATATATCGTAAATAAATAGTACATCTGTGTTCACATTTGAAAAAAAACCTGCTTCCAGTTCGGAATTCAGAGATATACAGTTATTAAACTGCTTTCTGGGAAGCTGAGCTGGGACATGCTAATATGCCCACAAATGACTCACTCAATCCAAAACCATTTCAAACATGGCTTCCTTTATGGCTGCTGTATTACACAGCTTGAGCAAAGCTAAGGTTGAATTATACACAAGCCAGGAATCCCACCTACATACCTATATATACAGTCTAAATATTTATATACAATCGTCATGCGTATTAACTTCATTATTGAATAAATAGCAAAGCTCAGAGGCTTGACGTTAAGGTGTCATTGATCGTTTATCATCATGATACGGGCTGTGCCTGGCTGTGGGCGTGTAATAAAACCAACATACACATAATAACAACATATTATGTGCTTGCCCCTTTATATAGCTCGCTATGTGTGTATATTTCAGACATAATATACAATACCTGCTCGGTCTGTCTGTACTGCTCCCTGGGTGCAGGCTCTGAACAAATAGCGTTAACAGCCCAGTGGTGTGATCCGAACAACAACACTCTGTAGTCGTTATAGCAACGTGATGTTGTAATTACGCTACGGGACCTCCAGCCAATCAGCGACAATCTATCTGCGTAATGGAGGTGGTGTTCGGACCAGTAGGGGCGGGAAAAGCAACGACTTTATGCGTTATAGAGGATCCAAGCCGCGGCCATTTTCTATTTGGGCTAATTGCACAGATATAAAAAAATAATAATAATAAACTGTATTTTTTAGTATTGTATCTGCTTTTGCATTGTCAGCGTGAAATTAATAGGCGTGCGACATAAATGAGTTCATTCACATTTGAACAATCGAGTTTTTGTTAAAATAGCGCAATGAAGTAATGAAAATCTATAGCAGGCCCAACCCGGGTTGCACTGGCAGTGAAATAGTTATCAAATATAGCGCATTATTTACCCCGCCCTTTGCTCTCCAAGCCAATCAGCTCCCTTGTTACAGATCAGCATTGGGGAGAGCTGCTGAAGACTGACAGGTGCTGGTAGAACACAGAACGTGAGCTTGCAATGTTTTATCTCCATTATACCTCTATCGCTTTCTTTTGTTCCTTCTTTTATTGCCACATTTGTACATTTTCTGTTGGGGATTACAGTGAGAAGCTTAATGCAGAGCTTGCTCTCATGCACATCAGACAGCCACATGCTTAACTAAAATGCATATTTTAATCAACAATTACACAGCTGAGGCTCCTTATATGGTAGAATATAAAGCTATTGGAAATAACAAGAACTTCATTAGCTGAATATTATTTTAAAAAGGGCATTTTCCTACAGGTAAATAAAATTAAAGTTTATTGTATTAAATGGAAGTTAAAAAAAAAGCATGTTTTAAACATTACAACTTTTTTTTTGCATAAAAAAATAACCAATATGATGAAAACATTGAGAGCAGACTTTAGTCTGTAGATTTCATTTAAACTTCTAATTACGTTTTTGTGTGATTAAAGAAAATACACCCTGGCTTATCCTCAAATAGCCTCTTTCTGTTGCAAAAAAAGAAAACATTATTTCCATGTCCCTTTTTAATGAGACATCATTGCCATCATTTCCTGATGGGTCCATTGTTGTGATTGCAGGCATATGCACAAAAACAGGCCATACATGCTCAGATCCAGGTGAATGCACTCAAGACAATAGCCCAATGCATAACATCAGCCCAAGTTAAATTGTAGGGGAGCCATAATAGGCATACATAGGTTAATTTATATATTTTATTTCTATCTGAAATATATAAGCTCCTGTTGGGAGTTTAAAGAGATAAAGAAGAAACTGGTCAAATATAGAGAAGATGCATTAACAGAATATTTTATCCAAGCAGTGATTGTAATGTAATATGCCTAAATGGTCCTTTCCAATTTCGCCTGCACCGTCTCAGCGTGCCACCGCAATCTCATGCCGCGAGCATGCACATTGCAGCGCCACCTACTGCCCCCAAGGCGATAATACAATACCGTTTAAAATAGATTGCTCTAGGGAGAGGGGTTAAGGTTTTAAAATGTATTGTTGGTGGGGGAGTTAGGTTTAGGCATAGGGTAGCGTTTAGGGTTACAGGTTAAGGATAGGGTTTGGCATAGGGTTACAGGTTAAGGATAGGGTTTGGCATAGGGTTACAGGTTAAGCATAGGGTTTGGCATAGGGTTACAGGTTGAGCATAGGGTTTGGCATAGGGTTACAGGTTAAGCATAGGGTTTGGCATAGGGTTAGGATTTGCTTTGTTAGTGTCCTGTATTCATTGTTTTATTTTTAATGTGTAGCTTGCAATGTTACATTCTGTGGCGCAGCATGCATGCGCGATCACTGTGTTCACAGTGATACAGCGTAGGGATTTTGGGAAAAACCCGCCTAAATATATAGAATAAAAAGAACATATATTATTTATTTATTTTATGATTAAACATATAATTCATTGCGAGGTCCGCAGGTTAGAAGGGGGAGGCTCCGAACGGCTTTTGAGTTACAAGTTTTAAAATTTAACCCCTCCCATTTTTTTCTTTCAAGCCCATAACTCGAAAGCCGTTGGGAGGCCGCCAAAAGACACTAATTGAATAGGAAAAACGTAAAATGTTGTATATCTGCTTTCTGTTTAACCTGTTGTTTAGCAGTACACACTGCACTTGTGATATTGTAATAAGACAATGTTTCTTATATAGGAGTTGTGCTTTTCCTTGGTCACGTCCTCTGTCACGTTCAGATCATGTAACTGTGTAATGCACACATTGTACATTTACAACGAGTGCCATGTTTGGTCCTGCAGGGCTGCACACAGGCCTGTATTTGAGGATATCCACTTCAGTTGGCCTGATTGAGTCGCCTAGGCACAGAAAGGAAATCGTTAAATCTAGGCCTGTGTGCGACCATGCTGAAGTGGTGAAAAAGTGTAGTGCAGGCAAAGAACTATTCCCCCCTTGGACGTGTCACATCTTGACGGCGCTGAGTCGACAGCGACGCCATTGCTATGTTCGGCGCTGGCACTTGGCCCCCCAGGTCCTCGGACGGGCTTCTCATAGCTCAAGGACTCTTCTGTTGGCGTGCCTTTTGCAGCACAGTGGAAGGGGAAATAATAGTTTTGCCTGCACTACCCTTTTTGTCCACGCCACCACTGTGGCGCAGCGCACGGTCACACGTGCGCCACTTTAAAAGGAAAGTTACATAGTGGATGTACTAAAATAGTTGAATTTTAAATTATAGGAAGTAACAAGTATTTTATCAATTGGATATCATTTAAAAATAATAATTTCCTAAAGTAAACTAACATTCAAGTTTTGAATATTCAGGTGTCCACCTTCTGCACCACTCACAAACCAAGGCCCTCATTCAATTGCGATTTTGCCAATTGAATAGGGCTCTAAATAAGCACATAATATATATTTTTTTAAAGAAGTTTTTAGTTCGTGAAAAACTTGCTTTTGGATAGATGCTTAATAACTAAAAACTTCTTTAAAAAATATATGTGATGTGCTTATTTAGACCCCTATTCAATTGTCAAAATTGCAATTGAATGAGGGCCCAAGATTGTAATGTTTTGTTAATGTAACACCAATGCCTTAATCACTTAATTAACCTCTGAGCATGCCTAGGCACTCATTCAATTGCAATTTGGCCAATTGAATAGGGCTCTAAATAAGCACATTACATATTTTTTTTAAAGAAGTTTTTATTTAGTAAGCATCTATCCAAAAGCAAGGTTTTCACTAACTAAAAAACTTCTTTAAAAAAAATATGTTATGTGCTTATTTGGAGCCCTATTCAATTGGCCAAATCTCAATTGAATGAGGGCCTTAGTCCCGATTGCAGGGAAGACAATAGAAAGAGTGTTTCAGGGTTTCTGCGTCACTGAAGTCTGCTATTTTAATTAATAATCTACTTCATAACATATTATAGTATATAAATATATTAAAATAAATGCATAAATCTGCATATTTATGATTAAAGTTTTTCTATTTGCCACTATGGGCTCATCCATTTTTGTTAATAACAAACAGTACTCCCTTGATAGCAGAGCTTCCATTTTGTTAATATTGCACTTGCAAATTAATATGTAATGCAGCTCTGCACAGGCTTTCTCCTTTGTATGTCACATATTTGTTTTATGTCACGGAAAGCCATAGTGTCACTGGTGGCATCTCGAAACCAAGTGAAATACGTTGAGGTTTGCACACATGGGCCCTATTAATTTTAATATGTAACTGCAGCAATAATACGGTGGAGTACTTGGTCCCTTAAGGCATAGATGTCACATTAACCGCCCCACCCCCCCTTTATAGGTAGTTAAATTTAGGCATTTGGTACCCATAAGCATTTCTTTAGTTTTGGGGAGTTAAGGGAGTGCTCTAGTTTGTGAGGGAGGTGAATATTTTTATTAGCATAAGGTTTGACTGTCAGGGAGTAACTTGTAATTTAATGGCAGTGCAAAAATCAAAGGAGATGTATGCCTTGCTTTTCAGCTTTGTCGTGAAGTTCACTGGTAGCAGTGACACGTAGCAATTTGCTTGCAATGTTTTAGGGAAGGGGTTTGACATAGCTAGGAAGGTTTTACTCTGCAGTTAGGGCACTCATAAGTGCTTTTTCAGGGATTTACATAGGGCCCTTGGTTTATGGATGAATCAGATAGACTGGCTAAACTTCAATATTTACGTCCCCTCTCATCTCCACGCTTACATTGCAATGATAATTACAAGTGTTCCCATTGGTGTATATTCATGTTACTGCAGAACATTTCTCTTACACATTTACACAGTGATTGTGATTAATAAAAGCCTTGTATTAGCACTAGCATCATATGCACTATTTTAAAATGTCTGATTATGTCCCTTATTTCCATTAAGAAAATTATTTCTTAGGGTCCCAGCCATACCAGGATTGAAAGGACCCGTGTGGGGTCAAATATTTTTGTATATGGTGTTTTAAATAACACAAGTTGATAATCTACACAATATTCTTAAAAAGGAAAAAAAATAAACATTTATATTTTTCACTTTTATACATTATTATTCTGCACATTAGGCTTCGATTTTCTTTACTGACTCTGTTTCTTGCAGCTACTGTCTCAACCAGTTAGGTTTTATGCTTCCCTTGGCCATTCACATTCCACTTTTCTCCTTTCCCCCTCTCCCTCACCTGTGCCTCCTTTCCCCCTTTCCCTGCCCTGTGTCTTCTTCCCCCCATCTTCCTCTCCTGTACCTCCTTTCCCCCTCTCCATTCCCCCTTTCTCTCCCCTGTGTCTTCTTCCCCCATCTTCCTCTCCTGTACTTCCTTTCCCCCTCTCCCTCCCTTGTGTCTCCGTTCCCCCTCTCCCTCCCTTGTGTCTCCGTTCCCCCTCTCCCTCCCTTGTCTCCCCTTGTGTCTCCTTTCCCCCTCCCTCCATTGTGTCTCCTTTCCCCCCTCTTCCTCCCTTGTGTCTCCTTTCCCCTTCTCCCTCCCTTGTTTCTCCTTCCCGCCTCTCCCTCCCTTATGTCTCCTTTCCCCCTCTCCCTCCCTTGTGTCTCCTTTCCCCCTCTCCCTCCCTTGTGTCTCCTTTCCCCCTCTCCCTCCCTTGTGTCTCCTTTCCCCCTCTCCCTCCCTTGTGTCTCCTTCCCCCTCCTCCCTTGTGTCTCCTTTCCCCCTCTCACTCCCTTGTGTCTCCTTTCCCCTCTCACTCCATTGTGTCTCCTTTCCCCCCTCTCACTCCCTTGTGTCTCCTTTCCCCCTCTCACTCCCTTGTGTCTCCTTTCCCCCTCTCACTCCCTTGTGTCTCCTTTCCCCCTCACTCCCTTGTGTCTCCTTTCCCCCCTCTCACTCCCTTGTGTCTCCTTTCCCCCCTCTCACTCCCTTGTGTCTCCTTTCCCCCCTCTCACTCCCTTGTGTCTCCTTTCCCCCCTCTCACTCCCTTGTGTCTCCTTTCCCCTTTCCCTCCCCTGTGTCTCCTTTCCCCCTCTCCCTCCCCTGGGTCTCCTTTCCCGCTCTCCCTCCCCTGGGTCTCCTTTCCCCCTCTCCCTCCCCTGGGTCTCCTTTCCCCCTCTCCCTCCCCTGGGTCTCCTTTCCCCTCTCCCTCCCCTGGGTCTCCTTTCCCCCTCTCCCTCCCCTGGGTCTACTTTTCCCCCCTCTCTCCCTTTCCTGTTCCTCCTTTCACCTCGTATCTCCTTTCCCCCTCTCCCTCTCCTTTAACTCCTTTCCCCCTCTCCCTCCCCTGTGTCTACTTTTCCCCCACCTCCCTCAGCTGTTCCTCCTTTCCCACTCTCCCTTTTCCCCTCTCCCTTTCCTATGTCTTCTTTCCCCCTCCCCCGTGTCTCAGTTTCTCCTCCTCTCCCTTCCTTGTCTCCTTTCCCCCCACTGTCTCGTACCTGGATGGAATCCTGCCAGTAGCGCCACACTCACCTCCTCTCTCTCCCGTCCTCTGGTCGGAAATACTTTCTGGATCAAGCTGCACATTCTGTCTGCGCGATGCAAGGCTTGATCCAGAAAGTAGTTCAGACAGGAGCGCAGAGGAGGCGAGTGCCGTGCTGCTGACAGGGTCACATCCAGGTACGTGGTTGGGCCAAGGGTGTTGCGAGCCTGGGGAGCGCAGGGGGGTGGGGGGCTCCTGCGCTCATCGCAAGCCCTCCACTGGCAGGAACCAGGTGTGATGGCAAGTGCTGCGCCGCTGGGTGCAATGAGCGCCTTCGGTGCTCATTGCAGCCTAAGTACTGCGCCTTTGGTGCTCATTGCAGCCCAAGTACTTCGCTGCTGGCGAGCCTTGTTTTGCAAGGCTCGCTGTTTGCGCTGATGGCGAACCTCGCTTCGCAAGGGCCGCAACTGTGTTACCAACATCGCAAACACTGACAACTATTATAGTGATATATATATAATGTCAGAAAGTGTCAAGTACATTTACAGACAGAAATATCACTGCTGCCCCTGGAAAATGGTCTGCCCTAGGCTTAGGCTTTGTGGGCCTAGGCAGAAACAAGCTCCAACAGCGTGTGTCATTATAAATGAATGCACTTTCCATTCTAGCTTGTGAGAGCAGTAGCAGATGTATCTGCAATCTTCCCATTGTGTATTCAAAGTCTACTCTTACCTTAGTTTACTGGGAACTAAAACAAAGCAATGTTGATGTAGATTGAAGCTAGACTTGGCTTGTGGTAAATATAAATACAATGAATACATGGAAATTGAGACATTTTTTCATTAGAAATTAAACACTTTAAAGGTACACATAAATATTTTTTTTTAAATTAGAAAGTGTGTATTTGATAATGTTTTAGAGCACAAAAACGTATTCCAATTTGTAACGGCTTTTGGGGGCTTGCCCTCTGCCAGCTAATGCGATCTACAGACTGTGTGCATCTCAGAGGGGCCCTCTGCTGCTGGCAGCCGTATGGCGCAAAGGGGGTGTTTAATTATAGAAGGGTAATCTGAAAACCTATATGTATCCACTACAGATATCTGCTTTGTATAAAGACGTTGCAAGGAGGGGCCACAAATTATTTTGCACTGGGGCCCTCCATTCACCATCTCCGCCACTGGTGCTTTACATATTACTAATAACAGTAACCCTCTTCTGGATCTTCATCTTGTCATGGTGAAGGGGCTTGTGTACCCATAATGAAGCTGTGAGCTAAACCATATACGGTCACCCAAGATGGGCTGGCCATAGCAGAGAGGTCAGACAAATAGCAGTCCAACGGAGAAGGATCTGGCTACCCACTACAGTATCTTTGCCAAGAAAACCATATAGATAAGCACAACCAGAAACACTGATAGGTTTGCCTGGGTGCTGCAGACTATATGGTCACGATAGTAAAAGCACAATTTTTATTTTACTGTACAGACAGAGCACAACTACCTTGAGGGACCCACCATGAGGTTTCGATGTAAAATTGTTGATGTGAGCTGCCTGAACCACTTCACCCGTGAGTAATCTACAATATATGCATATCTGTCCTATAAGTAATGCAAGTGTGCCCAAATAGGATTATATTAATGTCTTTAATGGATTCCAGCAGCTGAGGCACCAAGTGAGAATATTTTTTGCCCTTGACTTTGTTTGTATCGTTAAACCTTTTTGTGTACTTGCAAGCAGCCTAATACACAGTGTATCCATATGTGCAGTTAAACTTAAATGTACACCATCACAACAATGTTAACATTTAAAAAATGCATACAAACAGTTTAAAGGGACACAATAAAGAACACACAGGGAAGATTAACTATCTATATAGAAGTTATGGAACTTGCAGAGTTTGCCCGTTACTGCTCCATGTTTGTGGAGAGCAGAAGCCGCCATTAAAAAGCTGTGTGATCTCGTTGGGTCAAATGATCAAGAGCCAAACTACATCTGCAGTTCTAAACTAATATTTTATTTGTATTCTTCCTTAGCTTACTTTACCTAAAATGAGTAAATTGTAACGAAAAATGGAATTATTAAATGGCTAAGTGGATATTGTTTAAGCTATTATTATGAACCTTATCTAGTCACAATAGGTTATGATACAATCTGAAAGATATATATCTTACACACCCAAAATATATATAATACAATGGAGAGGTATAGAAATGTCCATATACATACAATACAATAGTATATGCATTAGTTCAAATGATATCCTATTGGATGTCGTGATGGTTGTTATAGTTTCCCTCATATGGCAAACGAATTTGCTCAATCCTTGGGAAGCTATAACCTATTTTAATAGCTAAAACCAATTGTTGTATGGAACAACAAAAAAAGGAGAAAAAGATAAGTGCAAGTACTATAAGGTTGGGAACAAGAAAAAAGAAAAAAGAAAACAAACAATATATATATTGTATTATTTGTCAATATATTAGAGGGGGTCAAAAGGGAAAAGAAAAATCTTTCCTGACCCCAGATACTGGCTATCGGATTGCTCCCTGGATCAATATTCCCTCTCTAATTATCCAGGATAACCCTGAATGTCCTTTTTATTTAAAAATATATCCAATCTCTTTTTAAAGTTATCTATGGAATCCGTTGTTACCACCTCATTTGGTAGAGAATTCCACAGATTAACCACCCTTACTGTGAAGAAACTTTTTGCTTCTAATCTCAAAGGATGTCCTCTCGTCAGATGAAATATATATATATATATATATATATATATATATATATAGGGTAATCATATCCCCTCTTAGATGCCTTTTTTTCTAGAGAAATATGTTAATTTGGTTAGTCTTTCTTGATAACTTAGCCCCTCCATTCCCCAAAGTTAATTAGTTCTTCCAGCAATGAAATTTCAGATGCTCAGAGGCACCCATTCAGATACATTTTGTCCTTGCCTTTGTGTTTTTAATACATATTTTTGTTTACATGCAAACAGCACAAGAGCACACAATTAACAGAGTGTCCATTTGTGCAGCATAGATGAAGGAGAAAAAAAAACCCATCAAGCTTTGAAAGGGCGATCCAAGCTTTCATGGTGGGCTGTGGGGTAATCGATAGGTGGTGTTGCTGACGAGTGATGTCACACGCTGGACACCCGCAGCACCTGCGGTGAGAGAGCTTAGGGGCAGCAGTCACTATCGAGTACATGGCGATACATAGCTAGGGTCATATGATTTATGTAACCAGAAATGAGAGAGGGTAAATTGAGTTACTGCAGCAACGGTGGGCGGTTAGGAAATGTTACCATCAAAAGTGGGATGTAGGTATTAAAAGGTTGGAGAGCCATGGTCTATAACATTGGTTCTCAACAGCTTGTCCGTGAGACCTTATCTGCCTGACCTCAGGGACCAAGAAGGGTGAGGAGCACCTAACACTTTAAACATACCAATAGCATAATTCATAGTCCTAGATAATTGATGCACCTATCTGTAATTAAAATGAAAAACTATTTGAAAATAGCCCATGTGATATCACCATGTTTAGTATGTCCTGGATTTCTAAGCCAGTCCCCATGAGCTCTGGAAGGTGATCAACCTGTCCCCAGACCAAAAAGAGTGAGAAACACTAGTGTAGAATGCATGTAAAAGAGTGGATCCATTTGCAGCATAATTTTACATGCGAGTTGAAGATAAAGAAATACAGTTGTGCAACAATACTAGCACCTGCCCCTAATTCTGATTTGAGATACCAGTATAGAGAGAGAAAATGACTGCTCCATAGAATTAATTCAGAGAGAGTAGATGAACTCTATGGTTGCACAAAAATGTGTCCTGACAACCCAAATAAGAGTTACTGTGTAGACTGACTGCACTCAGCAACCCCTGATAATACTTTTTTAACTTCTATATGCAAATATACTTTACTGCAGGCTTCTTTTTCCTTACAAGGCTGCCTCTTGCAGCTTTTGTCTCAGCAGGGCATTTCTAAAAACTAATCAGCCTTGCATTCAACTTAAGGAGAGCACCGGTAGCAGGAGATCACAATCTCACATTATAGATAGAAGATTCAGAATTCAAAGTCTCTTCCCACTTCGGAAATTCGATTAGTGGAAACTAAAATGATAGCTTCCTTAGCAGCATAAATGCATATAAAAGTAATAAATTAGAGGCTGATTTTTTTCTGAGTTTCCAAGTATGGTTCCTTAACGGAGGATATTTTGTGTTTATAACTGCAGTGATCCTTTAAACATATACAGCCTTATTAAATTGCGATTCGGTAAATTTAAAAGCGCTCTATATACAGTTGCAAGCAAAAGTATGTGAACCCTTTGGAATGATATGGATTTCTGCACAAATTGGTCAAAAAATGAGATCTGATCTTCATCTAAGTCACAACAATAGACAATCACAGTCTGCTTAAACAAATAACACACAAAGTATTAAATGTTGCCATGTTTTTATTCAACACACCATGTAAACATTCCCAGTGCAGGTGGAAAAAGTATGTGAACCCTTGGATTTAATAACTAGTTGAACCTCCTTTGGCAGCAATAACTACAACCAAACGTTTCCTGCAGTTGCAGATCAGATGTGCACAACGGTCAGGAGTAATTATTGACCATTTCTCTTTACAGAACTGTTTCAGTTCAGCAATATTCTTGGGATGTCTGTTGTGAATCGCTTTCTTGAGGTCATGCCACAACATCTCAATCGGGTTGAGGTCAGGACTTTGACTGGGCCACTTCAGAAGGCGTATTTTCTTCTGTTTAACCCATTCTGTTGTTGATTTACTTCTATGCTTTGGGTCATTGTCCTGTTGTAACACCCATCTTCTGTTGAGCTTCAGCTGGTGGACAGATGGCCTTAAGTTCTCCTGCAAAATGTCTTCAAAAACTTGGGAATTCATTTTTCCTTCGATGATAGCAATCTTCCAGGCCCGGACGCAGCAAAGCAGCCCCAAACCATGATGCCCCACCACCGTACTTCACAGTTGGGATGAGGTTTTGATGTTGGTGTGCTGTGCCTCTTTTTCTCCACACATAGTGTTGTGTGTTTCTTCCAAAAAACTCAACTTTAGTTTCATCTGTCCACAGAATATTTTGCCAGTACTGCTGTGGAACAACCAGGTGCTCTTGTGCAAACTGTAAACGTGCAGCAATGTTTTGCTTGGATAGCAGTGGCTTCCTCTGTGGTATCCTCCCATGAAATCCATTCTTGTTTAGTGTTTTACATATCGTAGATTCGCTAACAGGGATGTTAGCATATGCCAGAGACTTTTGTAGTCTTTAGCTGACACTCTAGGATTCTTCTTCACCTCATTGAGCAGTCTGCGCTGTGCTCTTGCAGTCATCTTTACAGGACAGCCACTTCTAGGGAGAGTAGCAGCAGTGCTGAACTTTCTCCATTTATATACAATTTGTCTTACCGTGGACTGATGAACAGCAAGGCTTTTGGAGATACTTGTATAACCCTTTCCAGCTTTATGCAAGTTAACAATTCTTAATCGTAGGTCTTCTGAGAGCTCTTTTGTGTGAGGCATCATTTACATCAGGCAATGCTTCTTGTGAAAAGCAAACCCAGAACTGGTGTGTGTTTTTTATAGGACAGGGCAGCTGTAACCAACACCTCCAATCTCATCTCATTGATTGGACTCCAGTTGGCTGACACCTCACTCCAATTAGCTTTTGGAGATGTCATTAGTCTAGGGGTTCACATACTTTTTCCACCTGCACTGTGAATGTTTACATGGTGTGTTCAATAACAACATGGTAACATTTAATTATTTGTGTGTTATTAGTTTAAGCAGAGTTTGATTGTCTATTGTTGTGACTTAGATGAAGATCAGATCACATTTTATGACCAATTTGTGCAGAAATCCATATAATTCCAAAGGGTTCACATACTTTTGCTTGCAACTGTAAGCACATAGCATATTTTTTTTTTACAGAAGTTTTTAGTTCGTGCACTTCTATCCAAAAGCAAGATCTTCACTAACTAAAAACTTCTGTAAATAAAATATGCTGTGTGCTTAAATAAGGCCCTTTTAAATTTAATGAATCACAATTTAATAAGTCTGATACATTTGATCTTTTATAGCAAAAAAAAGTAATGGCTGAAATCTGCTGTTTTAAATGTGATATAGATAGATTGTGTGTACCAGATCCCTATAACATGTCAGTAAAGTTTTCTTTTTAAAATATATGTTTAGGATGAGTGGGAGATTATTCTCGTCATTTTCCAGATTCTGCAGGTAGGCACCTATGCTTTTTTTCACAGCTATACTACAGGGAGCATGCAATGGTAGGTATGTCCATTACTAAAAACATTTGTTTTGTGGTGTTACATAAAGGATGGGAAAAGTGGCTTTTCAAGCAGCTGCATAGAGCTGGGAATACCAGAGCCACATCATTAAAGGGAAATATGAAGCAAATAAATATAACATTATGACAATATGTTTCTCCTATTCCCTTAGGGTTGTTTGGACAACTTAGGAAAATGCTATATCTTTATATGTTTATTGTTTCTAATCATTTTTTTTTTTCTGTTGCAGGGGTTGTAAATACTATAAACAAACTGACCAAGTTATGTACCCTACGACTTACACCCAGCAACCTTTACTTTATTCTAACCGATAAGGTGGCAAATGGGGGTGTCAGCATGTGGTGCGAGCTGTGCCAGGTAATCTTCCTGTTTTAATTAAACGATGGAGTGTCAGAAACCTTTTTTCTTCTGTACTGGATTCTGCTTTGTTACTGCTGATTAGATTTTAACATACATGCATGTGTTACCATTTTATAATTGTTGCAAGTGTTTATTAACTTACCTTATAAAATTTTGTAAAATGTTATTTTATGTATGTAAAATAATAATAAAAAAATAATTATACATTATCTCCAAACATAAATTGGAAAATCTATTCCAAAAAGATATTTGGCACTGTGAGAATGTTTATTAAAATGGCTCATTTCCTTATTTAATTTCTTATTTCCTTGAATATGGAAGTTAAGTCCAGCCCCCAGTTATTTAGGAAAACAGAATATGCCCCATCAGTCTCCAGAGAGTATGAAAGATTGGATTCCCTCCGGCACACACAGAGTATGCTAAAATAAATATTTTTCTCTAAAAATGTTTTTTACGCACGTGGCTAACATAACTGCTAGGTTTTACTTTCTTCCGTACATTACAAACAAATTCAGTATTTCCAAAACTGCAGCAGTCAATCATCTTGACTAACTTCCTTGGTTAAAATAGGGATAATTTATAAATCTGTTATTGAGCACCATGGCTCTAAGAGTCTTCCCTCACGGAGTAATGTGCTGAATAACTCTCAGATATCCTACACCTTGTTAAAGGTGCACGGGCAGAAGACCTCGTAGTACTTTCTGAGAAAGCTTCTGGTTGATAATTTGACTATTTCCTTTTTTTTTGAAGTTGCATATTTGCTGTGGACCCTCAAAGACCCCTGTTGCTATTACATTGTTTAATTTGCTTATTCAATAACCGATTAGCAACAAAATACATATTAGTTGGAAAAAACAAAAACATTTGAAATGTATCATTGGAGGCCCAGACAGATCTGCTCCTCTGCACCCACAACTTGGTGCTCAGGAGATGGATATGAGTAGGAGCCTGTTGTAGGCCTCTCTATCTGCCTCCTTCCACGCAGTGGCCATTCCAGGGAAACAGACAAGTCCAGTGGAGGACCTCTTGTAAGCAGATTTGCTCTCATGCATTGGACACCTCATATGATGTAAAATAAATATTTCTACTAGCGCCTGCAACACTCAAGTTCTAAAAGTTTGTTGATTTTGTTCCTTCTAATACTGATTGTATTGATCTTCAAATAAACAAGTGATCCTGATATGAGGCCCATAGGAAACCAGGAGCCAACTAGGAGGTTACATTAACTAGAAGACCCAAATATAATCCATTTTATTTATGCAGATGTTATTTTTTATGTTGTTTCTGTTCTAGTAATAGAGCTTACATAGAAGTATTAATAGTATATTGCCAAACACAGTAGAGCCATTACACTCTACGATTGTCCACAAATATAATTTAATATAATTTTAAGTGCAAACAAGTGGTAAAGAGCAATAAGGCAGTACAAAAAAAACATCACTCAACAGTAAATAGCTTCATGGGGTTTATTTAAAGAAAAAAAATTAAAGAAAAAAAATAATTGTTAAATATTTACCAAACTGCTGCTGCGTAAGCCATGGACATTTTTTTGTGAAAATCTGAATTTTTGAATCTGACTGAATTGATTTTTTTGTCTCTGTTTATGAGTACAGGAATAAATTTTGTGTTTGTTACATTACTTTCTCAGAGCTGGACCATGAGTGTGTGTTTTGGCCATCAATGGTGATAGGTTTAGGGAAAGCGGATCAGAGAGCCTTTGTTAAAATAATTGTATAATATTTAAATTGACACCACACCCTGCCTCCCTCACTAGCCCTGAAGGAGACTACTTGCTTCAGGAAATGCAACCATATCTCTCCAGAAATGTAAAAGCCTCTCGCACACAATGTCCGCCACTATATCATTCCTCCATGCTCTCCAGAGTCTTCAATATGTATTTTATATTTTTATTTTACGTTTTAAATTAAAAATAGCTGTATGACTTTATCCTGTGATTATGCTCTTAGTTAGGCTCAGATATTTCAAACATATTTTTTTCTCTTTGTGCAGTGGCTTTTATGACTTATGTTTAGTCTAGTTTCATTAATCAGTAATTATAATACTACTGTTTAGTTTTGTTTGTCCTTGTAATTATCTTTTTAACTGCTCTATTTTAGGGTAACTTTTTTGATGAGTATCAGATGGAAGGGGTGTCTGCAGAGCAAAATGAAATTTACTTGGAGCTGATCCCTGAAAACCTCTCTCGAGCCTTAAAAACAGCCCAGAATGCAAAAACGGTGAAAATCAAACTGACTAACAAACACTGCCCTTGTCTTACAGTAGCAGTAGAGCTGGTAAGGAAACAATCAGTATACTTCTGTTTTACTGTACATATATACATCATTCCTGTTAGTACTAAATATATTACTCAATGATAGACTGTATATCCGCAGTATGTCTGTCATTGGCTAGTACTTTAGAAACATTGTATGCATGAGCTAAAGGAGACTGACATTGGCAGAGACTGTTTGCAAGGTCTCAGTGAGAAATATCAGTGTTTTTAAGCACTTGTGAATAAAATTGTGTTTTTTATATATATATATATATATATATATATATATATATATATATATTAGCGAATTGCTCGTCAAAAAATGACGGGCATGAAATTGTAAGCCAGGGAATGCTGTTTTAGACATAATGTAAAGCGTTTTTTACTGTGAGGACCTTCAGCGCTCATTGGAGGCTCACGGCGCTCATTGCGAGGCTGTTGGGTGTTGTTTTTTTTGTTATTACAGGGGCTTTTGCTGTCATTGCAAGGTCAGGGCTGATGTGCTTTTTGCTCTTATTGCAAGGCTGTCCCGTGGTGCATTTTGTGTGGTATGAGCAGCGTTGGCATTGGTTGTGAGGCGCGCAGTGAATTTTTTTTTTGTGTATATGTATTTTTCTATACCAATGAAATAATGAATAAATTAATATACTTGACCTATTTCTAAGTAATATATGCAGGAGGCATTGTGCTGAAGAGCTGACAATTTGTTTCGATGTTCCTGCAGCATACAACGTAGGTTTGCACTGTTCTGGAGCTGAGGTGTAAGTGTCAGCAATGTGTGCATTGTGTAGTGTGCACGAGGAAAAGCCGTTAGTGTAGCTGTGTACTTCCGCATTGTGTAAGTTAGTGTTGTGAAATGGCGGCGAATGTGTGTGTGGTACGCGTATGTGGATGATGTATCGTCCTTGCTAAAAGTGTATCTTTACCTTGTACGGCTTTTTTGAAAATCCGTCTGTGCTTGGCGGTGTTTTGCGGCTTTAGGGTCGTGTAGCCTCGTTTTCGTTTTTTTCGGTGGCCATTTTCTCTCTCTTTCTCGGGAATCTGGACTTAAATTGAGGTGTAAGTTCACTTGCAGAGGTCCTGGGTGCCCCCCTCGCTGTGGGTAAGCTTTGTATATATTTTTTGTGTGTATTTATTGTGTTTTTAATGTTTTCAGGTGCGAATGGTTCGGCCGTTAAGGTCGTGTCTCGTATTTATTTTGGCTAAGTCCGTAAATTTTGCGTTGTAAGTTTGTATATTGGCGCTTGTGTGTGTGTCTGTAACCGCTTGTGAGGCACTGTAGAGCTTCCACCTCCGCAAATGCGGCCCCTCGCTTCGCGAGGGTCCGTATTTGCGGCCTGCAATGAGCCTTCGGCTCATTGCAGCCGACGTTGGAGCCTCCACCTTCCGCAAATGCAAGGGACGCAAATGCAAGAGCTTGCAAAGCGTGGCAACAATTCGTAGTTTGACAACTATTATATGTGATATATATATATATATATATATATATATATATAAATAATATATATATATAATATTATTTATAGTAAATAAAAAGTACATCTGTGTTCACATCTGAATGTCTAAAGGAAGTTAAAAAACCTGCGTCCAGCTCAGAAATCTGAGAAAAACAGTTATTACACTGCATTCTGGGAAGTTGAGCTGGGACACACAAATGTGCCCACAAATATATATATATATATATATATATATATATATATAATATATATATATATATAATGCAACTAAGCACTTCAGATCTCATAAGTTCCTAAAACTTAACCTTTACTATGCAAATTGTTAAAAAAAATAATAATAAAATTACACAAAATATTCAATTGTAGTTTCAACATAAATGCAACATTATATTAATGAAATAATATTATGTTGCCAACAATACAGCATCATAAACTTTTTTTTATTGATTATACTTTTTTTGCCCAAATTCCACGCATTATGAGGCAGATATGCTACATATAATTTAAAGAAACAACCCTCGCAATCATAACATAAAGGCTTGAATTTAAAAAAAAAAAAAAAAAACGTAGAGAGATTTATATAGAGAAAACATTTTTTTCAGTCTCAAAGGTTATGAGATGGTCAGCTCTAAATTCAAAGGACATGGAATGCAAAATGTTCTGATGTGCATTTAAAAGAGCATGTTTTAAACATTTATAAATGTTTCTTTTTACATGAAAAAATATGTAGAAAAACATGTTTAAACCTATTGGAAAGTAACAGGAAATGCCACTGGAAATACCTCTGTGGGAGCAGTCAGTATGCTTGATACTAGATCTCATTGTCAGATATTTATGACTACTCATTGGCTGACAAACCTCCAAATACAGTTATACGGTCAGTGCAGTATATTATGCTCCACTGACTTCATTTTCAAATAAGTAGCACACTTTATGAAATGCCCTCTTTCAGGTGCAACAAAGGAAAAATGCTTTCAATGGCCTTTCAAATATTGACCATACGAGTGCCTATAAATATATGTCCTCTTTCTTTTTATGCAAGTCTAGAAAATCATACATGGACCCCAACCGGATGTGAATGGATATAAAGTAATATGGTCTAAGTTGGTGTGTGTATATATACAGTTGTGCTCAAATGTTTGCATACTCTGGCAGAAATTGTGAAATTTTGGCATTTATTTTGAAAATTGTCTTTTATTGAAGGATAGTGATCATATGAAGCCATTTATTATCACATAGTCCAGGGGTGTCCAAACTTGGTCCTGGAGGGCCACACACATGCCTGGATTTGATGATAACCCTGTTGTGCACATGTGAGTCAATCACTTCTTTAGTCATCCTGATTGACTCACCTGTGCACAGAAAGGATATATTCAAATCCAGGCCTGGGTGCGGGCCTCCAGGACTGAGTTTGGCCACCCCTGATGTAGTTGTTCGGCTCCTTTTTTAAATCCTAATGTTAACAGAAATCACCAAAATGTCTCTGAGCTAAAGTTTGCATACCCTTAGATCTTAATATTGTGTATTGCCCCCTTTAGCATTAATGACAGCGTGCAGTCTTTTGTAATAGTTGTCTATGAGGCCCCTAATTCTTGCAGGTGGTATAGCAGCCCGTTCGTCTTGGCAAAATGCCTCCAAGTCATGCAATGAACCGCACGTTTGACATCTCCCCAGAGTGGCTTGATGATATTAAGATCAGGAGACTGTAATGGCCACTCCACAACTTTCACCTTTTTCCGCTGTAAACACTGGAGGGTCAACTTGGCCTTGTGCTTAGGGTCATTGTCATGCTGGAAAGTCCAAGAGCATCCCCTGCACAGCCTTTATGCAGAAGAATGCAAATTGTTTGCCTGTATTTTCTAATAAAATGCTGCATTCATTTTTCCCTCAATTTTCACAAGATTCACTGTGCCTTTAGAGCTCCCCCCCCCTCCCCAAACCATCAGTGAGCCACCACCATGCTTTACAGTGGGGATGGAAATCTTTTCACTATAGGCCTTGTTGACCCTTCTCCAAAAATAGTGCTTATGTTTGTGACCATAAAGCTCTATTTTGGTCTTGTCATTCCAAATAACAGTGTGCCAAAAGCTGTGAGGTGTGTCAAGATGTTGTTGGGCATATTTTAACCAGGCTTTTAGTGGAATTGGCGCATTAAAAGCTTCTTTCTGGCAACTCGACCATGAAGCTCATTTTTGTTCAAGTATCGTCGTATTGTGCTTCTTGAAACAACCACACGGTCCTTTTCCAGAGCAGCCTGTATTTCTCCTGAGGTTACCTGTGGAGTTTTTCTTTGTATTACAAACAATTCTTCCGGCAGTTGTGTCTGAAATCTTTCTCGGCCTACCTGACTTTGGCTTGGTATCAAGAGATCCCTAAATTTCCCACTTCTTTTTATTAAGTGATTGAACAGTACTGACTGGCATTTTCAAGGCTTTGGATATCTTGTTATATCCTTTTCCATCTATATGAAATTCCATTACCTTGTTACGCAGGTCTTTTGACAGTTAGTTTCTGCTCCCCGTGGCTCAGTATCTAGCCTGCTCAGTGCATCCACGTGAGGGTTAACAAACTCATTGACTATTTATACACAGACACTAATTGCAATTTAAAAAGCCACAGGTGTGGAAAATTAACCTTTTTAATTGCTATTTTAACCTGTGTGTGTGTCACCTTGTGTGTCTGTACCAAGGCCAAACATTCAAGGGTATGTAAACTTTTGATCAGGGCCAGTTGGGTGATTTCTGTTATCATTATGGTTTAAAAAGGAGCCAAACAACTATGTGATAATAAATAAATGGCTTCATATGATCACTATCCTTCAATAAAATATATATTTTTTTCATGATCAGTCCTATTTTTAAAATAAATGCAAAAAATTCACAATTTCTGCCAGGGTATGCAAACTTTTGAGCACAACTGTAATGACTCTATGGATATATAATTCTAGATCTCTCTTGCTTTGTGTGCAGGTTTAGCTTTGTGGCTCACCTTTCAACTTATGGCTTTGATAATGTGAGCCTGACTGCAAATGTTGTAGTTTTTTGGTGGTCTTTCGAGTTCGGTGGTTCAGCCGTTAAATTAGTAATTTAGTGCAGCCCCGCAACTGCGGCCTTTGGTCACAAGTCCTATGGGCACCGAAGGTGCTTATTGCAGCCCAGCAGCTGCGGGCCTTGCTTTAGGAGGGCCGCAATTATTTAACATTGCGTGACCAATATCGCAAACGTGACCAACATTTCCCAAACCAACAACTATATATGTGATTGTCTGTGGTATAAATGTGCTAAGTGAAAATATATGCCCATATAGCACTTCCAAATGACATTGTATTCCAAACCATTACACTGTTGTTGCAGCAAATGTTTCAATAACTCACTTCAGCAAAGCCTGAGAAAGCCAGACAACGTATAATTACTTAAACATACATACCAAATACTTATACTGTATTATTATCTTCTACTAACCTGCTTAGAAGAGAAAAAGTACAGCCTCTAATGTATTTCATTTTTAAATGTCATCCTGCAGTGAAATATGCCATTAGCTTTAATGTGCACAGTGAGAATGTTACAGCTAAACTGCACATTTTTTTTTTAACCAATGGATATTTACGAGCATAAACCCTTCCAAGAAAGTAAGGGTCAAAATTGAGTTTGGGAAAAAATAGAACCCTGCAGTAAAAAATATTTTCAAAAAAGTATATTGCCACATTTCAGCCATAGCAATTAGATGTTTCCTCTGTATTGTCTTTTCCCATCTGTGGAAGTAGATCAGCAGAAATCAAACATGATAGAATCTACTGCAACATCATTACAAGTTTGCCAATTATCAAGAGTAGTTTTAAAATAAATTTCTACAATGATTTTTTTAAGCTATCATTACCTATCCTATGCAAATCAATTACCATTTTCCCATCTTGAATGTTAATATAGGACTACCACTTTCTTCTTCATTTTATTTTAATAACTAGCAACTTGACCGTCAAAAAATGGTCAATAAAATTTGAAGCCATAGCAATGCTGTTTGGCTCACATTGTTAAGCTTTTTATACTCTAAGGACCCTTGGCACTCATTGCGAGCCTCTCCTTGCGTGTCCTTTGGCTCTTCTCTATACTTTAAAAAAAAACTAATTAATGAATTAACTGAATAATAAATGAATATAGTTTACCTTTTTCTGATTAATATATGTAACAATCAGTAGCCTGAAGAAGTAACAATCTCTTTTTATTGTCCTGGAGCATATAATGTCCAGGTGTCCCAACTGTGCATTAGAAATAGGCTGCGTGCGCGAGGGCAAACCGTTGGTTTATTTGTGTAAAGCGCTAGTTTAGATGCCTAATGTTGTTAGTTGCAAGTTAGGATTGTAAAATAGTGTTGTTTGTTTATGTGCACGCGGTTCGCGAGCAATTGCTGTCCTTTGTAATAGTGGATTTTGTACCTCGTACGTTCCTGGTACGCGGTTGGCGGTGTTTTGCGCGGTCCAGGGTTATGTAGCCTCATTTTAATCTTGTTTGGCTGACATTTTTTTTGTCATTTAATCGATTTCCGAGTGCCGAAACTCGGCAACATCAACTTAAATTTGCGTTCTACCTCACTGCCAGACGTCCTGGCTGTTTCCCCGTGCTGTGTGTGATGTTTTTGTTGTATTTAAAAAAAAAATTTTGGGGTGTTTTCTGTTTTTTGCTTTGCGCGGTTCTGCGGTTAACTTCATATTTTTCCTATGTCGTATTTTTTTTTCCTGAGTCCCGCATCTCTAGTTTTTTGTTTTTTTCTAAGTCCCGGGTTCGTCAACTGCTTGCAGCCTAAGACCATCCCGCGTTTCCTAAGTGTTTGGAGGCTAAGTCCCTCGTGTTTCAAGTGCTGCGAATTTTAGTGCCTTAGTGGCTCGCCTCGCTATGCAAGGCTCACAGGCGATAAGCGCCTTTGTCGCTCATTGCCTTAGTGCTCAGAGTTAATGGCTCACCTCGCTTTACGAGGCTCGCACGCGATTAGTTCCCTTGGGCGCTCATCACCTAAGTTGTATGCAACACGCAAAGCGCGACACCGTCATATGTGATAGAAATGATTCCTATCCCCTTAAATGCTAAGCTGCTGAACTTCGTCTTAGCCATGAGGTTTGTATCCAAACAAGCTTTGAACTATAAGAAAAACAACTGAGAGCATTATAAAGCCTTCTTGTTTTAAAAATAAAAATGATGCTGTATCACCAAATGTATACAGCTTTGTACTTGAAGTTAAAACATGACAACAATTTATCTACTTTTTCTCTGGTTATAAGTTTTTTTTTTTTTTTTTTTCTTGATACAAGTTCTTTGCAACAGTCCTTGAGCAATACAATCATTAAATCTACATACGATACGAGAATTGCTCACTTATATGGAAAAAACCCAGATAGTAAACAAATGTAGAGTCAAGAAAACAAGGACTTAATGGAGAAAATACAATAGTGGAAAACATTTACCATAAGTCTTTGGTATCAGTGACTAAATTATGATAGCAACAGTCTCTCACAAAAGATAATAATAATAAATTAAAAATTAAAATATGAATCTTTGCTCAATTTCTATAATAAGATAATAGGTGAACTTCCTTTACAATAATAGTTGCTCTTTGCAATTTGTAAGCGTTCATATTTTTAATCATTTTTTATTTAAATTGTTTTTTAAATTGTTTTTTGTAAATTATTTGTGAGAATTAGAAAGATATCCACAAAATGTGTTCCTTTTTTTCTTTGTCTGGATTCTTTATTCTGATAACTACGTTTATAAAGATATAAAATTGCACCTAAGGATATTATTATTATTATTATTATTATTATATTATTATTATTTGGGCTTTTCATAATTGTATAAAATGTTGTAAGTGTGTTGCATTTTTTCAATCATGTGAGGTTTGTGCTAAGCTACAGTGGTCCTTTCAAATGGCAAACAACCCATTCGATTGTACTACAGTTAACTTTTTAAATAACCAACAAAAGGATTCTTCCGCTTGACTTATTAGTGTGTACTTAGAGGAAGCGTGTAAACATAAATATTGTCAACTTGCAGGTCATAAACACTTTATTTAGTTTAAGGCAGACTTATAAACCAGTGTACTGTAGCATTGCAAAGGCCACGACACTGCTATGAAATTTAGTTTTATGAAACTGCTCTGAAAATGCAGATACAGTAAACTCTCAATTATCCGGCACTCAACCACAGGGACTCTCAAGCAACTGGCACCTGCCTCTTCCCGATTTGCAAAAAACTCTCAGTTATCTGGCACATTTAAAAAAAAATGTTTTCTGTTTATTTTTTGGGGCGAAAAATAACTTAGTTTAGTTGTTAGTAGCTATTTAATAGGTTTTGGAGGGGTTTCAAGGGGTTTAAGGGTTGTTTAGGCTGTTATTTTCGAGACTCTCGATTATCCGGAATCTACACTAATCCGGCAATAGACAATCCCCATAGATGCCGGATAACGGGGAGTTTACTGTATTAGGAAAAGCTGCTGATGATTAGATCATACACATTTCTACTGTTGCACTCCTGTTACACTGTCACTGCTGTAGATTATCGCTGCATGACCACACCTAATATCTATTTATTTATTGGTTTGGATGGACTAATATGCTTCTCCTATACGCTAGTTAAACAATCTGTTAAGTATGCTATGCTAGTATATTATATTACACTAGTAACTTGCCCGTCATAAATGACGGCATAATATTATATTACAAATTGTGTGTTCTGTCTCGCTTTGTGCGCCCTCTATTTGTTAAGGCACTATCGCTTTCTCTTTAAATTTTCCCAGCAGACGCTTGTCCAATCCGATTTTTTTTACTGTATGCAGATGTATCTTATCTTTTCTAGCCTTCCTTATCAAATACCAGCCGTGTGGTTACACATGACATTCCTGTAAGTGTTATCCCCAGGAGACTATGGAACGAATTCAGAGAACCTAGTGTGCCGGAGTTTGATGTAAGTAACATCACTGTATGAGGAAACTGCACAAACTGTGTAGATTATCATATTGTAATTCATTAAACAAAAATATGTTAAGCATGGGATAATGTTTGATAGAGAACTAAACTAAAGGGTTGACCCCGAAAGGATGCATGAATGATTCGAGCCTCAGTCCACCCAGACTATCAGATCCCTGCACCCAAATACTCCCATATCTCTACTTTCTTAAATAGTTTTTTTGACAGACCTTGAACGCGTGCAAATTATATTATTTCTTTGTGTATATAAAATATTGTGGGAAAAATTGTTTATATCCACAGACAAATAATATAATTTGTATTTGTTCAAGGACTGTCAAAATAAACAACATATATCCGCTGTGTTGTTACATCACAAGAAATGACTGAAGTTTATTTTTATATACTGAAACCTGACTGTGTTAAAAGACTATTTAAAGTGGTCTTATATACAGCTTTTAAAAGAAGGGTCATTCCACATCAAATCAAAAAACAAGGGTTTTGTCAACGTCCGACTCGGATTTTGATGAAACTTGGTGTACACCCTTCCCTTGTGGTTGAAAGAAACCCCCTTAAATGTTTTCCCTCCATCTCAAATGGTTTTAATTTTATAGCACTTTAAAGTTTCATTAAATCTGCGTTGTCTGATCCTCTTGAGACCCTGGGCACAAGATACCCTTGCGTACATTTTATTTTTTTTCTCCATAACCAATGATCAGATCTCTTTGGATTTCAGAAAAAAATACACCAGCACTCAAACATTTTTATAAATGCCTAAAAAAATATATAAATATACTTGTAGTGTAGTTTTTTTGGTGGAAAAACTTGGTTTAGAAAACCCTGAATTTTCAGCGTGTGGGCACGATGGAACCAAAATGTTTTAATGTTGAAAATTATTGCAAAGACATGCTCTTTCTTGACAAAGAATGAAATGTGTGTATTTTTTATTCCTTGTAATGAAAATTTTACGTTTTTTGGACATCATAGGAAAAAAATGGCTACTGGGTAGCCATTTTGTACAACTTTCCTACAATCCGTAGCTGTAATAGAAAAAATGAATGAAACAAAGTTGTTCATCTTAAAATGTAACTTAATATTGATTATTATATATTTTTTAGAAAGTGCAGACTTGTTTTAATTTTGGGATATTGGAAATTATGAAAATTGGCTATTGGGATTTAAAAAAAAAAAGAAAGAAAAGAAAGAAAAAAAGAATTTACAGTCCGTAGAACATTTAATGCTAACATGTAAGGAAATAAGACCTAGCAAGAGAAATATTCAAACAAATTGAGAACTATATACAAACTAGGAACTTGCCCATCAAAAATGACAGGATTAAAATTGTAATGCAGGTGAGGCCACACAAGCTTCGGCGCTCATCGCGAGCCTCACGCTGAGCTCCTTTGGCGCTCATCACATGGCTCTCAATGAGCGCCTTTGGCGGTCATTGCTAGCCTTTCCTCACGCCTACTGTACGAGGCCACTCATTGCAGGGTTCGTTAACCTGTAAGTTTAGTGCTTGGGAATGCCATGTGTCTCTTTCCAGCATCTCCCCTGTCCCTTCCCTGTGTCTTTCTCCTCTGTGTGTGTATGCTGAATGTTTGCGTGGCGCGCAGTGACTGCTGTTGGTTTTATTTTTACTGCGTGCCTGTCCTTGTTCGTGTGTTAGTCTTAAGCATTGTGTATTTTGTACGTTTTGCGAGCCTGCCGTTGCTGAGCCTCGTTCTCATGCTGTTTCTGTAAATTTGTTTTTTTTGTCCTCCACTTTTTTCCTCGCTTAGGCGATTTTGGAGTGACGAAAAATGCCAAATATGGGCGTAATTCGCTTGCAACCTCACTCCCAGGCTTCCTGTGTCTCCCCTGTGCTGTGTCTGAGTGTGGCATAAGTTTTTGTACATGTATTTTTTTTTTTGTTTTGGTGGGTTTTTAGAGTTACGCGCCTAAACAGTGCTGCGCCACTGCTTCGCGAGGCTTGCATGTGTGACGACGGCGCTGGCTGAGCGTCTTTGGCGCTCATTGCAGCCTAAGTGCTGCGCAGCTGCTTTGCCTAGCTTTGCGAGGCTCACGTGTGACGGCAGCGCTGGGTCACCTCGCTTCGCAAGGCTTGCGGTTGCGCCGTCGCTTCATGAGGGACGCAACTGCGTTTAAAACATTGCAAACGTTACAAACAAAGCAAAGATCCACAACTGTTCCAAAACAGGCACAATTGAAGCAAGAAGAATGAGCATTATTAAAGAACCCTTCCTCACTTTCAACCTGAGGAGCCTCCCCAAACTTTCTGTGAATAATGACGATTTGTATCCAGGATGTTTTGTTGCTTGCAAGTATGATAATTTGTGGTACTTTGGAATGATATTGGAGATTAATCAAGACGAGGGAGATGCTTTTTGTAAAACTTCTTCACCCAAATGGACCTTCACCTTCATTCTGCTGGCCTAGGCGGGACTATTCTTGCGCAATACCATTTCCTCATATGCTTGGTATTGTACAACCCCCAGAGACAATAACTGGCAGAAGATACTTCTTTCCCAACGAGTGGATGGCGTTTTTGGAAGAAAAAATGCAAAACTTACAGGTGATACTGAAGCTACAGCAAATAAACTTGTAAGGTAATTAACTGTGATAATAGCATAGTCTGTGGTAATTTCTTACTTTAGTTTAATTGTTGTCCTTATTGTAATTAATGTATCTGCTGTCATAAAACTGCCTCATTGTGAATTACGCCTCAATATATTTAACATAAATGTTAAAAAGTCTCCATGCATCCTTTATTTCAAGATGGCACGCAAACATCATTCTTTTTATTTTCTTTTGTAAGATGGACATGTCTTTATATGCAATAATATTCTTAGAAACAAAGTGGGGATAATGTAATGTTGCATAATTGAATAAAATGCATATTTTTTAATTATTTTAATCTTTTTTTTTTTTGCTAGATCTTATTACCTTGTCAGCATTTAATGTTTCTGACCATTTTTTTTATTGATAGTACATTTTTCATAATTTTAAATAACCCAAAACTAAAAACAAGTCTGCACTTTCGAAAAAAACTATAATAACCAATGTTACATTTTAAGATGAACAACTTTGTTTAATTCATTTTTTCTATTACTAGCCAGTAGCCATTTTTTTTCTACGATGTCCAAAAAACGTACAATTTCCGTTACAAGTCATAATAAACCCATAAATGTAATTCTTTGTCAAGAAAGATGTCTTTGCAATAATTTTTAACATCAAAACATTTTGGTTCCATTGTGCCCACACTCTGAAAATTAAGGTTTTCTAAACCTAGTTTTTCCACAAAAAGAACTATGCTACAAGTACAAATCTGAGCTTGAGTGCAAGAATCCATTTTCACATCCTGAGAGCTGAATGATTGGTGTGTGTGTGTTGTAGTGTAGAGCCTTTGGTAACTGGATACGACTAAAATTAATACCACACCCCTTTTCAAATCACTAGCCTAGAAGAAGGACTTTGCACCAAAGAATACAACCATAGCTCTTCAGAAATATAACACCCTTCTCTCACACACAACTTCCAACAGTGTATCGTGGATTTCTCTAGGTTCCTGCAGAGGCATCATAATTCTTTTTTTTTTTTTTTTTTTATAAATAAAAACTAGCTTTTTAAGTGTCTTACTTAATTTTTCTCTGGGTCAGACTCAAAGTTTTCAAATTTATATATACCGTATATATTTAAATTTGCAGTGGTGGTTTACCATGTTTGTGGAGTACAAAACAATAGCAGCCCTTTAGACCATCTGCTTTAAGGGAAAATCCTCATTTTTAGCAGGTTCTGCCAGTGCATTAAAGGTGCCATTGGAGTAGTGCTTTTTTTCCCCAAGGCGCTAGGGGTGGGTACAGCGAAGATTTCTTAAGACTACCTTCTACTGAGCATAATTGTGGGAGGAGGAAGATGTCTAATGCTAACAAAATGTCAATTGTTATAATGCCTGTTTCTTGTTGTCTAGGTTAGTATTTATTTGCCTGCTCTGAAAACCATGAAAAGTGTTGTGGAGAGAATGAAAAACCTTAGCAACTTTATAGTAAGTCATATTTATTTCTTAACTTTCCCTACTGAAGAAAAATATTCATACCAAAATGTGTGTAATAATAAAATGAGTAGCATTTTGAATATATTAAAATAGAGTCCATCATTTCTACTAGAACATTTTGAGCCTAATATAACTATTTAGTTTGGTTTAAAAACTAAAAAGTACTAAATAATTCCAGCTAGAAATTTGGCCTCAATTAGCTTGATCAGAGGGCCAGTAGCAGATAGTTTTATACTGAAAACAAGACAGACAGACCCACATGAGGTAATTAACAATTACTAACAAGAGAGATGAGAAAGACTGGTGTCTACAATTTACAGCAAGAGAGTGTATTTTTTTTTCATAACATTCATTTGATAAAGTACTTTATAAAACATATAGTTTTAAATTACACCATGTTTGGGAGCTCTGCTGTGGCGATTTAATTAAACCATGTATCCATCAAACTTGCACCACTATTTAATGGTCCAATGCCTTAGTTGGTACTATCTTTTTGTATACACACAACTCGTAAGGGAAGGATTCAGACACATATCAACCCCAATATAAAATAACTATAATTGAATCCATTCAGAAGCAATGTAAAAAAAGAAACATGTTTTCCACATGCCTTTCAAATTTCTGGGGACTTCAGTGGCCCTTCAGTATTAATATCTGCAAATTCATAGCAGAGTATTACAAGTTTTGTGTACTTTGGTTTTCTTTGCGTCAAAAACCTGTGTGTGTTTGTTTGTCAGCCACTCAAAGCAGATTATAGTAAAAGACTGAGAAGCCAACATGGTATTTCCTGGATGTAGGAAACCTGGTTAAGGGAGAAGTTAGCATACATTCAAAACTTCCTTGAAGGACAGTTTTTTTTTCCGTTTTTTTGTGTGACAATTTGTAATTTGATATTTTCTTTTTTATTTAAAGGTGTTTGAAGCCAATAGAAATGGTGAAATGAATTTGAAGATAGAAACTGATTTGGTATCAGTTTCAACTCATTTTAAAGATCTTGGAAACCCACCCTGGGGTAAGTATTTAAAATAATGATAGACAACAGGCAGCCCACAAGCCGGACGTGGCCCTTTTCATGTGGTCCCTACCCTGCTCTCTAGAGTGTCAGAATCGATCCATTTTATCTCTTCACTAATAGCACATAAATGTCTCTAGTACTCAACACTATACCTCTCTAGTACTCCTGATCTATAGCTATATTACCAATAAAGTCGCCTCTACTCCTTTTCCCACATAAATATAAAAAAAGAGTTATTGACGTATTTAGGTTTTATGCTGCCCTGGCCCGTTCAGGATTGTGTACCCCACACTTCCAAACTTACAGTTTCACCTTTCCAATTTCTATATCTCAAATAATAAGTTTATATATATATATATATATATATATATATATATATATATAATCAGAAAGTGTCAAGTACATTTACAGACAGAAATATCACTGCATAAAAAAATATCTTTGCAAATACAAACATATTTCAGTTCACATTTCAATGTACTACAATGCATTTTCAACACTAAAGAAATGACACTCTGCCACAATGTAAAGTAGTAAGTATACAGCCTATACAACAGTGTAAATTTGCTGTCCCCTCACAATAACTGAACACACAGCCATTAATGTCTAAACCGTTGGCAACAAAAGTGAGTACACCCCTAAGTGGAAATGTCCAAATTGGGCCCAAAGTGTCAATATTTTGTGTGGCCACCATTATGGTGCCTTAACCCTCATGGGCATAGAGTTCACCACAGCTTCACAGGTTGCCACTGGATTCCTCTTCCACTCCTGCCTAATCACTTAGCTGGTGGATGTTAGAGACCTTGCACTCCCCCACCTTCCGTTTTGAGGATGCCCCACAGATGCTCAATTGAGTTTAGGTCTGGTGACATGCTTGGCCAGTCCAAAACCTTTACCTTCAGCTTCTTTAGCAAGGCAGTGGTCGGCTTGGAGGCGTGTTTGGGGTTGTTATCATGTTGGAATACTGCCCTACGGCCCAATCTCCGAAAGGAGGGGATCATGCTCTGCTCCAATATGTCACTGTACATGTTGGCATTCATGGTTCCCTCAATGAACTGTAGCTCCCTAGTGCCAGCAGCACTCATGCAGGCTCAGACAGTGACACTCCCACCACCACATCTATACTGAGGAAAGGTAGTTGAAATAATCCCTAAGTGACAGATAAAGAGCAAAAAAACACTGATATGAGATGAAACCCTCAGTTTGAACGTAAACAGTGATGCAGAGAGAGTGGAGGCAGCATCTGAGATCAGCAGGTAAATGCATATAGAGGGAATCAACACAACATATTATAGAAAAAATATATACACATATAGACATATGTCTATATGTTTTTGGTCTGGGCCTCCATGAGTGCTGCCGCCACTGGGGAGCTACAGTTCATTGAGGTAACCATGAATGCCAACATGTACTGTGACATACTGAAGCAGAGCATGATCTCTTCCCTTCGGAGAATGGGCCGCGGGGCAATATTCCAACATGATAACGACCACAAACACACCTCCAAGACGACCACTGCCTTGCTAAAGAAGCTGAAGGTAAAGGTGATGGACTGGCCAAGCATGTCACAGACCTAAACCCTATTGAGCATCTGTGGGATCTTCTCAAAAGGAAGGTGTGTGAGTGCATGGTCTCTAACATCCCCAACCCCGGTGATGTCATCATGGAGGAGTGGAAGAGGACTCCAGTGGCAACATGTGAATCGCTGGTGAACTCCATGCCCATGAGGGTTAAGACAGTGCTGGAAAATAATGGTGGCCACACAAAATATTGACACTTTGGGCCCAATTTGGACATTTCCACTTAGGGGTGTACTTACTTTTGTTGCCAACTGTTTAGACATTAATGGCTGTGTGTTGCGTTATTTTGAGGGGACAGCAAACTTACACTGGTATATAGGCTGTATACTTACTACTTTACATTGTAGCAGAGTGTCATTTCTTCAGTGTTGTCACTTGAAAAGATATAATAAAATATTTACCAAAATGTGAGAGGTGTACTCACTTTTGTGAGATACTTTCGCAAGGCACTGTAAATATATACAGTATTCACTGCTCTTGGCATTTTTCGTGTTTTTTTGCCTCACAACCTGGAATTTACCTAGATTGTTTGAGGATTTGCATAATTTAATTTACAAAACATGTCCACAACTTTGAAGATGTTTTTTTTTTATTGTGAAGCAAACAACAAATAGGACAAAATAACAGAAAAAGTCAATGTGCATAACTATTTACCCCTAAAGTCAATCCTTTGTAGAGCCATCTTTTGCAGCAATCACAGCTCCAAGTCGCTTTGGATAAGTCTTTTTGAGCTTGCCACATCTTACCACTCGGATTTTTGTCCATTCCTCCTTGCAAAACTGCTCCAGCTCCTTCAAGTTGCATGGTTTGCACTTGTGAACAGCAATCTTTAAGTCTGACCACAGATTTTCTGTTGGATTGAGGTCCCGGTTTTGACTAGGCCTTTCCAACACATTTACATGTTTGCCCTTAAACCATTCAAGTGTTACTTTAGCAGTGTGTTTGGGGTCATTGTCCTGCTGGAAGGTGAACCTCCGTCCTAGCCTCAAATCACACACAGAGTGGTACAGGTTTTGCTCAAGAATATCCCTGTATTTAGCACCATCCATCTTTCCCTCAACTCCGACCAGTTTCCCAGTCCTGGCTGCTGAAAAACATCCCCACAGCATGATGCTGCCACCAACATGTTTCACTGTTTCACTGGGATGGTGTTCTTTGGGTGATGTAATGTTTTGGGTTTGCGCCAGACATAGCGTTTTCTTTGATGGATGAAAAGTTCAATTTTAGTCTCATCAGACCAGAGCACCTTCCTCCATACATTTTTGGAGTCTCCCACATGCCTTTTCGCAAACTTAAAATGTGCCATTTTGTTTTTTGCTGAAAGTAATGGCTTTCTTCTTTCCACTCTGCCATAAAGCCCAACTCTATGGAGCGTACGCCTTATTGTCATCCTATGAACAGCTCCTCCAGGGTGACCTTAGGTCTCTGTGCTGCCTCTCTGACTAATGCCCTCCTTGTCCGGTCCATGATTTTTGGTGGCCGGCCGTCTCTTGGCAGCTTTGCTGTTGTGCCATGTTCTTTCCATTTGGTTATGATAGATTTGATGGTGCTCCTGGGGATCATCAACGATTTGGATATTTTTTTTAACCTAACCCTGGCTTGTACTTCTCAACAACACTGTCCCTTACATGTTTAGAGAGTTCCTTGGTCTTAATGGCAATGTTTGGTTAGTGGTGCCTCTTGCTTAGGTGTTGCAGCCTCTGGGGCATTTAAAAAAAGGTGTGTATATGTAATGACAGATCATGTGACACTTAGATTGCACACAGGTGGACATCATTTCACTAATTCTGAAGGTAATTGGTTGCACCAGAGCTTTTTATGGGCTTCATAACAAAGGGGGTGAATACATAGGCACGTGCCAATTTTTGGTTTTCTATTTCTTAAAAAATAGTTTTATGTATATATTTTTTTTCATTTCACTTCACCAACTTAGACTATTGTGTTCTGATCCATCACATAAAATTCAGACTAACAAAACATTGAACTTAAGGATGTAATGTAACAAAATAGGTAAGGGGGGTGAATACTTTTGCAAGGCACTGTTTGAGGTGGAAGCAGTTTTTTTTAACTTTTTTTAGACATTCAAATGTGAACACAGATGTACTATTTATTTACTATATATATATATATATATATATATATATATACAGTCAGGTCCATAAATATTGGGACATCGACACAATTATAATCTTTTTGGCTCTATACACCACCACAATGGATTTGAAATTAAACAAACAAGATGTGCTTTAACTGCACACTTTCAGCTTTAATTTGAGGGTATTTACATCCAAATCAGGGGAACGGTGTAGGAATTACAATAGTTTGTATATGAGCCTCCCACTTTTTAAGGGACCAAAAGTAATGGGACAGATTAACAGTCATAAATCAAACTTTCACTTTTTAATACTTGGTTGCAAATCCTTTGCAGTCAATTACAGCCTGAAGTCTGGAACGCATAGACATCACCAGACACTAGGTTTCATCCCTGGTGATGCTCTGCCAGACCTCTATTGCAACTGTCTTCAGTCCCTGCTTGTTCTCTATTGCAACTGTCTTCAGTCCCTGCTTGTTCTTGGGGCATTTTCCCTTCAGTTTTGTCTTCAGCAAGTGAAATGCATGCTCAATCGGATTCAGGTCAGGTGATTGACTTGGCCATTGCATAACATTCCACTTCTTTCCCTTAAAAAACTCTTTGGTTGCTTTTGCAGTATGCTTCGGGTCATTGTCCATCTGCACTGTGAAGCGCCGTCCAATGAGTTCTGAAGCATTTGGCTGAATATGAGCAGATAATATTGCCTGAAACACTTCAGAATTCATCCTGCTGCTTTTGTCAGCAGTCACATCATCAATAAATAAGAGAACCAGTTCCATTGGCAGCCATACATGCCCACGCCATGACACTACCACCACCATGCTTCACTGATGAGGTGGTACGCTTTGGATCATGAGCAGTTCTTTTCCTTCTCCATACTCTTCTCTTCCCATCATTCTGGTACAAGTTGATCTTAGTCTCATCTGTCCATAGGATGTTGTTACAGAACTGTGAAGGCTTTTTTAGGTGTTGTTTGGCAAACTCTAATCTGGCCTTCCTGTTTTTGAGGCTCACCAATGGTTTACATCTTCTGGTGAACCCTCTGTATTCACTCTGGTGAAGTCTTCTCTTGATTGTTGACTTTGACACACATACACCTACCTCCTGGAGAGTGTTCTTGATCTGGCCAACTGTTGTGAAGGGTGTTTTCTTCACCATGGAAATAATTATTTGGTCATCCACCACAGTTGTTTTCCGTGGTCTTCCGGGTCTTTTGGTGTTGCTGAGCTCACTGGTGCGTTCTTTCTTTTTAAGGATGTTCCAAACAGTTGGTTTGGCCACACCTAATGTTTTTGCTATCTCTCTGATGGGTTTGTTTTGTTTTTTCAGCCTAATGATGGCTTGCTTCACTGATAGTGACAGCTCTTTGGATCTCATATTGAGAGTTAACAGCAACAAATGCAAATAGCACACTTGAAATGAACACTGGAGCTTGTATCTGCTCTTTGTAAATGGGATAATGAGGGAATAACACACACCTGGCCATGAAACAGCTGAGCAGCCAATTGTCCCATTACTTTTGGTCCCTTAAAAAGTGGGAGGCACATATACAAACTGCTGTGATTCCTACACCGTTCACCTGATTTGGATGTAAATACCCTCAAATTAAAGCTGAAAGTCTGCAGGTAAAGCACATCTTGTTAGTTTCATTTCAAATCCATTGTGGTGGTGTATAGAGCCAAAAAGATTAGAATTGTGTCGATGTCCCAATATTTATGGACCTGACTGTATATATACATATATACATACAGTTGTGCTCATACCCCTGGCGAGTTGGTAATATATTACGATTTTTAAAGAAAACATTAGTAAGCAGGCAAAACACATTTCTTTTTTTCTTTTTTCTTATGGGATTTCTATTCAACTGTAGGTTATAACAGAATGGCACAATCATAAAACAAAACATGGCAACTAAGAAAAACATTAAATGACCCTGTTCAAAAGTTTGTATACCCTTAGTTCTTAATACTGTGTATTACCCCCTTTAGCATCAATGACAGCGTGCAGTCTTTTGTAATAGTTGTCTATGAGGCCCCCAAATTCTTGCAAATGGTATAGCTGCCCATTCATCTTGGCAAAATGTCTCCCAGGTCATGCAAAATCTTTGGTCGTCTTGCATGAACCACACGTTTGATATCTCCCTAGAGTGGCTCGATGATATTAAGGCCAGGAGACTGTGATGGCCAGTCCACAACCTTCACCTTTTTCTGCTGCAACCACTGGAGGGTCAACTTGTGCTTAGGGTCATTGTCATGCTGGAAAGTCCAAGAGCATCCCATGAGCAGCCTTCATGCAGAAGAATACAAATTGTCTGCCAGAATTTTCTGATAACATGCTGCATTCATCTTGCCATCAATTTTCACAAGTTTCCCCCGTGCTCACACCCCCTCAAAACATCAGTGAGCCAGCACCATGCTTCACAGTGGGGATGATATTCTTTTCACTATAGGCCTTGTTGACCCCTCTTTAAACATAGCGCTTATGGTTGTGACCGTAATGCTCTATTTTGGTCTTGTCACTCCAAATTACAGTGTGCCAGAAGATGTGGGGAGTGTCAAGGTGTTGTCGGGCATATTGTAACCAGGCTTTTTTGTGGCATTGGCACAGTAAAGGATTCTTTCTGGCAACTGGACCATGTAGCTTAATTTTGTTCAAGTATCGTCGTATTGTGCTACTAGAAATAACCACACCATCTTTTTCCAGAGCAGCCTGTATGGTTACCTGTAGATTTTTCTTTGTATTCTGAACAATTCTTCTGACAGTTGTGACTGAAATCTTTCTTGGTCTACCTAACCTTGGCTTGGTATCAAGAGATCCCCAAATTTTCCACTTCTTAATAAGTGATTGAACTGTACTGACTGGCATTTTCAAGGCTTTGAATATCTTTTTGTATCCTTTTCTATCTTTATGATATTCCGTTACCTTGTTACGCAGGTCTTTTGACAGTTCTTTTCTGCTCCCCGTGGCTCAGTATCTAGCTTGCTCAGTGCATCCAAGTGAGAGCTAACAAGCTCATTGACTATTTATACACATACACTAATGGCAATTTAAAAAGCCGCAGGTGTGGGAAACCTTTAATTGCCATTTTTAACCTGTGTGTGTCACCTTGTGTGTCTTTAACAAGGCCAAACATTGAAGGTTATGTAAACTTTTTATCAGGGCCATTTGGGTGATTTCTGTTATCATTATGATTTAAAAAGGAGCCAAACAACTTTGTGATTAATAAATAAATTGCTTCATATGATCACTATCCTTCAATTAAACATTTTTTGCATGATCAGTCATATTTTCCAATTTCTGCCAGGATATGCAAACCTGTGAGCACCACTGTGTGTGTGTGTGTTTATATACTTATATATATATGTGTGTGTGTGTGTATGTGTATATATATATATATATATATATATATATATATATATATATATATATACACACACACAAATAACTCTTTCTATTCTATGTTTTTATCATAAAAAGTATACATATTCTCTTAAATGTAACGATAATGTGATATAATCATAAATATACCACAAATGTACTTGGAGTTAAAGGGCCATTTACCTCCCATAAGTTGCTGTGCAGCATGTTGCAGAGCAAGTTCATTTCCATTTAAAAATCCATGAAAGAGAAAAAGAGATATGTATTGATTGATTTTCAAAGGTTTCCTGTGTCAGGGAACTTTCTACAAAACAATGCAGCCGACATACAGGGTAGACTCATATTGTCTTATAAATATTCATATACTTTCATTACTTGCCTAGTGAGACAAATAGTCCCTGCAGAAATCACTTATCTGACACACTCTGCTGCTTTCACAAACCCTGATTTCCTGAGAAGAGGGAACTACCTACAGAGTAGGAGATCCAGCCTCTATGTATGATGTCACTGCTGTCCGGGCACACACACTCTATCAGTCAAATTCATCCCCATTGAGTTTAATGTATACACACCCCTGCAACCTGAATGATGGAAGTCGCTTAGGAGGAGCAACAATACTGGGCTGTCAGGCAAAGAGGAGGCGGTCTGAGAGATGTAAACACACATCAAATCAGACATTTTTGAATATGAGATATCTTTGTGGAAGGCACATATTAAAAAAATTCAAAAAGTATTCCAACCTGCCTTCATGAGATCTTTCCATTGGTGTTGTCCAAATTGTGCTGAATTAACTGGCTTTTAATGGTGCAAAAAAAAAAATGCAATACCATTATTTCTTTTATATTTTACTGCTTTAAACAATTTTCCTTAAAGGACAAAAAATCTACCATTAAATAATATCCAAATAAACAGCTGATATTTTCCACCTCCCCGTTTTATGGAATAGTAAATTTGTAATGCACATAACCTATTTTTTTTTTCTTCTGTCCTCCTTCTACAGAGGGCTAAAGTTAATTTCATAGTAAGTTCCATACCTTTTTGCTTTTATAGTTTCTGATGATGCCTCCCAGAACAACACTCAGGAAAGAGAACTAGAAAGTATGGCGGAAGCAAGAGTGGATATTCGTAAGCTCTTACAGTTTCTTGCAGGACAGCAAGTGACTCCCACCAAAGCTGTGTGTAGTAAGTGATTTATTTATGTGTCTTGGTGGGTAAGAGGGATATGATTATTTTTTTAGTCATATTCCCAAATATAAGGGTGGGGGGGGGGGGTTGGCTTATATTATACAAATATACAAAAAAATGTAAGCTAGTGTGTGTCTTTCTGACACAGACATGGTCGCTCTTCAGGTAGCTAGTGAAGTTATAACTCCAGGCTACTGAGTGAAACTAACCCACAGAAGTAGAGTAGATTTCTGAGGCATTTGACAGAAACAGCTCCCACTACGTGCCCTACTGTCTCCTCCAAGTAATATGTATGTTCTGTCTCTGGTAATACTTGCACGATTCAGATTATTTTGTAAGAGGTTATAATATGGTCCTCAGGGCTACAAGAGTCATCCTTTGGGTTAGATGGTGAAGGGTGTTGGTGGGGCACAGTATTTTTTTAAGTTTTTGAGTACATACACCCAACAGTCCTTTAATAACATGGTGTCTTTAGAAAGGATCCAAGATGTATTTTCAAAAAAATGACCAAATTCTGTACTAAAAGTGTATGTTGCAGCTGGATCCTTGTCTTGATAATCCGTCATTGTGAATTGAAAGCCTACCTGTTTTTAACCCTACTGGCGGTCTGGCCGTGTCAGTACTTAAAGCAGTACTCTCTGGGATACTGACATAGCCATACCGCCTTGTTCCTCCCTCTTCCCCCCTCCTTCCTCCCTCTTCCCCCCTCCTTCCTCCCTCGTCCCCCCCTTCCCCCATCCTCCTTTGTTATTCTCTCCTCCTTCCCCTGCAGCATGTCTTCTAACTGTGGCCGGGAGCTATTGACGTCACTTACGTGTAACGTTGCTCGGGACTCCGGGACACTGCCAGAAGACGTGCTGCAGGGGAAGGAGGAGAGAGTAACACAGGGGAGGAAGTGTGTAATCCGAGCGTGGCTCGGGGTTAGCGCTTTAGGTTCGAAAATGAACCCTGAGCCATGCTCCGGATTACCTCTAAAGCTGTTAAAAAGTAGGTGCTCATTTTTTGGAAAATTGCATTACTACGCCACACACTGAGAAGGGCATGCTGCTGTCCATATTATCATGGAGAGTCTGACACGACTTAACAACTAAAGAACAACAACATATTTTTGAATGATAAAGGCTTACTATAGAAATCAGTAAAGCTAAAATGTTACAGTGACAGTCTCTGCCTGAACCTCATTATCTATGCCGTTACTTGTTGGTGAGCTTCAGAGCCTATACAAATGACAGTATCCAAGGTTATCAAGGATATTCAAGCCTCCACTTAAGTTTCGGCAGCTTCCTTTTCTTTATAATCATATCTGGAGGTGTTCCAACTGATCTCACCCCTGGACGCTTGAAAATATAACATTTTTCTTGGCACCATTTTGTCCTTGAATGTATAATTTCATAAAATTGCAACTATTCACCTTGCAATGTGTATATTATATGATTATAATTTTTTAAAATAATAAGAAATAAAATATGCAAGTTGTCTTTTTCTATGCCCCTCAGCTTTGTATGCATGAGGCAAGTGCCTCACTCACATTTTGAAGATATAGTAGGAGAGGAGTTATCAGGGTATTTAGCATATTTAAAGGAGAAATCCTGATACGTTAGCTATCCATCTAAAGACACTGATATCTCTGTTTAATCCCTGAAACTTGGAGTCAAACCATAAGTGTTTTCAGCACCTGGGATAATGTATCTATGTGAATATGCTCACTTTATTTTATTAACTATTACCACTTATTTGAAGATTACACCAACATGATTTCTGGCAGTTTTTGAGTACAAACTTGCCTGAATCAAATTTTATTTTTAATATATTAAAACAATTCTTAGTTTAAAATCAGCATTTTTAAAACCATGTGTTCTCTCTTTTGCAGATATTGTTCATAAACGGATGGTCCACTTTATTTTACTCCATGAAGATGTATCTTTACAATATTTCATTCCTGCCGTTGCGTGAAATCCCTATGTAAAGTGACGGATTTCCAAATAAGAAGCAAGTCTAGTAGTATCAAGCACAAGATCAGTTACTGTGAGAAATTAAGTTGCCTGTGTTGTTTAGCAAAATACTGGAAAGCTTTGAACACTGAACTGAAACCTGTGATTTATACAATACTTATTTATACATAATTTATAAAAAAATTCTTTTTTTATCATGTTAAAAATAACATTCTTCTTTGGATAGTCTGAGCATTTATTAAACGCAAATGTTTACATATTTTGTCTCAATGCAGTTGTCATTTAATTTTGCATGAATACTACATTTCTTAAACATAAGTATATTTTTGTATTAATAAATTTTATGAGGTGAGTCTACGCCAAAGGAATGGAAAAGGCCTATGTAAGTTATCATGTTTCAGGGTTACAATATATGCATTGCAGATCTAAAACATTATCTGTGTTTAATATACCTTATCTCTGTCTATTTAAACATTTAACACTTAAACTATTGTGATTATTAATTATCTTTCTACAAACATATATACATGGTTCTAATGCAGCTGGAAAGTGCACAAAGGGTACATTTTTGTTTGATATGTTCCACCCCAAAAAAGGCGATATAGTTATAAGCTGACATTTTAGAAGAACGACTGGGGCTACCACAAAAATAAATGTTAAACTTTTACACCAAATCAGATAAAAAGTGTCTTATTGATCATTTAGTACAAAACTAGTTGTAGTTCTAATAATTAAAGGACCACTGCAAAATAGAAAAATGTTTATAAATGTTGCATCTGACTAAAATAATTATTATTCAGGAAAAAAGTAATAATTAGGAAAAAAATTAATGTTGATGCATCTTCTGGTCTCTGAATGTATCCATTATACATTGGTGGAAGTTGTGTGCGTGTGTGTGAGAAGGCATTTACATTTCTAGAGAGCTGTGGTTGCCTTTGCTGATGCAAGGAGTCTGCTTCAAGGTCAGCAAGGGTGTGGTGTCAATTTCAATCTTATCCAATTATCAAAGGCACTGGACTCTTCTTTGTCCCATTCCCCAGCACCCCTGCCTCCACTAATAACTACAAACACACACCCCTATCATCAAACTCTCAGGATGTGATGTGACAAACACAAAATGGTTTCCTGTACTCATAATCAAAGTCTACAAAGTCCAAAAAAATGTTTTATGTCCATGGCTTAATCAACTGCTACTGTTGTTAGTTTGGAACATATTTGACAAGCAAGTATTTCTTTCTTGAACAACAGTGTTCCTTTAATTAAACTCCAAGGAGTTTGGGATACAAATAGATTAACTATTATGTATTAATAGTTACTTGCCTGTCAAAAATGACAATATTAAATAGTGTGTCCCGTCTTTTTGTGCACCCTCTACCCTGTCTTTCTTTCTCTTTCTCTCCCCCTCCTTCTCTCTCTCTCTCCTCTCTCTCTTCCTCTCCTTCATACTCTCTCCCCTCCCTTTCTCTCTCTCCCTCTCTCCCTCCCTCTCTCTCCTTTTCTCCCTCCCTCTCCTTTTCTCCCTCCCTCTCTTCTCCTTTTCTACCTCCCTCTCTTCTCCTTTTCTACCTCCCTCTCCTTTTCTACCTCCCTCTCTTCTCCTTTTCTACCTCCCTCTCTTCTCCTTTTCTACCTCCCTCTCTTCTCCTTTTCTACCTCCCTCTCCCTTCACCTCGCAATGCGCAGTGTGTATATGCAACTCACAATTTTGTGAGTGTTACACACAAACTCAGCTGGCGACAGCTATATTAATGATAAGCCAGAGGAAAGCCAAGAGATTGGTCTGTCCGCTCTTTTTGTCAATGAAAATAATGGGACTCCAATTGCCACTGCAGCCCTAATTCTCCAAAAATTATTTGCAATTATTCTATTTAAACTAAAATATTTTCATCTTAAAGGGATACTTTTACCCCAGCAAGAACCTGGTTGTACCTTTTTTTTCTCTACAGTAACGGATTTATGAGATGTCTAGAACTGGTTTGTGGATTACATTTTAGTGTGTGGATAACTGTGTCTATTTGTAGTTCCAAGTACTTAATAAGCATGATAACATTGGGGATATTGTTTTGGCCAACACAGAGATAGAGACAAGCAAACTGGGATATCCATTTGCACAAAGCAGTTAATTCATGTTTTTGAACTGTGCATAATAATGCAGAAAAGCAAATTTTTATATTTCTGCAATGCTTTACTATAGGAAAAAAAATATAACCAGTTTTTCATACTCATTAAGAATAACTTAAGTTAACACTGCAATTATATTTATAACTAGCAACTTGCCCGTCAAAAATGACGGCAATAAAATTTGAAGCCTGGCAATGCTGTTTGCCACACAATGGGGGCCTCTACTTTACTGGCCTCGCAATGAGCACCTTTTGGCGCTCATCATGGGCCTCGCAATGAGCGCCTTTGGCGCTTATTGCGAGCCTCTCCCCCCCTCTACTTTACTGGCATTGCGCTGATCGCCTTTGGCATTCATTGCAAGCCTCTCCTCCCCCTCTACTTTACTGGTATCACAATGAGCACTTTTGGCGCTCATCACGGCCGCTCATTGCGAGTCTCTCCCTCTGTCTACTTCCTCCCTTGTGTCTCATTTCCCCCTTCCTCTCCCTCCCTTGTGTCTCCTTCCCCCCTGTGTTTTTACCCCTCTCCCTCCCCTGTGTCTTTCCCTTCCCTGTCCCCCCGTGTCTCTCCCCCCTCTCCCTCCCCTTTGTCTCTTGCCCTGCTCTCTCCCTCCCCTGTGTCTCTTTCCCCCGTGTCTCTCCCCTCCCTGTTTCTCTTTCCCCCCTCCCTCGTGTCTCTCCCCCCCCCATTTCCTACCCCTGTGTCTCTTCCCCCTCCTCTCCCTCCCCTGTGTGTCCCCCCTCTCCTCTGTGTCTCCCCCCTCCTTCCCTGTGTGTCTCGCCTCCTCCTCAGTGTCTCCTTGACGTAATGCGCATGCGCGGGGGTTGCAGCAATAGTAGTTGTGAAACTGCGATTTGTCGCAAGCGTGATGACGATTCGCAGTTTGACAACTATTATATGTGGTTTACTATTTTGAGGAACTTGGCTTGATAATGAACAAAACGTGTTTACATAGCTTAAAATAATAATAATTTTCAACTATTCTATTTAATTTTGTTTTATTGTTGACTGACATTTTGTCTTTGTAAAAGGATTAGAAACGTTGGAGGTATAGGAGGAACAGTAGATGCAGATAGCAAACCTATTAATTTGTGTTAAAAATGTCCTCTTTATTGTAAATAATATTCAATGGCTGAGTAACTTCCCAAAGGATAACCCTCCCACTCAAGTTATAGACAGGCTATCAGTCCAAGATGGATACACCCATGACATAATCAGTCATCATAAATATGTTCTTGTCTTTTATACCTGCTAATGTTGTGTCATCCTTCATACGCCTGTTTACTGCTCATGTTGAGCACTGTCCTCAAGAAAAGTAAATACCCCTATCATACACACAACTTTAACCAATGTTTCATGGATGCCTTCAGGATTCAGCCGAGGCATCAAAAGTTATGTATGTGTTTATATAAGTTATGTAAAAGTTTGCTATGTGTTTATACATGTATGTATGTGTATATGTGTGTATATGTATGTATATATAATATATATATATATATATATGTATATATATATATGTATATATATATATGTATGTATATATGTATGTATATATATAATGTATGTGTATATATATATATATATATTATAATTATATAATATATATATATATATATATATATGTATATATATATAATTATGAGTACCCTAAGGAAATGAAAAGGTTTAACAAATTATAGAAAACTTTTTCGCTTAAGCAAGTAAGTCCCAGGAACACATATTCCACCTCTATGAACACCTGTCATTTTGGCCTGAAGATGGCAGTATAGTCTAAGAAAATTGAGAAGTATAAAATTACTAAAACTTAATAAAATATTTAAAATCAAGAAGTTAAATGCTATCGAACTAATTTGTGTTGTGCTTTTTTTCTACTTATTGGCTCATATTTATATTGTTTTATTCATAGATTAAAAAAAAAAGCTCTGAAAAATATGTATAATATTCAAGTTTTTAAACCATATGACATGGAAATTATTGTCTATTGCAAAATTGTAATTATGAGAAAACTTCAAATTAAATATTTTTTTCGGCTCCACCCTCTTTTTCAAACATTAGTAGTAAATTGTGTAGCTCATATCCTTAGACTCTGCGCAGTATATAGCAGCAGCAGGTTCTTCTGGTACGTATTCTGCAAAACTTCAGAATAGATGGGAGCATCTCCAGCAAACAGATTTTGAATGTAAACTTTTCAACAATTTTCAGTGTCCATTTAGCTTAAAATAACAATTTAACTTTGTAATCACAATAATTCTAAAAGTTGTTTATACTAATTCTTACTAGTTATGAAAGCTTGGCCTTTAAAGAATACTGATATCCTAAGATGATCTGTACAGAACCACACCTGAAAATGAGCACATGATTTCAGAAAGAATAAGAAAAATAATACAGCCTTATTACAATACACAGGGAGTTACCACATATTTTTCTGATGATCTGATTCTGCATGTGACAGGATATCTTGCGTGTAAAGGCTATTTCATATGCTGCAACCGAAATGCAACAATTTAAAAGAGCAGCTCTGGGAAAGCAGTTGAGACAAGAAGCCCAAACAGCCCTGTTGTCATCCTCCGAGTCATTCCCCCTCATCTACACCTTCTCTTTCCCCTTCACTCTGCTTTCCCCATTTCTATTTTCCTACATTCTCAGAATTTTTCTTCTCCTCTCTCCCCTTCGTCTTTCCCCTCTCCTCTCTCTCCCCTCCCCTTCTTTGCCCTTCTTCCTCTCAACCTCCTTCCCTCCTTTTCTATCTCTCATCCTCTACAAATTCTCTCTTCCCACTCCCTTTGCTTCCTTTTCTCTTTCCTTTTGTCCATCATCTCGTTCTTTCTCTCTTCCTAAACTCTCTCCCTCCCCTTCTCTCTACCACTTTTTCTCTCTTGCTCCCCACTCTCCTTTTATCTCCCTATTCATCTCTCACTACCTCTCCCATTTCTATCTCCCTCGCCCTTTTCCACTCGCCAATCCCTATATTACTGTTTCTCAATCTGCTTTTCCTTTCTCCTTCTCTTGCCCCTTTCTTCTTATCACTCTTCTCTTACTGTCCTGTGTTTTTTCTCTCCTCTCTGCTTCTTCTTGTTTTCTCCTATCTGCCTCTCTTCTTTATTTGTGTTCTTTTGTCTTTTTTATTTTATTGCCTTGCTTATATCCATATGTTCTCTGTCATTCACTTTTTTCCCTTCCCTTCCTTTTACTTTTCTGTCTCTCCTATACCTCGCTGTTCTTCTGTTTTATTCTTTTCCTTTTTTCTCTTTCCCCATGTTCCTTTTTTGTTCTGTCCTTTCTTCTTATCTATATCCTTCTATTTTCTACCTATCATATTTGTTTCTCTTCCTGTCATCTCTCCCCTTTTCCTCCCTTTTCTCCTTCTTATTTATCTCTCAAACCCTATTCTGTCTCTGCTTCCTTTTTCTCTTTTTCTTCTCTCTCCTTTCTCTCTTATCTTCTCTCACACTCTCTCTTGTTTTCTCTCTCTCTGTGTATGTATTTTTATTTGTATAGCATTGGTTATTTGCACAGCTGCCTTGTCTTCTCTCCCCCTTCTCATCTTGTCCTTTCATCCTCTTCTTTCTTTTGTCTCCCTCTAGATCATAGTTGGTCCTGAAATCTTCTAGACGTACAGAAAGATTAGTATGGCATTGAGATTAGCTTGTGGTTTTCTGTTTGAATCAAAGGCTCTTACAGCTTTCTCTGGCCATGTATTGATGGTCCATTTAAAACTTCTTGGTGCCCTATAAGTGAGTCCAAGATAGGTGATATGCAGGTACTGCTCTGCTTCTTGGGAGTTCAGGAAGGACCTGTGCTTTTGTTCAAGGTTGCATTTTGAAAATTCACTTTCTTTTGCAGACCCTCTCCTACTGTGGACAGAAGAAGCAGATAATCTGCATAAAGTAAGGTGAGGATCTCTTTTCTTACACTGTCTGACTTCAGAGGCTGTAGAGATGTCCAGGACTTTGGTCTGGTCATGGATGTAGAGATTGAATATGGAGGGACTGAGACTACATGTTTGCCTGACTCCTCTTTTTGTCTACATGTGGTTTATTTTTACTTTACATTACATTGACTTGTACATAGTTTTAATTACATCATATGTATTTCCCCCAATTCCATCCTATAGTTGTTTAGTATTAGGACCATCATACCAAATGGAATCAAAAGCCTTTTTGAAGTCCACAAAACATGCAGATACCTTCCCTGAGTCCCTCACATGTTTATTAATCATTTCTTACAAAGTCAATATGTGGTCAGTGGTTCTTTGTTTGGTCAGAAACACAATCTGATTCCTGTGTAGAAATTTACTGTCAGTGAGGAACTTTAGGACTCCCATTGAGACTTGTTTAGAACGTTTTGCTGGTGTAACTGGTCACACAGGCAGCTCTGCACTTATCTGGATTACTGGGATCCCCATGTATATGGATTGGGGTATTCAATCCTTCTGCTACTGTTTCAAGAGAAATGTCCTGACTGAACATTTAGACTGTGTTAGACTGAATAGTTTATTAAGGGTCTTCTGGAGCTGTGGGCTGTTGTCTGTGAGCATTTCATTGAGTATTTGGTCATGTTCAGGGTTTTAGGTTTTGGAGACCATCTTCCATATCTAAAGGTGACTGTATTTTCAGGTACATTTTCTCAGTTGTTGTATTTCTAGGTACAGTTCCTGAAAATACTGTCCAAATTTTGGCAGATCATATTTTGCTATTTTCTTCCACATTTTCTTCCAGAAAGAGTTATTTTCTACAGATTTCTGTATTTTGGATAGTATTAGGTACATAAATCTTGTGTTTTTGATTATTTTTATTCATGAACATAAAAATATTTTTACATAATTTTTTTTAACTGTTTCTGTATAGAACATTTCTTACTTGTCTGGCTTAAACACATGTTGCTAACATGAAGACTAAGACTGGATGGAGAGGGATAGAGGATTTGTTTAATCATTTTAAATTTTTGTAGTTTGACCTTTCCCACACATGATCAGAAGAAGGCATCTCAAAATAATTATTGTAAGTCCTGCACAAAGTAAATTGGATCTCTGACACACAACCTTTACAAAGTATCATGGATACCTCCAGAGTCCAGCAGAAATGTAAAAATGTCTTGTTGTTATTTAAAAACTTGCTTTGAACATATACACATCACTGCCCCTCACATCTTCTTACAACTTCACCTTGCCTCTTCCCCTCTCTTCTTATCTTCTTCTCTTCCACTACGTCTCCCCCCTTCTCTTCCCTGGGCTCCTCCAACTCTCCTCTCCTTCGTCTCCCCCAACCCCTCCTCTCCCCTTCCTACTCCCCTACCTCCACCTCAGACAAACAAACAAGTGATGCAGCCTCATCACTCACTTCACCCCCTACCATGCGGTTTTCCTGGGAAGGGAAGGCCAAATTGATGGCACTAAGGTGCAAATTACCCTCACAGGGTTAGGGGCAGGAAGGAGGATGGCATCTGGTTAGACTACACAGTATACTGACAGTCTCCACCATAAGAGTGAGGTAATAGTACTGTTATCACACTAATGCCAGGATTTTGGCTGATAGGTTTTCTGACATGAAAATAATTGTAGAAATGTGTATATAGGGGTGTGATGTGTCAATAAAGGTTGGCTGTTTTGTATACACATAAAACATGGTGTGAATGTCATTCTGGGCTCCACATGCAAATACCTTTTTGTTATTTTTTTAAGCTGGTCCTAGGCTAAGGGACTATTGGCCTGTTTCTGTATTACGTGGACTGGTTGTTAATGGACTATGCTACGCACTGAGTTAACCCTGAATTCACAACCTAGAGGAATTCCTGTAAACTGAAGGCAGGCGGTCAAATCTGGGTCGTGACAGTATATTTTACATTAATTTTACGCGATGTACATCAACTATGTGAATATTTTACATGTTAATAACATGTGCAGACAAAAGGCACCAACCTCCTGCTCTCTCTACAACCAACTCTTATACTCACTCTTACTGCTCCTGGGACCTATAGGTTACCTTATGCAGTATTGCATAGTCAAAATTAGAGCAGGAAGCACAAGCTTACAGTGGATATAAAAAGTCTACACACCCCTGTTAAAATGTCAGGTTTCTGTGCTGTAAAAAAATGAGACAAAGATAAATCATTTCAGAACTTTTTCCACCTTTAATGTGACCTATAAACTGTACAACTCAATTGAAAAACAAACTGAAATCTTTTAGGTGGAGGGAAGAAAGAAAAAAAAGAAAAATAATGTGGTTGCATAAGTCTGCACACCCTCTTATAACTGGGGATGTAGCTGTGTTCAGAATTAAGCAATCACATTCCAAATTGTGTTAAATAGGAGTCAGCATACACCTGCCATCATTTAAAGTGCCTCTGATTAACCCCAAATAAATTTCAGCTGCTCTAGTTGGTCTTTCCTGAAATTTTCTTAGTGGCATCCCACAGCAAAAGTCATGGTCCACAGAGAGCTTCCAAAGCATCAGAGGAATCTCATTGTTAAAAGGTATCAGTCAGGAGAAGGGTACAAAAGAATTTCCAAGGCATTAGATATACCATGGAACACAGTGAAGACAGTCATCATCAAGTGGAGAAAATATCGCACAACAGTGACATTACCAAGAACTGGAGCTCCCTCCAAAATTGATGAAAAGACAATAAGAAAACTGGTCTGGGAGGCTACCAAGAGCCCTACAGCAACATTAAAGGAGCTGCAGGAATATCTGACAAGTACTGGCTGTGTGGTACATGTGACAACAATCTCCCGTATTCTTCATATGTCTGGGCTATGGGTAGAGTGGCAGGACGAAAGCCTTTTCTTACGAAGAAAAACATCCAAGCCAGGCTACATTTGGCAAAACACATCTGAAGTCTCCCAAAAGCATGTGGGAAAAGGTGTTATGGTCTGATGAAACCAAGGTTGAACTTTTTGGCCATAATTCCAAAAGATATGTTTGGCGCAAAAACAACACTGCACATCACCAAAAGAACACCATACCCACAGTGAAGCATGGTGGTGGCAGCATCATGCTTTGGGGCTGTTTTTCTTTAGCTGGAACTGGGGCCTTAGTTAAGATAGAGGGAATTATGAACAGTTCCAAATACCAGTCAATATTGTCACAAAACCTTCAGGCTTCTGCTAGAAAGCTGAACATGAAGAGGAACTTCATCTTTCAGCATGACAACGACCCAAAACATACATCCAAATCAACAAAGGAATGGCTTCACCAGGAGAAGATTAATGTTTTGGAATGGCAATGCCCCTGAATCCGATTGAAAATCTGTGGGGTGATCTGAAGAGGGCTGTGCACAGGAGATGCCCTCGCAATCTGACAGATTTTGAGTGTTTTTGCAAAGAAGAGTGGGCAAATCTTGCCAAGTCAAAATGTGCCATGCTGATAGACTCATACCCAAAAAGACTGAGTGCTGTAAAAAAAATTAAAAGGTGCTTCAACAAAGTATTAGTTTAAGGGTGTGCATACTTATGCAACCATATTATTTTATTTTTATATTTTTTCCCTCTACCTAAAAGATTTCAGTTTGTTTTTCAATTGAGTTGTACAGATTATAGGTCACATTGAAGGTGGAAAAAGTTCTGAAATGATTTATCTTTGTCTCATTTTTTTACAGCACAGAAACCTGACATTTTAACAGGGGTGTGTAGACTTTTTATATCCACTGTACATGTTGCATATATATGTTCTCTCATTTTACTGGAGTTGCAATGGGAAATTATGTGGCTCCGTAGCTCTGACTAATAGATTTAATCAAACTCCCAGAAAGGGCGCTCCATTCTCTTGCAATGTGTTAAAAATGTTTTTGCCTGATACTTGAGCCATGTATATCGTTATGGAATATGTTGGTACAAATTAAGGATAATAATAATAATCTGTAAACTGCTCACATATCACATAGTTACATAGGCCCTCATTCAATTGCAATTTGGCCAATTGAATAGGGCTCTAAATAAGCACATAACATATATTTTTTAAATAAGTTTTTAGTTAGTAAACATCTATCCAAAAGCAAGGTTTTCACTAACCGAAAACTTCTTTAAAAAATATATGCTATGTGCTTATTTAGACCCCAATTCAATTGGCCAAATTGCAATAGAATGAGGGCCATAGTAATTAAGGTTGAAAAAAGACTTTCAGTCCATCAAGTTCAACCTTTTAAGATCTCCTCTGATCTGCAATATGCAGATTAAATATAAATTAATTAGTTATTAATACATTTTTAATCAATTATTTAATTATTTATTTTATTTTATTTTAAATTATTAATTAATCCAGAGAAAGGCAAACAGAAAAAACAAAACAAAGTGAGACTTAGCCAATCGTCTCAAAGGGGAAATTTTATTTTTTATTCCTTCCTGACCCCAGATACTGGCGATCGGATGTCTCCCTGGATCAATACTGTCTCTCTAATTATCCATGATAACCCTGAATTCCCTTTTTAATTAGAAATAAATCCAGTTCCCTTTTAAAGTTATCTATCGAATCCGCTGTCACCACCTCCTCTGGTAGAGAATTCCACAGATTACTCACCCTTACTGTGAAGAACCCTTTTCTTTCTTTTTACTTCTAACCTCTTGTCAGTTGAAAACCTCTTGGCACAAAAAGCTCCCTTGACAAATCTTTATACTGTCCCTGGATGTATTTATTTAAGGTAATCATATCTCCTCTTAGACACCTTTTTTCTAGAGAAAATAAGTTTAATTTGGTTAGTCTTTCTTCATAATTTAGCCCCTCCATTCCCCTTATTAGTTTTATTGCCCTCCTCATTCCTTTTCCAGCTCTAAAATGTCCTTTTTATGAAGTGGTGCCCAAAATTGTACTCCATATGAGATTTGTATAGTGGCAGAATTATATTTGTTTCCCTTGCTTCTATACCCTTCTTAATACATGCTAATATTGTATTTGCCTTTGCAGCTGCTGCTTGGTTTTGAGCACTGTTACCTAGGTGGTTGTCCACAAGCACTCCCAAATCCCTTTCAATATCTAATACACCTTGATTTGCTCCATTAAGATTATAAATTGTATGGCTATTTTTCCTTCCCAGATGCATAACTTTACATTTATTCATATTAAATCTCATCTGCCATTTAGATGCCCATTCCTCAATTTTATGTAAATCCCTTTGGAGGGAAAGCACATCATTATCTGATTTAATTACTTTGCACAACTTCGTGTCATCAGCAAAAATGGAGACACCACACTCCAATCCCACCTCTAAGTCATTAATAAATATGTTAAAAAGAAGAGGACCTAATACTGAATCCTGAGGAACCCAACTTACCACATTAGTCCATTCTTAAGGACCATTGCAAGTATTTACAAACTGTAACGGAGCTGTGACATCAGAGGTCAATATCTCCGCTAATAAATAACAAATATAGCCAAGTATAGCGCAGCCCGGTCCCACAAGTCCCTCTCTCCAAAATGGACGATACACCCTGTGGATTTTCAGAACAGGAATAACTTTTAATTCTTTTACACACATATATATACAGTCAGAAGGGGGAGAGTCTCCACAGGACAATGGAATACTCCCACCTTTGGCCATACAAAGACTTAATTAGCAACGGGATTATAATCTTATCACATCATCACGGGAGCCGACTGGTTCCATACACAATAGAGCTACAAACAAAGCAGATGGATAATTGGGTTAGCTCTTCCTGTCCCTTGCAGACTCCCATTTCTAAACAAGAGGATGGAAAGCCAAGATTAACCCTTGGGCCTCGTATAGTCCAGTTAACCCTTCCCTACCAGTTAACCCTTCCCTGGCCTGGTATAATGCCCTGGGCAAGGATGCAATGTCCTTGGTATAATAACAGTGATGGGTTTCTGTTACACTGCTCCCCCGTGACCATAAGCCGGCATACACGTCTGGTCCCAACGGATCGGCCTGGGGAGGTCCGGACAAAAATTTGTTGGTCACTTTTCGAGTTCCGTTTGCTAGACAACCCATCAGCATTACTGTTGTGCTTGCCCGGCGATACTGGATTGTGCAGTCAAAGGGTTGCAGCGCTAGACTCCAGCGCAAGAGTCGGGCATCCCAGACACCCGGTTGAGCCACACCAACGGGTTGTGGTCAGTAAACAGGGTAAAGGGTTGTCCATACAAATATGGCTGTAACTTTTTGAGTGCCCATACCACAGCCAGGCATTCCTTTCGATGGCGGCGTAGCTTACTTCCCGGGGTAGCAACTTGCGACTCAAATAAGCCACCGGGTTCGCCGCCGTCAGGTCCAACTTGGCTCAATACGGCTCCCAATCCAAACATAGAAGCGTCGTGTGGACAAGAAAACATTTGGTTGGATCAGGAGCAGCCAACACAGGGGCCTGGATCAGAGCCGTTTTCAATTGCTGGAATGCCTGTTCACACTCTGGGGCCCAGACTACTGCCTAGGAAGGTTCTTACGGGTCATATCAGTAAGGGGCTTGGCTAGAGCACTATAGTTGGGCACAAATTTGCGATAGTACCCTGCTGTCCCCAGGAACGCTAGGACCTGGGTCTTGGTCCGGGGGTGGGCCACTGGCTACTTGGCGGGTTCGGGTTTCTGCTGCCCTACCTACCCGATGGCCAAGGTATTGTACCTCTGCCATCCCTAGGTGGCACTTGCTTGGTTTGAGAGTCAACCCTGCTGCCCTAATGCGGTCTAACACTGGTCCTACGTGGGTCAGGTGTTCCTCCCAGTGGTCACTATAAATGGCAATATCGTCCAGGTATGCACAAGCATACTCTTGGAGCCCATCCAATAGCCGGTCTACCATTCGCTGAAACATGGCCGGAGTGTTTTTCATCCCGAATGGCATGACCCGAAACTGGTACAGGCCAAACGGGGTGACAAACGCCGACTTGGGTATGGCTTCTGCGGCTTGTGGAATTTGCCAGTATCCCTTACGCAAATCTATGGTGGTGAGGTATCGCCCTCGGGCCAATCTATTTAGGAGCTCATCTATCCGGGGCATGGGGTAGGCATCAGACACGTTTCGGTCATTTAGCCTCCTTTAATCTACACAGAACCGGGTTGTTCCGTCCTTCTTGGGCACTAGCACTACCGGGGAGGCCCAGGGACTATCAGCGTGCTCAATAACTAAATGTAGCATCTCCTGAATCTCTTCCGCATCGACTCCTTTACGGATTCGGGGATGTGGTAGGGGGGCTGGCGTAGGGGTAATTGGCCGGGGTGTCTACCCGGTGAGTGGCCAGAGGGGTGTACCCAGGCAGGTTGGAGAAGGTGGCCTCCTTTGCTCGTAGTAACTCCTGTGCCTGCGTACGCTCCTGTGGGCTCAGCCGCTCTCCTAACTGTACCCCTCCTAAACTCTCTGCCTGGTCCCCCTCGTCTAAGAGGTCGGGTAGGGGAAGGTTCTCAACATCTTCAGAGGATGGGGCGCAGATAGCTGCCACATCCTCCGTGCGCTCATGATAGGGTTTTAGCATATTCACATGGAGCATGCGGTTTTTTCCAATCACATAAGTGGTATCACATTGTTGGCTACCACCTTGTATGGGCCCTGCCAGGCGGCCTGCAGTTTGTCAGTGCGGACAGGTTTTAACATTAAAACTTTCTGTCCCACTTGAAAGCTGCGTCCCTGGCTCCCCTATCGTACCACCGGCGCTGGCGTTGTTGGGCCACTGGAGGTTGGAGCGTACAATCTGGGTCAACTCCTCCAAGCGGTCCCTAAACTCAACACATATGGGACGATAGGGGTACCGTCTACACTGGTCTCTCCTTCCCACTGTTCTCTTATTAAATCTAGGGGGCCTCTCACCCGTCTCCCGAACAGTAGTTCAAACGGGGAGAATCCGGTGGATTCTTGGGGTACTTCCTATATGCAAATAACAAATGGGGCAGAAATCTTTCCCAGTCCTTTCTAGTGTCGGTGAACGCCCGGAGCATCTGTTTCAGCGTCCCATTAAAGCGTTCACATAGGCCATTAGACTGGGGGTGGTAAGCGGAGTTCACTATGGGCTTAATGCCGCAGAGTTTCCAGAGTTGGTGGGTGACCTCAGCTGTGAATTGGGTGCCCTGATCCGAAATAATCTCACGGGGAAATCCCATGCGAGAAAAATTTGCATCATGCATCCGCGACCGTCTCAGCGTGGATATTGGTCAGTGCCACCGCCTCTGGATACCTAGTGGCATAATCTACGATGGTCAAGATATATTTCTTGCCAGACGGGCTTGGCCTATTTAGGGGCCCTACTAAGTCTACGGCCACCCGGCTAAATGGTTCTTCTACCATTGGCAGGGGGAAGTTTGGCTTTCTGGCAGTCTCCCCTTTACCCACCCTCTGGCATGTGTCACAGGTCCTACAATACTGCCGGATATCCTTGGATATCCCTGGCCAGAAAAAGTTCTGGGTTAGCCGGTATTTAGTCACTAACCCCTAAGTGTCCAGATAGAGGGATATCGTGGGCAATCCGGAGCAATTCCTGCCTATATTTCTGGGGCACTACCAACTGCTTAGTGAATATCGGTATGGACCCAGCCCCTACCCTCTATTATCTCTATACAGTAATCCCTTGTCCCATGAGTACTGCTCCCCCTCTAACCCTGCTGACTGGAGATGACCCGATCTTTATATACTTGTAACGAGGGGTCTATGGCTACCTCCTTCCCAAATTCTAGGGGGCTATCCCAGGGCAGATTCTCTAGGGGTGGGTACTGGTTGCTTACCTGAGCCTCAGAGTGTGTGGGCTGATCCGAGTTGCGAGCTTGCTGCCGGGTGGTTACGGGTGAACGTCTTGGAGTTGGGGCAAAAAGGTTGAAGTGAGCGGGCCCAAATCATTCCCCAGAAGTACATCCGTGGGCAGTTTTTGCATCAACCCCACTGTTACAACTCCCGAACCCGCACCCCAGTTCAGATGCACCTTGGCAGTGGGTAAGCGGAGTACTGCTCCCCCTGCTACCCTTACGGCCACTGATCTACCGGTACGGGCTTGGTCTGGGACCAAATGGGTCTGAACGAGGGTTAGTGTGGCTCCGGTGTCCCGTAATCCTTGAACATTCTTTCCCTCTAGCCACACTGGTTGTTGGTGGTTAAGTTGGTTGTCCGAGGCTGCCTGAATGGGTTTACTTTGTGTAACACCCCTAGCTGTTCTCTGAGGAGTAGTGGTTGGCATCGTGGTCACTGGGCTCCGTGTGGTAGCAATGGGCTGCGGCTCTGCTTGGCGGTGGCGGACCCGGACGCACCCCGGGGGTACGGGTCCTGTTCTGGGGCATTCCCACTGCATATGGCCCTGCTGGCATTGGTAACACCGGATGGGGTACGAGGAGGGTACCTGGGAGCGGATGGTGTTGGTTCCCCTGGCGTGACTTGAGGTTGCTCCGGTCACAGTGGTGTTGGTCAGCACTGTGGATCGGGAGGTGGTGTGAGGTGGTGGTTGGGGATGGCGGCATTAGTGCTTGACGGCCAGCCGGGCGGCTTCGTGGAGGGTACGGGGGTTACGGTCCCTTACCCAAACTTGTACTTCTGTGGTTAATCTGCTGAAGAACTGCTCCAGCAACAACAACTGTAGCAGCTCCTCTAGGGTGGTGACTTGGTTCGCCTGAACCCATCCCATGGCCGCTCGGTGTAGGCGACAAGCCCACTCTGCATAGGAGTCCTTCTCTTGTTTGAGGAGCTCCCCAAATCGGCGTCGGTAGGTCTCTGGGTGATCGCATACCGGGTGAGGATAGCTTGCGTCACCCGGTAGTAGTCTCGGCTGTCCTCGTCAGGTACAGCCCTGTATGCCTCTGCGGCACGGCCAGACAATTTGCCTGCCAACAGGGGTACCCAGTCTGCTTGCTCAACACCATGTAGATGGCACAGTCTTTCAAAGTCCTGCAAGTATCCATCTATATCCTCGTCTGTATATGTGATGGCTTTGAAAGCATTATATGGGAGCTTGGCTTTGTCTTGCGTGGGTCCCGACATTGCGAGTGGCCCCTCTCTGGATCGCTGGCCCGCTAGTTGCAGCTGTAGGGTCTCTTGCTGGTTGGCCAAAACATAGTTCTGTACTTCCGCCATCACTCTGGTGATAGTCTCTTCTGATGGGGAGTTTTGGTAAAAGGCCAACCTTACCCTTAGCTCTTTAGCGACTGCGCTCTTCTCCATCTCTGGTCTCGGTACAGCACTGCTGGCTCAGTCTCCTTCTATCAGTTCAGCAATTAGGACGTCTTTCACCTTGTTGCTGGCTACTTGGCCCCTAACACTACCATCTCTCTATGTTGCAAATTACATAGATTGAACACTGCTCTGGTACACAAGGTAATGATATAGGGTTTTATGTGCTTTTTAATGAAGGAATATATGGTTAATGTTTAAAAATATAGGGCAATATTCTATTAGCTACTTGCAAATGCCTTAAACTCATAAATCTGGCTTTGGGTGTTTTTTTTATAAATGTTTATATGCATGCTATTGACTTAAGAATTCATTAGTGCCAATAAGTAATATTTGCAGAATATGTTGCAATATAAATAGGGATTTTAAGTGTGTATACATTTACGAATTGGGCAATTGAATCGGGCCCATAGTATTTTGCTTCCAGGAGGCAGATTTCCAAGATGGCCACATTTTTAACAGCTCTTGCCTGAGGCAAGATTCCAATGCCATCCTCTACTGGTTAATTCTCAAAACAAAAAAAACATGCAAACTTACATGAGTGTGCTGAATCATTTGATGCCTATATTTTGTAATCCTGGGCACAACTCCTCTTCAGTTTATAACAACCACAGCATGGCAAATCCATACACAGTGCCTTGCAAAAGTATTCACCCCCTTGGTGTTTTGTTGCCTCACAACCTGAAATTAACATGGATTGTTTGAGGATTTGCAACATTTAATTTACAAAACATGCCCACAACTTTGAAGATGTTTTTTTTTTATTGTGAAGCAAACAACAAATAGGACAAAATAACAGAAAAAGTCAATGTGCATAACTATTCACCCCCCTAAAGTCAATACTTTGTAGAGCCACCTTTTGCGGCAATTACAGCTCCAAGTTACTTTGGATAAGTCTTCATGAGCTTGCCATTCCTCCTTGCAAAACTGCTCCAGCTCCTTCTAGTTTGTTTGCGCTTGGTTTGCACTTGCAATCTTTAAGTCTGTCCACAGACTTTCCATTGGATTGAGGTCTGGGCTTTGACTAGGCCATTCCAACACATTTACATGTTTCCCCTTAAACCACTCAAGTGTTGCTTTAGCAGTGTGTTTGGGATCATTGTCCTTCTGGAAGATGAACCTCCGTCCTAGCCTCAAATCACGCACAAAGTGGTAAAGGTTTTGCTCAAGAATATTCCTGTATTTAGCACCATCCATCTTTCCCTCAACTCTGACTAGTTTCCCAGTCCTGGCTGCTGTAAAATATCCCACAGCATGATGCTGCCACCACCACGTTTCACTGTGGGGATGGTGTTCTTTGGGTGATGTGATGTGTTGGGTTTGCGCCAGACATAGCATTTTCTTTGATGGCCGAAAAGTCCAGTTTTAGTCTCATCAGACCAGAGCACCTTCCTCCATACATTTTGGGAGCCTCCCACGTGCCTTTTCGCAAACTCAAAACGTGCCATTTAGTTTTTTGCTGAAAGTAATGGCTTTCTTCTGGCCAGTCTGCCATAAATCCCAACTCTGTGGAGCGTACGCCTTATTGTCATCCTATGTACAGATACTCCAGTCTCTGCTGTGGAACTCTGCAGCTCCTCCAGGGTTACCTTAGGTCTCTTTGCTGCCTCTCTGGTTAATGCCCTCCTTGTCCAGTCCGTGAGTTTTGGTGGGCAGCCATCTCTTAGCATGTTTGCTGTTGTGCCATGTTCTTTCCATTTGGTTATGATAGATTTGATGGTGCTCCTGGGGATCATCAAAGATTTGGATATTTTTTTATAACATAACCCTGACTTGTACTTGTCAACAACATTGTCCCTTACTTGTTTGGAGAGTTCCTTTGTCTTCATGACAGTGTTTGGTTAGTGGTACCTCTTGCTTAGGTGTTGCAGCCTCTGGGGCATTTAAAAAAAGGTGTGTATATGTAATGACAGATCATGTGACACATAGATTGCACACAGGTGGACATCATTTCACTAACTATGTGACTTCTGAAGGTAATTGGTTGCACCAGAGCTTTTTATGGGCTTCATAACAAAGGGGGTGAATACATAAGCACATGCCAATTTTCTGTTTTATATTTCAAAAAAATAGTTTTATGTATATATTTTTCTCATTTCACTTCACAAATTTAGATTATTGTGTTCTGATCCATCACATAATATTCAGATTAACAAAACATTGAATTTAAGGCTGTAATGTAACAAAATAGGTAAAAAGTCAAGGGAGTGAATACTTTTGCAAGGCACTGTATGCTGTAAATAGCTTCTTGGCACACAGAGAGGTTTAGAATGGTGACCACATGGGTCTGTGAACGTTCTATAATACCACCTTCCTTTATTGGAGACTCAAGCAGATCTGCATTCTGATTAATATACCCAACATTGTTATTTACTTGCTATCAGAAGACTTCACCGTAAAGAAGAAAACCAGGCTGAGATACTCCAGAATAAATGTAATATTGAATTGTAATGCTGTGCATACTGTTAACAATTTTGACTGGTATTGGTTTTCAACCATAGCAACTTCTGTTTCTTATTGCAAATGTACTGCAACAATAAAAGACAATTTTTGTTTCCATAACAACTGAACTTTTCCTGCATTTGTGCTTTGCTCTAAATGTATAAAATTTGATTTTTTTTTACAAGCTCAAACAAGTTGAAACAAAATTCAGTAACTGTAAAAACTCTGTGAAACCTTAATGTAACTATTTCTCTTTAATGTAACTATTTGGATAGATTGATATCTCCAAGACTTTTATGCTTCATTTTGGCTTTTCCGTAAATATATCTTGTTTTCACAGATGTTGAATTAATGTTCAAAAAAAGGTGGGTTGAAAAGATTCTAAGCTTTTCGTCCCTGGAGGACAAAAATACCAAATTCCTCCATGAAATGATAGTAGTTTTTGACAAATGATTTTTCACAGGTCCCTACTTTTACTCTGTTTTCTTCTTACTGCACCACATGTATGTCATACAGTACCTACACATCTGGCAAAGTTGTGTTTGAAATATTTGAGCTATTGCTGGAGTATTTACATAATTGGAACTGTAATACAGCTGCCATAACAACGTTTTTAATTTTTTTTTTATTAGAGCAGATTTACTGTGATGTGCAATTGTGTCATCAGAGTAATCTCATAATTTTATCATTGCACAGATAATTAACGAACCAGCCCATCAGTTCATTTCTACATTAAAAGCTAATCTTCTGCAAGGTCCGTCAGATGTTTTTGTCTAAAGACAACAAAACGAATGTTGTCCAGTGGCGGCTGGTGATCTTTGAAATTGGTGGAGTGGAAGAAAGAGACTTGCCCCCCCCCCTTACATTGACTCCACCCAATAGCATAGACCCCTCCCCTTCACACCATATGCCCTGCCCAATGACCTATTTCTTGACAAGGGTGAGGTGGTGCTCGATCTGCTCACTTTTCTTATGGGGCTTTGAGGCTTTTTAAGGGTATGAGCTCAAGTATTCACATTCTGACACTCTATCAAGGTGTAAGTGGAGATATATCCTAAGAGATACGCTCTCAAAGACAAGAACACAGACATCTATTGACCTCAGTTCAGATAACTACAGACTTTGAGATTTTACTGGATCAAAAATAAAAATATACTTTTAGAGCAGTAACTGTAGAGCACAAAACACTGTTATAACTTTTGCATATAATGCTATTTTGAAACTAAAACCACAAAGATATATTTACATTCACACTTCTTCAATGTCTCTATTGTTAATTATGTTTTTATTCTAAATTTATTCATTCATATTTGGGGCAGCTACACAACGAAGATTACCATATTAGTGGAACAAAGGAAAAAATAAATAATTCAGGTGCATATTTATATATACTCAAATACAGTGTGTATTTTTGCCTATTCCTTCTATGCCAAGGCCAGGGCAGCATGGTTTCAGGGGGCAAGAGGCGACCTCAATTTACAGACACAGGTGCCATGAAATCATCAGTGAATATGCACAGAAATGTCTATACAAAATAATATGTCTGTAAGTATACCTGACACCTCTTGACATCCTGTTTATATACTCATATGCTGATATATATGTTTGGGTGTCCATCATGGAAGGAATCATAGCAAAGAAGGAGTAGTAACTGAGGTGTGGAGGGCACAGAAATCTGATTGGACCTAGGCTGCATGAAACCTAAATATGCCCATGCTCATATAATTAAAATACTATATTAATTTAGTCATTCTTTGAGACTGATTCTGACATTTTTATATCATCAAGAACTAAAAACATAACAAGGAAGGAAAGGTTGAACTGTATTTTCAGCTATGGCTTTGATATTGTGGCCACATTTTGCTCATAATAGCTTTGTAATGTAGATATGAGAAATACTAGTTCTAGTTTATAATAAGAAGCTTTGTATTGTAGATAAGAGTAATACTAGTATGGATAAACCTTTTACTGAAAGTGTGTGATAAATATAGACAGGCCAATATAATCGGACCCTACGAAGCTTATGAAGTAGAATCTACCTCTAGACACACACAGTTCTATCCAGTGGTTCCCAGGAAACCAAAATCCCTACCATAAAAGTGGTATTTTATGGTGGTAAAATTTGTGATATACAGGCATATTCTAGCACAATAATTCTGATCTCAAATCACCATGGTGTCATACCATGGATGGCTAATTTTTATATATCTGTAATGTGGATGACCATATTTCTTTGTAAAGAAGTACTGTGCAGAGCTATATGATTAGTGCCAAGTGTGGTTAGTGCCAAGTTAAAAAAAGAAGAAGAACCAAATGCTGAAAAGATGCCGGATATATGATATATGTTTACTAGGAAGGAAACATGCACACTAGAGCTAAAACTTGGGTTGTATTGACAATCATAAAAATTACAAAGAGCATCATTAATATATGACTTATAATAAGACAACGTCTCTGATACAGAGTACTTCAGGTGCCTATTCAGGAGAGATAACTATAGAGACTGGTTGACATAATAAATAGCTATTGTTTTCCACAGTGTTCTTTACAAATATTGCAGAAAATTAATAAGGGAAAACACAAGACACATAATTATATACAAGGGGTACCCTGTATGACAAAGGACAAGACAGACATTCTGACACACAAGGAATTGACGATCCTGCTCCCGAGAGCTTATGGAGTAAAGGAGATGGGGAAATGACACAAGGGGGTGAGAGAGTCTGAAGGACTATGATCTGGTCAGGAGGCAGGACACAGTGGAAGAGTTGGCTGTGTGTTCAGTATGGTCTTAATATTTTATAATGTTTTGGATTTCTCTCCACATAGCAAGTTAGAGGAGTTGTGAGACTGTGTTCCTCCTCTAGGACAGTATTTGTTTTTCCTTGGCGGGTTGCATTACACTGACAGAATGCAGAGTCTCTTGACTCTTAGTGATTGTATATTACAAATACGCTTTCTCCAATTTCTTCTTACACAGTCAGAAGCCAGTAATGTAGCTGTCGGAAGAACTTGTGGATGTCTCCCAATAGTCACAAATGTTATCATCTCAATGATACTTTCAATGTCAAAGAATGTAGAGAATATTCCAGGAAACCATAATTTCTGTTTCATTTGACTTAAATTTCTTGTCAGTCCTGAGTTGCAGTTCTGTAGACAAGTGAAACAAAGTTAAAGAACAATGCATAGTTTTACAACATTACATTTGTTATGTTACAGAAGAGAAGGGTGTGTGGGTATGTGTGATCACAGACAAAATGTTTTAGAAAGTAAGATATTAAGCCTTTACATTTTACATGCAGTAGTATAGTAGTAGTAGTATACTTGTAGTGAATGCCAGCATGTTTATTTCTGTTTACCTGTTTGTTCAACTAGCAAGAAACATTGAATGCAGAAAAAAATGCTTAAGTGTTAAAAGTGCATACAGCAGGGCTAGTGGCAATCTAAGGGCCTCATTCTATTAGCGGCCGCAGCCGTTGCGGGGCCGCAAGGACCGGCCGCAAGCTATTCGGCTATTCTATTCCCTATGGCCGGGGGCTCCGGCAGGCTTGCGGACGGTGCCTTGCTATCTCTTGCGGCCGCTCGCGCCAAAGGAAAGCCTTTGATCTAAAACGGCCGCAAGAGTTTCGGCCGTAAGAAATTCCTATTTGCAATTCAATTGCTCCGGGAACCCTCTCTGCAAGGCTAAAACTAACCGCAGCTTACTTGCAGGAAAGAGGTCCCGCTAGCACCAATTAAGCACATAAAATAGCTCAAATAAAGCCATCCTGCACTTTGAGAAGACTATAAAGGGATTTTAGGTGTTAGAAAAAATAGCACATAATTATCCTATACTCAAATCCGTAAAATATTTTATTTTTAATATCCGTAAAATATCCATGTAAAAAGTCCAGAGTGCTTGGAGCACTTCAGACCCGCCCAAGCCGCAGCCGGAAAATAAAGAGTTAATTTGAACTCGGGTTTGGGCTGATGTGCAAGCTTGAGAGTGGGTTTCTTTTAATCCTCATGTCCCCCAATATGATCCCTAGCATTTACAGAGCTGTACAGTGCAGGCTTGAATTTATTTTTGCGTTTTTATATTTCTCAGCTTACGGCCGGTTCCAAGATATGCGGCCGGCCGTAAAAGGAGATCCTTGCGGGGCCGTATAATAGAATCGCGAGTTAACTGAACCCCCGCAAGGAATCGCAGCCTTACGGCCGATTTACGGCCGGTAATAGAATGAGGCCCTAAGTCTATAAAGTACCTCCGTGCTGAGAAAGCAGCTACACAAACAAGACAATCACTTCCCCTTGTAAAGAATACTTGTATACATGATCAGTAATGCATTAAAGGCTTGGCGCCCAAGTCTATTTCTTCAAAAGAGTATAATGTTAATATAAGCCTACAGTATACCTTTAAAATACTGACTTGCATGTCATACATTGTGACATTATTTTTTATCCATATACCTTGGAATGCAAAAGAGAGTTTTTGTGTGTGTGGGGGAGGGGTATTTCCTAGTGAAGTTGACAACACAACTCTCATACTCACTAAGACATCTCACACTTAAGTGCTTCCAATTATTATTATTATTATTATTTACTGAAAATATGGCTGCCATGCCGATTAAAGGACAGGTCTAGACATGCAATGAAGAAAAGTCTGTACTCGGACATAAATAATAAAAAAAATATTAAATACTCACCTTGCAATTCTTTGTCCTTACAGATGAAATGTATTCCTCATTTATATTTATATATTGGGTGACAGTAAAGATGTAGTATATGGCAGCGTTCAATACAAATGCAGAAAATGTTAAATGGTACAATAAACGCATGAGACTAAAACTATTTGCAAGGGGTACTCTGCACAACAAAGGACAAGACAGACATTTTGACTCATGGAGAATTGATGGCCCTGCTCAGTGTAGAGGAGAAAAGTAAGTGACACAAGTGGATGAGGAAGAAAGAACTCACCAGATACTCTCAAATATGTTACTCTTATCATTCCAATGCTTCATTCAATGTCAGAGAAGATTCCAAGAAACTGAATCTGAGTTATTGTTCTGGTAAGTCTTAGGGTGCAGTTCTGAAGAGAAGATAAAGAGCAATAGAGTATTATAACATAACATTTGAGTACATCTGTATGGTTACTGAAGAGAAGAGTGTTGTCTGATCTATCATGAAGACACCTGAATTATTAATCTTATATTTTCCAGAAGTTTCCCTAATGTAGTATCCATTCAAAGATGTCACTTCTGAATTTCTGGGTTTTAAAGAACATTAGAACCTACAACATCTGAAATCTCATATTTATAATAATGATATTGTTAAGATCTACACATGATAATGAGCAAAATATCTAAAAAGCAAAAGAAAAGTCATCTTTGAATTGTGCAGATGTACTATAGTGGGAACCACCATTTTTCTTTTTAACAACTTCTAAAACTTGGATCGCTAACTTGTTGTGGTTAAGGGGTGTGTGCACCTCGATGAAGATGTGAGTCATAACATGTAGGGTCACCCAAGATGGTCAGGTCATAGCAGAGAGATCATACAAATTGTTGTCTGCTGATGAAAGAACTGGTAACCCACTCCAGTATCTTTGCCAAGATAACCTTATGGATTAGCCCAACCATAGGCATAATGATAGATGTGCCTGGCATGCAGCGGTTTATAGGGTCAAGGAGAGATGAATACAACTGATAGACTAAACAGTAAAACTTAGAAGGAACCTTGAATGAAAAGAAAAAATGTGGTAATGTAAGTTCTTCCTGTAGGACTAATGAAAATCTAAGTCCAGAAATAACCTTTCTATAAAGGCTATAGTTTACGTATTACCAAAGTCAATTAATTTAGGAATATCATGTATAATGTAAATATAGAGATACAATGTATCTTTAAGGTTATAGTTAAGGCTATAGTTTACGCATTACCAAAGTCAATTACTTAAGGAATATCATGTATAATGTAAATATAGAGATACAATGTATCTTTAAGGCTTCTGTACATTAGACATATTGACATTTGGATCTTCTGTCCCTACATCCGTATAGTAACTGGGCTTAGTGATGTCATCTACTATGATATACAGTATGATGCTTTTATATACAGTACATATACAGAGGTACATACGAGACTGTGTGCAAAGGTAAAGCTGTTGGTTTATTGTGTAAAGCGGCATTGTATAGTCATAATGTGTTACGCGTCTCGTGAGCATTTTCCGGCTTTTGTAATTGTGTATTTTGTAGGTCGTAGTGTGATGTGTAAAGTGCTATGCGTTTGGCAGTGTTTTGCATGGTCGAGGGTCGTGTAGCCTCATTTTCATTTTTTTCGTCGCCCATTTTTTTCCTCGCTTAAGCAATTTTTGTGTGGCGAAAATCGTCTAAATCAAGTTAAATTCACATTCCAGCTCACTCACAAACATCCTAGCTGTTGCCCCATGCTGTATGTGATGTTTTTGTAATTTTTTTAGGTGTAGTTATTGTGTTTTTCGGGTTTTTGGTTCGGCCGCTAATCTCAAATTTTTTTGCGTCTCGTATCTTTTTTTTTCTAACTCCCGATTCTCATATTTTTTTCGTCTCGTATTTTTTTTTTGCTAAGTCCCGCTAAGTGCTCCGAGTTTAACAGCTTGCCTGCGGCGCTCATCGTTAAGTTGTACGCAAACAGCTGCAAACAGCTGCAAACAGCTGCAAACAGATCCATTATTTTAGTTGGTAAAAAGTATTGGACATATTTTTTTTGATACAATCTGATTTTGTGAAGACTCTGTTTATGAATACAGGAATCCAGAGTTGTGCTGTCAAATTTCCTAGAATATAAAAAACAACCCTGGACACTACCCATCATCTATTGCATACTTTGGTATATCATGTGTCACAATGGATGATATCACAAAAAACAAGTACTAAAATGATGTAAGATGTAAAGATCTGTAAGTCAAAATATTAAAGGGATACTGTTGCCCTATAATATACTTATTAAAACAATAGATTTACACACAGCCTTTCATTTATTACCTATCTTTCTTTGAGAGCTGGATGTTGGAGGTGTGTGCTTGTAGTTATTAGTGGAGGGAGAGTTGAGGGAGGGAACAGGCAGAAGTCCAGAACTATTGGTTGATCAATGGATACTAATGAAATTGACACCACACCACTTCCCTCTTACTGACTTAGAAGCAGATTCCTTACATCAAAGGGTGGAGCTCTACAGAAAACGACCCTCTCACACAACACTATTGTAGTTCAACTATTTACTTATTTATACTTTGAGGATGATCATGATTACTCCTAAAATCACACAGTCTTTTTAAGGAACAGACTGCTTTCACTCCTTTCAAACCCTCTAAATGTCTTCTTCAAAGGGACAGCTTAGTTTTCTCAATACTCTGGTGGTCTTATTGATTCTGACTACCCTGCTCCACACGTCAATCTTGTGACCTGTCTGTCACGACCCCAGACAGAAGCAGCTGCAGAGCTCAGGTGAGTCCATATCCCTCTCTGCATCTTTTTGTTGTTCTGTCCTTCAGTCGTGTCTGACGCTCACCAGGTACATCTGTCTGTGTTTCTGGTTGTGCTTATCCATATGATTTTCACCTCAAATATACTGGAGTGGGTTGCCAGCTCATACTCCAGTGGACTGCATTTTGTCTGAGCGCTCTAAAATGACCTGCCCATCTTGGGTGACCCTTCATGATATAGATCACAGCTTCATTGAGGTAACAAGCTCCTTCAACATGTCGGGGTAGTGATCCAGAAGGGATCCTGTGTCTTAGTCCCTATATCCATATGTATTTATAAGGAGAGGGTATAGTTACTTTTGGGGGAGATCTCTTATTGCATGTGTAAGATATATATAATGTGTATATATATGTGTGTGTATATGTGTATATGTGTATATATATATTTATATATATATATATATATATATATATATATATATATATATATATATATAGATGTTCGTTTATACATATATATATATATATATATATACCGTATAGTGTGTGTGTGAAGGAGCAGAATTAGAAATATATGCTCAATAACCACTCAAATATGTTTTTTGCAACTTAATATTAATTATGTAAAGACAGAATAAATATTCTTTTAAAAAATGTTTTACAAACACAGATTTATTCAAATGTATTTTTTAAAGACAATAATGTTTAAAATGGAGGGAGAAACAAAACAGTACTGAGTCATGCAGAACCAACTTGGAGTGCAACTTTCTGGTTGTGGTCTGTTGTTGGTTAATTATCACCCTGTCCTTCTGTAGGTACAAAATGTTCCTCCCATGTGTTGTTTTCCGCCCTACCACGTTGGAAAGTCACCAGCAACACTGCAGATAATCATGTCCATTTCCACAATATTTCAAAAGAAAGAATAAATGCAGAAATGTATTTAGTAAACTGCTATCATGAAGGTTCCCAAGCTGGGGTCGATAAACCATAAGTGGCCCATGAGCTTAATTTAGCTGGTCCGTAAATGTAGTAGTATTACAGAAATGTTGTGACATAATTTAATTATAAAAATTGAAAATGCATAACAAGCAGTAAAACAGTATGTTTATAAGTGTAATTTTGCTTGATAAACAATTAACGAAAAATAAATTATTAAGAGGTCCAGAAAGACCTTCAGCAACTTCCCAGTGGTCCACAGGACTTTCAACAATTTTCAAGTGTATTTGCGAAAACCACTGTACTAGTAAATAATGTCCCATTTGGAGTCGTATGTAGTATGCAGTCATGTCGGTACAGTATAATCATTATTATAAATCACCAGCATTTTCTATAGCTCTTTTTACAAATTGGAAGAAAATTCAGTGGGTACAAATAGAAAATTACAAAGGTGTAGACAAGTTTTTAGGTAAGTAGAAATACAAGTACATATACCATACAATACAAGACAAATGAGCCACCAATATGTAGCAGTTGTGTCAGTACAGTATAATCATTATTATTATTATTATTATTATTTATTTATAAATCACCAGCATTTTCTATAGCTTTATTTACAAATTAGAAGAAAATTAAGTGGGTGCAAATAGAAAATTACAAATGTGTAGTATTTAGGAAAGTTTTTAGGAAAGTAAAAAAACAAGTACATATACAATACAATACAAATGAGCCACCAGAATGCTTTGGAAAACAGAGTTGGTGCAACAAAGAGCTTACAATTAAGAATGTAAGGGTGAGCTATGAGACAGGAGTGTGACACATGCAAGATGGCAGTGATTAAGGCAGTAGACTGATGCAAGTGGAAATGAATGTATCTTAGAATGAAGGTTGTGTGTGAATAATTTTGTAGACAATGCAGCTTGCTCAAATTAAGGCTGAAGGTGGAACGTTTTTGATGCATTTTTTGTGAGTTTTTGAAGGTGTTGTCAAGGGCTTTGTATGTTAGGATTAGGATCTTAAATGCTATTTTAGAGGCTATAGGAAGCCAGTGGAGTGACTGGCAGAGAGGTGCTGCAGATTCTGAGTGTGGTTCGATGAGGCTAGTGGAAGTGTTCATTATGGATTGGAGTGGAGACAATTCGATGATGGGACACAATAAGGAATGAGTTGCAGTAGTCAAGGTGAGATATGATAAGGAAATATATTCAAATTTTAGTTGTCTCTTGTGTAAGTTAGTGATGTATTTTAGTGCTTTTTTAGGTGAAGATGACATGTTTTGGTTATTTATTGTATGTGAAGAATAAAAGAGTGGTCAGGGTCCAAAGGAAACCCAGTACAGTGTACCTGTGAATTGGGAGTGTTGATGGCATTGTCAATAGTGAGAGCTATTTGAGGAGTGGAATGGTACTGACATCCATGTGCTTATATAGAGCCCTTTTCAATCGGCAGAATCACAATTTAATTAGGCTAGAAATGTTCAGATTTCTAGATAGAATATAAAGCATGAGTAAACTGTGTCATGAATACAAAGGGAATGGATAATTTGGATAAGAAGAGTGTGGTGAATTGTATCAAAGGCAGCTGAGAAATCCATGAGAATTAGTAGTGAGAAGTCACCCTTTGGCTGTAAGTAGGAATTGGGTTAGATGCTTGCAGAAGAGCCACTTAAGTAGTTTTGAAACCAAGCAAAGTAGAGAGATAGGGCTATACTTGGATGCAGAAGCTGGGCCAAATGAGGTTTTTTTGATGATGGGTATAATTAAGCCATGTTTCCCTAGACAGTGTTTAGGGAGATGTTGAATAGATGTGCGATAGTTAAAAAAAGGGGGGAAAGTTGAAAGGTGCTAGGTTGACAGAAGACCAGAGACTTCATCCTCTGTTACATGATTGTAGACATGGCCTCTGAAAATCCCAATTTTGCTTAAATTCCATACCTATGTTTGATATGTACTTTCTCATATTATTGTGAAAAGTCACCAGAACTGCTTCTTGTATCTTCCTACTGCCATCAGAACAAATGTGAAAGGTGAAAAATATCTTACCACAAACTGGTATAAACAGATTACCTGACCATACCTTGTACCTGATCCCATGGACGTATTTAGGTTTTATGTTGCTGTAGGCTCATTCAGACTCATGTGCGGTCAAGCATCATCCACCCATCCACACCGCTGTTATTACTCCTCCTATCCTCTTGCTGTATCCCAAGTCCTTGGTCTATGAATATATATGTATATCATAAAGTTTTAGGTGCACGTACAGGCAGAAATGTCACAATTCTTTCTCTATGCAACCATTGTTTTATGGTTTCCCATAGGCATCTTCAAGCATCTCGCTGCCCGCTAAAAATGTGCTGCCTGGGCACTACGACTTGTGGGGCTAGGCCTAAACACAACACAGGGATATATAGTTATAACATTACAGCTCTCAGATTAAGGAGTTAAATTAAAAAAATCTAATACACAATTAAAGAAGGAGTATTTCATATGGGGTGGTGTATTTTAAAATGGGTGGCCACCTCATTAAATAGCATGCTACATAGCAGTACAAAGAACATATATTGAGGATGTTAGAGTTTCAGCTGACATTCAGACAACCAGTATGAAAGACTGCTAGATGCTGCTCTTGCAAATATATAGCTTCAAACAAGCCTAGTTTTACAAAATATATCTTGCCGCTTATTTGTCAGTGTTGGGCCCCAAGAGCCTGGTCATCAATCTACTTTGTGTGGGTTTTATATTGTAATACACAATGACAACAAAAACAAATTTTAAGCCTATCTCACTTCTTGGCCTCTCTCTAAAGTGTGCAGCTAGTCCATTGCCATCTGACACATAACAAGTCACACATAATCCTCTTTTCAAGGCCCTCACAGCATTTTAGTCTTTATTGGTCTGCTTTTGTGCAGCCTACACATGCAACTATTAACGTGGTTTCAGTATTCAGGGTACTCAGCGACATCCAATCTCTGTTGATATAAATTTAAACTCCATTACCGTCACTGATATGGTTTGCATTTGTGTCCAAGATAGATTGCTCCCTAATGTAGATCATCCCAGTCAGTGGGACTTAGCATTTTGTTTTTACTTGTTTGACATTCGCTGATCTAATTAGATAAAATAATAAATTCCTTTTCAACTAAATATTGTCAAAACAGAACATGTTTTATTTTAGTAAACCTTTCAGAGATAGGGAGTTTATGCTCAAACACAGATGTGTTCTTTGTGCCTTATCTGTTTATCTTTCATTTAGGTATTATTTCAACTACCTTTCCTCAGTATAGATGTATACTTTTGGTGGTGGGAGTGTCATGGTCTGGGCCTGCATGAGTGCTGCTGGCACTGGGGAGCTACAGTTCATTGAAGGAACCATGAATGCCAACATGTACTGTGACATACTGAAGCAGAGCATGATCCCCTCCCTTTGGAGACTGGGCCGCAGGGCAGTATTCCAACATAACGACCCAAAACACACCTCCAAGACGACCACTGCCATGCTAAAGAAGGTAAAGGTGATGGACTGGCCAAGCATGTCACCAGACCTAAACCCTATTGAGCATCTGTGGGGCATCCTCAAAGGGAAGTGCAAGGTCTCTAACATCCACCAGATCCATGATGTCATTATGGAGGAGTGGAAAAGGACTCCAGTGGCAACCTGTAAAGCTCTGGTGAACTCCATGCCCATGAGGGTTAAGGTAGTGCTGTAAAATAATGGTGGTCACACAAAATATTGACACTTTGGGCCCAATTTGGACATTTCCACTTAGGGGTGTACTCACTTTTGTTGCCAACGGTTTAGACATTAATGGCTGTATGTTGAGTTATTTTGAGGGGACAGCAAATTTGCACTGTTATACAGGCTGTACACTTATTACTTTATATTGTAGCAGAGTGTCATTTCTTCATTGTTGTCACATGAAAAGATATAATAAAATATTTACAAAAATGTGAGAGGTGTACTCACTTTTGTGAGATACTGTGGGCCTCATTCTATTATTGGCCGTAAATCGGCCGTAAGGCTCCGATTCCTTGAGGGGGTTCAGTTAACTCGCGATTCTATTATACGGCCCCGCAAGGATCTCCTCTTACGGCCGGCCGCATATCTTGGAACCGGCCGTAAGCTGTGAAATATAAAAACTCAAATATAAATTCAAGCCTGCACTGTACAGCTCTGTAAATGCTAGGGATCATATTGGGGGACATGAGGATTAAAAGGAACCCACTCTCAAGCTTGCACATCAGCCCAAACCCGAGTTCAAATTAACTGTTTATTTTCCGGCTGCGGCGTGGGTGTGTCTGAGGTGCTCCAAGCACTCTGGACTTGTTACATGGATATTTTACGGCTTATTAAAAATAAATATTTTACGGATTTGAGTACAGGATAATTATGTGCTATTTTTTCTAACACCTAAAATCCCTTTATAGTCTTCTCAAAGTGCAGGATGGCTTTATTTAAGCTATTTTATGTGCTTAATTGGTGCTAGCGAGACTCTTTACCTGCAAGTAAGCTGCGGCTTCGCTTTTTAGCCTTGCAGAGAGGTTTCCCGGAGCAATTGAATTGCAAATCTGATAGCAAGAGATAGCAAGGCACCGGCCGCAAGCCTGCCGGAGCCTCCGGCCGTAAGGGAATAGAATAGCAGAATAGCTTGCGGCCGGTCCTTGCGGCCCCGCAACGGCTGCGGCCGCTAATAGAATGAGGCCCTGTATGTTTTTATTCTACCTTTGGTCATTCATATTTGGGGCAGCTACATGACGCAGATTTCCATATTTGTGGAACAAAGGGAAAAATAAATAATTCAGCTACATATTTTACATAAACTCAAATACACTGTGTATTTTTGCCTATTCCTACCATGCCAAGGCCAGGGGCAGCATAGTTTAAGGGGGCAGCAGGCTTTCTCAAGTTGCAGGCACATGAAATCCTCAGTGAATATGCACAGAAATGTCATACAGAATAATATTCCTGTCTGTAAGTATACCTGTCATCTCTTGACCTCCTACCTACAAGCCCAAACGCACATACTCTTATGCTGATATATATGTTTGGGTGTCTATCGTGGAAGGAATCAGAGCAAAGAAGGGGTAGTTACTGAGGTGTTTTATATTGTCAAGAACTAAAAACATGAAAAGAAAGGAAGGGTAGAACTGTATTTTCAGCTATGGCTTTGATACTGTGGCCACAATAGCTTTGTAATGTAGATATGAGAAATACTAGTTCTAGTTTATAATAAATAAGATGTTTTGTATTGTAGATAAGAGTAATACTAGTATGGATAAACCTTTTACTGAAAGTGTGTGAAAAATATATACAGGGCAATGTGATTTGACTCTACGAAGCTTATGAAGTAGAATCTACCTCAAGACACACCAATGGTTCTAAGGAAACCAAAACTCCTAGCATAAAAGTGGGTATACAATATGTGATATACAGGCATATTCAGGCACAATAATTCTGATCTTAAACCTCCATGGTGTCATACCATATTTGCCATTCAGGAGGCAAGAGCAAATATACTGGCATGAGCATATTAGAAGAAGTGAATATCATAAAGGTAGGACAGATCAAATGGCATCTAAACATCAGTATTCAATCAACAGGTTTACAACTGAGATAGTTCAGATTTTATACGCACAGAAGTTCTCCTCCGTATGTCAGAATGAGCAGACTAATATTTCAGCAGATAAACCTGCCTTATTTTTCCATACAACCTCTTATCCAAGGATTACCATATGAGTTCCATGAGTAATTTGTTTTATTTTGTTGACAAAAACTATGATGCTTCAAATGTTGATGTCCTAAGGCATGGATAGTAAAGATGGATGAAAGAAATGGTAATTCAGTTGAAGTCATATAATCAAAGCTAAAAGAGCTGCTAGTTTTGAATTCAGGGCAAATAGTAAATATTTATACTTTGTTTCCTGTGTCAAACATATGTGCACTATAATTTAGTGGCATTCAAACGTGTTACTGTAATGTTAGAGAGCTATTTTTTCACTGCATATAGATGCTTAAATGATTTGTGTGACGAAGTGCCCTTCGCCACTTTGTCTTGGAGAGGACTTATTGCCAGCCTCCTGCCCTGCGACTATGGCCCTGGGACATATTGCCCTTTAAAAACAGTATTCGGCCATACCAGAGTGTATGTCACTCATTCTGGCCCATTAAATACAGTGGGGTCATTCGGTACTTGCCCTGTGGGACCGGTGATACCCCAGATAGCTATGCCATGGAGCCCATTCATATAACGTTTGAACCCCTGGTCTGATTCATGCCATTTTTTAATATGTTGTTCCACAATTTATGTTGTTCATAAAAATGTAAGTTTTATTTATGTACTATGTAAAATCATAAATGTTATAAAAATGTATAAAAATGTGTAAGTTTTAGCTGGGAGATAATTGAGTAGACACAGTAAGAAACTCAATTATCTCCCAAGCAGAGGGGAGGGAAACTGCGGGTGTTACTATTATGTTATTGGTTGTTCTATACCTCCCCCTGGGTGTGTTCTGTTTGTACCTGACTGTAATAAAAACCAGGCTGGGCGTGCCAGCAAGAGAGTTCTACTTGATCCTGCAAAACGTAGCCTCGTCTCGTTCTTGGAGGGAATTGCTATATCACACTGGGGATTGCTATGCGCTGCATACTCCCTTGAGCTTTAACTACTGAACTTTTGTTCCGGATGTACTCTCCTTGGAGAAGAGGTCTTCCCCACACAGTCCTGGATGCTGGAGATTCATACAGGGTGGAAGGAAGATGGCGCGGCTCCAGTTAAGCTAAGGCGGTTGTGGAGTCTGTGGTGGTTGAGGTGTCCGGTGCGGTGCTTGTAGTCCTCCGCGCAAGCTAGGACGCGTCTATCAACGGAGGTACCCAGTCGGGGTGCCAGGTGATCCGTTACATTGGCTGGCAGTGGTGGGATGGCGTCCTAGTGCGAGGAAAAACAGCCCGGAGACACTGGTAACGGTTGGAGTTACAAATTGAGGGCAACGCTAGCATCCGTACAGCGCCCCTGGCTACAGCAGGCTGGAACCGGCTAGTTTTCGGACAGCGTTCCATGATGAGGAGGAGGAGTAGGCCGCGGACTACAGGGATGCAGACAGAAAGGAACTCTGGTATGATGCCCTGGAAGATGCCCAATGGCGGCGAGGTAAGAGTCTCCCCAGTGATGAGCAGCGGCTACAGAAGCGTGTGGCGATGCAGATGTATCTATTGGGAGAGCAGCCCCTGGATGAGTGGGTGACAAGACTAGAGACCCTGGTACGGTGAGAGATCTAGCTAGACAATGCATACCAGGCCCTCTGGTGGCATACCGTTCGACTTACCCCTGGACGGCTGAACACGACTTACCGGAGGGGGATGATTATGATGCCCCGGGTTTATTATGGGAGGCCTTGCAGGACGACATTAATCTTGGCAGCACGGAGGGGTCTAGGTTTTGGGACATCTACGACGACCGGATGGGTAGGTATGTCTGTGTTGACGAAGGCGAGGTGAGCAAAGACATGATCCACCTGGTAACAAAAGAGTGGGAGCTGGAGCAGGACTACCAACCCCTGCTCAGCTTCGTGCAGCCCCAACCTATCCGACAAGCAGAACCAGACTTCATTGACTGGTCCTGGCATGACCTCCAGATGGCAGGCAGAGATGGAACCGAGGTCTCTCTACCGGCCCTACAGGGAGCCGAAGGTGTCGTCCTTCCCCCCCAGTGGCAGTGTGAACCACAGGGGGCAGAAGGTGTCATCCTTCCCCCCAGCGTCAGTGGTGAACCACAGGGGGCAGAAGGTGTCGTCCTTCCCCCCCAGCGGCAGTGTGAACCACAGGGGGCAGAAGGTGTCGTTCTTCCCCCCAGCGGCAGTGTGAGCCCCAGGGGGCAGAAAGTGTCGTCCTTCCTCCCCAGCGGCAGTGTGAACCCCAGGGGGCAGAAGGTGTCGTCCGTCCCCCCCAGCGGCAGTGTGAACCCCAGGTGGCAGAAGGTGTCGTCCTTCCCCCCGCAGCGGCAGTGTGAACCACAGGGGGCAGAAGGTGTCGTCCTTCCTCCCCAGCGGCAGTGTGAAGCCCAGGGGGCAGAAGGTGTCGTCCATCCCCCCCAGCGGCAGTGTGAACCACAGGGGGCATAAGGTGTCGTCCTTCCCCCCCAGTGGCAGTGTGAACCACAGGGGGCAGAAGGTGTCGTCCTTCCCCCCCAGCGGCAGTGTGAACCACAGGGGGCAGAAGGTGTCGTCCTTCCCCCCCAGCGGCAGTGTGAACCACAGGAGGCAGAAGGTGTCGTCCTTCCTCCCCAGCGGCAGTGTGAACCACAGGAGGCAGAAGGTGTCGTCCTTTCCCCCCCAGCAGCAGTGGTGTATCCCAGGGAGCAGAAAGTGCTGGTCCTTCCCCCTCAGCGGGCAGTGTAAACCCCAGGGAGTTGAAGGTGTCGCCCTCTCCCCCCAGCGACAGTTTACCCTAACAAGGGGAGACACCAATCTCCCAGATGGGTCAGATGGGACCGTGGTCTCTGCGCCTGACATACCGGGATGCTGGAAAGCCTGTCCAGATCCCCAATTCCCTCACTGGGACAACTGGGCCTCTGCCCTCCCTTTGTCCCTTGTACAGAGCAGGATGTCCTGCAGGTTATACCAGCAGAAGAGCTGGCATCAGGGCAGAGTGCCGCTGGCCTCTACCCCTCAAGTCCCCTCAGCGTGTTGCCCCATCACCACAGCGAAATATCCAGGTGCAGTAACTGTTTGTTGTGGGTGGGCTGCTCTTGCACTTTGTTGTTGTGGGGGGCTGCTCTAGCACTGGTTTATTGTGGGTTGGTGGATCGTCTAACGGAGGCACTGACTGGCAGAAGGTCAGGTGCCTGGTTAGACTTCCCCCCAAAGGGGAGATGTGTGACGAAGTGCCCTTCGCCCCTTTGTCTGGGAGAGGACTTATTGCCAGCCTCCTGCCCTGCGACTATGGCCCTGGGACATATTGCCCTTTAAAAACAGTATTCGGCCATACCAGAGTGTATGTCACTCATTCTGGCCCTTTAAATACAGTGGGGTCATTCGGTACTTGCCCTGTGGGACCGGTGATACCCCAGATAGCTATGCCATGGAGCCCATTCATATAATAAATGACTATGGGAAAGACTTTAGCTACATGGCAATTGAACTGTGTGAATAGGATCTGAGCGCTATTCGGTAGTTTTCTGCGCTCAGATCCCATCTATCTGGGGATATGTGAAATATCTGTGTGTTATGTGTAAAAGGTGACTTTATGTATTTTAAAGTGGTTTATGTCTTTTTGCAACCATGTGCTCAATGGAGTCTGCCTCTATCCCTGGATAATTGGATTACTTTCCCCATTGTCTCCAGTACAGAGGCCTCTGTAAAACCTGTTTGAGCCAGGACCCAAAAGATACTTTTACTAAGGTTTGAACCCCTGGTCTGATTCATGCCATTTTTTAATATGTTGTTCCACAATTTATGTTGCTCATAAAAATGTAAGTTTTATTTATGTACTATGTAAAATCATAAAGTTAAAAAATTCATAAAAATGTGTAAGTTTTAGCTGGGAGAAAATTGAGTAGATACAGTAAGAAACTCAATTATCTCCCAAGCAGAGGGGAGGGAAACTGCGGGCGTGAGTATAATGTTATTGGTTGTTCTATACCACCCCCCTGGGTGTGTTCTGTTTGTACCTGACTGTAATAAAAACCAGGCTGGGTGTGCCAGCAAGAGAGTTCTACTTGACCCTGCAAAACGTAGCCTCGTCTCGTTCTTGGAGGGAATTGCTATATCACACTGGGGATTGCTATGCGCTGCATACTCCCTTGAGCTTTAACTACTGAACTTTTGTTCCGGATGTACTCTCTTTGGAGGAGAGGTCTTCCCCACACAGTCCTGGATGCTGGAGATTCATACAGGGTGGAAGGAAGACGGCACGGCTCCAGTTAAGCTAAGGCGGTTGTGGAGTCTGTGGTGGTTGTGGTGTCCGGTGCGGTGCTTGTAGTCCTCGGCGCAAGCTAGGACGCGTCTATCAACGGAGGTACCCAGTCAGGGTGCCAGGTGATCCGTTACATTGGCTGGCAGTGGTGGGATGGCGTCCTAGTGCGAGGAAAAACAGCCCGGAGACACTGGTAACGTTTGGAGTTGCAAATTGAGGGCAACGCTAGTATCCGTACAGCGCCCCTGGCTACAGCAGGATGGAACCGGCTAGTTTTCGGACATCGTTCCATGATGAGGAGGAGGAGGCTGCGGACTACAGGGATGCATACAGAAAGGAACTTTGGTATGATGCCCTGGAAGATGCCCAATGGCGGCGAGGTGAGAGTCTCCCCAGTGATGAGCAGCGGCTACAGAAGCGTGTGGCGATGCAGATGTATCTATTGGGAGAGCAGCCCCTGGATGAGTGTGTGACAAGACTAGAGACCCTGGTACGGCAAGAGATCTGGCTAGACAATGCATACCAGGCCCTCTGGTGGCATACCGTTCGACTTACCCCCTGGACGGCTGAACACGACTTACCGGAGGGGGATGATTATGATGCCCCGGGTTTATTATGGGAGGCCTTGGAGGATGACATTAATCTTGGCAGCACGGAGGGGTCTAGGTTTTGGGACATCTACGACGACCGGATGGGCATGTATGTCTGGGTTGACGAAGGCGAGGTGGTTGTGGTGTCCGGTGCGGTGCTTGTAGTCCTCGGCGCAAGCTAGGACGCGTCTATCAACGTAGGTACCCAGACGGGGTGCTAGGTGATCCGTTACAATTTGCATATTGCATAAATATAGTACATCAATTAATAATACAGTTTGTATAAAACTCTCCACAAAATGCAAGTATATAGGAAAGTGATTCACAAATTCTGCTAAACTTGGCCAGTATGCACTATTTCTTTCACAGTTTATCCCTTTTCCTGCATACCTTCAGCTAGATACATAGGCTCTGATCCCCTCATATTATTACCCCATAGTCTCTCTGATCTCCTCTCTCTCCCATCTGTCAGTGCTGCCCTCTGCTGTCAGTCCCTGTGAGGTGCATGTCAGTCATTCCTTTTTTTCGTAGCTCCCCATATTATCTCCAGTCTACCAGCACTCTGTACTTCTGTAAGTTGCAGTTAGGGGTTTGTCAGTCAGTATAAACTCCCCTCCAGCCCAGTCTCTACTCTCCACCCACTGATTCCCCCATATTAATACTCCAGTCTCTCTCTTATCTCCCACTCTCTTCCTCTCTGTTCACTCCCCTGTCTCTCTCTCTGATCTATCCCCTATTTCTCTGATCTGCTCTGTCTCGCCCTGATCTGTCTGTGTTCTCTCCTTCAGTCTTATTGAGCGGTGTGTACCTGTGGCGTGGAATAAAGCCAGAGCCTCCCCGCTCCTCCAGCTGCACTGCCTGGACACGCAGCTCCCACACGCAGCTCCCACTCAGCAATCAGGGTCAGCTCCTACTCACCCAGGGCACTATGGGATTTTGGTTTCCAGAGCCAGGAAGTGTGTAGGAGAAATCAGGGAAATGACTACATCTCCCAATATGCAACACGGCAGGAACATACACTAATTATAATATCCATAGTAACAGACACAGCCTGTCTTTAGCTTGAAAGCCCTATTGGCTGGGGACGGTGCCTCTTACCGCTTACAGCCTGATGTTAAATCTGCAGCTCCTCCCATTCAGTTTAAATTGGATTTTGACAAACTTTCACATGTGCTCTGATCTTGCTGGCTGAATTTAAAATGTAAAGTGATACCACCCATGTATAAAAATAATTAATGTTATACACCTTTTTTTATTTTTATATTGAGGGAAATTCTGCAAATTATTAAATAAATGTGTATTTAATATTGAAGCTTTAAAATGTTAAGTTATATGACTCATGTATAAAAAAATGAATGTTATGCAACTTTTGTTATTTTTTATATTGAAGGGAATTTTGGGAGGGCGGTTGCCCATTTGCCCTAATGCACCAGCTGCTCCTGTTGTCCCATACTCGGCAGATGCTGATTGTGACTCCAACGACTCAGTACAACAAATCACTTGATGCAGGTAATGGATCTGCAGCCTCTGGAAACAGGCCCAGATATACATTTTTGGAGCCCCTGAGCAGTAAAGTTGAGGAGCCTCTGCAAGTATTTGCACAATGTATGCACACTATTTTTTCCCCATTTCTGTGCTTGTATATCACTCTCTTGCTGTGTGAGCAAGTCACAGACATGTCCCCATAACAGCCATTTTGACAGCATAGCTACTCATACAAACATAAAGCTGTTACTTGTTTTTTAAATACATTTGATAGTGGGCTGTATTATTTATATTTTTCTATGGGAGGGCAATGAGCATACGTTACAGAAACACATATCATGATCACTTGTATCTCAAATAAAAACTGAGTATTTATGAGAGTTAAAGGGACATGGCACAATGAAAAGAGAATCATTTGAAAAAGTTGAGTCTAACTAAGAGCATAAGTAATCAGGAAAAAAGTCATACAGCTACTTTTTAATTAGAAAGAATACATTTTGATGCCTCTGCTGGGCCCTGGGGAAATCCATGGCCTATAGGTAGAAGTAGTGTGTGATCCAGCTCCCATGAAGTATGTAACAAACACAAAATGGATTCCTATACTCATAAACAGAGAAAACAAAAATTTTGATTTTCCCACAAAATGTTTATGTCCATGACTTATACAAGTTTTTCTTGACCTGCAGTGGACCTTTAATGATAAAACTGAATGCCATTGCTAATAAAAGGGATCAGTGAGTGTGTGATCAGGATGTGTCTCACCAGCTGTCAGCCTGTTATTACAATGCATCATATAAGAATGTTTGTAGTTTACATTTGTTCATGTGTACTATATTCCTGAAGGTGAGCAGCCAGGCACACATCATGATCACATGTCCACACAGACACACACACACACAAACAGACACAACACAATAGGTACACAAACAAGTGGAATAATAAAAACATGACAAGATGGCTGGCAGACACGCCTGTTTCATTTGCAGAGTACTGAGATAGAGAAGCTTTGTTCTGTGGTGGGCATGATGGGTAGTTGCAGACCAGGGAGATGGTGACATACAGACAGACACCTCTTGTATATCACAACCTAACCCTTATAACACAGGATACAATAATGCAATTTGAATAGTAAAACAGTGATGTGTAAAATAAATAGTTGCCAATGCTTGACAATACGAAAACATTATGAGGAATAATATATATATATATATATATATATATATATATATATATATATATATATATATAAAATATACATATATACACAACTGTACACAAGGTAGAAATAGGCAGATATATGCACAGCTCACAGACAGATAAACACATACTAATTCTCTGCTCACTATAGATATACCATCACAGTTACCCTCCACACTATATATATATATATATATATATATATATATATATATATTATATATATATATATAAAATATATATATATATATATATACCTCCACATATGAGGTAGAAACTGACAAATATATACGAACCAGAGATATACAGAGCGCACAGACAGATACTAATTCCATCACATTATAGTTAAAAAATATACTATATTTACCCACACTAAATAGCTCTGCACATAAATATATGTATATTATTATTTATTTGTATCACTAATTTATACATACACAATAACACACAGACATAGAATTTCATTACCTAGCATGTGGATGATAAAATTCCAGTAATATCTACAGTATATGTACATGTCCTCTAGTACAGTAATGTGTATGTATAAATATTCCAACTTACCATTCCTGCATTGCAATGACAGTCTACCACTTCCTCTTCCTTGTTACTTTAGTTCCAAATGGGAGCTATCTAGTGGCCAGTCAGTAAACTGCAGTGTTTCATTTTCTCAGCCAGAAATCCATTATCAAAGGCTTTTTAACCTAAGAAAAATGGGCAGGTGCCTCTGGGTGGCTGCCTAGTTTGCCTAATGGGTAATCCATGTCTGGAAGATACTTCAGCAACAATACTAATACTGCTGGTGCAGAGTTATAAAGCCTGCAAAAACATTATCTAAGTATAGAGAAGGTCTGGAATACCAACTTTAACCCTATAGGCAAAATTAGACTCTATCTGGTGAATGTCAAGCATTTATATTGTAGATTTTTTTTCAAGTTCTGGCAAAACAAGTGTCGTTTACTCATTGTATGACTGATTATTGGATATGGATGTTACTATTCTGCATAAAAAAAAATGCTTCTGAAATGTAATGTTTCTATAGAGCCATAAATCGGAGATTACATTTTTGCTGATAATTCTAAAGTTTATGTTCTTAATTTTAACATCCCTATTGATGAGTAGACCACTTTATTTCGGTCACTCCATATTTTCTAAAATACTTTTTTGAAAAGTAAATGTAATAAGCTTTGTTTGAAGTGTCAAGTATAACATGTGCAATTAACACAAAAAGCCTTAGTAATTTACAATACAGCTTAACAGTACAGCTTCATCAAAAAAAAAAAAATATATATGACTTCTGACCATCCAATCTTGCTACAAATCTGTTTTATTTATAGATGACTTTTCTGGCTCTACTAGTTTATGTATCTTTACATCTGTGAACCTTAAACTGTCATATTTACCAACCATTATGTAGCACAACTCAGCCATCAAACTATAAAATATTATTTAGTTGCACCTCCGGACCCTAAGATAATTCATAATTTTTATACTGTTTATTGAACCACAGTTTTTCAAGTCTGTTTTAAACAGTTCTCTTCACACAGTATGCCATCATGCTACTTGATAATTAGCTCAATGCATTTTTTGTTTGCCAAGACTTGCTATCAACAATTAAGAACCAAGCAAGATGCCTGACTCAAAGAAGAAAGAGGGCATATATACTGCTAATATAACCAGAATATAGGTGTTTTCAAACTTGCTTATATCTGTGGATTGTATAATGTAATATTAATCAAAAGGATAACACACAGTCACATTCCTGTTTAAGTTATTTTGATTCTAATATTATTGTTTTAGTTTTTATTCACCTAGGTATAAAGGGTAAAATAAGAAGTCTTCAGTGAAAACTTATTTCCTTGTATTAGGAAAAGACCCCCCTCCCCCCATATTTAATTAATGGGGGACACAAAAAATAGCAAAATTAAACTTAATAATGCATTATCAGGTATGACCACTAGAGGAGTAGTATACTTTTCACATGAAAGCTTTGACCTATATATATATATATATATATATATATATATATATATATATATATATATATATATATATATATAATCAGAGTATTGCAGTGAATAGTGATACCTTTTTTATTGGATAAACGTATTCATAACAAAGCGACGAACTTTCGAGAGATAACGCCTCTCTTTATCAGTATCGCTTTTTGACTTGATAAAGGGAGGCATTATCTCTCGAAAGCTCGTTGCTAAGTTTGTCCAAAAAAAAGTTATCACTATTCACTGCAATACAGTGATTATTCAACTATATATATATATATATATATATATATATATATATATATAACATTTTAATTACTGTATATACTTGAGTATAAGCCAACCTAAATATAAGCCGAGGCACCTAATTTTACCACAAAAAAACTGTGAAAACTTATTGACTCAAGTATAAGCCTAGGGTGGGAAATGCAGCAGCTACTGATAAATTTCAAAAATAAAAATAGATACCAATAAAATTACATTGATTGAGGCATCAGTAGGTTAAATGTTTTTGAATATTTATTTCAAAGAAAAACAGTAAACTAGCTGTGGAAGTGGAAAATAGGGTCAACAAAAACAATATGGTATCAACAAGAACTTTAAAAGTACAAAAACCTTAGCTCAATCAACAACCAAGCTTCCCCCCTCATCCACCTCTTCCCTCCTCATCACCCTCTTAATCCCATCCTCCTCTGCCCCTTCCCCATCATCCTCCTCTTCCCCCTTCCCCTCTCATCCTCCTCTTCCCCCCTTCCCCTCTCATCCTCCTCTTCCCCCCCTTTCCCTCTCCCCCTCCTCCCCCTCTCCCCCTCCTCCTCTCACCCTCGTCTTCCCCTCCTCTTCCCCCTCATCCTCCGCTTCCGCCCCATCCTCCTCCTCCTCCCTCCTCTTCCCTCCTTATCCTCCCTTCTTCCCCCATCTCACCTCTTCTCTGTAGCCTCCGATCAGCTCCTGCTGCTAATCGGAGCCCCGCTTCATGTCTTATGCCTTTCTCTGGACGCGCTTGTGACGTCACGTCATTAGCATATGCCGGTTCGGTGCTCCGATCAGCAGAAGAAGCTGATCAGAGACTAATAAGAACAGGTTAGAGGGGGGAATGAGGAAGGGGGAATGAGGAAGGGGGAAGGAGGGAGGAGGAGGACGGGGAAGATGAGGGAGGAGGAGGATGGGGAAGAGGAGAGAGGAGGAGGATGGGGATGAGGAGGGAGGAGGAGGAACACTCGCATTGCACCGGAGAACAGGTAAGTGGGACCCTCACTCGAGTATAAGCCGAGGGGGGATTTTCAGCATAAAAAATGTGCTGAAAAAGGTGGCTTATACTCGAGTATATACTGTATGATATATTAGGGGGCAGGGGCGGGGCATTGAGAATTTAAACAAAGAAATTAAATAGAAAAGTTTTTTAACACATGCACTCAATGTTCTTTCTTTATTTACTGTATATACCAGAGCATACTTAGGGCCTCATTCTATTACCGGCCGTAGGAGATGCGGGGCCGCAAGGACCGGCCGCAAGCTATTCTGCTATTCTATTCCCCTCCGGCCGGGGATTCCGGCAGGCTTGCGGCCGGCGCCTTGCTATCCCTTGCTGCCGCACGCACCGGAGGAAAGCCTTTGATCTAAAACGGCTGCAAGATTTTCGGCCGCAAGAAAATCCTGGTTGCTATTCTATTGCTCCGGGAACCCTCTCTGCAAGGCTAAAAGCGAGCCGCAGCTTACTTGCAGGAAAATGGTCCCGCTAGCACTAATTAAGCACATTATAAATCCAAAATAAAGCCATCCTGCACTCTGAGGAGACTAAAAAGTGATTGTAGGTGTTAGCAAAAATAGCACAACATTCCCCTACACTCAAATCCGGAAAAAACATATTTGTTAATTTATGTCAAAAATCCATGTAAAAAGTCCAGAGTGCTTGGAGCACCTCAGACCCGGCCGGAAAATAAACAGTTAATGTAAACTCGGATTTGGGCTGATTTGCAAGCTTGAGAGTGGGTTACTATTAATACTCATGTCCCCCAATATGATCCCTAGCATTTACAGAGCTTTACAGTGCTGTCTTGAATTTATTTTTGATTTTAAAGATTTCTGAGCTTACGGCCGGTTGCAAATATACGGCCGGCCGTAAGAGGAGATCCTTGCAGCCTTGCAGCCTTGCGGCCATTTTACGGCCGATAATAGAATGAGGCCCTTAGTGTCTGTTCAAACTGATGGAATAAAAATAAATGTTTTTTAAGTTATTACAAAGTCACCTTAAAGCTGCCCACATGTCTAAATGGTACACTTACCCTTGTGTGGTTTCATTTCAGTGGGGAATACAGCCCCATTAATTTCTTAGTGGGTCATAGAGAAAAAGATTTGGATAGGTTGGCTTTGCCTGAAATTCTCACATTGCATAAAACTTACATTTTTATAAAATAGGAGAACAAATGATGTACTGGAAGAAATGTTCACATCTAGCATTCATTTGAGATAGCTTTTGTGTAAGTTTATAACAATACAATGTTTTAGTTTTGATTTAATACCTTTGTTCTCATATTTTTGTTAATGTTTTTGATTACTCCAGGGAGGAAAAGAACATTACAGAGTACATTTAAGTATCTTTTTTTGTAAATTAAGGTGGCTGGACATGCCCTTTAAAGGTCCAATTCTTGATTATTGGCAAAATGTTTTAAGACATTTTAAAATAAATAAATAAAATCATTAATCTCTCACTATTATATTTAGCTTTACTTTAATACTGTCAGACATAATGCTGTCGATCAACTAGCATTCTAGGATGGAAACCCACATGATGGTAGCAGAGTTAGCTAAATTGAAGAGATTTTGTAAAAATGCTTTTAAAAAGACTGTTAGTTTGTTAAATACTTCACAAACATGTAAAGTTTTCCTAAGCTACTGTGGTCCTTTAAGAAGAGATGCTGATCAAGTGTGCATACTGCAGGGCTCAGGTTGGTGATACGATTTAGCTCCAAAGTAGCTCTGTAATATAAGATCCTACCATTGTACCATAGAGTCTGAAATTTGGAGGCTATTCGCATGATTTTACCAGTCAATTTTTATCCCCATGGTGTTTATAATCATCTCCCAGTTATTTCTTTCTATCCAGTCTAACTCCATTATCTCTAGTATCACTAGAAATAATGGATTTCCATTGCTTAGTCTTATCAACAACCAAGAAATTACTGTGCAAAACTCACACGTGCTAGCAAATCATTGCACATATCATCAATAAGAAATTAGTATATTATATTGTACACAGAGAGCAGGCCTTTATCTTCTAATGAATAAACACATGGAGACCACTTGGTTAAAGGACCACATTACACTGAATATATATTATTTGTTTGACTAAAGTCTGACTAAATACATAATGCATAAAGTCATAAACTATTTTTTACTTAATAACAATTTTTTTGCCTCTGCTGGACCCTGGAGGCTTCCATGAAACGTTGGTGATGCTTATGAGTGAGATATACATTTCTGGAGAGCAAAGCTTGCTGCAAGCTGTCTGCTTGTGGACCTGTTAGGGTAAAGGGTAATTTGTCAGTAATATATTTGTCAGTAATATATAATTATCTAAGAAAAATCCTCTTTACCACTCCTTCTTCCATCTATCCCAACTCCTCCCACCACCTATAGATGAAAAACACAACTCTCTAGCTATCAAGAAGTGATTAAACAAAGGCAAATGGATTCTTCTACAGATAAACAGCTTCTCATGAACTCAAAATTCCTCTGAAATTTTTTATGTTCATGGCTTATATAGCTGCTAATGATATTAGTTTGTTACATGCTTACAAATATGTTTTTCTCCAAACAACAATGGTGTTTTAATAGAATATTCTGATCGTCAATATCTGAAATACCTGAAATTACATAAATCTGAGCTGTACAAATACATATATTTTCATTCAAAAAGCAAATTCAATCTAGAGTAAAAGTGGATGCCTATTTCAATGCATTAGCAAGGTCATATGTTGACTAAAATAAGATCCAGACAAAGGCAGTTCATTTCCCCTCTGGAAACACACATTACTGTAGTTATTAACTCTGAACAAATAGTACATTTTTCCATTACTGCATTAACTTTGTGAGTTCTCGGATCATTGGGTTATAAACGTGAGAAAAGGCATTTGCAAGGTAAATAACAAAAATATTAGAACTGGAAATGACCTGAATTTGCAAATAGTGTGGATTTTCACGATAAAAAAAACCTCATTGATTGTTGATGTTTATAAATAAGAAAAGAGTTAGAAGTATCGTAATGTATTTGGAATCAATGTATTAAACCAATAATTCCCAAACCTCTCCTCAGGGACCCCCCAGACACGTTACGATTTTGATTTAACATTAGTATTCAACAGGCCACAGAGCCTCTAATTTCCTCACCTTTGTTAAATCGAAATCCTGACCTGTCTGGGGGTCCTTGAGGAGAGGTTTGGGAATCACTGTTTTGAACATTATAGGAAACTATGATGAATGCATAATTACAGTGTCCATACAATATAGTCAGATTTGTTTATTTAACTGATGACTAATAGGATACATGTAGTGAAAGAAAATCATTGTTGCTCTTAAATCCTAATTTGATATGTCCAGGTATTATAAATACAGGTGGTACAGTCGGCTAGTGATTAGGAACCATTGCTCTCCAGCTATGTTAATTCCCTTTCGGACATGTGGAATAATGTAGCCAGAGGTAGCTGATATATACCGGGGCTACCAGACATCCATCTTGCTTAGAGGGTCAGATGAGTCCTTGGGCGAGGGCAAGGACAGCTGATTTGGGCCGGGATCAGCAGCGACTACGACATGAGCGGCAAAGCATAGACAGGGGTGGAGGAAAGTATGTTAGTGATGCATTGCAAAGGCTGATTCATGACTGATGGAAGGTGTATATGAAAACGTAATCGGTGAATCAATCGAAGGCTGATGGATAGAGATGGTGCCTATCAAAGGCTGATTTGACTAGTGAAAGCGAGATCAAAGTGGTGCCTATCGAAGGCTGATATAAGACTTATAGCAAGCGTGATCGAGGTGAATTCTAACAGAATCTGATTAGAAGAAAATGAAGTTAGTACATTTGGGCCAACAAGGAGGGCTTACGAAAGCCAAAAGCATGCCCTTGCACATGGACAAGGACACAGCTTAGTAGAATCTGGGCCAAACCTGCCAACCAGCGTAGTAGATCTGGGCTTAAAACTGTTAAATGCTATGAAAAGCTAAAAGCATAACCTTGGACATGGGCAAGGATGCGGTTAAGCAGATCCCCAAAGGAGGGCTGATGGAGGGTTGTAAATTATGAGATGTAAGGAAATAGTGCAGCTTGGCCCAAAATGAATGAAAAATGCCCCAAACTAGCAAAACAGGCATGAAATTGGACAAAAAACTAACGAGACAAGTGTAAAATGGCCAAAAAGAAATGAGACAAGCAAGAGGGACAGGATTAGTGAAGCCAGAACGAGAGCTAAGAAGCACCCTCCAGACACAGACTCAAAAATAAACTGAGATGTGCAAAGGAGATGAGGACAGGAAGTCCTTATGAAGGCTGAAAAAGGCCCCTCCCACAGAAGAGGCGGAGCTAGAGAGAGGGACCCCACCACAATTTCTGTTTAGACATGCCGGTCTTCACCACCTATTGGATGTACAGGGGTTAGGAGAGGTTCTGTCAAGATACTCTGTCCGGGTAGGATTATTTATCTGCTGTGCTGATTAGTCTTTATCAACCTCCTTCCCTGCAATGACTTCCATGCAAACAAACACCGATCAGAACAAATAAGGACATCCTTCTCTGCAGATCCTCTTTCTCTCCTAAGTACATTAACATCTGATGGAAGTTACAATAGTACAAAGCTAAGTTCAAATGTAAGTTGTAAAAGTTGTATAGAATTTATTTTCTCCAATAAATTATATTATTGCTATTCAGTTCTAAATAAACAAATTAAACCATACAAGTGTTAAAACATTTGTAATCGTACAAAGCGCTTTTGCTGCAACGTCCGGACATCCTCATGAATATATTTTTTACTGCATATGGCACAGAAAAGTCAGTAGAGTGAACATCTGATTTATCCATAACTCAGGGCTTGATTACATGGCTCCCATAGGTACTCTCATAAGGCAAACTCAGACCTACAGGAGCTTTTACAAGCAAGTTTGAGGAACTTTTACATGGCTCTTGCAAAATAACCCCATTAAAGTGTCCTTACTTATACCAGGAGGTATTGCCCATAGCTTTCTGATGTGTTCTCACAACCTGCCTATCATGTAGCCATAGGAGACTCTTAGCCCGAGTCTTCATATTAATGCCACACAATGCTACCCATCACCCAACTTGGACACACTACGCTTGCCCTAACATCCATCTATACAGTACCTATATATCCATCTATCTATGTAAAAAAAAAAAAAAGTTCCATGGCATGATTGTTAATAAATAAAAAAATAAATGCTGTTTTTTATGAGTCTGTCCATCTATGCCACCTCATACATAAAATGATCCCTGCTGTGCTGTACAAGCTAACATTTGAATGCTATACATATTAATAAAAATTACAAATGAAAAGGTGAGACATTTTAGGATGATTGCCAACTTGCAGTTTGTCAGCAAAATAAATAAAATAGGTACAATAGATAAAATAGGTTTATTAGTTTGCACTTTAATATGTGATTTTCCAAAGCAACATGAAGAAACTAACAGAGTTGTAAATCTTGTGTTATAATTTGCTACAGTGGTGTAAATTGGCTGCAGGAGTTTTTTTCCCCTATGTTACACGTGTATGCTAATCTTTTGCTCCTCCTCCTAACGGCAGTTAGGCCACGTCCGTAAACCATGCACCCGCGCAAAAATTCACCAATCAATTAACTTAACAGCAATAGGAGCCAATGGAAAACAGCCAACAGATTAATGATTGACAGGCATACTTTATATATTTGCACGCTTCCCGCCCAAGGGAGAGTGGGTGGGAGTGGTAGGTCTGGGAGATGGAAGGTAGACTTTTGCTCGCGTAGTTCAGGGTCAGAGGGAGAGGGGCCCAATCAAGGGGCGGAGGGACAGGCCTCAGGGTAAGTGCAGTAAGCTTTGGATCCAAGTCGACAGTCTGGAACGCAAGAGGCTGGAGCCAAACATTGGGTCAGTAACTATAGGCCACAGGAGATGGTGGTATTCTTCAATTACATCCGTGCCCGCACCCAGGTTATTACAAGGGGAGGGAAGTAAAGGCAGGCTCCAGGGGTAAGGCCTGGAAGGAGGTAGCAGACTCAGTCAGTGAGGTCTGGTTTGCACATAGGGATGAATGGTCTGTAAGGCATCATTGAGATGACAGCCTGGCAAAGGTCAGGAGGATGATGGACAAGGAGGAGGCAGGAGCAGCCGCAGCTCCAGGTGGTGGCCCCAGAGTGATGGTTCAGTACAGAGAGTGAGAGAGGTTGCTGGAGGAGATGATGGAAGGAGGGACCATCCCAGGAGCTCTAGGCCTAATTGCTATACTGGATCAAGACTCCTTGCCAGGTGCATATCACGTACACCAACATACAACCACATATACACCAGTGTACTAGCATATACACTTGCTAGCCGTCCTCCACACAAGTGGCATTTAACCCCACTTGCCCCCTCCTCCCCCAGATTGATTTACTACACGGGCCCTCATATTGGACTGATTCCAGAACCATCACCATCAGCAGCTTCTCCTCCCACCAACGGCATGTCCTAATGCATGGTCAGATATGTTTATGACTGTGTTCTGTGTATTCAATAAATGACAATAATGTTATACTGTTATCCATGTTTCTTTGTGTTTCTTGTGTGTTTCTCGTGTTAAGAGATTTGGGACATAAGCATTTGTTGTTGTTTAGTCATTCACTCATGTACGACTCTCAGTGGCTCTATGGACCACAGCACACCAGGTACATCTCTCAGTCACTCCCCTTTGAGCTCCATAAAGTTCATGTTCATTGCTTCAGTGATCTCATCTATCGATCTCCGCCTCTGTCATCCCCTTCTTCTTGTGCCTTCAATCTCTCCCAGCTTCAGAGTCTTCCCTAGGGAATCCTACCTTCTCATGGTATGGACAAAATATTTTAGCTTCAACCTTACGATACCTTCCAGTGAACAGTTTGTCTTGATTTCCTGTAGTACTGATTTAGTGGATCTGTTAGCAGACAATATTGATTTCGACTTTGGATTTATCCAGCCATACCTTTGCATGATTATTCTGTGGATAAGTTGAATAAATAAGGTGACAATATACAACCTTGTTGCACTCCATTTCCAATCTTGAACCATTCTGTTGTCCCATGTTCAGTTCCGACTGTAGCTTCTGACTGTGGTCAAAGGCTTTAGAATAGTCTGTGAACCAGACATACTGTAAATGTTTTTTTCTGGAATGCTCTTGCTTTCTCTTTTATCCATCGGACATGTCAATTTGATCTCTTGGGCCTCTTGTGGTAGTTCCTGGTCCATATATTGTTGGAGTCTAGCTTTTAGAAACGTATGCATTACCTTGCTGGCATTTGAAATGATTGCAATTGTTCGATAATTGGAGCAATCTTTGGCAGTGCTTTTTTTGGGATTGGGAAATAGACTGACCTTTTCCACTCTATTGTTGAGTTTTCCAAATTTGTTGGCATAAGGTAAGCATCACTTTCATAGCATCATCATATAGAATTGTAATAGTTAAATTGGGATTCCATCAACTCTTGCAGCCTTAATATCATCAAGGCATCCTAGAGCCTGTCATGATCCCCCTGAACTCACAAGCAACCCTGCTATTTTGGACTCTGGCACACTAAGCTCCTAAAATCCAAGGCAATTAAACTGGACATGAGACTGGTTTAAGGACTGTGATAATTTGTCATTCATTTCTGTGTCATGTTTAAAGAATTTATGTGTGCTCAGAATGTGGTAAGAATATGCTAAGATATGACACTATTAGAGAGTGCAGTGTAATTTTCCCTATTATAAAGTTTTGTGTCATGGCCTGGACTGGAAGGGGTTAACCACACGGAATGTGCAGTCCTGTTAGAGGGTCAGAAGGTAATACACCAAATTGGGAGTTTTGCTGTTCTAAGAGGGGGGAGATAGAAGCTAATGGGGATTGGTCCTTGGTACTTTTTAAACTAGATCTGTGAAAATGAAGGCAGTCTGTTGGCAATAAGCAAAGGTGCGTGTGTTCTTTTTGTATCCTAACTAAAGGAATCTGATTGTGCCTGCTCTTCAGGAATGATGTCCTGATCCAAACTGTTTGCTGGGCCCTGAGATATTGAGCACAAAAGGCACTACCTAGCAGGAGAAAATTAAGGTGCACGTCGCTCCTCAACTCAAGTTTGTAACAGTGCCAAACTCACTGCACTCTCCAAGATGTCCTGCTCCAACTAATTGAACAATCTATTGAGGTCAGCACTGCTGTTAAGATTCTTGCTGTATATATCTTCAGTGTATCCCACCTCTTCTTTATCTGATCTTCTTCTGTTAAATCCTTACCATTTTTGTCTTTTATCATGCCCACTTTGGCATGAAATGTGCCTTTGAGATCCACAATTTTCTTGACGAGATCACTTTACTTACCCATTTTATTATCTTCTCTTTACATTGTAGAATGTCTCTTTTTCTCTCCTTGCTAACCTCTGGAATTCTGCATTCAGTTGGACAAATATTTTCCCATCTCCACTACCTTTCACTTTTCTTCTTTCATGGGCTACTTTCCAAGACGCATCAGATAGCCAGTTTGCCTTCTTAGTTTTCTTTCTTTTGGGGATATTCTTTGTTGCTGTTTCCTAGATAATGTTGCTTTGGTCCAAAGTTCTTCAGGCATTCTATCTTCCATGTCCGTTCCCTTAAATTTGCACTTTACTTCCACTGCATATTCACAAATTATATTATTTATTTTCTATCTGCTAGGTCTGCTGATTGTCCCTCTTTTCTTCAGTTTATTTCTGAATTTTGCAGTAAAAAGCTCATGGTCTGAACCGCAGTCAGCTCTAGGCCTAGTTTTTGTTGATTATATAGAGCTCCATCTCTGGCTGCAAAGTATATAGTCAATGACTTAGAAGTTGGACTGGAAAGTATTGTCTCCATTTTTGCTGATGCAAGGTAATTAAATCAGAAAAGGATGTACTTTACCTCCAAATTGATTTGCATAAATTAGAGAAATGGGCGACTAAAAGGCAGATGAAATTTAATACAAATAAATATAAAGTTATGCATTTATGAAGGAAAAATACCAATGCAATGTATAATCTTAATGGAGTAAATAATGGGGTATCAGACATTGAAAGGGATTTGGGCGTGCTTGTGGCCAACCACCTAGGTAACAGAGCTTAATGCCAAGCAGCAGCTGCAAAGGCAAATAAAATAATAGCATGTATTAAGAAGGCTATAGAAGCAAGGGAAGCAAATATAATTCTGCCAATATACAAATCCCTAGTAAATCCTCATTTGGAATATGGAGTACAATTTTGGGCACCATTTCATAAAAAGCTAATAAGTGAAATGGAAGAGCTAAGTTATAAAGAAAAAATAACCGAATTAAACATATTTTCTCTAGAAAAAAGGCATCTAAGAGGGGATATTATTATCTTATATAATATGTATATAAATAGATCCAGGGTCAATATAAGGCTTTGTCAAGTGGACTTTTTGTGCCAAGAGGTTTTCAACTGATAAGAGGAAGTCCTTTGAGGTTAGAACCTTAAAGAAAGAAAAGGGTTCATCACAGTAATGGTGGTTAAACTGTGGAATTCTCTACCAAAGGAGGTGGTGACAGAGGATTTTATTGATAACTTTAAAAAGGTATTAGATATATCACATATTATAATTGTCGAACTACGAAACGTCGTCATGCTTTGCGTGGTGCGTACGACTTAGCGATGAGCGCCGCAGGCGAGACGTTAAACTCAGAGCACTTAGGCGAGGAGGACTTAGAAAAAAAAAATACAAGACACAGGACTTTGAAAAAAGAAATACGACCTACGAAAAATACGAAGTTAAAGGCCCAACTGCGCAAACCAAAATACAACAAAAACACAAAAAATAAAAAACAAAATACAAAAAAAACGGTCACCGATAGCTCGGGAGAACCCCAGGACGTATGGAAGTGAGGTAGAACGCGAATTTAGGTTGAATTTAAGTAGTTTCGACACTTGAAAATCGCCTAAGCGAGAAAAAAAATGGCGGCTGAAAAAATGTAAAGGAGGCTACAAACTGCTCAAAACACAGCAAGCCACGTATGTGGTAGAAAAATACTAATAGGAAGGATGGAAAATAACCGTGCAACGCGGAAAAACATAGACTAACGTTGCCATTTTACAATACTAACGTGCACATTTACACAATAACATTGTGAAATGGCAGATTTCCCGTAGCCTATATATAGGGCACACTTGACACAGAACTGACACTTTCTCCTCAGGTGATGACAGTCTGACTGGACATTTTCTGCTGCTGGAAAATCAAAAGAGATTGTTAGCTCTTCAGGATATTGATTGATGAATATTAAATAAAAAAAGGTACAAAAAAACAAGCCTATGTGCTTATTTAGTGCCCGATTGCTTTGGACAACTTGCAAATGAAGGAGGTTTTTAGGACTTCATTTTTCATTAAAAGAACAAAACAAAAAAGTATCAAGATATATTCATGCTTAACTAATTACCTTTTAAAGAACCTTAATTAGACATCATATCTACATTCATTGCATCGTTAAGAAAATTTAACATTATTTTAGGACACATCTATACTTTGATAATAGCTGTTTCTGTTTGATCTTCTTTACGACAATATGAATAACTTTTTAGGTTTTCCATTGATCTCAGTTTTGGATTAATTCAGTAACATATATTCATTTAGTAATGAATTAATAATTCAGTAGTCCAAAAATAAAAAATACATTCAATATATATATATATGTGCAGTCCTTTGCTTTTTAATGTATGTCAATAGAACTCTCCAAAAATGGGTTCATTTATTGCAGAGAAAAAATAAAAATGATTTTAAAATCTTTGCATTCTTTAATTAATGCTATTTATCTTTAGATTGAGACCAGCTACAAACAATATGTACAGAACCAAAAAAAAGAACATCTTACATCTGTATTTACAATTACCGATTACAATGTCAGATAATGGAGAAGACAACATTGAACGCAAAAGAAGATTGGCAAGGTAAAGGAAGCAAAGGTGGAGAGATGCACAGTCACCTGAAACTTCCCAACACTTAAGAGAAGAAGACCGACAGAGACTTTTAAATAAAAGATAAGAAAGCACAAAGTGAGTGTGCTGGAGCTTCAAAGAAATGAAAAAGTAAACTAAAACATGACTGTGAACCATTGCCCAATGATACTATATTGCCTATTGACATCAATGTTCAGACACATGACACCAATTTAGATATAGAAAGTTGTAGTGATATCTATGTTGAGGAAGCTCATGATAATGTGTTTAGTAGAGCACTAACAGTAGACACTCATTATTGTGTATTACTCAATGTTGTTTGTCAGTTTTGTGGGGCCTATCATTTTCTATAGGAAAGACCAACTGACAGAGACTTCATTAGTTGTTGTCAGATAGGAAAGGTAAGACTTGCACAAAGACACTCATTTCCAGATTACTTACAAAGTATCATGAGCGATCCAACATTTCCAAATTATACAAATAAAAAAAAAACATAAGGTCTTATAACAGTGCAATTTCATTTGCTTCAATGGGTGCCGCATTAGCAGAAAATGTCCTTACTGTTTTAGAGTTCACGGACAAATTTACCACCGAACTTCACATTTACACCCACAAGAAGGAGAGCAGATTTGTTATATATCTTAGATGCAATGGAAGCTGTTGAGCAAAGAATGACGCTTCCAGAAAATAAACAGTATTTGCGCATAGTGTTTGAACAGCTGGATAAAATTTTGGCCAACAACCCATACACTCAAGCATACAAACAATTAGCAGAGGTTGAAAAAGAACAACAGGAACATGCTTAAAGACATCAATTGACAATGCCAAGAGTAAATATGGTGTTAAAAAGAGATCACAACACTGATCAAAGACGGTATAATTTACCAAAAGTAAATGAGGTTGCCATGGTTTTTAAAAATGAAGATGGTGAACCACCTTTTCAGTGGGATATTAGAATATATCCACGAAATGAAGAACAACCTTTTATAAACATAAATAGATAAAGTTGTAATTTAGATCCAATGACATATCCATTTTCTTTCCAAATGGTGAACCTGGATGGGAACCAAAATTACAATTGCAAAGTTATCCGAATAGTAAAGTTCGTGTTAGATGCAATATTTCTATGCTGGAATATAAAGTGGCACAAACTGCTATTCGGGATTCTTTTAATCCAATTTATGTGGGGGCAAACTCACACATCAAAGGATTATTGATTCATGGGCCGTGTGGAGATATGAATCCTAATACACCATGTATGGAAAATAAAAAATGTACAAAAGAATTTCCAAACAATTTCAAATGCAAACTTATGCTAATTGTGATGGATACCCTTTATCGTTCCATACAATCCACATTTGCTTATGAAGTAAAATGCACACATAAATGTTGAAGCTTGCACTTCTATTAAATCCATCAAATATGTGTATAAATATATATACAAAGGATATGATGCAGCAACTGTTGTTGTGCAAGGTGCAGCAAACGAAAAGGAAAATCCAATTTAACATTACAAACTTTCAAATTATTTAGATGCTCGCTATGTCAGTGCTCCTGAAGCAATGTGGCGGCTTCTGAAATTTGAGATGCATGATCGGTCACATGGTGTGTATCGATTAGCTGTACATGCAATGAAAGAACTGCCTTAGCTCAAAGTGAACACCGAGATACAACACTTACTGTATAGTTTAAATTAAACTGCCAGGAAACGCAGGCTAGACAATTTTTATACATTGACATTCCATATCAGTATGTATTTGTAAATGGTCTATGGCGACAACGAAGAAGAGATAGGCATAAAATGATACCACAAATTTATACCGTCAGTCCAAGAGACATTGAACGTTTCAGTTTAAGATTACTTCTTTTACATGTTTTACCGGTGCACAAAGCTTTGAACATTTACGCACAGTGAATGACAGCATTTATGAGACTTTCCTAATAGCTGCAAGACATCAAAACTTCATAGCTGATGATACAGAATGGGAGAGGTGTCTGGAAGAAGCAGCACTATGTCAAATGCCAAAGCAAATGAGAGAACAATTTGTGTTCATTTGCATCTTATGCAATGTTATTTACAAAAAAAGCCAATAAATCAAAACTGGGGTAAAGCTGGTTGTAATTAGTAATAAAGTATGAATATGTAAAAATATGGAGCAACAGCATATGATTGTCTTAGGCAGTGTAAGTATTGAATACAAAAAAGAGAAGAAAAAGTACACCTTTAATTCCCAAGACAGCCACCTCCCCCAAAGGAACATCCATACAGATATCTACAGACAAAAGTCATAACTCAAACCCATATAGTATAAAATATAACTTTTATTAAATATATAAAATGTTATTATTATTAAAAAGTGACGCTGCACGTCTCCCAAATAGCACAAAGAAGTGTCATATGCCAACCTCAATTGTATACATAATGAATAATATATAAATCTAAGTGTGCTAAATATAAGGTACAAATACCTATAATACATATATTCAATATGCAGTTATAGATAAAGCACACAAAATAATCAATAAGGTGTCTCAACCAATTTCATTGAAGAGTAGGAAGTATGCAACCAGTAGGTGATTAAATAATGTACCACTGTGGCCCTATTTACATACAAATAGTGGATTAGGCAGATAAGGGCCCACTATTTACCCAATAACCTGCTTATAAAAAGCTAATCTATACTCCCTATCTGGGACTATTCACACCACTGGTGCACTTACCTACTCTCCAATGAATAATAGGCCAATACCATAGCCAGAGGTACAAACACTACAGTGCAGATCGGTTACTCCCTAAGGAGTGACGTCATCATCGGGAAACAGGCAGCTCGAATCCGACGTGCGCGTTTCGCGCAAGCTTCCACAGGGATCGTAAGAACTGAAGAGGGCGCTTTGGTTTATATTACGTGAGTAGGACGGTTCAATAGGATCTCTTATCTGCATGTTATTTGCAATCAGCTGTCTTGTAACCAGAGCTATGGAAACAAAAGGAAGTTAGAACTAAAGGTGGAAATGCTTTAAAAAGCTCTTAAGGTGGATATATAAAAATTAAATTAGACAAATAGAGTGTCCTCAAGAACATTCTTGAATTAAACACATATAAGGTCTACATAAATAAAAATACAATTATATCAGATATAATATGATATTACCAAAATACCGCAAAAGATATTAAGTGTAATGTTGCCTATCCCAGTTGTATATAGCAGTATTTAATATGTCTAAGAGACATGGATTTCAAAGTAGGGGGATAGATCAGGGGCTCAATGAATTCCTCCGTAAATAAAAAGGGGAGATAACTTGTAATAGGCAAAGTTAGAACTAAAGGTGGAAATGCTTTAATAAGCGCTTATGGTGGATATATAAAAAAAATAAAAATGAAGATAGACAAATAAAGTGTCCTTAAAAACAATCCCATATTGAACACATATAAAGTCTGCATAAATAAAGACACAATTATATCAGATACAATATGATGTTACTGAATACCGCAGAAGATATTAAGTATAATGTTGCCTATCCACAGTTGTATACAGCAGTATTTAATATATCAAAGAGACATGGATTTCAAAGCAGGGGGATAGATCAGGGGCTCAATGAGTTCCTCAGTAAATAACAAGGGGAGATTACTACCACATTGATTATAAATAATAATATTGAAAATACATCTCCAACAGGCCTACTTTATCTAGTATAGAATAGAATAGAATCTTTTTACAACACATAAGTAAGATCAAACAATATTATAAAATCACATAGATAGACTACTGCTTAAATAAACCAATGAATGCATAAATAAAGCCTTTACAAAAATATGCTGAAGTTATTGTATTCATTAAGTCCACCTGGGACTACAGTATTAAGTAGCGCTATCCATTTGCTTTCTGCCTTAAGTAGTTCTGATTCAAGATTACCTTTTCTTATCCCCAAACTAATTTTTTCCAATACCCAACATTTAAGTATGGGTTTTGAGTGATGTTTGTCAAAAAAATGTTTAGCTACTGAAGTAAGAGTCTTGCCTTTAGCAACATCTGCAATACTATTACGTATTTTGCAGAGATGTTCGCCAAGCCTTTTTCTAAGCTCTCTACTAGTAATACCAACATATTTCTGTTGGCAAGGACATTGTAAACAGTATATAACAGCAGAAGTGCCGCAATTGAAAAAACCTTTTAAATATCTTATTTTTCCAGTTCTATCAGTAATGCTATTAATTTTGCACATAAAAGGACAAAATTTGCAATGACCACATCCAAAAGTGCCATCTGGCAAAGGTCTAATAAGTAATTTGAGCAGTGATGAAAATCAAGCGTTAAAAGAGTTGAAAGAATGGACTGATAAACCTTCAGATAAAGGTGGTAAAAGTTGTTATCTGGCCAACAGAAATGTATATCCATGAGGCGTTAAGACAACTCAGTGATAAGGCTTGTTATGAACGCCTATTAGGTGATCCAACAACTGACTTTGTGGAAAGCTATAATAATATCATTGATGAAGCTAAAAATGATCTTATCATTAATGATAAAGAGTATACATTCTTGCTATCCAACAAACCCAGAATAGCCACTCTTTATTTGTTACCTAAGGTTCACAAAAATGCTAAGATTCCTCCCGGTAGACCAATTATTTCGGGCAATGGTAGTTTATGTGAGAATGGTAGCAAATGTATTGATTTGCCACTCCGTCCGTATGTATTGAGTCTGTCCTCATATGTGAGAGATACTATGGACGTCTTGAAACGACTCAATGACATCAATGTGAATCATGAAACACTACTAGTGACTTGTGATGTAGAGAGCCTGTACACTTCAATTCAACATGAGGTAGGATGCCAGGCAGTGCAATACTTTCTTACCATGGCTACAAATGCTGACCAGAATATAAACACCTTTGTTCTACGATTGTTAAAATACACGCTTACTCACAATTATTTTGTGTTTAATGATGTATTTTATTTACAGAAAAGAGGTACAGCAATGGGGTCTTCATGTGCACCCACCTATGCTAATATTTATCTAGGATGGTGGGAAAGAGAATGGGTATTTATTGATGATAATTCTGAATTTACTGATCATGTTACCATCTGGCTGAGATATATCGACGATATTTTGATCATTTGGGATGGTACACAGGAATGTCTAGATACATTCATTAACAAACTAAATACAAATGATCTTAATTTGAAACTTACTCATACTTATGATGAAAAACAAATAGATTTTTTGGATATTACGATCAGCAAAGATGAAGAGGACAGGATTATCACTGACCTTTATCGGAAACCAACCTCTACGAATAGCACTTTACATCATTCCAGCTCACATTTCCCTCCGACCCTTCGTGCCATACCTGTAGGTGAATTTCTGCGTGTAAGACGTAACTGTTCCAGTATAGAACTGTTCAAAGTTAGAGCAGATGAGTTGAGGAACCGATTGAAAAATAGAGGGTATAGCAATTCCTCTATAAAAAAAGCCTATCATCGAGCTCTTTACACCGAAAGAGACAACTTACTGTCTCCTAGGTTGAGAACCAATACAAAAGAGACAGTTAGATTTATCTCAACTTTTAATGAGGATTGGCGCAAAATAGAGGATATTTTAAATAGACATATCAATGTCTTAAAGACGGATACCCACATAGCAACTCTGATTGGAGCTAAAATTGACACAGGATGGAGACGATCCAAAAACATCCGTGATATCCTTGTTCAGAGTCACTTCTGTAAAAAGAAGAAAAATATTAGACCTTTGCCAGATGGCACTTTTGGATGTGGTCATTGCAAATTTTGTCCTTTTATGTGCAAAATTAATAGCATTACTGATAGAACTGGAAAAATAAGATATTTAAAAGGTTTTTTCATTTGCGGCACTTCTGCTGTTATATACTGTTTACAATGTCCTTGCCAACAGAAATATGTTGGTATTACTAGTAGAGAGCTTAGAAAAAGGCTTGGCGAACATCTCTGCAATATACGTAATAGTATTGCAGATGTTGCTAAAGGCAAGACTCTTACTTCAGTAGCTAAACATTTTTTTGACAAACATCACTCAAAACCCATACTTAAATGTTCGGTATTGGAAAAAATTAGTTTGGGGATAAGAAAAGGTAATCTTGAATCAGAACTACTTAAGGCAGAAAGCAAATGGATAGCGCTACTTAATACTGTAGTCCCAGGTGGACTTAATGAATACAATAACTTCAGCATATTTTTGTAAAGGCTTTAATTATGCCTTCATTGGTTTATTTAAGCAGTAGTCTATCTATGTGAATATAATAATATTGTTTGATCTTACTTACATGTTGTAAAAAGATTCTATCCTATTCTATACTAGATAAAGTAGGACTGTTGGAGATGTATTTTCAATATTATTATTTATAATCAATGTGGTTGACAATTACAAGTTATCTCCCCTTGTTATCTACTGAGGAACTCATTGAGCCCCTGATCTATCCCCCTGCTTTGAAATCCATGTCTCTTTGATATATTAAATACTGCTGTATACAACTGTGGATAGGCAACATTATACTTAATATCTTCTGCGTTTTTTCAGTAACATCATATTGTATCTGATATAATTGTGTCTTTATTTATGCAGACTTTATATGTGTTCAATATGGGATTGTTTTTGAGGACACTTTATTTGTCTATCTTCATTTTTATTTTTATATATCCACCTTAAGCGCTTATTAAAGCATTTCCACCTTTAGTTCTAACTTTGCCTATTACAAGTTATCTCCCCCTTTTATTTACGGAGGAATTCATTGAGCCCCTGATCTATCCCCCTACTTTGAAATCCATGTCTCTTAGACATATTAAATACTGCTATATACAACTGGGATAGGCAACATTACACTTAATATCTTTTGCAGTATTTTGGTAATATCATATTATATCTGATATAATTGTATTTTTATTTATGTAGACCTTATTTGTGTTCAATTCAAGACTGTTCTTGAGGACACTCTATTTGTCTAATTGTATTTTTATATATCCACCTTAAGTGCTTATTAAAGCATTTCCACCTTTAGTTCTAACTTCCTTTTGTTTCCATAGCTCTGGTTACAAGACAGCTGATTGCAAATAACATGCAGATGAGAGATCCTATTGAACCGTCCTACTCACGTTATATAAACCAAAGCGCCCTCTTCAGTTCTTACAATCCCTGTGGAAGCTGGCGTGAAAGGCTCTTGCGTCGGATCCGAGCTGCGTGTCTCCCGATGATGACGTCACTCCTTAGGGAGTAACCGATCTGCACTGTATTGTTTTTACATCTGTCTATGGTATTGGCCTATTATTCATTGGAGAGTAGGTAAGTGCACCAGTGGTGTGAATAGTCCCAGATAGGGAGTATAGATTAGCTTTTTATAGGCAGGTTATTGAGTGAATAGTGGGCCCTTATCTGCCTAATCCACTATTTGTATGTAAATAGGGCCACAGTGGTACATTATTTCATCACCTACTGGTTGCATACTTCCTACTCTTCAATGAAATTGGTTGAGACATCCTATTGATTATTTTGTGTGCTTTATCTATAACTCTGCATATTGAATATATCTATTATAGGTATTTGGACCTTATATTTAGCACACTTAGATTTATATATTATTCATTATGTATACAATTGAGGTTGGCATATGACACTACTTTGTGCTATTTGGGAGACGTGCAGCGTCACTTTTTAATAATAATAACATTTTATATATTTAATAAAAGTTATATTTTATACTATATGGGTTTGAGTTATGACTTTTGTCTGTAGATATCTGTATGGATGCTCCTTTGGGGAAGGTGGCTGTCTTGGGAATTAAAGGTGTACTTTTTCTTCTCTTTTTTGTACCTTATGCAATGTACCTGATGCATTTGCTTTGTGGGAAACATTTAAATTAAATATGTCTGAAGACTTCGTGAAACGTTACAATGAGCCAATAGCACTGTTAAAAACGTAATTAAAAAAAAGTAAATTAATTATGATAGACGAGGCAACATGCTTTACAACGAGTTGATAGATTCTTAAAAGAAGTTATGGATAATGATGGATAATAATTTGCCATTTGGTGGAAAGGTGATGTTCTTAGGAGGAGATTTTAGGCTAACATTACCTGTTGTGCCACATGGAAATAGAACTGATATCATTATAGTTACATAGTTACATAATAATTAAGGTTGAAAAAAGACTTTCAGTCCATCAAGTTCAACCTGTTAAGATCTCCTCTGATCTGCAATATGCGGAATAGTTATTAATTAAATTATTGATTAAATAATTATGTATCGTATTGGAGGATGAATAAAGAGTTAGTCCATCAAGTTCAACCTTTTTAGATCTCTATTGATCTTTTTTATGTGCACTATTTATTATTATTTGTTAATTGTTATTTGATCCAGAGGAAGGCAAACAGAAAAAAAAAAAACATTGAAACTTTGCCAATTGTCTTATAAGGGGAAAAAAAGCAAAATTCCTTCCTGACCCCAGAACTGGCGATCAAATTTCTCCCTGGATCAATATTCCTTTGCTAGTTATCTAGGATAGCCTTGAATGCCCTCTTTATTTAAAAATATATCTAACCCCTTTTTGAAGTTGTCTATCGAATTCGCTGTCACCACCTCCTTTGGTAGAGAATTCCACAGTTTAACCACCCTAACTGTGAAGAACCCTTTTCTTTGTTTAAGGTGAAATCTTTTTTCCTCTAACCTCAAAGGATGTCCTCTTGTCAGTTGAAAAACTCTTGCTACAAAAAGTTCACTTGACAAAGCCTTATATTGACCCTGGATGTATTTATATAACGTAATCATATCTCCTCTTAGACGCCTTTTTTCTAGCGAAAATAAGTTTAATTTGGTTAGTCTTTCTTCATAACTTAGCCCCTCCATTCCCCTTATTAGTTTTGTAGCCCTTCTCTGTACTTTTTCCAGCTCTAAAATGTCTTTTTTATGAGGTGGTGCCCAAAATTGTACTCCATATTCCAAATGAGGGCGTACTAGAGATTTGTATAGTGGCAGAATTATATCTTCTTCCCTGGCTTCTATACCCTTCCTATTACATGCTAATATTTTATTTGCCTTTGCAGCCGCTGCTTGGCTTTGAGCGCTGTTACCTAGGTGGTTGTCTACTAGTACTCCCAAATCCCTTTCAATATCTCATACCCCTAGATTTGCTCCATTAAGATTATAGATTGCTTGGCTATTGTTCCTTCCCAAATGCATAACCTAACATTTATTTGTATTAAATCTCATCTGCCATTTAGCCGCCCATTTCTCTAATTTATGCAAATCATTTTGTAGGGAAAGTACATCATTATCTGATTTTATTACCTTGCACAACTTAGTGTCATCAGCAAAAATGGAGACACTACATTCGAGTCCTACTTCAATGTCATTAATAAATATGTTAAAAAGGAGAGGACCTAATACTGAACCTTGAGGAACCCCACTTATCACATTAGACCAATCAGAGTATGTTCCATTCACAACAACCCTTTGCTTCCTGTCTTTTAGCCAGCTCTCGATCCATGAGCAGATATTTACTGCAATTCCTGTATCCCTTAGTTTGCTCACTAGTCTTCCATGTGGCACTGTATCAAATGCCTTGGAAAATCTAAAAAGACTACATCCACTGAGTTGCCCTGATCCAAGTTCCTACTAACCTCCTCATAAAAACTAATTAGATTGGTCTGACACGACCTATCCTTCATAAATCTGTGTTGACTGCTACCTATGATCCTGTTCAAATAGACATATTCTTGTATTCTGTCCCTTATTAACCCTTCTAAATGCTTCCCAACTACAGAAGTGAGGCTCACTGTTCTATAATTCCCCGGATTTGCTCTAGATCCCATCTTAAATATAGGTATCACCTCTGCTTTTCTCCAGTCATCTGGTAGAGACCCTGTAGTGAGTGAGTCGTTAAAGATTAGATATAATGGTTTGGCTATTACACAACCCAGCTTCCTCAGTACCCTTGGATGTATTCCATCAGGACCTGGGGCTTTATTAACATTTATTTTCTCCAACCTCTTTTGTATTATTTCCTGCGATAACCAATTATTTAGTAAAGGTAGTGTAGCCCCATTATGTTGCGGTGTCCCAACCACTGGTACCTCCCTTGTGTATACCGAAGAAAAGAACCTATTTAGCTCATCTGCCTTTTCCTGGTCACTAATTATCAGATGGCCTGTGTCACATTGTAATGGTCCTATCGATTCCTTCCTGGCCTTCTTCCAATTAATATATTTAAAACATATTTTAGGGTTAGTCTTACTTTCCATTGCAACTGACTTCTCATTTTCTATTTTAGCCAGTCTAATAGCCCTTTTGCAAGACTTGTTGATTTCCTTATAGTCACATAAATCTGCCTCTGTTCCCTCCTTCTTGTATAATTTAAATGCATGTTTCTTTTTCCTCATCATGATCTTTAAGTCATTGTTAAGCCACATAGGATGTGATTTACTCCTATTCATTTTATTTCCACATGGTACATGCTGATGAGTATGTTTATTTAGTAAGGATTTGAATGTTGTCCATTTATTTTCAGTATTCTTCCCTGTCAGTATTGTCCCAGTCTATATGTTGTATTGCTGCCCGTAGCCCATTAAAGTTAGCCCTTTTAAAATTTAGAGTTTTTGTTGGCTTCTTACAACTCTGTTTTTTGTCTTCAATCAAAAATGAGACTGTGTTGTGATCACTGTTCCCCAAGGGTTTCCCTATTTTTACATTTGATATTATATCAATATTACTTGTGATGACTAAATCCAAGATGGCCCCATTTCTAGTAGGTTCTTGTATTACCTGGGCCAGATAATGATCCCTGAGTGTACTCAAGAACCTGTTCCCCTTAGCTGAGCTGCTGGTCTCATTTATCCAGTTTATTTCAGGGTAATTAAAGTCTCCCATTATTAGAACTTGCCCATGCTTAGCTGCATTTCCAATCTGTAACAATAATTGTATTTCCTCACTTTCAGCTATATTTGGGGGTTTATAGCATACTCCCACCAATATGCGTTTAGAATTAGCTCCTCCACTATTTAGCTCAACCCACAAAGATTCAATGATGCCGTTAGTGCCAGCATAAATATCTTCTCTGACTATAGGCTTAAATTCAGGCTTAACATACAGACAGATCCCTCCTCCTCTTTTACCATTTCCCCTATCTTTCCTAAATAGGTTATAACCATCCAGATTAACAGTCCAGTCATGAGATTCATCCCACCATGTTTCCGTAATGCCTATTAAGCCCCATTTTTCTTCTACTGCTAATAATTCTAGCTCGCCCATTTTCCCAGGCAAACTTCTTGCGTTTGCAATCATACACTTTATGTTGCTATGGCTCTGCCGTTGTGAGGTGCTTGCCACTGTATTTGAGGCCCCTCTTAATACCTCCCTACTTTCTATTGTAACCCTCCCCCTTCTCCTCCCCCATGGGTAACTAATTCATCCCTTTCCCTCTCTACCCTATTTACCCCAATACTTCTATATTGTCCCTCCCCCCACCTACAAGTTTAAAAACTCCCCCAGCCGTTCTACCATCCTATCCCCTAGCACAAAAGCGCCCTCATCATTAAGGTGCAATCCATCCCTGCTATAGAGATTGTACCCAAGTGAGAAGTCAGCCCAGTGCTCTAAAAACCCAAAACCCTCTGCACTGCACCACTTTTTTAGCCACGCATTAACCTCCCTAAGCTCCTTCTGCCTCCCTGGGCTAGCACGTGGCACTGGTAGTATCTCAGAAAATACTACCTTGGAGGTCCTTGCTTTAAGCTTATTCCCTAATTCTCTAAAATCATTCTTTAGAACGCTCCATCTTCCACTAACTTTGTCATTGGTACCAATGTGTACCAAGACCGCCGGTTCATTACCAGCCCCTCCGAATAATTTATCCACCTGATCCACAACATGCCGAACCCGTGCACCTGGGAAACAGCAAACTGTTCGATTGCTGGGATCTGGGTGACAAATTACCCTGTCTACCTTCCTAATAATAGAGTCCCCTACCACCAAAACATGTCTGTTGCTCTGCCTATTCTGCCCTCCCTCTCCTCCAGTAGAACTGTTCTCCCGGCTGTTAAAGGGAACAGCTCTATCTGGCATTGCCATTCCTGAATGGACATCCCCAACAGTTTCACTCAATCTGGCAAATCTGTTGGTGTTTGCCAACTCAGAACTGGCCTGCCTCCTCCTGTTCCCCCTGATTCCCCTTCTAACTGTAACCCAGCTACCACTGTAACCCAGCTACCTCCCTGGCCATCCTCACTAGCCCCAGCTCCTCCCTCCATACTAGGCCCAGCTAAACTGTGCTCCGTGAGCACCACCTCTCTTTCCAGTGGAGCAGTATCACTAAGTGCTGCAATTCTCCTCTCCAGATCTTCAATTTGAGCTTCCAGAGAGGCAACATGCTCACACCTGTCACAGAGGTATGGACCCTGGATCATCTGTTCCAGTAGTGCATACATTTGGCAGGATGGACACTGAGTGAGGTTTCCACTGGACTGACTCATGAGTATCAGTTACAAAAATACAGTGAGAAAACAAATCAATGTATTTGTATAAAGATTTATTTTCCACACCTTAAACCAAACAAAACAGAAACGATATATACGTTTGTTTTCTGTTTTTTTCTTATAATACCCCTTTTCTTTGGATTTCCTCCTTTTATTTTATCTCCTACACACTAACTACACTTACATTAGAAATGATTGCAAGCTCCCAAGCTCGCTCTTCCCTTGTTAAAATAGACCCTGCCTACTCACCTGTACAATGATAAATGAGCACAGGATAGAAAACACTGTCCTGCCCCACAGAACCGATTCAACAGAAAACAACAAAATGCACACAGATATAACTTACACAGGCCAAGCCACACCCACTCTCACCTGTACACTGATTACTGCAACAGGACAGAAAACTGTGCAGTGACTTACAGAGCGGATTCAAACCAGACCTCACACAAATGCACCCAGATATTACTTACGCAGGCCAAGCCACACCCACTTTCACCTGTACACTGATTACTGCAACAGGATAAAAAACTGTGCAGTGACTTACAGAGCGGATTCAAACCAGACCTCACACAAATGCACCCAGATATAACTTACACAGGCCAAGCCACACCCACTCTCACCTGTACTCTGATTAATGCAACAGACAGAAAACTGTGCACTGACTTACAGAGCGGATTCAAACCAGACCTCACACAAATGCACCCAGATATAACTTACACAGGCCAAGCCACACCCACTCTCACCTGTACACTGATTACTGCAACAGACAGAAAACTCTGCACTGACTTAGAGCGGATTCAAACCAGACCTCACACAAATGCACCCAGATATAACTTACACAGGCCAAGCCACACCCACTCTCACCTGTACACTGATTACTGCAACAGGACAGAAAACTGTGCAGTGACTTAGAGCGGATTCATTGAAACATGTATCAAGACAAGTAAACTGTGGAAAATATTTACACATCTCAAATTAGAATTAAATATGAGATCTGAAGGCCAAAACAAATTCAATGATTGGCTCATTCAAATTGGAGAAGGAAAACATCCACAAATACATGATTTACTCAATGACACCATTGCAATTCCATCAACAATGGTTTGCAAGAATCACTCATATCAGCAATCTTTCTAAACACTCTGAATAATGACGATTACTCAGACATTAAAAACAAAGTGATATTAACATCAAATATAGATGCCTTGGGCCTCATTCAATTGTGATTTGGCCAATTGAATAGGGCTCTAAATAAGCACATGGCATATTTTTTTTAAAGACGTTTTTAGTAAAAACCTTGCTTTTGGATAGATGTTTACTAACTAAAAACTTCTTTAAAAAAATATGTTATGTGCTTATTTAGAGCCCTATTCAATTGGCCAAATTGCAATTGAATGAGGGCCCTTGAATCTAAATAACAACATTTTAAAATTAATCAATGCACCACAAAAGAATTATTACAGTGCAGATTCAGTTCTGGCTGATGATAAAGACAATAAATCGAATTTTAGTATAGAATTTATTAATTCTTTAACCCCATCTGGAATGCCACCACATGCTTTGCAATTGAAAAAAGGGGCAATTGTCATGCTATTGAGAAATATGAATCCAAAAAAAGGACTTTGTAATGGGACCGGATTAATTGTGCACGATTTAAAAGATAATTTTATACATGCAGAAATTATGACTGAGACCCATAAAGGTGAATGAGTTTTTATACCAAGAATTGATTTAGCTTCAAGTGAGAGTGGTTTGACTTTTGTCCTTCAAAGGAGACAATTTCCAGTTATCATGGCATTTGCCATGACCATAAATAAATCCCAAGGACAAACTTTTAAGTCTGTGGGTATTTTTTTACAAGAACCTGTTTTTGGACATGGACAACTCTATGTTGCTTTTTCAACGTGCACATATCCAGATGAGATTAAAGTTTCAGTTGAAGACAACCCAAGTCAGGGTGATCTACTACACGATGTCCGTAATTTTACAAAAAATATTGTGTACTACAAGGTTTTGTAATCACAGAGAATAGTGGTTTCATTTAAAGGTAGAACTTGAAGGTCAATTGGACTCTTCTTAGTGGAACACTATTTCAGTTACAAAAATATGTCTACAATTTCAGAAAAATACAGTATTAACCAACAAAAAAGGAAGAGAGGAAAGAAAGAAAAAAAGAAAAAAGGGGTTACATCCCATAGACACAAATAAAAGTCTGCTGTGCTCTTTGAAAGGAAACCACTTTCAAGGAAAAATAAAAAAATGGAATATCTTGGCAGTCACTTTAGACATGGTTGGCTCCACAAAACAGTTAGCTTGCATTTTATTACTTTTACTGTTTAATAGGTTCGTAAGCTTAAAAATCTGTTTGAAAAGGACTGATAAGTTGATGCGTTCTTTGTAATTAGGCTTTAACGTTAGTAGCAGCATCATAATTTGTTGAAAAATTAAATTGGTGCATGATATATAGATTATTGATCCAGGGACGAATCCGATTGCCAGTTAATGGAGTCAGAAAGGAATTATATTTAGACAACACTTTCAACACATTTACAAAGTTGAAATTACATATATTGAAATTTGCTTTCCTCTGGATTCAGTATTCAAGATCACTATTTTTTAAAATAAATGAAGGTTAAATGTTATTATCTTATGATAATGTTTGCATTGTTATCATTGTATGTTAAAAAGTTTGCAAAATTCATTTTTTTGAATGTTACAAAAGATTGATGTAATTTGCTGCAGAAACATTTGTTAACAAAATTCAATGTATAATTAAATAGAAAGTATTCATCCAGGGAGTAATCTGATTGCCATTTGATGGGGTCAGGAAGGAATTAATTTTTTCCCCTTTTGAGACAATTGGCTAAGTTGCAATGTTTTTTTTTACTGTTTGCCTTCCTCTGGATTCAATACCTATGTGCTTTACCAGGAGTTTAAATATAAGTTGTATATTAAAAAGCATTCTGTCATGGTTGAAGAGACTCATTTACAAAAAGTTCAACAATTTCATGTTAGTATTGTTAAAAAAATCGTTACCCACTGTTTATATTAGACACCTTCATGTAATGGTTCACAATACGTATTCTGAGAAATTTGATGGATTGTTATATTATTTTTCCATACATGAGAATTACAAAGTTTGATATGGTACATTTTTGTACTTTTTTGTAGATAAGAAAAAGATTCAGAGTGTTACAGAATCACATTGTGTCACAAACAGCATTTCCAGCTTTAAAATTATATTGACCATAATTTTTTGACGGGCAAGTCACTAGTTTCTAAATAAAAAGGGCATTCAGGGTTATCCTGGTTAATTAGAGAGTTCTGATCTTGGGAGAAGTCCAATCACCAGTATCTGGAGTCAGGAAGGAATACCTTTTTCCCCCTTTTGAGACAATTTCACTTTTTCACAATTTTTCACTTTTTTTTTCTGTTTGCCTTCCTCTGGATCAAATAACAATTAATAATTAATCTAAATACTGCAGATCAGAGGAGGTCTTAAAAGTTTGAACTTGATGGACTAAAATGATTTTTTCAACCTCAATTACTATGTAACTATGTAATCTAAATTCTTTGCTGTCCATCTGGTGATGTCCATGTTTATAGTTTTCTTCTTGGAAGAGGTTGCTTGCTATGACCAGAGAATTATCTTGACAGAATTCTACTAATCTCTGACCTGCTTCATTCTTGTACATCAAAGCCAAATTTGCCAGTTATTCCAGGTAACTTTTGGTTTCCTACTTTAGCATTCCAATCTTGTATGATAATAGTACCATATTTTCTTGGTGTTATAGCTACAACGTGCTAAATAACATTGTAGAACAGGACAACTTCAGCCTCTTTGAAAACCATGGTTGGAGCATAGAATTCATTGTGAATTGTTCTTTACAAAGGCTGCTGCTGTTATCCCTACCCTGTAGTAGGCCCAAGTGCTTTATACTGTATTAGCTTTGTCCTTGATAAGTGGGTTTTTCTTTCTGTATACATACAGTATGTCAAAAGTGTTAGGTACAGTTACAGACAGAATTATATACATTTCTGTACATATTCACACAGTTACAAATCCTGATTTGGACTAGATCGCAAATGGCAAATGTATTAAGACGTTTACTTAAAGTTAGTGAAGATTATGGACATTCATTTAGGGCAAAGCTGTTAATAAATACAGTTGTGCTCAAAAGTTTGCATACCCTAGGCAAAGTGGTAATATATGTACTATTTTTAAAGAAAACTTGAGTGAGCAGGCAAAACACATTTCTTTTATTTCTTATGGGATTCATATTCAACTGTAGGTTATAACAGAATGGCACAATCATAAAACAAAACATGGCAGCAAAGAAAAAAAAATGACCAAGTTCAAAAGTCTGAATACATTTACTTGTTAATACTGTGTATTTCCCCATTTAGCATCAATGACAGCATACAGTCTTTTGTAATGGTTGTCTATGAGGCCCCTAATTCTTGCAGGTGGTATAGCTGCCCATTCGTCTTGGCAAAATGCCTCCAGGTCATGCAAAGTCTTTGGTCATCTTGCATGAACCGCCCGTTTGATGATATTAAGGCCAGGAGACTGTGATGGCCACTCCACAACCTTCACCTTTTTCTGCTGTAGCCACTGGAGAATCATGGCCTTGTGCTTAGGGTCATTGTCATGCTGGAAAGTCCAAGAGCGTCCCATGCGCAGCCTTCGTGCAGAAGAATGCAAATTGTCTGCCAGTATTTTCTGATAACATGCTGCATTCATGAATTTCCAAAAGATTCCCTGTGTCTTTAGAGCTCACCCCCCCAAAAAAAAATCCCATCAGTGAGCCACCACCATGCTTCACAGTGGGGATGGTATTCTTTTCACTATAGGCCTTGTTGACCCCTCTCCAAGGATAGTGCTTATGGTTGTAACCATAAAGCTCTATTTTGGTCTCGTCACTCCAAATTACAGTGTGTCAGAAGCTGTGAGGCATATTGTCGGGCATATTGTAACCGGTCTTGTTTATGGCATTGGTAAAAGGCTTTTTTGTGGCATCTCAACCATGCATTTTTGTTCAAGTATCTTCGTATTGTGCTCCTTGAAAGAAACACATATACTTTTTCCAGAGCAGCCTGTATTTCTCCTCTTTCTTTGAATTCCAAACAATTCTTCTGGCAGTTGTGGCTGAAATCGTTCTTGATCTATCTGACCTTGGCTTGGTATCAAGAGATCCCTGAATTTTTCACTTCATAAAAAGTGATTGACCTTTACTAACTGGCATTTTCAAGGCTTTGGATATCTTTTTATATCCTTTTCCATCTTTATGAAGTTCCATTACCTTGTTATGCAGTTCTTTTGACAGTTCTTATCTGCTCCCCATGGATCAGTAACTAGCCTGCTCAGTGCATCCACATGAGAGCTAACAAACTCAATGACTATTTATACACACACATTAATTGACATTTTAACCTGTGTGTGTCACCTTGTGTGTCTGTAAGAAGGCCAAACATTCAAGGGTATATAAACGTTTGATCAGGGCCATTTGGGTTATTTCTGTTATCATTATGTTTTAAAAAGGAGCCAAACAACTATGTGATAATAAATTGCTTCATATGATCACTATCCTTCAATAAAATCCTTTTTTTTTGCATGATCAGTCATATTTTCAAAAAAAATGCCACAATTTCACAATTTCTGTCAGGGTATGCAAACTTTTGAGCACAAATGAGCAAATTTAAAAAACTAGCTTTTAGTTTGACAAAATTAAAAATGACGCATTTAATGTTTCTAACACTAAGGGTTTTATCACATTGATGGCAGTTCCGAAAAGACACACAAAAAATAAATAGTTCAGTAAAATGTTGTTTTTCGAATAGTTTCATATGTACACTTTTCAGAGCAGTGCAGATTCCACAGACAGACCTGTCATCTCGTCCTATCTGGACGAAGAGGCAGATAGATGAAAGCTGGAGATTAAGAACGATGGCAGGGGATCAAGGAAACAAAAGAAGACCAGCACGGATGAAGGTAGAGTGGGAAGGAACTCACAAACAACATAATGCACTCTTATTTTTGTTTAAACATGTTCTTATATCTTTTCAGAACAGTGCAGAATACACAAACAGAATCCCATCTGGCCCTCCCTTGGAACTTCTAGGACCTGGCTGCCCCAGTGTTCTACATGAAGCCATATGTAAATCAGGTGCTCTAAGTTAGGGCGCTGCAGTAAATCGGCTGTGGGAACTTTTTTCCCCTAACTTCTACACTAATGTAAATCTATTACTCCCCCAGATAAGGACACTCAGTCCACAGCCATAATTCTTGCCTTAGCCGCAACAGATTTCTGTGCAACAGATTTCTTTGGGAGTAGTCAAACCAAGCTTTACAGATAGGAGCCAATAGGATATGTGAACGTAATGAATATTATAATGAGTGGGAAGTGCCGTAATAAGGGCACACATATATATATATATATATATATATATATATATATATATATATATATATATATATAAAGTAAGTGTTCTTTATTTAATAATGTATTTTGATGGTAAAGAAATGTGACAGTGGTACTTATAGCGTCAATAAATAAAGGTGTTTATTTTGCAGTAAAATATGATATACTTATAGACAATGCATTAAAGTGTTTGTTCCTAGGCAACATGGTTTTGTGATGTGTATTAACCCCTTGAGTACTGGGATGTGCGCTACCCTGGATTTTGTATCATAAAATGGGCTTAATACCAACATATCATATTTTTTAATTACACATATGTTGATATTGGATTGTTAACTGTCAAATAATGTAGAAATTTCATAATTTTTCAGTACTTTCTGTGCTATAGTGTCACTGTAAATGCTTTCGGGTGGAATCAGCAAGGGTTTGAAATCCAGTGGTCTTTGGTACTCGTAAATCTTTCTTCTGCTTTTTGCAGTTACGGATTAACTCATAATTTATTGTCAGTGCAGTAATCAATGGAGAATTTTGCATTGCTTTTCGGCTTTGTTGGGAAGTTCACTCATAGCTCCTGCTAGGTGACACAGTAAAGTGCATACTTCTTAACATTTCAAATATTCAAAGATGTGTGTTAGTGTTATTGCTATTAAAGGCACATTCCAGCTAAAATTAGCAGTTGGTAAAATAGGTAGTTTATAAGTGTAAAACAAATATAAAATATATATAAATGCAAACACAATAAGGCAACAAACTATTTGAAGCTGAGTCTACTACTCCAAAGAGTTTACAATTCTATAATCTCTCCTTCTTCTGGTATTTTGGACAAATACAAGTCAAGAAGAATCTGAAACGGTGATTGCTGGGTGGAATAGAGATATTGTTTTTTTTAATGTGGGTTATTCCTTCAAAACATGTTCATTTGGGGTGTTAAGTGGGATCAATGCTTTTTCGAAAGAGAGATTGTCTGTCAATTCCAGCAGATGGACAATTAAGAGATATATAGGTGTAATGCGGAGTAACTGTGGAAAAGAGAGGTATTTGTGGTTCACTGTTCACTTATTATTATTATGTCCTAAGATGACTTATCGTATAAAGAAATGGTAGAAAATATTCAAATGCTGTCCTAGGATTCCTATTCAATGTGGCCATTCTCCATCTTTAGTTAGATTATCCCTTCTTAAGGAAGGAAAATACATATATTGCTGATCTTTCTGTGTTTAAGGATACTATGTTAAATTTATAGGGCCCTATGCTAAGCCCCTCTATAACGATTACGAGCGCCATAGTAGCACAGTACATCCTTCCTAGCTATGCTATTCCTCCATCCTAATAATATTGCAAGATAACTGCTACAAGGCTGAAAAGCACAGTAAAAATCTCCAATGATTTTTGCAGGGCTAAAAGATTAGGAGTTACTACGTTAGAAATTTACACCCAAACCTTATGCTAATATGATTTTATGGATCACTCACAAACCAGGGCAGTGGCATAAATTTATGGGTACCAAAGACCACTTGCAAAGGCTTTCAAAACCTTTGCTGAGCACCACAGCAGCAGGTAAAGTGACAGTATAACACAATATAACACCAATAATCACTTAAAAATGGTGACATTTACACATTCTTAGACAATTAACAGTTCAATATCAACATATGTGTAATTAAAAATTATTATAATGTATAATTATGTCCAGTTATTAGACAACATCTTGGGTAACACACAACCCAGTACTCAAGGGTTTAATTCACGTCAGGAAACCACATTGCCTAGGAACAAATGCTTTAATTCATTGTCTATATATTTACAGTAGACTCCCAGAACTCAAGCAACCAGAAAAAAAATATAATACAGTACTTTAAATAAAAATGAAATTTTACAGGGCTCAACATATGTTAGGGGCCAGGTTGTCATGACACAAAATGTTTCCAGGTACCTAGATTGCATCCACTGTACGTCTCTGCAAAACAATTTTACCTGGAAGCAGACAGGCATTAGTGACTTAGCTAGTGCAGTGTTGGGGTTACATTCCTCGGGATAAGCACCACACCCTCTAGCCTAATGTACCCGTGTGTAAGTGAGGAGTGAAAGCTGCTGCTGCTAGAACAGCCCTCATTGACAAATATACTTAGCAGAGCATCCTATGTGCAGCTAATCTAGGCCTCTTTTAATAGTAACTCAAGCTTCAATCCCTGTGGGTGCCAGATAACTAAGAGTCTACTGTATTTATAAATATACTAGCAACTTGCCAGAAAAAAATTAAGACTAGCAATGCTGTTTGCCACACAATGCAAAGCTCTTCCCCCTCTAACTTGCGGGTCTCACGATGAGCGCCTTCGGCTTCGCTGCTCATTGCAGGCGTCGGCAAACCTGCAACTTTTGGGCCTTGCAATGAGCGCCTTCAGCATTCATCGCGAGCCTCTCCCCACTATCTCACCCCTGTGTCTCTTTACCCCCTCTCCCTCCCTCCCTTTTTCCCTTATCTCTCTCCCCTGTGTCTCTATCCACCCCTCTCTCACCCCTTTGTCTCTTTCCCCCACAATCCCTGCCCTGTGTCTCTTTCCACCCTCTCCCTCCCCTGTGTCTTTCTCCCCCCTCTCCCTCCTCTGTGCTCCTATTTCCCTTTACGGTTGTGAAAGCATTTGCGGGCTTGGGAAATTGATAATTTCCCCCAAGCCCAAAATGGTTTTCTGAGTTACAAGCTTGAAAAAAAATTACGGCTTTACGACCACCATTTTTTTTTTCACCTAGCCGATCTGTGAACTGCAAAAAATGCCAATTAAATAGCAAATTAGCTTGCAACCTCACTTACACGATCCCTGCCTCTCCCCCTGAACTGTGTGTGAGATTGTAAGTTAATTTTGAAATGAAATGGCTTTCTGTCGGCCCCCAAACGGCTTTCGAGTTGTGGTCTTAAAAAAATTGGCATCCGTTAAAGCCATAATTTTTTTGAAGCCTTGTAACTCGTTAACCCTTTTGGAACCTCTCCCCCCCTCTACGTTATGGGCCTCGCGATGAGAGCCTTCAAACAACCAGAAAAATATTTGATACTGTAATTTAAATAAAAATGTAATTTGGCGTTGATTGAAGCCCCTGTCAAACCCATAATTTTCTGGCCTTGCGATCATTAAGTGCATGCTCAAGCCTTTAATTGTATAACTGAAATTGTGGGAGGAGCTCTATCCCACATCCCCTTTATAAACCCCTCCTCCCTCATCACTTACCTAAATGCCATTTTCATGTGCAGATGCTAGTCTCATGTCCACGCCGGTCTCATGTCAACGCCGGTCGTTCCTCCTTTGCTGTGGCTCATCCGCTGGTATGCCTCCAGGAGCTGTGCTGTTTCTGTGCAGCTCCCCCTCTTTGCCTTCTGTCCCTGCTCTTGTCTCCTCTTCTTTCTCCCCTGTTTTCTCCTTGTCCCTCTCCTGACTGTTTACCTCCCCCTGGCTTCCTCCTCCTGCCTGCACCCCCTGTCTCTCCCTCTTATTTTCTCTGCTCTTCCTGGCTCCCCTTTCTGACTCCTTTTATCTTCCCTTCTGCCCCACTTCACCTTTCACGCTTTCTTGCCAGTTTCTTCTGCTCTTCTTGCTGTTTTTTGGCCTCCTCTAGCAGACTCGTGGCTGCATAGACTCCAGCCTCACTCTGGAGCGTCCCGTTGCCCAACAACGCCCAAACCTCATCTCTCTTGTGATTCCCAAGGTTTCAAATTTTAAATACCCACTTCTGCAGTTTTTAATCCTACTTCTTAATACTATCTCCAATTTCACTTTTCATAAATTACATCACATTCCCTTATCACTTCCTTTTTTTTTCTTCTACAGCAGTGATCCCAGAAGTCCTGCGTATTTTCGACATCAGAGCTCACTCAATTTGCTGTATCCCAGCAGTACTGTGCATTTTCTACTCCAGATCTCACTTTTACTGCTCTATCCCAGCAGTACTGTGCATTTCCTACTCCAGATCTCACTCTCACTGCTCTATCCCAGCACTGCTATGCATTTTCTAATCCAGAGCTCACTCTCCCCGCTCTATCCCAGGAGTGCTGTGCATTTTCTACTCCAGATCTCACTCTTATTGCTCTATCCCAGCAGTGCTATGCATTTTCTACTCCAGATATCACTCTCACTGCTCTATCCCAGCAGTGCTGTGCATTTTCTAATCCAGAGCTCCCTCTGACTGCCCTATCCCAGCAGTGCTGTGTATTTTCTACTCTAGAACTCACTCTCACTGCTGTACCCAGCAGCGCTAAGTATTTTGTACGCCACAGCTCATTCTCATTGCTTTATACCAGCAGTCCTGTGTATTTTTTTATTCAGAGCTCACTCTTGCAGTACACTATTATAATCCTTTACTCCATTCATACCACATTACGATTCCACTGTCACTAATTCAGCATTAACTGCCATCTTTAACTCTCAATTCTTACTCTCTAGATTCAAAGGAAGAGCACCCCTACTCCAAATCCCCTCATATCTTGCATTTTTTAAGGTTTTTCAGTCTCTGTCCTTGAGCTAGATCATCACTGCACTTGTCCACTTTCAGCCATATTTTCTATCATTACCTAATTCACGGTCAGTGTCCCTTCACTTCCATATTCACTCCCTTATTTATTTACTACCGTAAAGATCTCACGTCCTATTAACTATTACTAAACATTCGTGCTCCATACATCAACACTCCATAACGGCAATTTTCTCATGCTTGCTCGAAGTTCATCTTTAAACCTTCATGCATATTTTAAGTCATTCCTTAGAATCATTTACTCTATAAGATGTTTTTATTGTCATACCTATTCAATCTAAAATCAAGTTGTGGATCTCAGAGCTCATAGCTCAGCCATCATCTGGCACTGGTCATGCTACTTCCCCATGACAAACTCTGACCCATTCTTTCATTACAGACCATTGTATTCCTTAAACATCTCCTCCAATGACATAGGGGGACAACAAAACCATTTCCCAAGAAGATGCATGAGTGAAATCAAAAGACCTCGTCTGGTGAATGCCAATCATTCCACTGTGAAGAGCCTTCCTTCCTATGCAACTTCTTCTCTTGGCAGTCCACCACCAGTGGCCAAGCATCTTATCATCCACCACTGCCGCCACTAAATTGGCTTATGGGTTCCTGAAACCAAGCAAGTTCACAATCTCACCTTTTCAACCAGGTATCTCACCAGTCAAGACTTCACTCTTGTTGCGATCATTGCACCCATTCAATTTTCAAAGACTAGTTGCACTCCCTTGTCATCACCTACTATCTCACTCACAATCATTCCAGTCCTGTTTCAACCCATCTCACTCTACCTCAAAAATCCAATTTGGACCCCTTTACTAAGCATCTCCATCAAGCCTTTATCCACCATTACTTTTATTCACTACATCAGACTCGTTCTTACCAGGCCTGGCTACAATCCTTTCTCCTATTCTGAGCATTCGTTCTCTATTGGGGCAGCCTCAGCGGCTTCCAAACAAGCCAGTGCACGTTATCAAGGCCATAGGCTGCCGAAGCCTTAATTGTTTCAGTAGATAGTAGATGGGCAATCCTTCATACTGGGGCAGCCTCAGCTGTTCTCAAAAAAACAAGATATCAGTTCACGTATTCAAAGACATAGGCCGCTAAAAACCTACTTCTCAATTCTACCCCTTCTCCCTCTTCTTACACAAAAAAAGTTCCCTCATCACATCCTTTCATTCATTATATGAAGTTGCACTAATCATGTCTCCTACCCAACTCACTTGTTAAAGAGAGATAGTCCACTATTATCATCTCCCTCCTTCTCACCACGTTACCCATTTCTCTGTTATTAATTCAGTATTAACCGCTATCTTGACCCTAGTAAATTCTTACTCCCTAGATGTAAAGGAATAGTTCCTCAATCACGGATCTCCTTGTAACACTCATTCCAGGGTTCTGTGCCTTTTCATCACCGTCCTCAAGCCAGATTATCATCTTGCTTGTCCTCCTTCAGCTATATTCACTATCATTACTCATTCATCGTTGGTGTCCCCTCACTTCTATATTATCTCCCTCATTTTCTTATTTACCACAAGGACTTCACTATCCCATTCACTATTACTATTCTAGTCACACGTTCTACATTGATCTAGACATTCCATCATTGCACTGTTTTTAAAGCTTACTTTAAGCTTGTTATTCAACTTTCATGCCCATTCAGATGCACATTTCGAGACCCTATTTTAAATCGCTCACCTCAAGAAGGTGTTTCTATAGTCATACCTATTCAATCTCAAATCAAGTTGCAGATCCAAGAGCACATAGCTCCAAGTCGCTAAGCCATCATCGGCTCCGATCATGCTACTTCCTCGAGACAATTACTAACCCACTCTTTTACCTCAGACTATTCTAGCCATTAATCACGACCCCTACTCATCTCCTATTATGACATAGGGTATAGCAAATGACTTTTTCCAAGAAATGTCTCCTTGATAGAAAACTCAAAAGGCCCCGTCTAGCTGATCTCAATCTATTGGACGCTGATAGCCTTCTTTCCCAAGTTTCTTTATCTCCTCAAAAATCACTATCAGCGGCAAGCAATTAATCGTCTTTTCGTCTGTCCTGCACTTAATGCAGAATCATGGTATCCAATATCCAGCTCCTGCCAGAAAGTCAGAGCTCCATAGGATCCTCCAAATGGCCGGACACGCTCAACCTGACGCTCCTACTTCACCAGTTCACTCAGTTACAAAGTAAAATTGTTGACATAGATTGATAATTTCTCTAAAGCTTATACAAATTATGAATAATTTATGACTCCATGACCAGTATCTTCATGAATGTTTTTCCTCCTCTCCTTCACTTCCTTCCAAATCACTCATCTCAAGTGACTTATTCCAAAATCTTCCAAAACCCTTGGGCATGATCCTCTCAGGCTTGGCGCCTCACAACCCATCACTGCCACCACCAAACTGATCTTCCACAGGTTCCTGAGACCATCAATTCACAATCTTACATTCACAAACCAGATATCTCACTAGACAAGACCTTACTCTTGTTGATAATCATTGTACTCTTACCCTTCAATCTTCACTGACTGGTCGCATTCCCACTGTCATTACCTACTATCCAATTTGCAACCTTTAGTGTTTTTCTAAGCATCTCTAGCCAGCCTTTAACCACCACTACCTTCATTCACTATGCTAGAATCTTTTCTACCAGACTTGGCTACAAACCTTTCTCCTATTCTGAGCACTATTCCGTATTGGAGCAGCCTCAACGGCTTCCAAAAACAATACCCCAGTGCACGCAATCAAGGCCATAGGCCGCTGGAGCTCACCGTTTCAGTAGATACATTCTCTACCAACCAACATAAGTCCTGTAAGGCTTCCAAAGCTGATTAAGCAAATCTTCCAGACAGTTTTTGGCCCTCTAAGCAGACGAAGAAAGCGTATCTTTGGCCACACCACCAGCTACTCTGAGAGGGATCCAACCACACATTACCAGTTGATAACTGGAATTGTAGGAGGACCCCTATTCCACATCCCCTTTATAAACCCCTCCTCACTCATCACTTACCTCCACGCCATTTTCATGTCACCCACCCCACTCTCCCTGCATTTTAAAATTTACAGTGAGGGAAAAAAGTAGTTGATCCCCTGCTGAGTTTGAATGTTTAGCAACTGACAAAGAAATTATCAGTCTATAATTTAAATGGTAGGTGTATTTTAACAGCGAGCGACAGAATAACAAAAAAAAAAAAAAAAATATCAAGAAAACCCCATGTCAAAAAAGTTATAAATTGATTTGCAGGTCAATGAGTGAAATAAGTATTTGACCCTTTCGACTTAGTACTTGGTGGCAAAACCCTTGTTGGCAATCACAGAGGTCAGACATTTCTTGTAGTTGGCCACCAGGTTTGCACACATCTCAGGAGATATTTTGTGCCACTCCTCTTTGCAGATTCTCTCCAAGTCATTAAGGTTTCGAGGCTGATGTTTGGCAACTTGAACCTTTAGCTCCCTCCACAAATCTTTATGGGATTACGGTCTGAAGACTGGCTAGGCCACTCCAGGACTTTAATGTGCTTTTTCTTGAGCCACTCCTTTGTTGCCTTGGCTGTGTGTTTTGGGTCATTGTCATGCTGGAATACCCATCCACAACCCATTTTCAATGCCCTAGCTGAAGAAAGGAGGTTCTCCCCCAAGATTTGATGGTACATGGCCATGTCCATCGTCCCTTTGATGTGGTGCAGTTGTCCTGTCCCCTTAGCAGAAAAACACCCCCAAAGCATAATGTTTCCACCTCCATGTTTGATGGTGGGCATGTTGTTCTTGGGGTCATAGGCAGCATTTCCCCTTGTCCAAACACGGCAAATTGAGTTGATGCCAAAGAGATTTTGATCTCATCTGACCACAACATTTTCACCCAGTTCTCCTCTGAATCATTCAGATGTTCATTGGCAAACTTCAGAAGGTCCTGTACATTTGCTTTATTGAGCAGGGGGACCTTTGCGGGCGCTGCAGGATTTTAGTCCTTCACTGTGTAGTGTGTTACCAATTTTTTTCTTGGTGACTATGGTCCCAGCTGCCTTGAGATCATTAACAATATCCTCCCGTGTAGTTCTGGGCTGATTCCTCACCATTCTCATGATCATTGAAACTCCATAAGGTGAGATCTTGCATGGAGCACCAGACCAAGGGAGACTGATAGTTATTTTGTGTTTCTTCCATTTGTGAATATTCGCACAAACTGTTGTCACCTTCTCACCAAGCTGCTTGGCGATGGTCTTGTATCCCATTCCAGCCTTGTGTAGGTCTCTTTGGTCTTGGCCATGGTCGAGAGTTTGGAGTCTGATTGATTGCTGCTGTGGACAGGTGTCTTTTATACAGGTAATTAGCTGAGATTAGGAGCACTCCCTTTAAGAGAGTGCTCCTAATCTCAGCTCGTTACCTGTATAAAAGACACCTGGGAGCCAGAAATCTTGCTGATTGATAGGGGATCTAATACTTATTTCACTCATTGACCTGCAAATCAATTTAACTTTTTTGACATGCGTTTTTCTTGTTTTTTAAATTTTTAAATTTTATTTTGTCTCTCACTGTTAAAATACACCTACCATTAAAATTATAGACTGATAATTTCTTCGTCAGTGGACAAACTTTCAAAATCAGCAGGGGATCAAATATTGTTTCCCTCACTGTATTCTATCCCTTGGCCCTCTAAGCAGGCCAAGAAAGCTTAGCTTTGGCCACACCACCAGCTACTCAGAGAGAGGTATCCAACCACAAATTTATATACTGTATATATATATATATATATATATATATATATATATCTTACTGTCCCATGCCGCAGTTACAGCACTTGTTTTTACTCATTATAATAATCCTGCCATTCTCATTTTCTATTGGCTACTAGAGCTATTTCACATCCGTAATGCTTGGTTATGGTATGCCCTACAATAGAATGGACAAGGAAAGATTTACAGGTGTGGGCTAAGTGCAGTACGGGTTACGGGCTGAAAATCCCTGCGGTTGTTACAACTGTAACTTACAACCCTTTTATCCTTTGATCTTTCAAGACCGCAAGAGTTACAATCGCAAATCGCTATTCAATTGCTACAATTCCTCAAGCCCGCAAATATTTTCACACCTGTAAATGTCAAATGAAGAAGAAAATCCTATGGGTACCAGATAGGACTCACAAGGGGGTTTAACCCCTGTTCGTAGCAATGTAAATGCAATAAAAAAATCAAATCTGTACTTTAAAAAAAAGGGAAAGCAATGAAAGACATTGGAATTTATTGCACAACAGCCTCAAGCTTGTAAATCTGCCATCAAAAATGTTAATACACATCGAGCCACCCACATGGACTGGAACATTTCCTTCATTCATTTTTATTATTTTGTACATTGCAGGATTGTGAGTCTGATCACATATCGGACCCCTAAATGCTAATTGATTGACATGTAACCTCCATGTTTTACTGACCTAATGATGACGGTCTCATTTTCTTTTTGCTAAATGGGTAGTTTTTGATTATGTTCACGCTCTGAAATGCTACATACGATTGCATGGTTTACGGTTTTGGTTTCAACCCATAGGGCTTGTTCAATTAAATCGCTCTGTAATTGTAGCAAATTTCAAGCACGCAGACATATAGCTTGTAGGACACAATCTGCGGGCTTGTAATTGAATGAGGCCCTAGGATTGCTCTATATGCCATGTAACCTACTGAAAAAAACAGCCGCTTTTAGCCCACTTTTAATTTTTTTATTCTATTTTAGTACTTTTCACAGGGAGAAATATTCTGTAGTTAGTATATCAGTCTGGTCTCACTTAGTTATCCAGCCCCAAAATACCAGGAAATTCTACTATGAATAAAATAAACAGCCAACTTTAGATGAATGTTTCGGCCCCTTTTCGGCCTTCACACTAAAGCACACTGAGCAAGGAGTCTGAATTTGCCTGTTCAATTATGATCTCTTTAAAGTAACCCCGGACAGCATTGAAACCTGATATGATTTACAACTATAAGTAAAAGCAAAGTATTTTATCTGTTGAATGTTAATAAAAAACTAGCATTTTTTCCAAAGTAAACTTACATTGCAGTTTACTGTCAGGCTTTCATAATTACCCGCCAGCATATCTCTTGTTAATGCAAAATAATTCTCAGTAATTTCAATTTACCCCACTAGGGTTCTGAATATATTGTCTTCCTTGTAAAACATCTGCAAACAATAGAAGACTGGGTATTTTTATAGATTGGATAAACTGAGGACAACAGATTTAGAGCCAATAGCTTGAATTACAATTACTGTTAATGTTCTCCTGTTATATGACTTTTTGGAAGTCCCTAAAGGGCCCTTATGGTAATTAAAATTATTCCCTACTACCATGGGGGTCCACATGGATCCCATGGAGCCTATAATTAACTCCAATTTGCCATCTAGTCCACTCATTATCAACACACTCACCATGGGGGTCCAAAAGGACCCCCAATACCCTCTAAAATCAAACACTGTATTAAAGTAAAAAATGAATGACACTAAAATGGATAAAATACAAAACATGATAAAGATTTACATAAAATAAAAAATATATAATTATATGTAATACATAAATAAAATAAATAGTTTACAAAAATGAATTAATTAAATTAAAAACATGAATAAAATAAAAAGTTTAGAAAAAAAGAATTAAACCATTATGGGAAGAAAACCTGTGCATGTGATTGCTTAAAAAACGTGGAGTTAATGAGTTAGATTGGAATTGGCAAAATGCAAACTCTCAGGGACAAGTAACTTAGGACTTCTCACTCACACAAAAAACTACACAAAATGGGTGACTGATAGACACTGACAAAAAAACTGTTTGCATATTGTGTTTAACTAAACAAAACAAAATCACTATTCCTGTATTTTCAATATGAGGTAGGTTGGAACTGCGCTGCAGGATACTTAAATCATGCCAAAATGTTGGGACTTTATTGACACTTTAAGCTGCACACTATTGGTTGTTTGGTAACATATTTGTTATTATATGTTTAAAAGAAAGGCTTTTTTTTAAATAACCATTCATCTGCATTAGCACAGATTTTTACAGACTACGTCCTACATATTCGCCATTTGTGACACCACAATTGACTGCTCCTCTTCCTGACATAGGATAGGAAAACAAACATGAACAGCTTCCTGTGTAGTTTTTCATGTACATTTCATATAGCTTTTCTTTCCAGTGACAAAGGAATACAGAGTAAAATTAAACATCATTTATCTGCTGTTTTTTTATTATGTCAACCTTATTAAATTGCTGCAAATTGTTCATAGAAAATGATTAATGCATAATTAAAGAATATCATTACACATTTCTTTTCTTTCTTTTTTACAGCATAAACCTGGAAGTACCAATGATGTGTTTCTCTCTAGGTCTATGAGACACATAGTGATGTACAGTTATATAATATATGTGTGTGATCTTATGATCACCTATATAGTTGTTGTACTGCAAATTGTCATCACGCTTTGCAAACCTTGCAAAGCAAGGCAACCCGCCGACCACGAGCCTTGCGAGACTTAGGCTGCAATAAGCGCCAAAGGCCATCACTGCACCTCGAGCACTATGAAGCGAAGCGAGCAGTAGAGGCATGCAGGAGTTAGGCTGCAATGAGCGCTGAAGGCACTCATTGCACTGCGAGCCTTGCTAAGCGAGGCGAGCAGTTGAATCACAGAGACATGTGCTCATCCCGAGACACACGGGACTTAGCTGCAATGAGGCCGCAACTCGAGGCCCCTGGAAAATTACGGCCCATATGATGGACCGAGGGGCTCGCAAAAATACCACTTTAAAGGACGAACCACCAAACTGGAAAAGACGGCAAAAATACACAAATATGCCTCAAATACATTTACACACTCATACACAGCACAGGGGCAGAGCCAGGGAGCCTGTGAATGAGGTTGCAAGTTAATTTAAAGGCATATTTTGTCTCTTTTAACGAACAGAAGCAGGAAAAAAATGGCAGCTAAAAAAAATAAATAAATTCTGAAACAGGATAAAAATGAGGCTCACCAAGGCCAGGCAAGCAGAACTTAGAAAATACACAACGCAAAAGACAGTAACACTTGGTGGAAAGAGACACATGGCATTCCCAAGCACAAAAGTTGCAGGTTGCCGAGGCCTGTAATGATAGGTGAAGCCACTCATTGCTGGTCTTGCGATGAGCGCCGAAGGTGCTCATTGCGAGGACCGTGAAGAAGATGGGAGTAGAGGCTTGCAATAAGCGCCAAAGGCTCAGCGCAGGTCTCACGATGAGCACCGAAGGTGCTCAGAGGGGGCAGAACCTCGCATTGTGTGGCAAACAGCATTGCCAGGCTTCAAATTTTATTACTGTAATTTTTGACGGGCAAGTCGCTAGTTTTAATGTAGTAAAGAGAAAGGTAGTAACTGAGGCACGGGGCTTACACAAATACAAACGGGCATAGGGCAGCATAAGTCCTAAGTATGCCCCTGTAAAGTACCTCTATTGCGTGCAGCGATCAGTGATGGATTCATCGTGATACTGCATTCATATATTTAGCGCAGCAAGTTTGACAGAAAATATAAAACATTTTAATTACCTAAATAATGGTACATACACATGCATTCATCTAAAGGTAATTGTTACCAGATTTCCAATTAAAAAATTAATTGTTTAAAGTTCTTTATCAAACTGTAAGATATGATCTTTCATCACTTTACCCTTCTCTTCACTTTACTCTTTTTCACATACAGCAAGCTAAAATATAGTTTTAATATAAGGTTTAATATAAAGAATACAATTTCATCTGAAGCAAACATGATCTCACATAGTAAAATACTTATTATGCAGTACATAACAGACTGGGGGACTCAACTGTGGTTGCAGAAACCAAAGAGTCATTCAGCAGAATGATTTCTAACTATTGTGCCATTAAACCTTGTAAGTATAATTTGTTGTTTTACACAAATATTTTCATGGGGTTTCTCTTCCGCTGCTCATATTTTACATAATTTACATACAGATTTGGATTTTGGAGGCCATGTACTCCAGTAATTCAGAGCCAAAGAGGACCAGACTTGTTGTAGTGGAAATTCTCTATCCATATTACAACATGAATCCCAAATAAAATATTTATTCTGATGATAAAGAAAGGAGGAACGGTTACACTACTAGAGGATAGATAGTAAAAAAATCCCCCAAAAAGATACGTAAGAGTAGACTGAATACACTCTTAGATAGGTAGATAATATATATGCCAAAGGAACTAGAGTTATGGCCAGCAGTGTAAATATATATTGTTACAAAAAAAGGGGGGAGAAAAAAAAGGAAAGACACCTTTATGTCTGGTCATGGACTTTCCCATTGTATAGCATCCATGATATAGAGAATTAGTAGAATCAAGCAGATGACCAACAAGTGTATTAAATAAACTATAACCTGGCCTGGCCAGCAACTGAAGAGAGCAGCAGCAAAACAGATCAGCTCCTACAAACAAGGATTAAAAAGCTTATAAAATCCTGAAAACATCACAAAATGTGCTCTAATTTATATTATTTATAGGAGGAGCCTGCTACTTCTGGGCATTTTCACAGAAAATCAGGACCCAGGTTCCCATCCTGGAGACTGTTTTCCAGGCTAGAAGGCACACTGCCCGGGAAAACCCACCCTGTAATGGTGGATAAATCCAGAAGTTATTTCTGAGCTCTACATGACTGTCTGAGCACTGAGACACAGAAAGCATCTCAACAAGCAGGAGGTGTCCTGAGATTTTGATCTTTGACCATCCTGGAGACAGATCCAAGGGCTAGGAGGTGAGTAAACAACATTTAATACACTTAGTAAAACAGTTGTACTCACTCCTAGACCGACAGTGATGTTGTTATGCTGAACTGGCTATTCCATACAGAACTCTGCTAATATTCAATGCTTGGGCTGTGAAAACAAACACAGATATTTTGCAAGTGTGATGTAGTTATGTTTTCTTTAACCCACACTGCAACCCACAACAGCTAAATAGTATAATGGTCCAAGAAGGGGTGCAGTGATTACAGACCCCAAAACGGACAGTTGCTGAAAGGCTCTTGAGTAGCTCTTAAACTATTGTACATAGAGACTTTTGGCAAAACAAGATTAGTCACTATCTTATATTCCTATGTGGACATATTATTACTGGAGTTGCCATGACACAAACACCTGTTGGGAAAACCCCTAAAGTGAATAATTTGTATTTCTTGTTTGCTTCTGGGAGAACTGGCAGAGGGACCATCTGCAGAGACAGGGGTGGCACACCCAGAGTGATATAAACAGATAATTAACCATAATAACCTTGCAGCAGTAGTTTCATGAAACCTGCATAAGTGGTGCCATCTTGTGGACAAATTCAAAATCTGCAAACTCAGACTTTTAGCAAGGAAGAGTTGCTATATCACCATCTTGTGGACCTACAAAACAATTGCAGCCTGAAAAGAAATAACAAAGACAAGCTCAAAATCTCTCTGGGATTTATTTATACAGGACTTTTACCTGCACAGCAGGGTGCCTTATCGTGTTTCAAACAGTTAAAACAAACTTTAAAAAAAAGGCAGATATTGTCTGATTGAAAGCAGAAGCTGGTCAACATCGCCTGCTTTATTTTTTGATGTGAGAAGATAAGATTATGCCCACTATGTAAGCTCACCCCATACCCCAGTTATGGGGGCACAATCTAGAGCAAAGTGACTTACCTGAAGAATACAGCTAGATCTCATGTTTAAAGCCCATAAAAAAAAGGAATAGCTGGTATCTCAACAAGAAGGGCTGCTAAATCTATACAGGACTTTTGTACAACAAAAACAGGCCCCCATTCTCCCCGACAACCAGGGGCGGCTGGTTTATTGGGGCAGCTGGGCAACCACCCTGTCAAATTAGAGTCCATAAAAGCATATTTTATTCTATAATTTGTTTTATTCTTTATTCCTATAATTCTAACAGACAGTGCTTATCTTTTTCCCTTCCCTCTTTCATTTTCCTACCCCCCAAAACATACATTAAAACAAAAAAACGTTGTCTGTGTAATGCATTTACACGGTGGCTGTTATGCAGTCAGGTACCTGAAGGTGGAGCCACTGAGTTACTGGGACGGCGTCCAAAGCCTCTAGATAGGGCTCTGCTACATGGAAGAGAGGCTCAGCAGAGCTCCCTGTGCAGTCTGATTAAAAGCTGTTGGGGCGTCTGACTGCAGCGTCCACTCATTCCTGCCACTAGAGGCACTGCAGAGCACATACATTACCTCATAGACACATGCGTAGTCGTGTGTGAGGGAGAAGAGAGAGTGGCAGCATGGAGCAACATGATACCAGGAGGTGGTCACAATAAATGTAAGTATTGAAGGCAGGCTCTTATTTATTTATTATTCCATAGAACTTACAACTACATTATGTTATTCTCCTCAGCATCACAAGTCACTCTCACAGTGAAGCTACTTGTCAGTTCTGTCTAGGTGTGATTGTTTCTGTATAAATGTATGTATATATTGCATGGCATGTGTGTATACAGCATGCTGTGTGTGTATGTGTGTCAATATATGTATATTGCATGCTCTATTTTATGTGTGTATATATATATATATTCATATATTGCATGTTGTATGTGTGTATATGTGTGTGTATGTCTGCAAATATGTGTGTAAATGCATTTTGTGTATGTGTGTATTTATATGTATATACTGATTGCTGTGTTTGTGTGTAAATATATGAATATTTTGTATGTTGTATCAACATATATGGGTATACTGCAGGCTGTGAGTATGTGTGTAATTATATGTATATATACTGCATACTGTGTTTATGTGTGAACATATTTGCATATATTGCATGTTGTGTTTGTAAATATGTGTATATACAGCTTACTTTGTGTGTATTTGTGTGTAAATATATTGCATGCTCTGTATTGCTGTAAATAGATGTAAATACTCATGACTTGTATTTATTTATGAAAATGCTTTATATGTGTATTTTGTATGTTGTATAACTGTAAATATAACTTCCTGTATGTATATATATATATATATATATATATATATATATATATATATATATATATAATTTCAGTTTTTCTGTATATACATGTAACTATATGTATACTCAGGGGTGACAAAAATAGTTAACACTTAGGAGCCAAGAACATATACAAGCCAGACAATGAGTTTGTATGACACTGTAATGTATGTATGTGTATATCTATATATATATATATATATATATATATATATATATATATATATAGTCTCATAGGTAAAGATAAAGAGAGGGGGAGAGGGAAAGATAGAGAGAGGGAGGGGTAGAAGATAGATAGATAGATAGATAGATAGATGCAGATAGGGATAGATAGAAAGGGATAGACAGAGATAGATATATAAATAGATAGAGGGATAGATAGATAGATAGATAGATAGATAGATAGATTGATTGATAGATAGATAGATAGATAGATAGATAGATAGATAGATAGATAGATAAATGGATAAATGGATAGATAGAGAGAGGGAGTGAGGGATATATAGAAACTGATAGACAGAGAGAGATAGATAGAGGGATAGATGGAGAGAGGGTAGAGGGATAGATAGATAGATAGACAGATAGATAGATAGATAGATAGATAGACAGATAGATAGATAGATAGATAGATAGATAGATAGATAGATAGAGGGATAGATAGAGATAAGGGTAGACAGAGAGGGATAGATAGATAGATAGAGAGAGATAAGGGTAGACAGAGAGAGATAGATAGAGGGATTGATAGAGAGAGGTTAGAGGGATAGATAGATAGATAGATGGATAGATAGATGGATAGATAGAGAGAGGGAGCGAGGGATAGATAGATGATAGAGGGATAGATAGAGAGAGGGTAGATGGATAAATAGATAGATATATAGATAGATAGATAGATAGATAGATAGAGATAAGGGTAGACAGAAAGGGATAGATAGACAGATAGATAGATAGACTTCTGGGATATGCTTTTTCTACAAAACTGAGCTCTCTACCTTCTTATAGCATGAAAAGCTCCTCTTAGGATTACAAATTCTAATATTATCTTGCTATGTTTTCAGTCTACAGGAGGACACATTGTAAATGATCTGAACCCAGTGCTTGCTGCAAGGAATGCAGAGCTCAGCTTGACATCCAAAGGTACCAATGGCCTGACCTGATCAGTATATATGACTAGCGACTTGCCCGTCAAAAAATGACGGCAATGTGATGTATATGTTTGTCAAGTTGTTTAGTTACTAACATATATTTTTGACACTTGTAAGTATTTTAATATGAACGTGTATTTTTGTAAAATGTTGATGTAATGGTTTTTTTAAATTTAATTAGTATCTGAAGAATTGTTAACTTTAATATACATTGAATGAATAGGAAAGCAAAAAGTAAAAAGCCTTCTTTAAACGTCGCAAATTTTAACATGAAGTTTAAAATATATGTAAGCAATAACCTTCAAAGTATATATTTTTAAACTTGAACTTTATTTTTTATGTAAGTTTAGAAGTTGACAAAACATTGGTATAATTTTGAACATTATAAACAGGAACATAGTGAATACATTTTGTAACCTAATTTTTTATTAAAAGTATTAACATTTGAATGTAAAAACAATTGACATTTAAATTAATCAGTATTAAAATTCAATTTCTATCACAATAATTGTTCACTTGAATATACATTGAATGTAGAGGAAGGCATACAGTAAAACTCTTCTTAAAACGTACGTAATTAAAGTAATTTATTACTGAGCACATAAACTGGCGATAAACATTAATGTAGGTAGTAATCTTAAGATAACAGACAATATTTACATTGTGACTTAAAAGGTGCTTGACCTCTTAACATCCACTTTGTAATCTGTTGAATGAAATAACTTGAAAATATATTTTTTAAACTTGTAACATTAGAAACATTAACATAGTGACTTAACATTTTAACATAATTTTTACTAACAATGCAAGGCAAGTATTTTGTGAGGCGAATCATTCATAAACATGACTTCCATTAATTATGACTGAATTAAACAACCAATTGTTATGTATTTTGCAATGCTTTTAAAAAATCTTGGCATCTTTAATTTGTATCCTTCAAAGTTATAGTACTTCATAGTAGACAATGTTTTTAGTAAAAATACGTCCATCTTCTAATAAATCACCTTGACTTTCATTGTTTTCAATGTAAACTTTAATAGCCTGTGGATTTTTGCACCGTGACAACGCAACGTACAATTGACCATGTGCAAAAACTGGTTCTTCCAAGAAAATACCCACAGATTTGAAAGTTTGACCTTGTGATTTATTAATGGTCATGGCAAATGCCATAATAATGGGAAATTGTCTTCTTTGAAGTATAAAAGGGAGACTACTTTCACTTGGTGCTAAATCTATTCTTGGTATGAAAACTCTCTCTCCTTTATGGGTCCCAGTTAAAATTTCAGAATCTATAAAATGGTCCTTTAATTGTTGAACAATTAATCTTGTGCCATTGCATAGGCCTTTTTTGGGGTTCATATTTCGCAGTAACATGATAATTGCACCTTTCTTTAGCTGCAAAATATGTGGTGGCATTCCAGAAGGAGTTAAAGAGTTTATGAATTCAGTCGAAAAGTTAGCCTGACTTTCATTGTCATCAGCAAGTACAGAATCAGCACTGTGATAATTTCTTTGTGGTGCATTAATTTTTTTAAAGATTTCATTATTGAGGATTAATGCATCTTTATTTTTACACGTCAGTATGACTTGGTTGGCAAGCTCGGAATATTCTTCGTTATTTATGCTCCCTTCAAATATAGCCGATATAATATCTTGTTGACAAATCATATGAGGTGGGATCTCTACAGTGTCGTCAGGTAAATGTAGTATTTTTTCTGTTCTGCCTTCTCCAATTTTAATAAGCCAATCATTGAAATCAGTTTGGCCTTCTGATCTCATATTTTGTTGCAGTTGAAGATGGGTAAAATGTTTCCATACTGTACTTGACTTTATACATGTTTCGATAATGTCAGTTCGATTTCCATGTACAACGACAGGTAATGTTTGTCTAAAATCGCCACCCAACAACATTACCTTTCCACCAAATGGAAAAATATTCTCCATGACTTCACGAAGCAAACGGTCAATACATTGGAGGGCATAGCATGACATCATTGTGGCCTCATCTATTATAATTAATTTACATTTCTTCAATTTCTTTGCTTGTAAGGATGTCATGCGAATATCTGACACAGAATTTTCTAAAATAGGCACTGGCAGTTTAAATCCACTATGAACAGTTCTTCCACCTTCTAATAAAAGTGCAGCAATTCCAGTAGTGGCAAACGCCATTGCTATTTTTCCTTGTGCTCGTACTGAACTCATTAATAAATTGTACAAATATGTTTTTCCTGATCCGCCAGGTCCATCAAGATAGAAATAACGCTCTGTCACCATGTCATCATCTATAGCATTTTTAATGTCATGAAATGCTTGCAATTGTAGTGTATTTAAAGTTGCAAGTCTTTCTTCTGTTCTTTCTGCTTGTAGTTGAATGTCATAGTCTTCAAAGTTAATGTCATCTATAAGACCTGGATCAGGCAAATTAAAACTTGCACAACTTAATCCATGAGTTAAAAAGACTTCTTGGATTTCCATTAACGCTTTTAAGTGTGCAATGGGCTCATTGTATCGTCGCATAAAGTCTTCAGCCATATTACTTTTAAAAGTCTCCCACAAAGCTAATGCATTTGGAGCATTTGAGAAGATACAAATAAAAGCAAATTGTTCTCTCATCTGTCGTGGCATTTGACATTGTGCTGCTTCTTCTAAACATCTTTCCCACTCTGTATCATCAGCGAGTAAGTTTCTATGTCTTGCAGCTAAATTGAAGGATTCATATACAATGTCATTAACAGTTCTTAAGTGTTCAAAACTTTGTGCTCCAGGAACATTTAAAAGTAATATCCGTAAGCAAAAACGTTCAACATCTCTTGGACTGACTGTGTAAATTCTTGGAATAATTTTATTGCCTCTGGTTTTTCTTGGTCTCCATAATCCATTCACAAAAACATAGTGATATGGAATTTCAATATATAAGTATTGTGTTGCTTCAGCATCAGTGGAATTTAATGCAAACCATGCAGTTAGTGTAGTGTGACGATCTTCACTTTGGGCCAATGCATTCATTTCATTTCCAGCATGGAAATAGACTAAATGTCGTTGTGGCAAATGTACTGCTAACCTATATACTGCATGTGATCTATAATGCATTTCAAATTTTAAAAGCCGCCACATAGCTTCTGGCTCACTGACATAGCGAGCATCTACATGAGATGCAAGTTCATCATGTACTAACTCACTACTTTCAGGGTTGTCTGCACTTTTGACGACTACAGTAGCTGCATCGTAACCTTTGTAAATATATTTGTAGGCATATTTAATGGATTTGATGGAAGTGCAGGCTTTTACGTTGATGTGGGCGTTGTACTTCATGAGTAAATGTGGATTGTAGGGTACTACATATCTATTGTCCACTTTTTTTCCACGAATAATGGCACTATCTCCTTCTCTTCTTTTATAAAGTGGATATCCATCACAATTGGCATAGGTTTTGTCTCTAGGTTTTGGAAATTCTTTGGAACATTTATTATTTTCCATACATGGTGATTGTGGATTTAGGTCACCACAGGGTCCATGAATCATGCGATGAGTAACAATCTCATATAGTCTACCATATAGTTCTGGATCTGGTAGTTCAGCAACAATGACTGCATCCACTTTGTCTGAAGTATCTAATTTATCTTTTTCTTGAAGTATTATTAGAAGATGTGCATGTGGAAGGCCTCTTTTTTTAAATTCAATTGTATATACATAAGCAAGACATTTGCCAAATAACTGATTTATAGTGAAGTCACGTATTAATTCATTTAATTTAATCTTAAAAACTCTGGCTACTAAATCTGGTCAATCAGAAGCACTTTGTCCAAGAAGTAGATTTTGTGTGATTTCTGGCCATTGTGGATTACATGTAAATGTCACAAATAAATCGGGTTTGCCAAATTTAGTGACAATAGCCATAGCATCATTGTATTTTTCTCTCATATTCCGAGGAGATCCTTGAAAGGAAGATGGTAAAATGATGGCTTTGCCAGCTGTCATGTCTCTGCTTGTAGCCACGTCAGCAACATAGTCCATTAATCCAGAATATTGTTCTACACAGAGTTTATCTTGTTGATATTTGATAAAGTTTAAATTATTTGCCTCAACTTGCAAATATGAATCAATAATCCATTGTTGTGTTAGTTTCCCACCACATAAAATTGGATTAAATACATTGCGAATGGCAATTTGAGCTACTTTAAATTCAAGCATAGAAACATTATTTCGGATTCTGGCTTTAGCATTTGGGTAACTGGGAAGAGTTAATTTTGGTTGCCAACCTGCTTCTCCGTGTGGGAAAAAGATGGGATATGTCATTGGATCTAAATTTGGACTTAAGATACTCATATTAATAAACGGTTGGTCCTCATTTCTAGGATATATTCGAATGTCTCTTTGAAATGGTGGTTCTCCTTCATCATTCTGAAACACCATTGCAACCTCATTTGATGTTGGCAAGTTATAACGATGTTTATCAGTATGTCTGTCTCTTTTAAGCACCATATTAACCTTCGGCATTGGTAATTGATGTGTTTGTGCATGAAGTAGTTGTTCATTTTCTACTTCTGCCAATTTTTTATAAGCTTTACTGTAGGGATTGTTGTCCATAATGTTATTTAGCTCTATGAAAACACCGGGTAAGCATTTTTTATTTTCTTCCATCTGCATACGTTGGTCAACAGCTTCCATTGTATCTAGGACATATAGTTGAGCAAATTTTCTTTTATTTCCTTCCTCTGGATGTAAATGGGAAGTGCGATGATAAATTTGTCCTTGGACTTTAAAACAGTAAGGACCATGTCCTGGTACATTAGCAGCTAATGTTGCCCCCATGGATGCAAAGGATATGGCACTATTGTAGGATCTTATGTTTGTCTTAAAATTTTTGTAGTTTGGAAAAGTAGGTTCAGTCATAATATTTTGTAAATAAATTGGAAATTCTTTCCTTTCTGGAAGTTTGAACTTGCCTTTTTGACAACAACTAATAAATTGTCCATCTCTGGGTCTCTCCTGTTTAAAATAATAAGCCTCACAAAACTGACATTGAGTAGTCATGTCCCCACAACTATGAACCTCTACTGCTAAAGACTTGAGTAGAGGACAATTTGCAAAGCATATAGGATTTTGACTTTCATATTCATCAGGTGAAATGTCATATAATGTTTCAACAACAGGTTCTAAATGTTTTGTTTTTTTCGTTGCTTTTCTTGGTATATGTTGTATTGTTTGAGGTAAAATGTCATGTAATGTTTCATGAAACGGTTCTAAATGCTTTGTTTTCTTTGTTGCTTTTTTGGTATCTCTTGTATTTTTTCTGGTAAAATGTCATCTGATGTTTGAGCAACAGGTTGTAAATGCTTTATTTTCTTTGTTGCTTTTTTTGACATATCTTTAATTTCTGCAAGTGACAGTCTTTTGCTTGCAATTCTTTTGCGTTCTTTTTCTCGTCGAATTTCCTTCTTCTCCGGTGTCTGCTGGCTGTCTGCTCTCTGTCGTCGTTCTCTAGCTTGGCGTCTTTTCTTTTCTTGTTTACTCTCGTTATCAGCCATGTTAATCTGTAAAAATAAAATAATGTACCATTAGTTTATTTTGAGATGTTAAGTTGTTTTTCATGACAAATAGTTATCAATAGTGTGTTAACATTTTATACTTAATCAATTTCAATGCGGTCAATTGAATAAAAGTCTAAATAAGGCCATCAGATAATTATTTAAAGAAGTTTTTATTTATTAAACATGTATCCAAAAGCAAGTGTTTCAGTAACTAAAAAGGTATTTTCAAAAAGATGTTATGTCCTTATTTACAGCACTATTCAATTTGTCAAATGGCAATTAAATTAGGGTTTAGGACTGGAATGTTACAATGACAAATTGTATAAATTCTGTGTTTTTAGACTTTTTTGGACTATGCCAATTTATTTTTTAAGTTTACATTGAAGTTTGTATTTACTGTTAAAGATTATTGGCCCTAAAAGACAAATAAGAGATAGATGATAGATATTACTTTTTATACTGTACCTTGGTTGAAGTTTGATTTCAAGAAAAATTCTTTGTTGGTCCTGTGTTGAAAGCCTTCGTCCGATGGTCTGGTCCTGTGTTGAAAGTCCTCGTCCAATGGTGTAGTCCTCTGTTGAAAGTCCTCGTCCTCTGGTGTGGTCCTCAGTTCCAACTCCTGTTCCGATGTTCTTGACGCAGTATCTGTTATAAAATAAAAATGAAAATGTTATGTTATTTGAATGTCTTTGTATTAATGAAAAAATGCCATTATTTCTGTGTTTTTCTACAATCCTTTTTGGTGCGCCGCAATTTTGGTATGCTTCTGTAGGCTTTTTTCTAAGGCTTATAGGTGGTTAAACATTAAAGAAGGATATTAATTAATTTTTCTCTTTTTTTACTTGTTATACTGTACCTTGGTTGAAGTTTGATTTGAAGCAGAATCTTTGTTGGTCCTGTGTTGAAAGCCTTCGTCTGATGGTCTGGTCCTGTGTTGAAAGTCCTCGTCCAATCGTCTGGTCCTCTGTTGAAAGTCCTCGTCCGATGGTGTAGTCCTCTGTTGAAAGTCCTCGTCCGATGGTGTAGTCCTCTGTTGAAAGTCCTCGTCCAATGGTCTGGTCCTCTGTTGAAAGTCCTCGTCCGCTGGTCTGGTCCTCAGTTGAAACTCCTGGTCCGATGTTCTTGACGCAGTATCTGTTATAAAATAAAAATGAAAATGTAATTTTATTTGAATGTATTTGTATGAACTAAAAAATGACATTATTTCTGTGTTTTTCTACAATCCCGTTTGGTTCCCACCACTTTTGGTATGCTTATTTAGGCCTTTTTCTAAGGCTTATAGATTGTTAAACATAAAATAAGAATATAAATGTAGTTTGGTATGTGTTTGTGTGAGTTTTTGTACAATCCTGTTTGGTGCGCACCACTGTTGGTATGCTTATTTAGGCTTCTTTCTAAGGCTTATAGGTTGTTAAACATAAAATTAAGAATATAAATGTAGTTTGCTATGTGTTTGTGTGAGTTTTCGTACAATCCTGTTTGGTGCCCACCACTGTTGGTATGCTTATTTATGCTTCTTTCTAAGGCTTATAGGTTGTTAAACATAAAATAAGAATCTAAATGTAGTTTGCTATGTGTTTGTGTGAGTTTTCATACAATCCTGTTTGGTGCGCACCAATGTTGGTATGCTTATTTAGGCTTCTTTCTAAGGCTTATAGGTTGTTAAACATTAAATAAGTATTTATATGTAGTTTGCTATGTGTTTGTGTGAGTTTTCGTACAATCCTGTTTGATGGGCACCACTTTTGTTATACTTATGTAGTGTTTTTTCTAATGGTTATAGGTTGTTAAACAAAAAGAATATGAATTTAGTTTGCTATGTGTTTGTTACAATCCTGTTTTGTGTGTACCAGTTTGTGTGTACCATATGTTGCATACTTTGGCCCTCATTCAATTGCAGTTTGGCCAATTCAATAGGGTTCTAAATGTGCTTATTTCGAGCCCTATTGAATTGTCCAAAATATCAATTGAATGAGGGCCTTTGGTTGCTGGATTTGTTATATTGTGAGGGCCTCATTGAATTTGGTTTTTCGCAATGGAATTTGGCTCAATATGAGCACAGAGCATCTTTTTTTACAGAAGTTTTTAACTAAAAACTTCTGTTCAAAAATATGCTCTGTGCTTATATAGAGCCCTATTGAAATGGGCAAATCACATTTGAATGAGGCCCTCGGACATTAAACATATTTAGGTCCTGAATCAATTGCGTTTTGACCAATTGAATAGGGCTCTATATAAGCACATAAAATATTTTTTGACAGAAGTTTTGAGTTAGTGAAGACCTTGATTTAGTATCGAAGTTCAGTAACTAAAAATGTCTGTCTAAAAAATCTGTTATGTGCTTATATAGAGCCCTATTCAATTGGCCAACTCACAATTGAATAAGGCTCATGGTTCGGTTCTTTTTTATACTTAATACTTTACCTTGATTGAAGTGTGGAATGACAGAGGGTCCCCTCCTGCCAATCTTAATCCGCCGGTCTTCTTGTAGTGTCTGTTTGAAAAATAAAGTGAAATAGTGAATTATAGAATTTTTTATTTGTATTTAACAAAGCATAGCCTTTTCAGCATTTAAAGTATTTTTGTATCTTACCTCTTCTTCTTTGTTGGTGTTCTTTAAAAGGGATTGTGCTTCACAATGCACGGTGCAAATTGTTGAGAGACGCTGTTGATGCAGAGTCTGTTTGAATATTAAAAAAAGTAGAAAGATTGAGCTTTAGGTGATCTATTGAATTGCAGTAAATTAATTTCATTGAAATATACTTCTGTAATTATTTTCAATTAACATAATTTTTTGGTGGGGGCTATACACATATGTCACATACATGAAGCACATTTCCATAGTTGAAAGTAATTTTTTTGTGTGCGTGTGACATATCACTATACATGAATCATATTTTAATTGTTAAATTAACCTTATTTTTATTTTTGGCCAACATACATAAATGTGTGTGTGACATGTGACTATAGATGATACACATATATGTGCGTGTCACATATCAGTATACATGACTCATATTTTAATAGTCCCAATTTATTTTTTTCTAATGTAATTTAAATGTAGTTGTTTAATTAGTTTGTTTTAAGATAATTTTGTTGCAGGGGCAATACACATAAATGTGCGTGTCACATGTCACTATACATTATACGCATAAATGTGCGTGTCACATGTCAGTATACATTATACACATAAATGTGCGTGTCACATGTCAGTATACATTATACGCATATATGTGCGTGTCACATGTCAGTATACATAAACCTCTTTTTCTTATTTAATTTTTTTTTTGATGTCCTGTCTTGATAATAAAATGTAATATATTATAGCTTACCTCTCAGTTGTAATTTGCACAATGTAAAGTAGTAAATTAGGAAAGAATTATCTTCTCAACTTTTAGCAGCAGTTATGTCTGAAGTCACTCTGTTCATCACCTAAGGAGAAATGTATTTTTCTCTGTCAAATAGGCAATATTTATAAACTTGTAGAACATTCTGGAAAGTTAGACCATTAGAACGCAATACGCATGCGCTATTTGCGTTCCAGCTTACAATTTGCGTTCCATCCGCCATTTTGTGCGTAGTAGTGGTCAAAATGGTGTTTAATATGAGTGTGATCCGTTCCGCATAGTATGTGTTTCATTATTGCGAGTAAGTGTAGTGTAGTTACGTCTGGAGCCTCGTTTTCGTTTTGTTCGGCGGCCATTTTTTCTCTCGCTTAGCCGATTTTCGGCCGTTTAAACTCTTTGTTTTGGACTTAAATGGACGTGTAAATGAACTTTTGGAGGTGCCGGATGCCCCCCCCCGTGCTGTAAGTAAGCTTTTTATGTGTTTGTTGTGTTTATTTCTTGTGTTTGTGATGTTTTTGATGCGCGGCGGTTGGAATGGGTCTTTCGCGGCCGTATTTTTTTCTGATGCGGCCGTATTTTTTTGCGATATACGCAGTTAGCTTTTCCGCGTACGACGCAGTGTATTTGTTTCTAAGTCGTGCGTATGTGTGTTAAGAGCATGTGAAGGGCCTTTTTTACTGTTTTTTTGTTAAGTCTTGCGTCTGTGTGTCTGGGTGTAAGCGGGTGTGAGGCGACTTTGAGTTTTTTTTTGTTATGAAGTTGTGTGTGTGTGTATGTGTGTGTTAACACAGCCGATGTTGGGATGCTCCCACCACCGCAAATGCGGACCCTCGCTTCGCGAGGATCCGCATTTGCGGGGACATTGTTGGGTTTTTGTTGGCTGGGCGGTTGGGTTTATTCTGTTAAAAAGTCGTGTGTGTGTATGTGTGTGTTAACACAGCCGACGTTGAGTCTCCACCTCCGCAAATGCGGACCCTCGCTTCGCGAGGATCCGCATTTGCGGGGACGTTGGGATGCTCCATCTCCGCAAATGCGGGCCCTCGCTTCGCGAGGACCCGCATTTGCGGGGAACTGCGTCCCTCGCTTCGCGAGGGACGCAGTTCTTGCGAGCCCGCAAGCGTGAGCAACGACCCGTACGCTCACAACTATATATGTGATGCAAAAATAGTGTCTGCTGTATACAATACTGCAAAGTTATGAAATCAACAATGTGATTAGTGCTTTGAAGGAATATTAAAGACACAGTCTACATACTAGTAAAAGAGGAAAAAAGGAAGAGAGGGATAGAGAGAGGGATTGATAGAGAGGGATAGATAAAGGAATCGACAGGGAGAGAGGAATAGATATAGAGAGTGAGGGATAGAGAGAAAGGGACAGATAGAGAGAGAGAGAGAAGGAGAAAGGGAGAGAGAAAGAGGAGGGGATAGAGAGGAGGGTTTATGTCCTCATCTAATGTGTACTCATATGTGTTTTATTTAATTATTGCATGTAATCAACAAAATGGAGGAACTTCCCAGCATAAGAAAAGTAAGCAGAACCAGCAGCACTTCACCCTCATCAAGAAAATGCAGGAACTTCCCAGCATAAGAATAGTGACCAGAACCAGCACCACCTCAACCTCAGCAAGATAATAAGTAAGTGAAGTGACAGGAAAAAACCCAAATGGGTGGAGTCTGTAAGTGTACAGGGCCTATAGGGGTAACATGTTGTGAAGGGGAGGAGTTTATAATGTTGGGTGGCGTCAATGTAAAGGGAGAGGCCAGGTCTCTGTCTTCCGCCCCACCAACTTGGAAAGTCACCAGCCGCCACTGCCGACAACCTCCTGTGGCACCCGAACATTTACCAACATATACTATGAAGCCTACAGCACCCAGCACAAAGGCGGATATACAAGATTTAAAAGATCTGATTACTTCATTTAAAATGGAAATTACAGGGGAAATCAAGAAAGTAGCCTGCAGAACTCACTGGAGAAATAAAAGCTGTTGATTCCAAGGTGACTAAGCTGAAAGCAAAATATGATACCTATTGGAGACGCATACCCAACTAGAGGATGAGGTGTCGGCTTTGAGAGATGAACAACGCCAACTTCAATATGCTTAAGAAGATCTGGAAAATCGTTCCTGCTGTCAAAACGTCAGTATCTGAAAATTATCATCTTTGCAAAACTTTGCTACCAAACTTGGAAGAAGATGCCTTCAGAATAGATCGCATTCATAGAGTGCTGGCGGGACGTCCTGCCTCTGAAGAAAGACCTAGTAATGTGATTGCGAAATTTCACTATTACACAACCAAGGATCTTTTTATGAAGGCAGCAAGACCCGGCATTCCAGAGATTGCAGGTGGCCAACCTAGCATTTATGCTGATCTATCCCCGACCACCTTGTATAAAAGGAGACTATTCAAATCTCTGTTGGAGATCGTTTTAGCCCATGGATGGAGATATACTTGGGGCTTCCCTTTAAGTTGAACATTCTGAGGGACAGGAGAACATATCCAGTTTTTGATATGTAGGAGGGCATGGCGTTGCTTACGTCCTGGAACATTCAGATCAGTTGGGAATTGCCCAACGCCTTGATACTAGACATTACTGACGCTTCAGGTCGCAACAGAGATCCTAAGTCTGTAACAACTTTCTATACTTTTGTATGTGGGGAATTTCGAGTGCAGTTACTCTCAAATGCAGATTGCTTCAGGATGTTGCTATATGTTAGAGAGAGGAGGAAGTAACCTTACATGTAAAACGCATAGTTTTTGGTTTAAGTTTAGCTAAATGGTAGCAATGTTTTAGTTCTGTGTGCCGAATTCGGTTCTACCTCAGGGTTCATTAAGAAATTTTTCCACTTATTAGACTTCAAATGCATTGATATAGTCACTTAAGTATTAATATTTTGTTTTTTTAAAGAAGCGCCCCATAGGTGTTTAATTTTGTATATTTTCCTAAATTTATTATTTTATTATTTTTTTAAAAGTATTAGAATTTTCATCTGCTGGTCTAAAGAAAAACCCACACTTCCTTTGTTTGGCCTGGGAGGAAAGCGATTGATTGATTGATTAGACTGATATATTGCACATTGTACATTGCTTTAATATTTTCAACATTTCTTTCCTCCTACTTCCTGGTTCTTCTCCCTCTTCTTTTCCCCCACTTTCCCTGCTTTGCTTATCTCTTGTCCTGTGTGGAGATCTGCAAGCCAATAGTTCCCAGTGGAGTGCATTCCTTAGGTCATCAGCCCTCTGCGGATAATATACCTATCAGAGCCCCTATTTTCTGATGGGCGATCAGTGTTGGTGGTGAGTAATGGCTTTGCATATAGCATCTCAGGGCTTAAATGAGCCGGTGAAGCGAGGGGTTGCCCTGGGTGAATACAGTTGTATGGGGATAGACATTGTCATGACACAGGAAACCCATTTTAGGAAGAATGCTATCCCAAGGTATTGGGGGAAACATTTCACGCAAACGTATCACTCTACTGCTCCAGAAAAAAAGAGGTGTGTCAGTTCTGATACATAAAAGGCTGAACTTCCAACACACTTCCACCCATAGAGATCCGGAGGGGAGATTTATTCTAGTTACATGTATATGCCCTAAATGCTGGGCAATCAGCATTTTTTCGTAGAGTGTCAGAGCTTATGGCTGATTGGCAGCAACCGCATAGATCCTGGGGGGGGGGGGGGGACATGAACTCCGTTTTAGACCAAGCAAAATACAGATTGAGTTCTACTTCCCCGATGGTAACCCCATCCGCTACAAAATTCCTCAAACTCCTACTTAACCATTATGGTATGCTTAATGTGTGGAGAATGGTTCATCCTTCTTATAGGGAGTATCCTCACTATGCAGCTAGGCATGACACACACTCCCATATTGATTATGTTTTTATTCAGCAACACTTAGGAATGCAGAAATCCGACTTATTGCACGGTCAGATCACAATATAACTGGAATCTCCTTGAATGATCTACCACCCAAGGTGCACTCTCCCTCATCGGCGCTATGATGCTCAATGATGTAGTCACGAAGGACAAAATATGTGGCACTATCGTAGAATATTTTGATTTGAATAGTGGGGGTGAGGTGGATCACGCTGGAGTATGGGCTGCAAATAAAGCAGTTTGAGAGGCAAGTGTATTCAAATTTGCTCCATCTCCAAACAATTGGAACTAACCCAAATTAACACATTAAACAGTAAAATCTCACCCTTCAAGCTATTCCCCCTTCTAGGAGACCACCTGGGACTCAAGCAGAAATATATACACTTAAGCAGCAATTGCAGGTGATTCTCCGTAGGAAGGTTGTAACTGTGCTGCAAAGGACTCAGTCTCACTTTTTCATGTATTCGAATAAGCCAGACAGAATGCTAGCCAAAAATCTCAACCAGCAAAGGGCAGACTCTTCTATTCCCAAATTAAAGGTGGAGAATGACAAGACCATCTATAAGCCGAATGATATTACAAAGGCATTTGAAAAATGTTATGCTGATTTGTATTTAGCACCTGTTAGCTCAGGCACAATAGATCATATGACCCAAATTGATAATTTTCTGTCCTCCATTAGTCTTCTGAAACTTGAGAAAGTGCAATCTGATTTGCTAGACATCCCTATATCATTAGATGAAGTTAAGAGAGCTATAAGAGAGACTAAATCACATAAAGCCCCTGGCCCATATGGGTTCACACATTTCTATTATAAGCAATTTATAGATACACTGGTACCTCATCTCCAACTGCTCTTTAATTATTTCCTGTCCGGTAAGCCTATAAGAGCAGAAATTTTGGAAGCTAAGGTGATACTAATACCTAAGGAAGGTAAGGACCCATCTCAATGTAAGAGCTGCAGGCCCATCTCACTGATTAACTGCGATACCAAACTCTACTCAAAAGTTATAGCAAATAGGCTCTCTAAGCTGTTGCCAAGCTTAATTCACCCAGACCAAGTGGGGTTTATTCAGGGTTGTGAGGCGCCAAATAACACCAGATTTATTTTAAATTTGCTTGATGTAGCATCGGCTCAAAATACACCTTTGATGCTTCTCTCTCTCGATGCAGAAAAGGCCTTTGATAGAATTGACTGGATGTACATGGCCGAGACTTTACATAAGTTTGGCCTAATTGATAAGCTGGTGAAGGGTATCTTAGCACTGTATTTGGCCCCCGAAAGCATATGTGGCATTTCAGGGGTTTAAATCTAGAGATGTCGCGGACAGTTCGCCCGCAGGCTATTTGCAGCGATTTTGGCATGTTCGCGCTCGCATCGGACGGCGAACACATGCGCTTTTCGGTTCGCCCCCTATTCTTTATCATTGAGGAAACTTTGACCCTGCCCCTCACAGTCAGCAGACACATTCCAGCCAATCAGCAGCATACACTCCCTTCCAGAGCCTTCCATCTGAAGGACAGCATACATTTTAGAATCATTCTGAAGCTGAATTCGTTGTGAGAGGACAGATAGTGTAGCTGCTGGAGATTTAATAAGGAAATAGATAGCCAGGCTGTGTATTTAGCTTCCACAACAGACCTGAAGGACTCATCTGATATCTGCTGCAAGGACAGCAACCCAAAAAGCCATTTTTAGGGCTAGAACATCATTTATTTTATTTTATAATTTTGTTCTGTGTAATCTAATTGCATATGCCTGCCTGCCAGCGTGTGTGTGTGTGACAGGCTAACACCTAACAGCTTATATTGTGCTTATTTTCACTACTCATACCTGGTGGTGTACCATACATTGAAAACAACCATTTTTTCCTGTAATCTAATTTCAGTTGCCTGCCTGTGTCAGGCTCACAGCTAATATTCTGCTCTGTTTCACCAGTCATAGTTGGTGTACCATACATTGAAAAAAAACAACCCTTTTTTCCTTTAATCTAATTTCATTTGCCTGCCTTTGTCAGGCTCACAGCTTATATTGTGCTCAGTGAAATAAAACAACACTTTTTTGACTGTAATAGATTGAATAGCAATTGCCTGCCAACAGGCGTGTGTTTGAAGCCTATTGCATCTACTCTGCCAACTTTTGCCAGTGCACAGTGATACGTCATATCTGGTGCAACGGTAGTGTACAGTGACATAAAACAACAATTTTTGACTGTAATCGATTGAATATCAGTTGCCTGCCTACAGGCGTGTGTGTGAGGCCTACAGCGCCGACTCTGCCAACTTTTGCCAGTGCTCAGTGACACTCCTATCTGGTGGCACCTTAGATTGCACGCGCAGTGCCCCAAATTTGAAGTAGGAGGTCCGACCAATCATCTTTTTCCATCTCCCTGTTCCAAAAATCAATGCCATATACATGTCCCCTAATAGTGGATGTAACAGGGATTAAACCGATAGGAATAGAACTACTTAACAATACACACCTTATAATAATGCAGACAGAGGCAATGCAGAGAGAGGAGTCTGAAGAAGAGGAGTCAGAGGAGGAAGGTGGCTTTGAGGAGGTGGAAGACCAAACACAGCAGGCATCCCAGGGGGCTTGTTGTCACCTTTCGGGGACCCTTGGTGGCTGGGTGGAGGAAGAGACCTTCAATGAAATCAGTGAGGACAAGGAACGGGACATTGCTAGCTTGGTATCCAACCTTGTGCAAATGGGGAGTTTGCGGTTGGGCAAAGGGACTGTTTGGGGTTGTTTGCGGTGCATTAAACGGGGAGATTGGTCTGTTACTGTGAAGCGGGTGTAACCCTTACACTACCTGATCGATACAACATCATACCTGATGTTTTAAATCATGTTATTCCAAACAATTTAGGAAGGTTAGGTGATTTATGCCCTTTATGGCTTAAAACCAGACTCTGCATCAACTATGTAATTTTCCATGGGAGATTTGCCATGGATTCCCCTCCGGCATGCCACAGTCCATGTGTTAGTCCCCTTGAAACAACTTTCCCATCACTATTGTGGCCAGAAAGAGTTCTTGTGGGTTTTGAAATTCGCTTGCCCATTGAAGTCTATGGCGGTTCGCCCGGTTCGCCCGTTCGCGAACATTTTTATGAAGTTCTCGTCCGAGGTTCGCGAGCCGAAAATTTGATGTTCGCGACATCACTATTTAAATCACAATCTTTTAAAATAACAAAAGGGACGCGCCAGGGTTGTCCTTTGTCCCCCCTCCTTTTTGCACTGTGCATTGGACCCTTAGATACAGCCATCAGGGAAAAGTTGAATATAGAGGGAGTTAGAGTGAGGGAGACAGAAAATAAACTGAGCTCATTTGCGTATGATGTTATGCTAACTTTTTCTGAGCCTCTGACCAGTCTCCCTAATCTATTTTATGCTCTTGGACTTTTTGGCGGCATTTCTGGCTTTAAAATAAATACGAGTAAGAGTGAAGCGTTAAATGTTTCTTTACCAAAGCATTTAGAATTCCAATTGTCAGGAAAATTCTCCTTTAAATGGGTTCCACACCATCTTAAATACTAAGGGGTTTATATGCCTAGACAATCTGGCCTAACGTATTCAGCAAATTTCCCCCGCACTTATAAAAAAACTACTCAATGACATTAACATGTGGTCCTCCTACATAATCTCATGGCTAGGGAGGATCCACGCTATTAAAATGAATATCTTGCCCAAGATTCTGTAATTTTTTCACACTATTCCAACGGACCTCTCGGTTCTTCAGGGGGCAATCTCTCGCTTCATTTGGGATCGTAAAAGGACTAGAATAAATAAGAAGGCCATGATGGCATCTAAAGCTAAAGAGGGTCGGCTGTGCTGGATTTACTCAAGTATTATAAAGCTGCCAGATTAGCCCAAATCACCAAGTGGTTTGGTAAGGAATACCTACCAGTGTGGGTGGAGGTCAGCATTAATAAATAGATTTTCACAGTTTAAATGGTGGATAGATCATCAGTTTATGATTGCTGCTGATCTGTTAAAGGAAAATGGTCCCCTGCAACATTTAGAGACCTACAACATTTGCCATTAAAGGAATGGCTAAACTTATCCCAGATACATATTAATATATCTGGGGTAATAAAAAACTTAACTCTTCTGCTAAGGTCACTTCATTCGAAAAATGTTTTAACAACCCTAATGGCAAATGGAATATCTCCATTATTTTTAATTACTTAATGGATCTAACCATACCGTCCAAACTCCACCATCAACATTCTTGTGAGTCGGAACTCGCCATTGGTATAACTGATGCATAGTGGAATAAGATACATAAGCAGAACACAGGCTCCTCACTAAATATTATACTATGGGAAAATGCACACATGACCATTTTGAGGTGGTACTTAACACCAGCTAGGATGCAGCTTTCTAACCCATCAGTGGATGGTAACTGTTTTAGGGACTCTCACACTCTGGGCACCCTTAAACATGTTCTCTGGGACTGCCCTAAGATTGCCCACATTTGGTTCGAGACCTATGATATTTTGGAGAGACTATGGGGGCACAGGATTCCCCAAAAGCCAGAAGATGCTCTCTTAGGCTTCCCCATAGAGGGTCTCAGTAAAGAGGCTCAACTCTTATCACACCAAGTGTTTTTAGCAGTGAGGATTACGTTAGCCAAAACATGGAAATATGCAGAGCAGGATAATAGTTTAGGATGCCCACTTTAAGAACAAACATAACACCAAACTCCTTCTCGTTTTGCACCTCTCTTACCCTCTTTCTTCTTCTTTATTCTCTGTGTGCTCTTATAAGCTATCAGCCTTTACGGTTGTACTTTAACACGTACATATGCGTGTAATATGCTTTCAGCTTAACTTAAAACCGAAATAACAAATATGTCAAAGTTAGGTTTTAAAGGTTATATGTATGTGTTGTCATTTATTAAGTGTTCTGGTTATGTTACTAATGTTTTATTTTGGAAACACTTGTGTTATGGAATTAACCTTGTATTCTTAATAAAAAATATATTTTAAAAATAAATAAAATATCATTTTTATTGATAGCATATAAAAATAATTAACATGTACAAATGTAGCAATAAAAAAGGTTGATTACAATTATATACTAATGAAGAACATTTATATGTCCCAAAATTAATGATGCAATATATACCCCTAAACACTTAAATCTTTGATATCGTTAAATGAGACAAAGTAAATGTCATCCAATAAGGTTAAGGCCAAGATAGCACCAAAAAATAGACAACACAGTATCTATATGTGAACTGTAATAGGTCTATAAAAACAGATGATAAATGACATGTGCCAATTTCAAACCTTATTAAGATGCGATTTGGCCAATTGAATCGGGCTCTTTTTAAGCACAGAGCATATTTTTTTACAGAATTTTTAGTTAGTGAACTTCTATCCAAAAGCAAGGTCTTCACTAACTAAAAACTTCTGTCAAAAAAATATGCTCTGTGCTTAAGTAGAGCCCTATTCAATTGGCCGAATCGTAATTTAATAAGGCTGTTAATCTATATTGATTTTCAGGTATACATCATAACAAGCAAAATAAGCTACTGACTAAATCCATGAAAATAAATGACCTGTGCCAATTGGTCTATACTGATCATCAAATATAGATAGCAGAGATTAGGGTACACCAGTATACAATTCATAAAAGTCCCCAAATTCAATTCCTAAATTTACAGGTCTATGTATCATAACATGGAGATGTAAAATAGACACTTCAGGGGATATATGTAATCTAGCTCTGTGGCCCTATATAACTCAAGTGTAGTGGAGATTCATTGGGACCCACTACTTACCCCCTGAACATGAGTAAAAGTTCTACCCTATTCTGTCTGGGACTAATCACACTGAATTTATACTTACCACCTCCGTGGCTGGGCATGGTTACATTCCGTACATTCAGGACACGGTCACTTGTAACCCAGAAAGAAGTATCTGGCAGTTAGTGCTCGAATGAGCCAGTTTATGACGTCATCTGATCGGGACACACACACTGAGACTGATCAGACAAGCATGTTTCACATCAAGCTTCCACAGAGATCAGGCTGATCTCTGTGGAAGCTTGACTGAATGTAACCATGTCCAACCACAGACATGGTAAGTAGAACTTCAGTGGCATTAGTCACAGACAGACTAGAGTAGAAATGCGTTGCGAGGCAAAGTTTGCGAGGGTCATAGTTGGTGTGTCGTGTTGTTTGCGTGGTCGCGGTTGTTGTGTGGTTGTTTGCGTTTGAACGCAAATTTTGTGAGGGTCGCAGTTGCTGGCAAGGAGCGCCTTTGGCGCTCCATGCCAGCAACTGAGGCCCTCGCCCGCAGCCCTCGATACACGAGGGCCGCGGGCTCGCTATGCGAGCCCGCAAGTGTTAGCAACAACTTGTACGCTCACAACTATATATGTGATTATATACAACTGTAAGGAATCTAGTGTTAATAATTTGTTATAACAATTATGTGTTTGTTTTAAGACATGGTCTTTTTATTATTCCCACAAATATATATATATATATATTTTATATATGTGTATAACGTTGTGGGGAACACATGGTAGAGCTAGAATAAATACAAATACTGCATTTATTCCATATCATGTTCTGAAGTCTCAAAATGAATTGCTCAGAGCTGATAATTTAAAACTAAAACAGGAAAGAGATGTGTTTAAGAAAAAATTAGAAGCTTTAAGATTAGAACTGAATCAGTGTAAATCAAACTATAGTACAGAAAATGATTTACTTATCAATCTTTCCTAAACTAACCGATTATCAAGTTTTATTTTTCCAGGAAAACAGAAATGAGCAAATGAAAAAGGAGGAGAACGAGAGCCAGTAAATGACCTTTCCTAATTTCTTGTACAGGTTTTTTCTAAATATGTAATAGAGGACCTTCGCTTTTATTTTTTTTATTGTTAGGGACAAACCTCTATATATATTTTTTTATTTTTATTTTTTATTTTTTCTAATACAGTTCTAAATGATAGTTTTTGTGTATTATTTTATACACATATTTTAAAACTCCTGAACTGTCAGCTAACATTTTACTTCATTTTTTTAAACTGTTGCCACAATGAGGAATGTACATGTAAGTGGGCATTTTAACTGTGACTTTTGAGAAGCAGTTATACACTCTTTTGTGTTTTTAAAGCCTCATTGATTTTTATTTAATTTTTTTGCCCAGTTGAGCAGAGCCTGATCCTGACCAAAGAGAAACCTGATGGAGGCTAAACTTCCAAAACTGACCTACATTATCCTGTATATTTATATTAAATAATGTAGAATTCATATCAGTATTATATTTGTCAATATTGTCTTAATACTTCTTGTCTGTTATCTGTTTTGTCTAAAACCCATTGTGTAACAGTATATTAATTTATGTAAAATATATCCTTTTTAATTAACTTATGCGTATGCTCGTTTATTGATTTGTCCAAAAGAACTTATTACTTGTAGAAATTATACATTCATTATTTAATTATTGGTTAATTTCTTACACCATGCTTAGCGGCATTTTCAATCTGTAGCAATAATTCCACATCTTCAATTATATTTGGGGGTTTATAGCATATTCCTACCAATAGTCTTTTAGGATTTAACTCCAACCACAAGAATCCAACATTATCGCTAGTTCCAGCATTAATATATGCTATGACTATAGGCTTAAAATCAGGCTTAACATACATTATCTTGATTATCTTGATCTTTAAGTCATTCTGCTCTTACTTTTGCTTCCACATTGTATATGCTCATATGTAAGTATATTTAGGAAGGCTTTAAATGTAGTACATTTATTGTTAGTATTGTTTCCCTTGTCCCAGTCTATGTTTTTTCATCTTTACCGCAAATGATACTGTGTTGTAATAACTATTCCCCAAAGGTTCCTATTTTTAAAAATGTCATATTATATCAATATTATGTGTGTTAAATTATATCAATATAATGTGTGAAGACTAAATCCAGGATAGCCTCATTTCTAGTAGGCTCTTGTATAACCTGGGAAAGATAGTGATCTCTGGGTGTTCTCAAGAACCCGAATCCCTTTAGCTGAACTGCTGTTTTCAATAATCAGATTCATTTCAGGGTAGTGGATATCTCCCGTTTTTAGAACTTGACCATGCTTCCCTGCATTTCCAATGTGTAGCAATAACTGCAATTACTTGCATTTACTTATATTTGGGGTATATAATATTCCTACCATTATTTTATTAGGATTTATTCCTCCACTATTGAACTCAACCATCAAGGCTTCAACATTATCACTAGTTCCATGATAAATATTTATAGCTTTTAATCAGGCTTAACATACAGACAAATTCCTCCTCCTCTTCTACCATTGACCCTATCGTTCCTAAATAAGTTATAACCAAACTAGCAGTCTATTCATGAGAATCATCCCACCATCTTGCAATAATTTCCATTAAATCCCATTTCTCATTTACTTCTAATAATAATTTTCCCATTTTTTTACCTGACATATATTTTTATATGTAGTTTTATAACTCATATACTTTGAGACAATTATTGCTTACAAGGACAGGTCTATGAGGCCTTCCTATCTTCATTACATTACCTTTTGTTACTCTGCTCCAAGACTAATTGAATTACTGAGGCCTTTTTGTTATCAAATATATAAGTCTCTGTGTGTTTTCTGCTGAACTTCTGAGGGGTAGTAAAAAGCTTTTTAATCACCTTGCTCCAGTACAGGTACACAGCAGTCCTGCATCTACATTCAAGAACTGCATTCCGGCTCTCCACAGATCCTGAAGCAAGCTTTCAGGAGAATCCCTAGCACCAAGCCTGAAGAGGTGAGTAACTAAATGTTGTGATCTATACATTGGCCTGTCCAGCTGGTCCCTCCTCATGAGACCCCCAAAGAAAAATTCTCTAGCGTCTGCACAACCTAGACTTATACATATTACAAAGAAAATGCAATATGCTCCACTCTGTAAATTATCCCTGCTAGCTATCACCCACCTCATTGACCTTATACCTCTGATACAAAACATGCTTACAGCCTTAACAAATGTCTAATGCACACCTAAGATAAATGCAATTATACTTACTTCCCAGAGCATATTAGACTCCTGATAAGTGGCACCCTGGAATGTCAAAATACACTAAATGATGTCCAGAATTCACTTCCATGTTTATCTTTATTACCCAATATCTACGGTCATGTGGACAAAAATTATTTCTTCTGGCATAAAGTTATGTACTTTCTCACATCACTGACGCAGCAGGTATGTGTTACTTACTGCTTGTTTGGAAAGCTTGAAATTTCATCCCTAACAAACGAGACACTTCTGACACTAGTAACAATGGTTCTCTTGGCAGCTCCAAACACCCATAATGACTAAATGGGCCTCTACATCAAGCCGTTCTTTACAACTGCTTCATAACATACTATTCAACGTTAATGTTAGATAGGAAAATTGAAGAAAAGATTCATATTGAAAAGAGGGCAGAACAACTCCTAGATAATTAGATGGATGAAGACATTATATCCTACATTATATCTGCAACTATACAACAATAACTCTTGAATCTGTTTCTAGACACATACATTTTCTTGTAAGAATACATGTTTCCAATAGCCCCATATAAGCTTAATGACCAAAAAAAACGAACACTCCTTTGGTGCTCTGTTATGTAAATTACTACTTACCGACAAGATTGAACCAACCTTCACTAAATCCCTTTTATTAGACCAAAGTATCTCTATGACTCCCTAGAGATACAGTTTGACACTGATTTATCAAGCTCAAAGTTAATATCTCTCTCTATTTCTGGATAAGGTATGCTAAGTGTATAATGTTATACACCTGAACTAAAATATTATTCTTCTTTCTATGTTGACAGAATCTCTCTATTTCCCTTCTCTTTTAGTAGTTACCTACTGATAACTTTGGCTCTATAGTCACAAGTCTATCCGCTCCCTGCCTCTAAACCCCTGGGTGACAAAATCACATCAATACTTCTATTTTTCTGCAGGCATCTTTTTTCTTTTGTCAGCTTATGATGCCTGCTTTCTCCTAAGCAGGGTGAATCCTTGTAAACAAATACATTTTCCATCACTTTTACTGCAATCACTGGCAGTGGAAGATACCACATTTCCATTGTGCAAATAGCTACAACCTATGCAATAAAATTCTCCTCCCACCACAGGAAGGTGATAAGCAGATACCAAATTAGTAGATTCCACAATAACATAATTGCAAATAAAAGTTAATATTTTAGAGGCTGTATTATTTTTTTTTTTTTTTCCATACTAAAAAAACATGTTGCACATTAAAAAATGTCTGACTAGAGTGAGCTTTAAATTTCCCTATACACTTTTTGATTGTAAAAACACCAAAATGGTTACAAATATTTAAAACTTTAAAAAATAAAACGTATACCAAACATTTACTGGTATAAATTAGACATCCAACTCTGCATAATGTTTCAGCATTCTATATCTGGCTAAATATTGGAAACTTTCTAATATGACAAATGACTAACACTTTCAGCTTCCAAAATTGTTTATTCTTTTGTATTGACCTACAGCACACATAATTTTGATAACGTCTGCAAAATTCGAATTGTTTATTACATTTTGTCAAGCAATGTCACAAACTGGATTATACATCAGCTTGCAACAGAAACACTTCCACAGCATTCATAAATTGGTTTAAATTACATCAGTACTTCAGTGTACTGTATCCGAGTAATACTTTTGTTAATTGTGTTTCTTCTGAACTTACTGACAAAGTATATTATTTATTCAAGTGAATAGTGTAATCCAAAACTAGCTATCAGGCATTTAAAAGTATGCTTTAAAGTTTAGAAAAGTACTTTTCTTTGCAGAAAAAAAGGATTATCTGAAGTCTACTATTATTTATTTTTATCCTGCAACAAAGCCATCCCTCTGACATTTTGGAGATGGTGTTGTTCTATTGTCCTCCATGCCCATATCATCAACTTTGTGGCAAATAACCCATCCCTTAACCCACTGCAAAATTAGTCATTTGCTTAATAAAGATTATTTCATAAATGAAAATACAAATTGATAATCATACAGTATCCACCTAAAAAAGAGTAAAGAAGCAGTGTTTACTCAAAAACAGGCTGAGAATTCAGAGTATCCCATGCTGAGCTACAGAATTCAAAGCCCAGGCAGTTTACACGCAATAATGGTAAAGTCCTAGTAGTACACCATTACGGTATATTCTGATATACTTGCTTACACCAGGGTCTCTGAATGCAGGCCGGTTCTACCCTACCCCAGGGCACCACATACAATTTTGTACAGAATTTACTCCTCAAGTCGCAAATGATGCAAAAAAGATAGCGTGTAACTTTGCAAACATTTTTTGTTTACCTTTACTTTAAGCTTACTTTTACTTCTGTTACATTAGAATGTACTGTGAAATTATGGTTATAGTATCTCTATTAGTGATGTTGCGGACAGTTCGCCTGAGGACTATTCGCTGTGATTTTGGCATGTTCGCGTTCGCAGCGAACGGCGAACATATGCGCTTTTCGGTTTGCCCCCTATTCTTTATCATTGAGGAAACTTTAACCCTGCACCTCACAGTCAGCAGACACATTCCAGCCAATCAGCAGCATACACTCCCTTCCAGAGCCTTCCATCTGAAGGACAGCATCCCAAAAAGCCCTTTTTAGGGCTAGAACATAATTTATTTTATTTTATAATTTTTTTCTGTGTAATCTAATTGCATATGCCTGCCTGCCAGCGTGTGTGTGTGACAGGCTAACACCTAACAGCTTATATTGTGCTCAGTGAAATAAAACAACACTTTTTTGACTGTAATCGATTGAATATCAGTTGCCCGCCTACAGGCGTGTGTGTGAAGCCTATTGCATCTACTCTGCCAACTTTTGCCAGTGCACAGTGATACGTCATATCTGGTGCAACCGTAGTGTACAGTGACATAAAACAACACTTTTTTGACTGTAATAGATTGAATAGCAATTGCCTGCCTACAGGCGTGTGTGTGAAGCCTATTGCATCTGCTCTGCCAACTTTTGCCAGTGCATAGTGATACGTCATATCTGGTGCAACCGTAGTGTACAGTGACATAAAACAACACTTTTTTGACTGTAATAGATTGAATAGCAATTGCCTGCCTACAGGAGTGTGTGTGAGGCCTATTGCATCTACTCCGCCAACTTTTGCCAGTGCACAGTGATACGTCATATCTGGTGCAACCGTAGTGCACAGTGACATAAAACAACACTTTGTTGACTGTAATCGATTGGAAATCAGTTGCCTCCCTACAGGCGTGTGTGTGAAGCCTATTGCATCTACTCTGCCAACTTTTGCAAGTGCACAGTGATACGTCATATCTGGTGCAACCGTAGTGTACAGTGACATAAAACAACACTTTTTTGACTGTAATAGATTGAATAGCAATTGCCTGCCTACAGGCGTGTGTGTGAATCCTATTGCATCTACTCTGCCAACTTTTGCCAGTGCACAGTGACACTCATATCTGGTGGCACCTTAGATTGCATGCGCAGTGTCCCAAATTTGAAGTGGGAGGACCAACCAAGGATCTTTTTCCATCTCCCGCTTCCAAAAATCCATGCCATATACACGTCCCCTGATAGTGGACGTAACAGGGATTAAACCGATAGGAATAGTACTACTTAACAGTACACACCTTATAATAATGCAGACAGAGGCAACGCGTATAATCTTCCATGCTGTGCAGTGGAAGCCCCCAGACTCTGACCTGTGTATAATATTCCATGCTGGGCAGTGGAAGCCCCCAGTCTCTGACCTGTGTATAATCTTCCATGCTGGGCAGTGGAAGCCCCCAGACTCTGACCTATGTATAATCTTCCATGCTGGGCACTGGAGGCCCCCAGACTCTGACCTGTGTATAATATTCCATGCTGGGCAGTGGAAGCCCCCAGACTCTGGGAGTCTGAAGAAGAGGAGTCAGAGGAGGAAGGTGGCTTTGAGGAGGTGGAAGACCAAACACAGCGGGCATCCCAGGGGGCTTGTTGTGACCTTTCGGGGACCCTTGGTGGCTGGGTGGAGGAAGAGACCTTCAATGACATCAGTGAGGACAAGGAACGGGACATGGCTAGCTTGGTATCCAACCTTGTGCAAATGGGGAGTTTGCGGTTGTGCAAAGGGACTGTTTGCGGTTGTTTGCGGTGCATTAAACGGGGAGATTGGTCTGTTACTGTGAAGCGGGTGTAACCCTTACACTACCTGATCGATACAACATCATACCTGATGTTTTAAAGCATGTTATTCCAAACAATTTAGGAATGTTAGGGGATTTATGCCCTTTATGGCTTAAAACCAGACTCTGCATCAACTATGTAATTTTCCGTGGGAGTTTTGCCATGGATCCCGCTCCGGCATGCCACAGCCCAGGTGTTAGTCCCCTTGAAACAACTTTCCCATCACTATTGTGGCCAGAAAGAGTCCCTGTGGGTTTTGAAATTTGCCTGTCCATTGAAGTCTATGGCGGTTCGCCGTTGTTCGCCCGTTCTCGAACATTTGATGAAGTTCGCGTTCGCTGTTCGAGAACCCAAAATTTTATGTTCGCGACATCACTAATCTCTATATTTTGACTTGTAAAAATAAAACTTGACCACACTGAAATTATAGATAATAGTTCAATTTTTCTGTAATTTATATGAGATTCAAAATCAATGGGCTTGCACAGGGCACCGGAACAGTGTTTAGCTGGTCATGCCATCGGGTGATTCCAGTGATACTGATAAATGCTTTGAACGTTTTTTTAAAACTGTATGTTTTCAAATTTTTCTCTAGTACGTCTAGGCATACAGAAACGACTGCACTGTATATGCCATGTAACTCTGCATTAATTCTTTCCTTTTTCAAAAGACACCTTTTAATTATATAACTATATGTTAGAATTGTATGTAATAATTAAAAAATCTTATTTGTGCAGAAAAAAAAGATAATGGGATCTACCAATTTATTTTCTTCAAAGAATCATTCAGTTTCTATTTTTGGCTTCATGTATTATTTGCAAGTAAATAGCCCATGGCTGCACATTCTTATAAGGAATCTGTCTTATAGGCTTTCTATTCAAAGAAGACCATTTTTTTAAGAGTTTACTTTTTACAATACATTGCCTTTTTGTAAACTGGTATACCCATTTGCTCTAGCAAGTACACATTATAATGCCATAAATTTCTCTTTACTTACATAGTTACATAGTAATTGTGGTTAAAAAAAATTTTTAGTCCATCAAATTCTACAGATCTCTTCTGATCTGCAATATGCAGATCAATTGTTAATTGATCCAGAGGAAGACAAACAGAAAAAAACAGTGAAACTTTGCCAATTGTCTCAAAAGCTCCTTCCTGACCCCAGATACTGGCGATCTGACTCCTCCCGGGATCAATACTCCCTCTCTAATGATCCAGGTTAACCCTGGATGCCCTTTTTATTTAAGAATATAGCCAATCCCTTTTTAAAGTTATCTAACAAATCCACTGCCACCGCCTCTTTTGGTAGATAATTCCACAGATGAACCACCTTTACTGTGAAGAATACTTTTCTTTCTTTAAGGTGAAATCTTTTTACATCTAATCTCAAAGGATGTCCTCTTGTCAGTTTAAAGCCTCATGGCACAAAAAGCTCACTTCACAAAGCCTTGTATTGACCGTGGATATATTTATATAAGGTAGTCATATCCCCTCATATCCCCTCTAAGACACCTTTTTTCGAGAGAAATTATTTTTAATTTGGTTAGTCTTTCTTCATAACTCAGGCCCTTCATTCCCCTTATTAGTTTTGTTGCTCTTCTCTGTACTGTTTTCAGCTCTAAAATTTCCTTTTTATGTAGTGTGCCCAAAATTGTGATCCATATTCCAAATGAGGACGTACTAGGAATTTGTATAGTGGCAGAATTATATTTGCTTCCCTTGCTTCTATACCCTTCTTAATACATGCTAATATTTTACTTACCTTTGCAAATGCTGCTTGGCATTGAGCACTGTTACCTAGGTGGTTGTCCATAAGTACTCCCAAATCCCTTTCAATATCTGATACCCCTAGATTTGCTCCATTAAGAATATCAATTGCATGGCTTTTTTTCCTTCCCAGATGCACAACTATACATATATTCGTAATAAATCTCATCTGCCATTTAGTCGCTCAGTTCTCTAATTTATGCAAATCCCTTTGGAGGGAAAGTACATAATTATCTGATTTAATTACCTTGCACAACTTAGTGTCATCAGCCAGAACGGATGCAATACTTTCCAGTCCTACGTTCATAAAAAAAGGAGAGGACCTAATACTGAACCCTGAGGAACCCCACTTACACCTTAGTCCAATCTGAGTATGTTCCACTTACAACAACCCTTTGCTTCCTGTCTTTTAGCCAGCTCTCAATCAATGAGCAGATATTTACTGCAATTCCTGTATCCCTTAGTTTGCTCAATAGTCTCCCATGTGGCACTGTATCAAAAGCATTTGCAAAATCTAAAAAGACTACAACCACTGAGTTGCCTTGCTCCAAGTTCCTACTAACCCTGTCATAGAAACTAATTAGGTTTGTATGACATGACCTATCCCTCATAAATCTGTTTTGATTCCTACTTATAATCTTGTTTAAATAGACATATTATTGTATTCTGTCCCTTATTGACCCTTCTAAAAGCTTTTCCACTACAGAAGTGAGACTTACAGGTCTATCATTTCCTGGATTTGTTCTTGCTCTCTTCTTAAATATAGCTATCACCTCTGTTTTTCTCCAGGCATCTGGTAGAGACCCTGTGTTGAGTGAATCTTGAAAAATTAGATATAATGGTTTATTACAGAACCTAGTTCCCTCCATACCCTTGGCTGTATTCTATCAGAACCTGGGGCCTAATTAATATTTGTTTTTGCCAACTTCTTTTGGATTTCTTCCTGCGTTAACCAATTATTTAGTGAAGGTAGTGTGGCCCCATTTTGTTGAAGTGTCCTAACCACTGGTACCGATTTAGAAGAAAATAACCTATTTAGCTCATCTGCCTTTTTCTGGTCACTAATTGTTAGACATCCTGTTTCACATTGTAATGTTCCTATAGCTTCCTTCCGTGCCTTCTTCCCATTAATATATATAAAACATATTTTAGGGTTAGTCATACTCTCCTTTGCAACTAACTTTTAATTTTCTGTTTTAACCAGTCTAATATCACTTTTGCAAGTCTTGGTCACTTCCTTGTACTCACATAAAGCAGTCTCTGTCCCCTCTTTTTTGTAAATGTTTAAATGGCTGTTTTCACTCCTCATCTTCATCTTTAAGTCATTGTTAAGCCACATGGCTTGTGATTTACTCCTTCTACTTTTATTTCCACGTGGTATATGGTGATAAGTATGTATATTTAGTAAGGATTTGATCATTGTACATTTATGTCCAGTATTTTTACCTGTCAGTTCTCTTTCCCAGTCTATACGTTGTATTGCTGCCCTTAGACCGTTCAAATCTGTTCTTTTAAAATTTAGAGTTTTTGTTAGCCCCTCAACAGTTATGTTTTTTTAATTCAATCTCAAATGAGACTGTGTTGTGATCACTGTTTCCCAAAGGTTGCCCTATTTCAACATTTGATACTATATCAATATTATTTGTGATAACTAAATCCAAGATAGCCTCATTTCTAGTAGTTTCTTATATAACCTGGACCAGATAATGATCCCTGAGTGTATTCAATAACCTGCTCCCCTTAGCTGAACTGCTGGTCTCAATCATCCAGTTTATTTCAGGGTAGTTCAAATCTCCCATTATTAAAACTTACCCATGCTTAGCTGCATTTCCAATCTGTAACCACAACTGCAGTTTCTCACTTTCAATTATATTTGGGGGTTTATAGCATACTCCTACTAATATTCTTTTGGAATTTTCTGCTCCGCTATTTACCTCTACCCACAAACATTCACCATTAATCCTAGTTCAACCATAAATATCTTCTCTGACTATAGGCTTAAATTCAGGCTTAACAAACAGACACATTACTCCTCCTCTTTTACCATTGCCCCTATCTTTCCTAAATAAGTTATAACCATCCAGATTTCCAGTCCAGTCATGAGATTCATCCCACCACATTTCAGTCATGCCTATTAAATACCATTTCTCATTAACTGTTAATACTCTCCCATTTTTCCTGGCAAACTACTGGCATCAGTAAGCATACACTTTATGTTATGATTCTGTAGTTCTGAAGTGCCTGCCACTGTACATGAGTTACTTAACAATACCTCCCTATTGACTATACTAACCCTCACCCATCTCCCCCATGACTAGTTAATTCATTTCTTATCCCCTCTACACTTTCTACCCCATTATTTCTATCTAGTCCCCCCAACCTATTAGTTTAAAAACTCCCCCAGCCGTTCTACTATTCATTCCCCAAGCACTCCAGCTCCCTCTTCTTTATGGTGCAATCCCTCACTGCTGTAGAGATTGTACCCAAGTAAGAAGTCAGCCCAGTGCTCTAAAAACCCAAACCCCTCCTTAATGCACCACTTTTTTAGCTATGCATTAACCTCCCTAAGCTCTTTCTTTCTCCCTGGACTAACATGTGGCACTGGTAGAATCTCAGAAAATACTACCTTGGAGATCCTTGCCTTAAGCTTATTAACTCATTCTATAAAAATCATTTTTTAGGACTCTCCATCTTCCACTAACTTTGTCATTGGTACCAATATGTACCAAGACCGCCGGTTCATTTCCAGCCCCTCCCAATAAATTATCTACCCGATCTACAACATGCCGAACCCTAGCACGCGGGAGACAGCAAACTGGTCTGGGCGACAAATCACCCCGTCTACCTTCCTAATAATAGAGTCCCCTACCACCAAAACATTTCTCTTGCTCTGCCTATGCTTCTCTCCCACTACTTCAGTAGAGCTGTTTTTCCGGCTGTTAAATAGAACAGCTCTATCTGGCATTGCCATTCCTGAATGGACATCCCCAACAGTTTCACTCAATCTGGCAAATCTGTTGGTGTGTGCCAACTCAGAACTGTCCCGCTTCCTGCTACTGCCCCCCCTGCTTCCTCTTGTAACTGTAACCCAGCTACCTCCCTGGACATACTCACTAGCCCCATTTCCACCCTCCATTCTAGGCCCAGCTAAACTGTGCTCAGTGAGCACCAGCTCCCTTTCCATTGGAGCAATATCAGTAAGTGCTGCAATTCTCCTCTCCAGTTCTCCAATTTGTGCTGCAAGATAGCAACATGCTCACACCTGCCACAGAGGTATGGACTCTGGATCAGCTGTTCCAACAGTTCATACATGTAACAGGATGTACACTGAGTGAGGTTGTCACTGGACTGACTCATAATTAATAATTACAGTGGGGAAAAAGTTGTAAAAAGCACTTCAATGTGCTCCCCTTTTCTTTGAACTCCCTCCTTTTATTTAAACTCCTACACTTATACTAGAATTGCACTTAGGATCACCTGCATAGTTCAGAGCTTCATGGTTCTAATGACAGATGTAAAGAATAGTTAATAATGACTTGCACCAGGTCCTAGATCTGAAAGCAGAATTATATTAGGTACCGGGGTCAAAAAGAATTAGAAGGCCAGGGGAAGGCAGTAGACAACTATAAGTCAAAAATCCAGAGAGGGCAGGAGCTGGTGATAGTCACAGAGTAGGAAGTCTGGGTCAAATCCAATAACAAAATCATGGCAGACAGAACAGAACACCTGTAGATAGAAACATTGCTTGGACATGGAAGCTAGAAAATTGTACCTCTTTATGTCCACTTTTGCTCCACAGTTGGCACTGGCTTCATCATTCAATGTCAAGCGGCCACATAGAGGTGTGGTACTACGTTTAATACACACTGTGCCACTACTGCATTAAGGCTCAACACCAAGGGATGATGTTTATTAGGAACAATGCACAGTTTATATCTCCCTAATACAATGTTGTACATTATCAGTCATAGCTCTTCATTGTGCATGCTATAAATACATGATTTAATTGTCCTTTTAAATTTTTTATATTGTGTATGCAAAGGATGTTTGTTGAAAAATAATTGTTAATTTCAAAACATTCTATATTACAAAAGGGGAAACTAATTAAAAATTGCAGCCCAGACCTATTGGGGATATCTTTTCTTGAACTCTAAATGCATTAATGTCTTGTAACTAACATTATATAATACACAAATACACAAATTTTCTTCATGCGTCACCAAAGACTCTGACACAACTAAAATTGTAATTTACTGATAAAAAACAATTTCTTAAATAAGGTATAAGACAGTAATTCTTTATTTTTTTTTCTTCATATTGAATATTATTGATGTGCATGTTTATAATTCTGTAATAGAGCTTTATGCCTTTTCATAATTATGATCCACATGACTAATTAACCAATTAGAAAACATTAAACTGTAACTATTCTTAAATCTGTAAAAATAATTAAGTTTTCAATAATTGTAATTAAACGTCCATTGTGTATGGTTTTGAAAAGCTTCTTTGCCAGCACAGACTATTTCTATAACGAGACAAGTTATTAATAGATTAATAATTTCTATACCAGATATGCATTTCATACTCCCATAATCAGCTAATTATCTTATTTGAAAAGGCCAAATCATTAAATATAAAACTTAGCAGCAGTAGGTTAAGATTTCCCAGCTGTCAGAAGATTTGTTGTTGATGGTATAAATATCTGTATGTAACGAGGAGGCAATTAATTTCAATTTACATGTATAACAGCTAGCTGCAGATTGCGGAGCTTTCTGGATCAGATATCACCAGAAAAAGGGGAGCCCATTAGACTGATTCAGTAAAACTCAGGTTAGCACTGACTATCACCACATTCATTTTTTCTAATCTTATTTTGTGCTTTAAGGATTACTTATCTTTTAATAGGTTACCAAAATGTTATAGCTTGTACGGGAATAAAATCTGATAAATAAAATGTTGCGTTTTTTTCAATTTAGCTCTGAAAAATATTGTTTGTGTACATTTGTGCTAAAATGCTCCATCAGAGCACTATTTTGAATCCCTTTTTAGTATTACATGATTTATTATAGGGATATGAAATTCAAAGGTTTGAATAACATGTTTTTAAATGAGTTATTAGCTTGCTTTTGAGTGCTTTAAATGTTTTTTGCAATGCAGTTTTGCAGCACTGTCAGAACTTTTTGACAACTTTTGATCTGAATGTGTAAGCTGCAGCTGGGGTTGTTCTCTGCCACTTTTTGATTTCATAGGTCAGATCTACACCAGTCAGGCACTGGAGCACACAGCAGGGCATCTGCTACAGATGTCCCGTCCCTAATTATGCAAAGGGGCAGAGCTAATAAGTACAGTATATTGGGCAGAAACCTTTAAAACTTTAAAGTATAACTACAAGCAGCATTACAAAATGTAATCATTGTAAATCAAGTATACTTCTTTAACACCCACCAATAGTCAGTAGATAATTAGTAGCCCTTGATAAGAAGATTTAAAGAGCTCAATTATTTAGTAAACCCACTTAAAATGTTTAACAGCATCAACCAACTGCAATTTTATTTATTTATGCAGTTACTAGGATGTTTACTGTAAAGGACCCCTTTTTCAAGTTTTTGAAGCTTAGCCCATTAAAGGACAGACGGCTTGGCTCCTGCCACTCCATTGTATTGTAATTTGCTTTATCCCATTGTTGGCAGATAATCTAAGTACATCTCTGATGTGCAAAACAGGATATGCTAAGTTTGCAGTGAGCAGATGCCTCTATTGAATTGTTATCTGTTCTGTCCCATTGGTTGCCCAGATAAGCTGATTACCTCACCCATGTGCTAGGCAGCTGGAGACGACAGGATGCGTATTAGAAGGTAGCCTTATTGTTCTCAGGTGCCAGCCATCAAGGTACTGCTAGACCCCATGTGGGATTATCTTCTGTAATTGTTTGCCACATCCTCTCATTGTTATAATGTGTACACCCCTTGTATCTAACTGCTATAAATATTGTTCACTTTCCAAAAATAAAACAGTTCACTTCTGGAGACATTTAGAAATTGTGTGTGCCCCTGTTCTCCTGGATGGCTGCAAGGAGGTACTGGGAGACTCTGGGGATCCTGCTGGGGTAGGTTTGATTGTAACAAGTCTTATCAAGCCCCATAAGAAGAAGCAAATCAAAAATCTCTTGGTAGCCTGGAAATGTTGATCCCTGATGGAGAAACCCGGATTGATACAGAAGCCAGGTATCAGGGTGCTGGTGCCAAGATTTCTAAGAACCCAAACGGTCCTTGTGGGTAGTTAACCTGTAGTCTATAGCAGGTGGCCCTAGGCAGTAATAGACCCTACGGCCTGATCGTCACCTTTACTGTGTCATGGTAAAGGACCACTGTACTTCAAGAATTATGCTTGTGAAGTTTGTAACAAAATAACATCATTTACAGCTGTATAAGCCATTTATAGAATACAATTTAAAAAAAAATCTGATCTGGACCCATAGCTTATACCGAACGTATTTAGCTTTGAAGGAGCCGTAATATGACTAAACATGTTACATAGATGCTACATTTACATATTGTGTGGTCCTGTAGGATTAACACTACATTCCTTTGGGGAATTCAACCCTATGTGTCTCATATATATTTGGAGCTAGTGTAGATTTAATTTAACCTTACATTTCTAAATTATTTTATTTTATAGTTAGATATGAGACTACAATGAACAGTAATAAAATAAAGCCATCGGGAATTTTCAATACCAATACATGAAAATCAATTATATCTTCTAAGATATAGAGAATGTACTCATACATTATCAAAACACATATCCATAAGTAGCAGTAGACTTCAAGAAAATAAGGAAGCACATTTTAGGAACCTACCTCACACACAAAAAACAGGGTAACAATTGAAACAAACCAAGCTCAAAATGTTTGTTTTATTAAAAAAAGAATGGTTATATACAATATAAGTTTTCAATGTGATACTCTAACAAAAAAGTATGTGGGCACTTGATTTATACTGTATAAAAGCATGCTATAAACTGCTACATGGATGTTACTCAAAATGTTATTATGAAATAGAATTTAGTTGATATATCCCTTGTTTCTTTATAATTGTCAGGATAAGAATTTATTTCGGTTTTACAAGGCCCTATTCAATTAAAAACAAACACAGAATAAGGAGTTGGTGCTCACTGAGCACAGTTTAGCTGGGCCTAGCATGGAGAGTGGAGCTGGGACTAGTGAGGATGTTCAGGGAGGTAGCTGGGTTACAGTTAGAAGGGGAATCAGGGGAGACAGGCCAGTTCTGAGTTGGCAAACACCAACAGATTTGCCTGATTGAGTGAAACTGTTGGCGATGTCCATTCGGGAATGGCAATGCCAGATAGAGCTGTTTCCTCTAACAGCCTGGAGAACAGTTCTACTGGAGGAGTGGGAGGGCAGAATAGGCAGAGCAACAGACAGGTTTTGGTGGTAAGGGACTCTATTATTAGGAAGGTAGACAGGGTGATTTGTCACCCAGATCCCAGAAATTGAACAGTTTGCTGTCTCCCGAGTGCTCAGGTTCTGCATGTTGTGGATCAGGTAGATAAATTATTGGGAGGGGCTGGAAATGAACCGGCAGTCTTGGTACATATTGGTACCAATGACAAAGTTAGTGAAAGATGGAGTGTCCTAAAGAATGATTTTAGAGAACTAGGGAATAGGCTGAAGGCAAGGACCTCCAAGGTAGTATTTTCTGTCCAGGTAGGCAGTAGGAGCTTAGGGAGGTTAATGCGTGGCTAAAGATGTGGTGCACTAAGGAGGGGTTTGGGTTTTTTGAGCACTGGGCAGACTTCTCACTTCAGTACAATCTCTACAGTAGGGATGGATTGCACCTTAATGATGAGGGAGCTTTTGTGCTAGGGGATAGGATGGTAGAAAGGCTGGAGGAGTTTTTAAACGAGGGGCTGCATTTGCGGAGGTGGAGGCTCTACGGCTTATCACAAGTGGTTACAAACACACACACTTTAACAAAATAGATCTAACACTTTAACAAAATAGATCTAACACACAATCAATAAATACGAACTTTCACAAAAACATACAAACTTTTTTTACGGACTTAGCCCCAAAAAATATGAGACGCGGGGAAAAAAAACATTACGAACTCGCAAAATTACAACCTTAATGGCCGAACCATGAAAACACATGTAAACATTAAAAACACAATAAATACGAGGCTACAGGAGCCTTAAAACAACACCAAAACAACACCTAGCACAGACAGATTTTCCAAAAAGCCATACGAGGTAAAGATACAATTTTTGCAATGACGCTAAATCAGCCACACATGCGTACCACATACAGATTCGCCGCCATTTTACAACACTAACTTACACTCGCGCACGCAGCCTATTTAAACTACACACTGCACACATTGCTGACACTTACACCTCAGCTCCACAACACTGCAAACCTACATTGTATGCTGCAGGAACATCGAAACAGATTGTCAGCTCTTCAGCACAGTGCTTCCTGCCTATATTACTTTCAAATAGGTAAAGCATATTCATTTATTATTTTTTTAATTATTTCATTGGCATACAAAAATACATATACACAAAAAAAAAAACAACTATCAAAATAAACAGAAAAGACATTTACTGCGCGCCTCACAACGAGCGCCAACGCTGCTCATAGCACACAAACTACACCAAGCGACAGGCTTGCAATAAGCGCAAAAAGCAGATCAGCGCAGACCTTACAATGACAGCAAAAGCGCCTCTAATAAAAAAGAAAAAACATCCAACAGCCTCGCAATGTGTGCCGAAGGTCCTCAGGTTAAAAAACGGTTTACATTATGTCTCAAACAGCATTCCCTGGCTTACAATTTCAAGCACGTCATTTTTTGACGGGCAATTCGCTAGTATAGTAATAAATGTTGAAATAGGGCAAACTTTGAGAAACAATGATCAAAACAGTCTCATTTGAGATTGAATAAAAAAATTTTTTTAAGGGGCCAACAAAAACTCTTTTTAACAGTTTTTAACAGTCTAAGGGCAGCAATACAAAGTGTAGAATGGGACAAAGAACAGGCAGGTAAAAATACTGAACATAAATGGACAACATTTAAATCCTTACTAAATATTCATACAGTACTTATCACCATATACCAAGTGGGAATAAAAGTAAAAGGAGTAAATCACATCCAATGTGGCTTACAATGATTTAAAGATACAGAGTAAAAAAACAGGCATTTAAATTATACAAACAAGAGGGGACAAAGACTGCTTTACGCGTGTACAAGGAAATCAACAAGGCTTGCAAAAGGGCTATTAGACTGGCTAAAATAGAAAATTAAAAATGAATTGCAAAAGAGAGTAAGACTAACCCTAAAATATTTTTTAAGTATATTAATGGGAAGAAGGCCAGGAAGGAATCTATAGAAACATTACAATGTGACACAGGCAGTCTGAAAATTAGTGACCAGGAAAAGGCAGATAAGCTAAATAGGTTATTTTCTTTGGTATACACAAGGGAGGTACCAGTGGACATAATGGGGCTACACTACCTTCACCAAATAACTGGTTAACGCAGGAAGAATTCCAAAATAGGTTGAAAAAAATAAATGTTAATAAAGCCCTGGGTCCTGATGGATTACATCCCAGGGTACAGAGGGAACTGGGTTCTGTAATAGCCAAACCGTCACCCTTCACTCAACACAGGGTCTCTACCAGATGACTGGAGAAAAGCAGATGTGATACCTATATTTAAAAAGGGAGCAAGAGCAAATCCGGGGAATTATAGACCAGTGAGCCTCACTTCTGTAGTGGGACAGCTTTTAGAAGGGTTAATAAGGGAAAATATACAAGAATATGTCTATTTGTACAGGATTATAATAGGAGTCAACATGGATTTATGACGGATAGGTCATGTCAAACAATTCTAATTAGTTTCTATGAGGAGGTTAGTTGGAACTTGGATCAAGGCAACTCAGTGGATGTAGTGTATTTGGATTTTGCAAAGGCTTTTCATACATTTCCACATGGGAGACTATTGTGCAAACTAAGGGATACAGGAATTGCAGTAAATATCTGCTCATGGATTGAGAACTGGCTAAAAGACAGGAAGCAAAGGGTTGTTGTAAATGGAACATACTCCGATTGGACTAATGTGGTAAGTGGCGTTCCTCAGGGTTTAGTATTAGGTCCTCTCCTTTTTAACATATTTATTAATGATTAAGAGGTTGTCGGGATTAATACAACATATTATTTTCTAAATACTATAGAATAATGAATTTTGAGTTCAGAATCAATTTATAGACACATATTCCTTTTTATAAAATAACATTTATTGAAAATGTAATGTATCAAATCAAATGCAAATAAAACAAAATATAACCAGCCAGATATTAAAAGAAAATTAATCCATCATATTGTATAACTTATTATTTTATGACATCTTCTATACAATCCTTAAATCTCAATATAAAAGTTTATCTCAATCACATGTACAATAAAACCTGGAATAGCAACCCAAAGAATAAAATCAGATAAATCAATTAATAAGAATTCACCCAAAATAACGTTTAACATGTACTAATAATGTCTAATTATAGTATAATATAACTATACAGGAATGTATTAAATATAACACAATTATGGTAAAGTATTTTATAATATAATTGATAAGTAAAATTAATTTATCTGTAAAGAAAAATGAGATATCAAATTTTGTACTAAAATTTATATCCGGATTTATAAATTTCAATGACAAAATTAAATCTAAATAACTTTTTGGTAAGAAATAAACCAAACAGAGAAATTATGGTAATGGTTTTCAATTATATCATAAAATAAATGGCCAAAATATTTGAGCTTCAGCCTCATGATAATACCTTCTAGTGAACAGTTTGTCTTGATTTCCTGAAGTGTTGATTTATTGGATCTTCTTGTAGTCCACGGGACTCTAAGCAGTCTTCTCCAATACCACAATTCAAAGGTGTCAATTCTACTGCACTCAGACTTCTTTGTGGTCCATTTCTCACATCCGTATGTTACTACTGGGAATACCATAGTTCAAACTATGTGGACCTTTGTTGATAGTTTAATATCTTTACTTTTTACTAGCTTGTCCAAGCTTGCCTTTGCTTTCCTCTCCAGAAGCAAACATCTTTTAATTTCATGACTACAGTCACCATCTGCAAAGATCTTGGATCCAAGGAAAATAAATCTGTCACTGCCTCTACTTCTTCCCCATCTATTTGCCAGGAAGTGAGATTGCCATTTGCCCTGATCCTCCTCACTTTCAGCCATCAGAGTAGTATCATTGACGTATCTGAGATTGTTAATATTCTTTCCAGTAATATTGATTCCGGCTTTGGATTCATCCAGTCCAGCCTTACACATGATGTATTCTGCATATAAGTTGAATAAATAAGCTGACAATATACAACCTGGTCGCATTCCTTTTCTGATCTTGAACCATTGTGTTGTCCCATGTCCAGTTCTGACCGTCGCTTCTTGGTCGACATACAGATTTTTTAGGAGGAGGATGAGATGATCTTGTACTCGGATCTCTTTAATAGTGATGTCGAAAACCTAAAATTTTCGTTTCGCGATATGCAAACGCGAACCGGCGCAAATGTTCGCGAACCGGCGAACATCGGCGAACCACCATAGACTTCAATGGAAAGGCGAATTTTAAAACCCACAGGGACTCTTTCTGGCCACAATAGTGATGGGAAAGTTGTTTCAACGGGACTAACACCTGCACTGTGGCATGCCGGAGGGGGATCCATGGCAAAACTCCCATGGAAAATTACATAGTTGATGCAGAGTCTGGTTTTAAGCCATAAAGGGCATAAATTACCTAACATTCCTAAATTGTTTGGAATAACGTGCTTTAAAACATCAGGTATGATGTTGTATCGATCAGGTAGTGTAAGGGTTAGGCCCGCTTCACAGTGACAGACCAAACTCACCGTTTAACGCACCGGAAAAAAACCGCAAACAGTCCATTTGCACAACCGCAAACTCCCCATTTGCACAAGGTTGGATACCAAGCTAGCCATGTCCCGTTCCTTGTCCTCACTGATGTCATTGAAGGTCTCTTTCTCCACCCAGCCACGTACAACACCAAGGGTCCCCGAAAGGTGACAACAAGCCCCCTGGGACGCCTGCTGTGTTTGGTCTTCCACCTCCTAAAAGCCACCTTCGTCCTCTGACTCCTCTTCTTCAGACTCCTCTCACTGCATTGCCTCTCTCTGCATTATTATAAGGTGTGTTAAGTAGTACTACTCTTATCAGTTTAAAACCTGTTACAGCACATATCAGGGGGCGTGTATAAGGCCTGGATATTTAGAACCAGGAGATGGAAAAAGATGCTTTGTTGGTCGTATCACTTCAATTTTGGGGCACGGCACGTGCAGTCAAAGGTGCCACCAGATAGGAGTGACGTGTTTGTAAGTACTACTCTTATCAGTTTAATACTTGTTACGTCACCTATCAGGGGGCGTGTATAAGGCCTGGATTTTTAGAACCGGGAGATGAAAAAAGATGCTTTGTTGGTCGTATCACTTCAATTTTGGGGCACGGCACGTGCAGTTAAAGGTGCCACCATATAGGAGTGACGTGTTTGTAAGTACTACTCTTATCAGTGTAATACTTGTTACGTTACCTATCAGGGGGCGTGTATAAGGCCTGGATTTTTAGAACCAGGAGATGGAAAAAGATGCTTTGTTGGTCGTATCACTTCAATTTTGGGGCACGGCACGTGCAGTCAAAGGTGCCACCAGATAGGAGTGACGTGTTTGTAAGTACTACTCTTATCAGTTTAATACTTGTTACGTCACCTATCAGGGGGCGTGTATAAGGCCTGGATTTTTAGAACCGGGAGATGGAAAAAGATGCTTTGTTGGTCGTATCACTTCAATTTTGGGGCACGGCACGTGCAGTCAAAGGTGCCACCAGATAGGAGTGACGTGTTTGTAAGTACTACTCTTATCAGTTTAATACTTGTTACGTTACCTATCAGGGGGCGTGTATAAGGCCTGGATTTTTAGAACCGAGAGATGGAAAAAGATGCTTTGTTGGTCGTATCACTTCAATTTTGGGGCACGGCACGTGCAGTCAAAGGTGCCACCAGATAGGAGTGACGTGTTTGTAAGTACTACTCTTATCAGTTTAATACTTGTTACGTTACCTATCAGGGGGCGTGTATAAGGCCTGGATTTTTAGAACCAGGAGATGGAAAAAGATGCTTTGTTGGTCGTATCACTTCAATTTTGGGGCACGGCACGTGCAGTCAAAGGTGCCACCAGATAGGAGTGACGTGTTTGTAAGTACTACTCTTATCAGTTTAATACTTGTTACGTTACCTATCAGGGGGCGTGTATAAGGCCTGGATTTTTAGAACCAGGAGATGGAAAAAGATGCTTTGTTGGTCGTATCACTTCAATTTTCGGGCACGGCACGTGCAGTCAAAGGTGCCACCAGATAGGAGTGACGTGTTTGTAAGTACTACTCTTATCAGTTTAATACTTGTTACGTCACCTCACCTATCAGGGGGCGTGTATAAGGCCTGGATTTTTAGAACCGGGAGATGGAAAAAGATGCTTTGTTGGTCGTATCACTTCAATTTTGGGGCACGGCACGTGCAGTCAAAGGTGCCACCAGATAGGAGTGACGTGTTTGTAAGTACTACTCTTATCAGTTTAATACTTGTTACGTTACCTATCAGTGGGCGTGTATAAGGCCTGGATTTTTAGAACCAGGAGATGGAAAAAGATGCTTTGTTGGTCGTATCACTTCAATTTTGGGGCACGGCACGTGCAGTCAAAGGTGCCACCAGATAGGAGTGACGTGTTTGTAAGTACTACTCTTATCAGTTTAATACTTGTTACGTTACCTATCAGGGGGCGTGTATAAGGCCTGGATTTTTAGAACCAGGAGATGGAAAAAGATGCTTTGTTGGTCGTATCACTTCAATTTTGGGGCACGGCACGTGCAGTCAAAGGTGCCACCAGATAGGAGTGACGTGTTTGTAAGTACTACTCTTATCAGTTTAATACTTGTTACGTCACCTATCAGGGGGCGTGTATAAGGCCTGGATTTTTAGAACCAGGAGATGGAAAAAGATGCTTTGTTGGTCGTATCACTTCAATTTTGGGGCACGGCACGTGCAGTCAAAGGTGCCACCAGATAGGAGTGACGTGTTTGTAAGTACTACTCTTATCAGTTTAATACTTGTTACGTTACTTATCAGTGGGCGTGTATAAGGCCTGGATTTTTAGAACCAGGAGATGGAAAAAGATGCTTTGTTGGTCGTATCACTTCAATTTTGGGGCACGGCACGTGCAGTCAAAGGTGCCACCAGATAGGAGTGACGTGTTTGTAAGTACTACTCTTATCAGTTTAATACTTGTTACGTTACCTATCAGGGGGCGTGTATAAGGTCTGGATTTTTAGAACCAGGAGATGGAAAAAGATGCTTTGTTGGTCGTATCACTTCAATTTTGGGGCACGGCACGTGCAGTCAAAGGTGCCACCAGATAGGAGTGACGTGTTTGTAAGTACTACTCTTATCAGTTTAATACTTGTTACGTCACCTATCAGGGGGCGTGTATAAGGCCTGGATTTTTAGAACCGGGAGATGGAAAAAGATGCTTTGTTGGTCGTATCACTTCAATTTTGGGGCACTTTGTGACATTAGCTTCTTACGCTCAAACATGTCCTTTACAGGCACCTGACTATGGGCAGATGAGCAGGAACTGCTCAAGGCGAGAGACGGAGTGGCGGATGGTTGAGAGGGGGCAAGGAGGACAGCAGTGTTTGATGTGGCTTATGATGCTGCACCAGGAGGAGGATAGCGGCTTTGAGTTTGTGTGCTGCTTGTACTCATGTGTTGGTCTGGAGTCACCCAAACATTAGGTCTCAACCTGTAGAGGATAAGGGAACCAGGCTACCCTAGACCTCATTCATCATTACAGGTTTTGACAGATCGGTACTATGCGTCCAAGCTACTGTGACAACAGATATGAGTGGCACTGTGCACTTGCAGAAGTTGGATAGAGTAGACGCTGTAGGTCTGACACACACGCTTGCAGACAACTAACTGCTATGCAATCTATTACAGTAGAAAAAATGTTTTTGGTTTTAAATGTACACTACTGTTACACCAGATATGAGTGGTGTGTTAAGTAGTACTACTCCTATCAGTTTAATCCCTGTTATGTGCCTTTTTTGGGGGTTTGGTTGTTGAAGCCACAGTGCAGCACCAGAGGCCAGAAAAATTAGGCAATCTGACAGATTTGAAGTGTTTTTGCAAAGAAGAGTGGGCAAATCTTCAAAAGTCACAATGTGCCATGCGGATAGACTTATCCCCAAAAAGACTGAGTGCTGTAATAACATCACAAGGGGCTTCAACAAAGTATTAGTTTAGGGGTGTGCATACTTATGCAACCATGTGATTTTCTTTTTTGATTTTTTCTTCACTCTTCTTAACTGATTTCAGTTAGTTTCTCAACTGAGTTGTACAGTTTATAGGTCAGATTAAAGGTGGAAAAAGTTCAGAAATGGTTTATCTTGGTCTAATTTTTTGACAGCACAGAAACATGACATTCTAACAGGGGTGTGTAGACTTTAGACCTTTTTGATCCACTGTACCGATATATGTTGCTCATTTCAGACAAACGTCTTCACTGTTCTTTCCCTACATATGAAACGAGCTACTCATCTGACTAATGATGTAGGAATCTCACATAGATTACACATTAATGCATCTTTGGAGAGCCAAATGTGGTGTTTTACCTTGGACGCAGTCCCAAGCTCATCCACGAGGTGATTTGTTCCACCAGGACACGTGCGCTGTGGATCGTAATTAGTTATCACCGCTTACCTATCTGCTGTATTCTGGAAAGAGATAGGCCGATATTAATAAAGTGATTGATGTGTTATTTGTGTCCTTCAGCATACGTGGCCATATTATTACACAAATACTCACTATGTAGCTCACATTGATGTAGCAGTTCTGTTGCTGGTCATGTTTTTCCATGTCTAGGTTGTTGAAAGAAGAGTTGACACACAACAGCAGCTCTGTAATGTTAATATGATGTTAGGATTACAGTCACAAATTAGACAAAGTATGTGTGTATGGTATTTATCTACGACATTTTGATCCCATTTCATGTGGTTTGGCAGGATCAGACAATGTGAACAATCCTGGTCCGTAGAGGTTGTAGGTGACTTTAAAAAGGGATTGGGTATCTTTTTACATTACAAAACCAAACAGGCATTAGGGGCTATCCTGGATAAATAGAGAGGGAGTATTGATCCCGGGATGAATACGATCACCAGTATCTGGGGTCAGGAAGGAATGTTATATTTTTCTGCCCTGTGTAGACAATTGGCAAAGCTTCACATTTTGTTGTTCGGTGACTTCCTCTGGATCAATTAACAATAATTCTGCGTATTGCAGATCATAGATCTATAGAGGTTGAACCTGATGGACTAAAGTCTTTTTTCAATCTAAATTACTAGATAACAATGTAACGTGGGGCATATATACATTGACATAGTGGGATATATAATCCACTCAAATTATCTATGCCATTGATGTTTATAACCGTCAGTACTTAAGATGTGTATGGGAATGTGTGCTTACTTACCTGTAACTGATCATGTGGCTTGTTCCAGTGTACAAACATCGACAACGTCAGGGAACTCTCCTCTACTGTGGACTGGTTGGAATTCTGTATGACAAGGGCGATGGATAGAGGTGGATTTGGGAGTTAGGCATAATCCAGATACATTAGACTGTATTCCATGCATATTGGGTATGTACTTACATGGGAAGTACTCACGAATGAGGCGGGTCCGTTGTTGTGACCCCTGCAGATTATCCACTTCAGGGGGAAATAAAGGCTCTTCCTCCACATGTAGCGGATCCGCATCAATGTCCCCCAGACAGTTGGCCTGTACTGCTATATTGTGCAGACAGCAGCAGGCAACGATGATGCGACAAACTTTCTGGGGCTTGTATTGTAGAGCCCCCCAGTGGAATGTAAACATCTGAAGCGCATCTTTAGTACACCAAAGGTACGCTCAATTACATTCCGGCAGGTTTTATGAGCAGCATTATACCGCGCCTCTGCCCGATTATGGGGATTGCTCACAAGGGTCAACAACCACGGCAAACACCCATGTCCTGCATCACCTGGTGGAAATAAAATATGATGTTGATATGAATAGGATGTTGTGATGTTTGACAAAGCATATGCCCAAATATCGTCATCATGACCTATCAACACATCCCTGTGGCTAATACACAGTTAAAGATATATGTAAGGGAGATGGATCATGAATGCATCTGATAGGATAATTAGTAGTGTATTAACACATGTATTCTATATGAAGCTTCAGATCAATTACAATGTGATTTCCACAAATGTAAAATCCAGATGTTCACACCAACAGGACGCTTACATGAGGAGGAGATACAAGGGAAATAAAACAGTGTACATATTGCGACCCTTCTGGTAGAGAGCACAGGAAGTCACTGTTGCAGTTCTTGTACCGAGCACATGCCAGAGGTCTGAGGTGAAGCGTGATAGTGCATTCTTGTGAACGTAAATGTGATGCTAATTCAGGTGGAATTTCCCAAGGGAGTACACGATCAAACGCAAAGGCCAAAAGACCTTGGAGATTTTGATAACTTCAAGGTAAGCTAATTCATGTTTATTCCGGGATATATTCAGGCAAGAAAAAGTTTGCCAAACACTATTAATTCTCCTCTATCAGATGAATTCTGAAGTCATCTCACTTACATAGGCCGTACAAGAACACACAACACGTTATGTAGACTAGAGATGTCCATGTCACAGGATACAAGGGAATGCATCAGAACATAAACCTAATGATTAATCAATTGTGGTTTTTGTCATATGTTGTTGTGAACTGCATACTGTTTGGCCAAGCTAACACAGGGTTCTGGCCAGCAATGAGCTATTCTGTTCTGGCTTTGGGAGTATTACTCCGTAATGCACATGTGAACATCAGAGCAATAGAGGGAAACATGATGTACCGGATGTGTTATTGTATCCAGTCATGGTAAGATATGGTTGACTGCCATTACTAATGTGTACTCACCCAGTAGCCATCTGTTCTGTGAAGGATATAGGCGTCGTGAGCACTTCCCGGGAAGCCTGCATACACACCTTGTATGCGCATGTTCGCATCGCAAACAACCAGGACATTAATTGAATGATAATGCTTACGATTTCTGTACAGCGCTTCTTGCTCTCTAGGAGGTATCAGTGCCACGTGTGTACAGTCAATAGCACCAAGCACATTGGGGATACCTCCTAATTGGAAGAAATCGAACTTCACCTTCGAGATCTCTTCAGCAGTGTTAGGGTAACTGATGTATCTGGCAGCTCTCCGACCAATAGCACGGAGGAATGCACTCAGACAATTCGAGAGGCTTGGCTGAGACATTCCTCCGGCTATGCTCAGGGTGGTCTGAAAGTTCCCAGAAGCAAGGAGGTGTATTGCAACTAATATCCGTGCCATTCCTGGGATGGCTCTATTTGCCCCTGAGCGAGGCTCAAGGTCCGCTCTGAGAACCTCATAGAGCTCCCCAAGACTGGCACTGGTCAGCCGAAAACGCTCATACACCTCCCCATCAGTTAACCCCTCTAATGTGAGTCTCTCCCTGTACACATTGGGTGCCCGCCTCCTCACAGGCTCCTGGTCAGGCTCCTGGTCAGGCTCCCCCCCTTCTTCCTGAGCCACCACATCCTGTACTCCCCCCAGCAGCTGATCACCGACAACATTGTCAGCCTCCCTGGGTGCAGGTGGCCCTATATCCCTCTGTCCCTGTGCTACTGGAGCTCTCTCTCCTCCCTGATTTACCCCCACGATACTAGGCATAGCCTGTGGTAATTCCATTGCCTGGCTTGGTTCTGCCCCAGCATGGATCACATCACCACTCACACCCTCATTCACTCCCAGACACTCCTCTCTGCCACTCCCCAATCACCCCCTCAATCACACACCTTGCTTCCTGGTCTTCATACTGTGCTAGATGAGCTGCACAAAAGCATCTCAACCTCATACGCCCACTCATCCTGGCCATCATCCCTCTCACATGATCATCCATGCTGTTTCAGACATGCGAATGACTTGTTGGGGATGGGGTTATATAGCTTGTTGATTGCATGACCTGGTATTAGGAACGTTAATTTCTGCTTTGCCATTGGTCACCTGTGGATCTTTACATGGCATTCCAGCTGATGATTTTACATCAAGAAGCCTCTAAACCTATTACATACGCACTTGGCCGCATGTAATTGGCTGTCCCAACACGGGCCGCCAAGTGCGTATGTAATTGGCTGAGAGTCCCAACGCGTGACGCCAAGTGCGTATGTAATTGGCTGAGAGTCCCAACGCGGGACGCCAAGTGCGTATGTAATTGGCTGAGAGGCTTTTGGCGGGCCAACGTGGCAATGGCGATGGCGCAAAAACCCGCCAAAACCCAGCCTCCAGTTCAGGTGAATATCACATACACCAACATGCCACCACATGTGCATCACACACACTACACATGGTGACCAACAAGGACACTGACATGTCAGCTCCATGGAATTAACAAGGGATGGATTGAAGTGTCATTAAATCCATGAAGCTGACAAATCACTGTCATTCCTGGCCACCCCAAGAGTAATTAAGCAATAGAGTCCATGTACTGGTGCGCCCAATGCAGCCTATGCAGTTACAGACTGCAGAAGAAACACAGACAGTGTTAGGAGCCAGGAGAGGTCAAGACAAGAAACCAAAGAATAGATCCAAATGACAGCTAATGGGAGTTGCAATTAGGAGAATCATCCATGTTCAGGCCTAGATGTCAGATAGTTAGGAGTGAAAGCATATCAATGTATTGATCAGCATACTAATGACATATACCTTTCTTTTCTCTATTTCAGCATCCAGTAGGAGGTCTGGGTCCAGTGATGAGCCACGAGCGGGGCCGTCAGCCCCTGCCCCGCAGGAGACCGCTCAGGGGGAAGAGGCTACAGGCTCATCCGAGGGCCCTGGCTCTTCGGAGGGGAAGGTCGTGGTCGTTGACAGCCCCCCTGTCCAGAGCCCGACTGTCCCCCTCCTCCAAAGACTTGCCATCTCGCCGGGGCCCTCCGAAGTTGTGGAATATGCCACAGCTCCTCCTTCCCCACACACTGAGCCACCGGGGACACCAATGTCAGAGACCCTGTCTCCAGCCGGGTCCCAGATCCTCCCCACTCTCTCCACGCCATCTTCCCACCCGGCCCTGCCAGCAGGACCCGAGCCCCCCCCCCCACCACCAACGACCGAGGCTGCGCTGCTGGAGTTGTTGGCCGTCGTGAGGAGGATTGATGCCAACATCTCTGGCATGAGGCGCAGCCTGGACAGGCGCTTTAGGGAGGAGAGGAGCCATCATCGGAGGCTGGAGCAGCATTTGGTCAGGCTGCTGGGAACGGGGCAGGTCACCAGCCAACAGCAGCCTGGCCCCTCCTCTCCTTCCACCATGCCTCCGCCGCCACCACCACCCGTGGTGCCACTACCTCCTCCCGCTCCCCCACCACTAACAAGGAGACGGCGTCCGGCCGCGGACGAGGCAGGTCCTGTGCCCAGGCGGAGGAGGACCTAGGGGCTGTGGACATAATTGTGCCTTCTCAACAGCACTCCTCAGTGACAATCTATTGGTCACAATGCTGACCTCATCTAGCCTGGCTACAGAGTTTTGGATCTTTGCCTATGTGATGGTGATATTTTGTATGCAGATGGCTACCTCCCATCACATGGTCCATGATCCTCTTCTCTGTGGACACGTAGGGTTCGGTTGAACATGCCACCAATTGATGGTCACTGGGGAATGCTGTTGGGAAGGGATGCTGCAGTCCCCTTTTTTTAGGCCCGTAGATTTTATGTTTTCTCTTTGTTTTTCTTTCCATTTGTTTTGTTTTAGGTACAATTCAGGCCCATGAAGGCATCTCCTACATCTGCAAGCATTGTGGAGGAATTATATGAGGCGTAAGGTTTTCCAAGTGCCTCTCAGGTAGACATTACTCCAATGACAGCCCCCTCCTTAACATGTAGCTCCCACAATCTTAAAGCTATCATATTGCCAGATATCTCAGACATGATTATTGTTAGCTGAAATGTAGACTAATACCGCTATGGCGGTGGACTTGCAAAGTCTCACAATGGCATGTTAATGACAGCCAGCATTAATATATGCACTAATAAAGCATGTGATCCTGACCTCAATATCGGTCTGAGAACAGATCCTTGCGTCTGATGTAAGAAACAGTGAATCTGGCTGCTGACCTTTGTGTCCTGTCCATATTAATGGGTATTTGCCCGTATTACTTATTATCCAGAGACCTACTGTAGCTAATAGTTAGTAATGCTTGCAGATGGGAATCAGGTGAGTTGGTATATTGGTACAGTATTTAGCACTTTACTGTACATGCATTGTCATTATTTTTTTTTATCCTCCTCCGCCTTTTTTGTTTTTTGTTGACCATTCATTTTTGTGGGCAATTTCACACACCACACTGTGTGAAACTGGATTGGATTACACAGTCCAGAGGTTGAATCATTTGTTTAATTGAACAGATCCAGACAAGTTGTAAGTGCCATGCACTCTAATGGTTTCTTCAGTTAAATGGAGAGATTTCTGGTTCCGGTTGCAGCATGTGACCCTGGTAGGTGCTATGCATCATGCTTATTCTAGACTATTAGATTGACCCCTGTAGGTATCCCCTTTTTTTTATTTAGCCCCTTGCTCTCTCGGGACCCGCCCACACCACACCCATGATATTAATGCACAGTCTTGACCACTGCTGATTGTGGTCTGTGTCCAAAAATAAAGTTTTGTTATACCGTTCTGTGAATGCACAGTCTTGACCACTGCTGATTGTGGTCTGTGTCCAAAAATAAAGTTTTGTTATACCGTTCTGTGAATGCACAGTCTTGACCACTGCTGATTGTGGTCTGTGTCCAAAAATAAAGTTTTGTTATACCGTTCTGTGAATGCACAGTCTTGACCACTGCTGATTGTGGTCTGTGTCCAAAAATAAAGCTGTGTTATTCTGTTCTCCCCATGTCGGTGTGTTTTCAATGGTTGTGGTTAGGGGACATCCACATGCATCACATTAGTGTCACATTACGATAGCTGTAAACTAATGAGCACTAGTTAACCTGCAATAGATCCATACATACTAAGAAGAATAATAGTCCTAATAGCATTAGATATCATATAATGCATCTAATTGATCTACAATCTAGGCATAATAAAGGGTTAATGCACAAGCCAAGTACAATTAGCTGGACTGGGGAGTAGGAACATTCCCCTGTGGGCCTAAAAGGATAATGATAGGTGATACTGCAGTGGGTTGTCAGTTCGTTCTCCAGTGATTTTGGATTTGTCCGTCCATTCTGCTTTCACACGCACTTCCCCAACATCACTAATGTAAATGTAAATTGATGAATAGCAGAACATAATGGGAGGTCACCAAATGGGAATGAATGGTCATCTTGGCACTTGGCCACCAGCAATGGCGTGGGACTTCCTTGGATAAGAGTAGTGGCGATTACCCCTGATGGAGGTGAGTTGGCTGGTGCTCATTGTGCCTCTGCAAACCCTCTGTGTGTGTTTGCTGCCCTTGTGGGTGGGAGAGTGACAGCAGAACTGAAAACCCACTCCGGTCTCACCAGCATAGGAACCTTGTAAGAAAGCAGTGACAGAGGGTCACAGTCAGACCCGACCGAAAGACCAAACAAGAGGTATTGGGTATTTCAATGAAGCTGTGAGCTATCCCATTAAGGGTCATTGTGGGTTTGAGAGTGAAAGCAGAATGCAGGGCCAAATTCCAAACCACTGGGGAAGGAACTGACAACCCACTCCGGTCTCACCAGCATAGGAACCTTGTAAGAAAGCAGTGACAGAGGGTCACAGTCAGACCCGACCGAAAGACCAAACAAGAGATATTGGGTATTTCAATTAAGCTGTGAGCTATTCCATTAAGGGTCATTGTGGGTTTGAGAGTGAAAGCAGAATGCAGGGCCAAATCCCAAACCACTGGGGAAGGAACTGACAACCCACTCCGGTCTCACCAGCATAGGAACCTTGTAAGAAAGCAGTGACAGAGGGTCACAGTCAGACCCGACCGAAAGACCAAACAAGAGGTACTGGGTATTTCAATGAAGCTGTGAGCTATCCCATTAAGGGTCATTGTGGGTTTGAGAGTGAAAGCAGAATGCAGGGCCAAATTCCAAACCACTGGGGAAGGAACTGACAACCCACTCCGGTCTCACCAGCATAGGAACCTTGTAAGAAAGCAGTGACAGAGGGTCACAGTCAGACCCGACCGAAAGACTGAACAGGACATATTCACATACTCAATGTGCCCCATATTTGTGTTCCCAAATGTAGATGTGATGAGCAACATGTATACAAAATAACAGGGTTAATATGGCATTATTTGGATGTTTTTGTGTTTTTATGTAATCAGGTAGTGTGTCTTTAATTTTGCTTTATGTAAGCTGCAGCATGGCTTTTCATTCAAAATGTAACAACTAATTGGTTGTATAATGCCTTTGCTTTGGTGGGGGGAGGGGATGGTGAAATCAATTGTAATGGCCTAAACTCACTCTTAGATTTTTAAGTTGACTGTATGTAATGCGTAAACCATTTTACGTGGGTTTTTTGTGCACTTAGCGAATTTGCGAGATACGAGCGTCCGCAAGGAATTCTTTTCCGCTACTTACTACGTAGCGCTTATCGGAGGCAAATCTCGGCAAAGTAGTCCGAAATTACTCAAGTCAATCGCAGGTCAATCGCAAGTCGACTCGGATAACGTAAATCGAGTTACGATGGGCCTTTGCGAGATACGATTTCATCCGCAGCTCGAATTTAATAGGGCCCACAATGTTTAATTTGGTGATGTCAATTGACAATGTTCTGAAGAAATAGAAACTCTTAGGTAAAAAGTCCATCTTAACTGCTGAGATACTCCACAGCCATGAGATATCTATTTTTTCCCAACTAATCAAGTCCTGTTTAATAGAATGAATTATTTGTGGAAAATTACATTTGTAAAAATCATTTGTATATATATATATATATATATATATATATATATATATATATATATAATATATTTTAACGATTTACTATACCATTGCATCTGGAAGTTTATTTCCAATTGTTTAATTGTATGATATTGGAGTGAAATATTAAGTTCACACATTTATCAGTATTAATTTTAATCCTGACATTTGTTCAAATGTTTACAAAAGTGAAAACAGATATGGAAACGAGGTCTGTGTGTTAGTTACTGTTAAAATAATGTTATTTGCAAATAAATATGTTTTATATTGTTTGTGTTTTATTGGAATTCCCGCTATCTTTTGATTAGATCATATAGCCTCAGCAAGCAACTCATAGGCCAAAGCAAACAAAAAAATGGAAACGGGACAACCCTGTCTCGAACCCCAGTAAATATGTATTGAATTATGTGTGACACAAGGTAGTTTCAAGTAAATTCTTAGATTGGGATACAAATCTCGGAACATAAATAAAAATGGAACATCAAAATCATAAATCACTAGCACTTTAAAATCTAATTTCTTAAGACAAACTTGTATCCTTTCCTTTAATGCCCATAGAATTACGTTTAAAATGTATTATTTTCTGTGATTTGTCTCTTTGACAATAATACTACCTGATCTCTAAGTATCAGTTTTAAGATGTCTGCCATTATTTTGCAAAGTATTTTTATATCTGCATTCATTAATTAAATTGACCAACAGTTTTTACAATACAGATGATTTTGTTTTTGAATTATTATCAAGAAATGGTGTTAGAGTAATTTTAAATATTTTAAAATTTTGAGTGGTCAAGCCTTCACGGCCTGGTGCTTTATCATCTTTCAATTTAGATATGCTTGCTGGGATGTCCTCCAGCCAATTGGATCATTATTTTTTCCCAAATCTACTGTACACATTTTGTAAAATGTAGTGTGATGGAGTGCCATTAGGGGTCACAAGAGAGCTCTGTAAGACTTCTCCCCTGAGAATGAAAGGAGTTAATTCCATTCAGTTATCAGTGGCTAAATGGAAGCTCAGCTGTGTACTGCCTTTAAAAGCAGCAGAGAGATGGGTGGAGTCTCTCTCACTTAGGCTTGGGCCTAAGAGTCGTGAGCTGTGTGTGAAAGCCCTGGACAGCTCAGCTGCAGGGATCCTAAGAGCTGGGATTTGTGCTGGAGAGAGACAGTCAGGAAGGCTGCGGAGTTCCAGAGTTTGCGCACAGAGAAGACTTCTGTGGTATTGGAGATATTCCACTGAGATAGGATTATCTGAAGACACCATCCCTAAGAAGCCGGAAGGAATAAGGGATAAAAGGTTGGTGCCAATGCATGTTATTCTCATTGTATCCAGAGAAGGATTACAAAGGTCCCAGGGAGAAGAAGAGTGCATTGAGAGTGAGAGTAAGAGTTCCTCATTACAAGAGGGTGACAAGGGCCCTATGCTTCACAAACGATTGATAGAAGCTGTAGAGGAAAAGGCAAATAAGAGACTGTTTGCAATTTGGCCACAAGGTGGCGATATAACAAAGATAAGAGACTGTTTGTTTCCTGGCCACAAGGTGGCGATATATCACAAATAAGAGACTGTTTGCATCCTGGCCACAAGGTGGCACTCCCTGTCACAGATAAGCTGCGCAGGATATAGTCAGGGCGTTCCTGAGTATAGTAAGCACATTTATGTAGGATTTATTTTGTTGCTGAATACAAGCACTGTTTTTGTTCTGTTTATGCAAACAAATAAAATAGCAGTAAAACTCAACTTTGGACAAGCCTGCTGTGTCTTCCTCCCTGTATAAAAGAGATAAGAAAGTGCAGGACGCAAACCCCGCCAGAAGGGGGCGCCCTGTTACACTGGTGGCAGTGGTGGGATCGTGAAGTGTCTGAGTGCAAGAAGACAGCCCACAGTACAGTACAGTGATGGAGGATATACTGAAGGCCTTGCTGCAACTGCAGCAGCAACTGCAGCAGCACCAGCAGCAACTGCAGCAGCAACTGCAGCAGGAACAGCAGCGACAAGCAGAGGAGGAAACAATCCGCATGAGAAAGGCCACAGCTGCTCATCAAGAGTTCACTAGAAAGTGGGCCACCCAGCTAGCCCAGAATGAAGCTATACTGAAAAAAAATAGTAAAGATGCGGCCAGAGTTAGAGCCAATGAAATTCTTTGGGAGCTGACAGAGGATGATGATGTGATCATATACCTCACCATTTTTGAGAGAACAGCCATTAGGGAGGTGTGGCACAAACGGTACTGGGCCAGCCTCATTGCCCCGTATTTGACGGGCGAAGCTCAGAAAGCTTATCTGAGCTTGAATGAAGAAAAGAAAGAAAACTATGATAACCTCAAAGCTGAGATCCTTGCCAGAGTTGGAGTTACCCGGGATGTCAGAGCACAGAGAATCAGTACCCAGAATGAACAGAAGGCGTACTTTACAACCAGCATAAAGGCGCTGGGGGTGCAACAAGCCAGCCGGAGAAGTGCTCCTATACTTCAACCACACGAGAAAGGTGCGACTGGCATGACAAGGAGAGATTTCCATCCAAATATTATGGACACCCCATTGGAGCTTGGCGTTGAGAAGTCATTTGGTGATATTGTCAAAGATAGACAAGCAAGGAACTGGCGGGCTGACAGAGGAGCCGCCACAGAGACGGCAGGAGCCGCCACAGAGACGGCAGGAGCCGCCACAGAGACGGCAGGAGCCGCTGATGAGAATGCAGAGTGCACAAAAGAAACTGCAGAGACAGTAACAGATATTGCTGAGAAAGCAAAAGAGCCTGCCAGTGCAGACAGAATGGCCTTAGAGGAGGAGAAACAGCATTCTTTAAGGCTCCAAGGACAATTTAAAGTCAAGATTGAGGAGCTTCAGATGAGAGAGCAGGAGATGAAGAAAGAAATGGAATCTGTTATCCAGTCCCAAAACAGGAAGGTTCAAGAGTTGCACAAGCAGCTTCATGAAATGGAAGCAGAGCAAAATGTCTCCATGGATAACTTCTCACGTCAGAAGAGTGAGCTGGAATACAGTCGTGAGAAAGAGGAGAGACTGATTCTGGAACTGGAGACAGCAGCACACACAGTAAAAAGACTGGAAGAAGATATCGAATCAGAAAGAGCAGCCCATCGGGAGTCTAAGTTTAACTCTGAAGTTATCCAGTTGCGGATCCTGGACCTTGAGTCTTCACTTCAAGTGGAAAAGGCCAGCTGCTCGCAAAGTGCATCTGACTTAGAGATGATAAAAAAACAGTTTAGAGAAGTGGAAGCTGCTTATAACAAAGAAAAGAAACGGGCTGACCGCAATGCAGAAAAACTCAAGGAGTACACACTGCCCCAGACAGGACAAATGACGCAGAGCATGGAGATGTGTCATACCAAACCAGACCAGCGAGAGGTAAAGATGATGCCAGACTATATTCCTGAATGGCGGAGGATGCCTGCATTTGAGGACTACAGAGTGTCCTACAGGAATGAGAAACTGATGCCAATCTGGGAGCAGAGGAAGAATACTCCCAAGTCTAAGCTGGAAAACATGGGGGACATCCTGAAGATGGAAGGATTGACCCAGGAAGTAGCTGAAATCACTGCTAGGTGTACAGCCCTCCAAGTACAGATCACCAAGCTAGAACAAGAGAAGAGCTCCACCAATGCAGAACTAGAAACCCAGAGAGCCCGGTTTGATTCTGAGAAACTGCAGCTACAGGGAATAATTACCAATCTGCAGACATCCCTTTCAGAGAACACTGTACAGAAGGAGAGACAAGACCAAGCGGCTAAAACTCAAGAGGAGCAGCTGATTTGTCAAATAACCATATTGAAACTGGAAATCTCCAAGCTGAAAACAGTATTAATGCAAAAGGACAAGGAGCTTGAGGGACTCCAATATCGGGTGGAAGATGAGAAGAGGCAGAAGGAGCAGGTGATTGAAGACATGCAAATAAATGAAGAGTCATCAAGACAAAACATAGCTGGACTCAACCACCAAGTGGACAATCTAAGCAGTATATTGAAGCAAACTGAGGACAAGCTAACAAAGTTCACCAGAAAACTGGAGAGCAAGGCCCAGCAGATGGTTCAGTTAACGGAAGAGCACAATAAGGTGATTAGTGAGAGAGAGTCAACTCTTAATGTGTTTAATGAGTACAAATCCACAAATGAACAAGAATTAAACTCTTTAAACCAAGCTGTTGAGATTCTGGAGAAAGGTCTTCAATCAAGTTTGGCCACATCCGAGGAGCTAAAAAAGGAAAAATCCGAGTTGGCAGTTAAAGTACAAGAACGGGATGCAACCATCCTTGATCTAATTGCTAAATGCCAGAATCTGGACACTGAGAATGAGGCGCAAAGTAAGACGCACGCAGCCACAATGGAGTCTCTAAAGACGCAATTAATTGAGAAGGACAACCAGTTACGGCTTTATGAACAGAGAATCTCTGGGAAGGAGGTAATGACAAAAGAAATCCTTCACCTAAAAGAACAATTGCTTGCTATGGAAGAGACTGTGAAAAATCTGAAAGATCTCTTAGAGAGTGACGTAAACCAAAGTCTACATAACCTCAAAGAGAACAGTAAGCTTTCAAGCTCAGAGAATTTAGAAAAATCTCCAGATCTTGGAAATGATCACATTACTTCATCTCTTGAAAAATCAAACCAAAAAGTACTTCCAAAAGAAGAGCTGCGTGAGACCGATTCAAACAAAACCAGTGCCAAGGATGAAGAGACAGAGAAAAAGAAAGACATTATTTCTGTCTCTAATAAAGAGAAAGCGAGTGTAGGCAAAGTAGCATCTAGTAAAGTTGAGAGCGGTGCAAAGCAAACTAAGGAGTCAGCTGTGATAGATCAGCCAAAAGAAAGCAGGGAAACAAAGGTTTCACCAACCATAGCGGATCAGTGTGATACAGAGCAGCAACCTGAAACATCAACAAAAAGGGAGACAAAATCACTTGACACTGAAAAATCTTCTGAACCTGAGAAGAAAACAAGTATTTCAAAAAATAAACATAAAGATAAATTACTTCCCAACGAGAGCAAGCAGACTGACAGAGCAAACTCAGTAGTTGAGTCTCAATTGACAGAGGATGGAGCTGCAACTCCAGAAGTAGAGAAGTCTTCAAAATCAGAGAAGCAAGCTCCAGGTTTAAGAAATAAGCATAGATCTAAGTTAGTACCTGAAGATGAAAACAGTGGAACAGAAGGGAAGGAAATGACATCGGAGAGGCAGAAAGATGGTCTCAAGTTGACAATCAGGGTCTCCAACAAGAGGAAGAGAGGTGACGCATTATTTGTGGTTTCCGCAGTTGCAGAAGCTGAGGAGCCTGAAGCCGAGGAAAGCATAGGCCGGACATTAAGACGGTCGCCGAGAATTTCACGTCCCTCTGTCAAGGCCGTTGAAGTCAAAGAGCGTAAACTTGAAAAGAAACCCATTGATGAGGAGGACAAACCTACTGCCCAGAAAGCAGAAAAAGAATTGGAAGAATGGAAACATAAGAGTAAGGAACTCAAGGCAAATCGTTATAAAGATTATGTAAAAGAAACCGGTTGTGAGAGAAATGATACAGCCAAATCGCTCTCTGCAGAATTATCTGAACTGCAGGTCCTATTAAAAGAAATTGAAGAAGGGAAAGTTCTCCTGACGCATGGAAGTACGTGTGCTAGTGAGCTCAAGAAGATAGAGCAAGACCCAAGCCCATACTGCATAGTTACACCAGAGAATATTATGCCCTATGAAGAGGAGCCCCGTAAACGGGAAGACAAGGGGAAGATAAAGTTACAAGTGAGCATTTTCGGCCTCTCGGCTCATGTAGCTCAACTACATGGTGTTGAGCTGAGGGGGAGGATATGTGATGGAGTGCCATTAGGGGTCACAAGAGAGCTCTGTAAGACTTCTCCCCTGAGAATGAAAGGAGTTAATTCCATTCAGTTATCAGTGGCTAAATGGAAGCTCAGCTGTGTACTGCCTTTAAAAGCAGCAGAGAGATGGGTGGAGTTTCTCTCACTTAGGCTTGGGCCTAAGAGCCGTGAGCTGTGGGTGAAAGCCCTGGACAGCTCAGCTGCGGGGATCCTAAGAGCTGGGATTTGTGCTGGAGCGAGACAGTCAGGAAGGCTGCGGAGTTCCAGAGTTTGCGCACAGAGAAGACTTCTGTGGTATTGGAGATATTCCACTGAGATAGGATTATCTGAAGACACCATCCCTAAGAAGCCGGAAGGAATAAGGGATAAAAGGTTGGTGCCAATGCATGTTATTCTCATTGTATCCAGAGAAGGATTACAAAGGTCCCAGGGAGAAGAAGAGTGCATTGAGAGTGAGAGTAAGAGTTCCTCATTACAAGAGGGTGACAAGGGCCCTATGCTTCACAAACGATTGATAGAAGCTGTAGAGGAAAAGGCAAATAAGAGACTGTTTGCAATTTGGCCACAAGGTGGCGATATAACAAAGATAAGAGAATGTTTGCATCCTGGCCACAAGGTGGCACTCCCTGTCACAGATAAGCTGCGCAGGATATAGTCAGGGCGTTCCTGAGTATAGTAAGCACATTTATGTAGGATTTATTTTGTTGCTGAATACAAGCACTGTTTTTGTTCTGTTTATGCAAACAAATAAAATAGCAGTAAAACTCAACTTTGGACAAGCCTGCTGTGTCTTCCTCCCTGTATAAAAGAGATAAGAAAGTGCAGGACGCAAACCCCGCCAGAAGGGGGCGCCCTGTTACAGTAGGTATACTAATTGCTTATCAAGGAGATTGTTATTGGTATATAATGTCTTAAAAATTCCTGAAACTATTCTTAATTTTATTTGGAATTTACGTGACACCTTACGTTGTCCATATATGAGGTAAGTGAGGGGAAAGGGAGAGGGGGAGGTATTTAGAGGGCTAAAGTGAGGAGGTGGGTTTAGGATGAGGAGGGGTAAAGTGAGGAGGGGTTTTTAGGATGAGGATGGCAGGGGGTTTAGGATGAGGATGGGGATTTAGGATGAGGATGGGGGGTTTAGGATGAGGATGGGGGTTGAGGATGGGGGTTTGAGGATGGGGTGTTGAGGATGGGGGAGTTGAGGATGGGGGGTTGAGGTTGTGGAGGGGAGCTGAGGAGAGAGGTTTTGGAGGGCGGCTGAGGAGAGAGGTTGACTAGGGAGGTTTAGGATGAGGATGGGGGTTGAGGAGGGAGGTTTAGGATGGGGATGGGGGTTGAGGAGGGGGGATTGAGGATGGGGGGTTGAGGATGAGGATGGGGGGTTGAGGATGGGGGGCTGAGGTTGAAGAAGGGGGTTGAGGAGGGAGGTTGAGGATGGGGTTTAGAATGAGATGGGGGGTTGAGGAGGGAGGATGAGGAGGGAGGATGAGGAGGGAGGATGAGGAGAGAGGATGAGGAGGGTGGCTGAGGATGAGGAGGGGGGTTGCAGTTGAGGATTGGGGTTGAGGTTGAGGAGGGGGTTGAGGATAAGGAGGGGGTTGAGGAGGGTGATAAGGGAGGGGGGAAGAGACACAGGGGAGGGAGAGGGGAGAAGAGACTCAGGGGAGAGAGAGAGGGGGGACACAAGAAAAGGGCACACAAGAAGGGGACACAGAGGGCACAAGAGGGACACAGGGGGCAGCACATTTCCCACCATCGGCTTATACTCGAGTCACTCATTTTTCCCAGTATTTTGTGGTAAAATAGTTGCCTCGGCTTATACTCTGGTCGGCTTATACACGAGTATATACGGTAGGTTCATAATCCCTCATATTTGGTTTATAATCCCTCATATTTCTATTATAAGATTTAGATGAATAATCAGAGTATTGCATTATATAGTTAGTGATACCATTTTTATCGGACAAACTTATTGACAATATAGCGATGAGCTTTTGAGAGATAAAACTTTATCAATTCAAAAATCAATAAAGATGAAAATATGCAAAGAATTAACAAAGTGGTTCAACACAAAATCTATCTAGCTGCACTACAGATTTAGTGCTAGTTATCAAGCTATGATAATTATAGCATGAACAAGCAAAATCATTTATAGGTGCATACTCTAAAAATCAATAGCTGAGTTAGTAATTAAGTACTCAGTTTGGTACTTGTTCAGCTATATATATATATGAAATATCAGCGCTATGACTGCTACTTCATGAACTTTTTAGTGGTTACTTAATCTTTTTTTTATGATGGGATTACATTGTATAAAATAGGATCCAAACCTCCGTAGCCCTATACAACCCCTTGCTCTTGGTACATCCTTATTCATATTGCCCCCAACCTTAAGTCCAATGCCTATTGCTTGAAATTGCCAGTAGGGACAAATAGCTTCCCACTCTATATGAAGTAATTGTGAAGGGCTCTATACTTCACTTATAAACGTGAAGGGCTCCAGACTTAATTCGATACATGTTACCAATCAAATTTTTTTTTATAGTTTAATGCCAATCTAAGAAGTATTGAGACATAACACTATCTGAATTACATTGAGGGTTCTGAGAAATCACTGTATATGAATTTGTAAGGGAATTAATATTTCCATTCATAAAAGTATAAGGGGGATTAGAGAGCATCTTTTTATAAAGAGGTGAATACAAGATCCAGATACTAGTTCATACATTATCTCCCATTTTTATTGGTGGAGATAGGATAAGATGTAACCCTCATTATACTATCAATGGGGGTACATATTACAAAACTATTGCTGGTTCAAAACATATAGATCCCAGAATACCCACACAGTTACACTCATATAAGAATGAAATGGTAATTCACACCAAATTAACTTGAAGGTGTAATAATGAATTACTATTAATAAAAAAGAAATACTTGTACTGTTGTTTTTAAATTATTTTATTTGTTTTTATCCGTCACTGTCTGTATAAATTACAATAAAGATAGATTTTGTGTTCACCACCCAGTTCACTTTTTAACTTTAGTAGTGTTATGCACTAATGGGGAATGGGTTCCTTAGAAGAGTAACAAAGTGGACAGGTTTTTTACATGGGATTTTGGGAGGGCCCCTCCTGCTCCTCCCCTTCATAAGCCTAATCCCCCCTCTTACCTGTGCACACATCTTCCAGCACTGCCAGCCTCTGGTTTCGCTGCACTGTTCTACTGCTCTTGTCTGCTTTCTCTTTCTCCCTGTCACTTGCCCCATTCCTTCCATCTCTTCCCCCTGTGTCATTTTTTGTTCTCCTCGCTCCCCTCCTTACCCAATTCCATACCTCCCCTTGCCTCTCTTCTCTGTCCTCCTACACTCTTTTTCCCTCGCTGTCCCCTTCAGTTTCTATTATTTGGCTGCTGTTTGGCCTTTTCAGTCGCTCTCCTTCTGCCTCTCATGCTCTCCCCTCAGCGTTGTACAGCAATGCGAACCCGGCCGAAATATTGCATCCCCCAAGGTTTTGGACATTTATTACAGCAACACTGTTCCACTTCCGTATTGTCTACAGTAATTACTAATGTGTGGCTAAAAACATGCATTAAGGAGGGGTTTGGGTATTTAGAGCACTGGGCTGACTTCTCACTTGTGTACAATCACTATAGCAGGGATGAATATCACCTTATATAGACTGAGCTGCTGTGCTCAGGGAAAGGATGATAGAATGGCTGGGGGAATTTTTAAACTAGTAAGTGGATGACTCTCATGACTGGAATGTTATTTTAGATGGTTGTAACCTATTTAGAAAAGATAGGCGCAATTATAGAAGAGGAGGAGGGATTTGTCTGATCAAGCGGAACTGCAATTATTCTCACAGATTGGAAATGCAGCTAAGCATGGTCAATATCTAATAATGGGAGATTTTAATTACCCTGAAATAAACTGGATGAGTGAGACCAGAAGTTCAGGCAAGGGGAGCAGGTTCTTAAGTACACTCAGGGATCATTATCTGGCCCAGGTTATGCAAAAACCTACTAGAAATGAGGCTATCGTGGATTTAGTCATTACAAAAATTATTGATATAGCATCAAATGTTGAAATAGTGGTACCCTTGGGAAACATTGATCAGAGCACAGTCTCATTGGAGATTGAATAAAAAAACTAATTTGTAAGGGGGCAATAAAAACTCTTAATTTTAAAAGGGCAGATTTTTATGATATAATGGCAGCAATACAACGTATAGACTGGGACAAAGAGCTGAGAAGTATAAATACTGAACCTAAATGGACAACATTCAAATTCTTACTAAATGTACATACTTTTTACCCTGTGGAAATAAAAGTAAAAGGAGTAAATAACATCCCATGTGGCTAACCAATGATTTAAAGATCAAGATACAGAGTGAAAAATGGCATTTCAATTATGCAAACAAGAGGAGACAGAGCCTGCTTTACTGTAGTACAAGGAAATCAACAAGGCTTGCAAAAGGGCTATTAGATTGGCTAAAATAAAAAAATAAATGTTAGTTGCAAAGGAGAGTAAGACTAACCCTAAAAGGATTTTTAAATATATTCATGGGAAGCTATAGGAACATTACAATGTGAAAAGGTCATCTGATAAATTAGTGACCGGGAAAAGGCAGATGAGCTGAGTAGGTTATTTTCTTTGGTATATAAAAGGGTGGTACCAGTGGTTTGGACACTGCAACACATGAGGCTCACTACCTTCACCAATTGTTTGGTTAATGCAGGAAGAAATTCAAAAGACATTGGAAATTCAAAAGACATTGGAAAAATGTTAATAATATATCTAATTTTTCATGACTCATTTCCCAGAGGGTCACTACCAGATGACTGGAGAAAAGCAGCTGTAATAACTATATTAAAGAAGGGAGCAAAAGCAAATCCAGGGACCTGTAGACCTGTAAGCCTCACTTGTGTAGTGGGAAAGCTTTTAGCAGGATTATTAAGGGATAAAATACAAGAATGTGTCTGATTAAAACAAGATGATAAGTAGAAGTCAACACCAATTAATAAACGATAGGTCATGTCAAAACATCCAATTAATTTCTATGTTGAGGCTAGTAGGAGCTTAGATCAAAGCAACTCATTGGATATGGTATTTTGGAGATTTTGCATAGGATTTTGATACAGTGCCATGTGGAAGACTATTGTGAAAAATAATGGATGCAGGTATTGCAGTAAATATCTGCTCATGGATTGAAAGCTGGCTAAAAGACAGGAAGCAAAGGGTTGTTGTAAATTGAACATACTTAGATTGGACTAATGTGGTAAGTGGGGCTACTCAGGGTTCAGTATTAGGTCTTCTCTTTTTTAACATATTTATTAATGACTTTGGGTCAACAGCAAAAATATAGACAATACTTTCCAGTCCTATTTCTAAGTTATGTCATTGTCTTTTCATGCCTTTGCAGATGTCTACAGATGGTTGATGATGGTTTGTATCCACACAGATAGCTATTTCCTCTCCCTCTTGTTCCTCATAGCATTTTTTTTTTATTAGAGTGTTGTCATATTCTTTACGCATGATTTTTCTGATGGAGATGTGAATTACCATGATATGGTCATTATATGAAATTCCTCATAAATCAAATTATTCAAACAGTGTCTAAATCTTTTTACCTCCATGGCAACTGAGAATGTTGTTTCAGACTCTTGCTCTGTAGCAAAATATATAAATTATAAATCCAAAGCTGTCACATTGGATGTGAGCTGGTAAATGAAATGAAACATGTGAATTGTATATATATATATATATATATATATATATATATATATATATATATATATATATATATACTGTATATTGTATATGTACTGTGGCACACTACCACTCTCTTCTCTCTTCGTGGCCAATGTTTTTCTAGCACTTTTATGGAGGAACACTAATACAGGAGGCTTGAAATCTTTTTAAAATTTTACTACAATGGTAAGCAGTGTTACAAAACATATAAATCAAAACAAACCAGAGAAATAATCAGTCCTAGCTTCCATTGAAACTGGTCAATTTCCTTACTAACAAGGCTTGCACCCAGCTAACCATGGGTGACTCACAAAACAAATCAAAATAGTTCAATAGTATGTTAACTTTCACTGGCCTGTATTCTTCCTAAGTCTACCTTTTCACTTACAGCTTGCAAATCGCTTCTCACCTTCCCAAACCCTTGCTGAGTACCCCAGAAACAATTCAAGTGACAGTATAGCACAAAAAGTCAGGAATTTTGTAATTATTATTTAAAATGGCTAGTATATTTTGTAGTCAGTTCTTCATGCTCTAAACATGTAAAGAGCCAGTGTAAGTGACAAGTAAATAATTATAAGTATCTAATTAGAAATACAGTGTGTGTTATAAAGTCAACAACAGAGCCATCTGTAAATAAAATGTTTTTCAAATTGTGTTAAAATGCCTAATGTGCAGAGTCTGCTTCATATATCTGCTGTCACATGACCTACATTGTTTGTCTTTCAACCTTTAAAATTCTTCAGGAATTGTGATATAGGCATTCATTAATTTGTTTAAATAGCAATTGCCTGTAAAATCAAGCAATAAAAGAACAGTGACATCAATCACGAAAACAGGTAATGGCATGCTAACACATGCACACAGGGGCCCTCATTCAATTGCAATTTGGCCAATTGAATAGGGCTCTAAATAAGCACATAACATATTTTTATTAAGAAGTTTTTAGTTAGTAAGCATCTATCCAAAAGCAAGGTTTTCACTAACTAAAAACTTATTTACAAAAAATATGCTATGTTCTTATTCAGAGCTCTATTCAATTGACCAAATCACAATTGAATGAGGGCCAGGATTCAGAGAATATAAACCTCATCTACAGAATAATTAAACAGAATTCAGGTGAATTAAATAGCTTCAGACAAACAATGAAATGTGTGTGATAAGAGGGAACTGGAGACAGATTCAGCACACCAGCCTGGTAACATAGGGCCCTATTAAATTCCAGCCTCGTAAATAAGAGGCTTCTACTTAAGCCCTACGTACTGCAAAGTTTCTCTAACTTACAATGCTATTAAATTAGCCCTGCTGCTAGCAACGTGTGAGCTACGCAGCAGGGCCGTACGTATCTACACTGCGTAAATGTACATGAGGAGTGACAGCCTGCGAGATGATATCGCAGGCTCCCACTCCTCATCAAGTGCTGCGGGGGTCCTAAAAGGGACCTCCGCGGCAGTCCCCCACATAAGCATTGCCGTGGGGGGTACTCCAAACCCCCCCCAGGCACCTAAAATGAACCCCCCCTCAATGCGGGGGTCCCTGTCGGGACCCCCGAAGTGTCCTCACATGAACACCTTGCTGCAGGGGTCCATAGGAACCCCCGCAGCCCCCACACATTAACCCCTTGCAGCGGGGGTCCCCGATCGGCACTGATCAGGCCCCCGCTGCATTTAAAACTTTTAAATTCCCCGCCGCGGCTCCTTAAAGGGGCCGCGGCACACTATTACCCAATCCCGGCCGCGGCACTTAAAATTAACCCCCCTCTATGCTGGGGGTCCCCATCGGGACCCCCGAAGTGTCCCCACATAAACCCATTGCAGGGGGGGGTCCCCGATCTGCATAGATCAGGCCCCCCGCAGCATTTAAAACTTTTAAATTCCCCGCCGCGGCTCCTTAAAGGGGCCGCGGCACACTATTACCCAATCCCGGCCGCGGCACTTAAAATTAACCCCCCTCTATGCTGGGGGTCCCCATCGGGACCCCCGAAGTGTCCCCATATAAACCCCCTGCAGCGGGGGGCCCCGATCGGCACCGATCGTGACCCTGCTGCAATTCAATTTTAAATTTCCCGCCTCGCGGGTCCTCAAAGGACCGTAAAGGTCCTGAAAGGACTCGCACTAAAAATATTAACCCCAGGCAACTATAATTACCCCATTAACTCATGATGGTCAATCCAGACCACCATAAGGCCTAAATTAACCCATTAAGTAATGATGGTCAATACAGACCACCATAAGGCCTAAATTAACCCATTAACTCATGGTGGTCAATCCAGACCACCATAAGGCCTAAATTAACCCATTAAGTAATGATGGTCAATCCAGACCACCATAAGGCCTAAATTAACCCATTAACTCATGGTGGTCAATACAGACCACCATAAGGCCTAAATTAACCCATTAACTCATGGTGGTCAATCCAGACCACCATAAGGCCTAAATTAACCCATTAAGTAATGATGGTCAATCCAGACCACCATAAGGCCTAAATTAACCCATTAACTCATGGTGGTCAATACAGACCACCATAAGGCCTAAATTAACCCATTAACTCATGGTGGTCAATCCAGACCACCATAAGGCCTAAATTAACCCATTAAGTAATGATGGTCAATACAGACCACCATAAGGCCTAAATTAACCCATTAAGTAATGATGGTCAATCCAGACCACCATAAGGCCTAAATTAACCCATTAACTCATGGTGGTCAATACAGACCACCATAAGGCTCTATTTAACCCCATCAGTCCCATAAGGGTATATTATTACCATTATGGGCCTGTTACAACCCAACATTAACCACATAAGTGCCATGATGGTCCTCAAGGACCATCATGACACTAACTACAAACACTACACTATAACCCCCAATAAACCATTTAATCTAAACTAACCCCCCTCTACACTAATCTTTTAACACTTACACTACCTACCTACACTACCTACCCCCTAATAAACCTCCCCAACACTCTAATTACAAAAAACAATAAACCTACAGCACAGAAAACAAAAAACCTACAGTACAAAAAACAAAAAAAACCTACAGTACAGAAAAAAAAAAAATTACACACCTGAAAAGGAAAGACAGATAAACACAATACAATAATACATATAATACATTACATACATTACATACAATACATGACATTACATATAATATATTAAATATAATATATTAAATATAATATATTACATATAATACATTACATACATTACATACAATACATGACATTACATATAATATATTAAATATAATATATTAAATATAATATATTACATATAATACATTACATACATTACATACAATACATGACATTACATATAATATATTAAATATAATATATTAAATATAATATATTACATATAATACATTACATACATTACATACAATACATGACATTACATATAATATATTAAATATAATATATTAAATATAATATATTACATATAATACATTACATACATTACATACAATACATGACATTACATATAATATATTAAATATAATATATTAAATATAATATATTACATATAATACATTACATACATTACATACAATACATGACATTACATATAATATATTAAATATAATATATTAAATATAATATATTACATATAATACATTACATACATTACATACAATACATGACATTACATATAATATATTAAATATAATATATTAAATATAATATATTACATATAATATATTACATATAGTCCTAATCAAATACCCCCTATCTATCTAACATACAATCTATTTAATTTAAAATAAATCCTAACTATATCAAATACATCCCCCTATCTATCTAATATACAAAAAATCCTAACTACATACACAGACCCTTATTCTAAAATAAAATAAAATAATTACAGTCCTAACTACATACACAGACCCTAATTCTAAGCTAAAATCAATAAATTAAGACCACTTACCTTTAAGATGTTGCTTCAGATCACTAACCTATGGGTCAAACAAAAAAAAAAATTAGTACAAAACATTAACATCAAATAAATAAACATTATATACATTCTACATATTCAACTCACCTTTACAGCCTGTCCAGTCACTGTTAAGCTCTTCCGGCGCGGCCCTGTTAAAAAAAAAAAACACAATACATGAATACATGAATACAATATATAAACAATAAATAAAATACACAAATAAACATCTAAATATACATTTAACTTACCTCCCCGCGATGTCCCCGGCCTTCTCTCCTTCAGCCCCGGCTGGGCCGCGGAACCATCCGCGCTCTAAAAAAAAATAAAAATAAAAATAACGGAGGTCTGCACTGGCAGACCTCCCCGACGCTACTGAACCTCCCGGAGTCGTTTCCGGGAGGAAATTGGCATTGGCGGCTTGTGATTGGCTGAAAAAGCTGTCAGCCAATCAAAAGTCGTCAATGTAGGAGCCAATCAGGATGCGCAGATGTCTTCTACCAATCACTCCGTGGGGGTGTATCCCATAGTGATTGGCTGAAGGCATCTGAGCGTTGTGATTGGTTCCCATAAAGATAGACAAGTGTTTTAGCCAATCAGGGTGGGATATTGGGGTGTATCCCATCCTGATTGGCTCACACATTGACGACTTTTGATTGGCTGAAATTGATAGACAGCTTTTTCAGCCAATCACAAGCCGCCAATGCCAATTTCCTCCCGGAAACGACTCCGGGAGGTTCAGTAGCGTCGGGGAGGTCTGCCAGTGCAGACCTCCGTTAGTTTTTTTTCTTTTTTTTTTTTAGAGCGCGGATGGTTCCGCGGCCCAGCCGGGGCTGAAGGAGAGAAGGCCGGGGACATCGCGGGGAGGTAAGTTAAATGTATATTTAGATGTTTATTTGTGTATTTTATTTATTGTTTATATATTGTATTCATGTATTCATGTATTGTGTTTTTTTTTTTTAACAGGGCCGCGCCGGAAGAGCTTAACAGTGACTGGACATGCTGTAAAGGTGAGTTGAATATGTAGAATGTATATAATGTTTATTTATTTGATGTTAATGTTTTGTACTAATTTTTTTTTTTGTTTGACCCATAGGTTAGTGATCTGAAGCAACATCTTAAAGGTAAGTGGTCTTAATTTATTGATTTTAGCTTAGAATTAGGGTCTGTGTATGTAGTTAGGACTGTAATTATTTTATTTTATTTTAGAATAAGGGTCTGTGTATGTAGTTAGGATTTTTTGTATATTAGATAGATAGGGGGATGTATTTGATATAGTTAGGATTTATTTTAAATTAAATAGATTGTATGTTAGATAGATAGGGGGTATTTGATTAGGACTATATGTAATATATTATATGTAATATATTATATTTAATATATTATATTTAATATATTATATTTAATGTCATGTATTGTATGTAATGTATGTAATGTATTATATGTAATATATTATATTTAATATATTATATTTAATATATTATATGTAATGTCATGTATTGTATGTAATGTATGTAATGTATTATATGTAATATATTATATTTAATATATTATATTTAATATATTATATGTAATGTCATGTATTGTATGTAATGTATGTAATGTATTATATGTAATATATTATATTTAATATATTATATTTAATATATTATATGTAATGTCATGTATTGTATGTAATGTATGTAATGTATTATATGTAATATATTATATTTAATATATTATATTTAATATATTATATGTAATGTCATGTATTGTATGTAATGTATGTAATGTATTATATGTAATATATTATATGTAATATATTATATTTAATATATTATATGTAATGTCATGTATTGTATGTAATGTATGTAATGTATTATATGTATTATTGTATTGTGTTTATCTGTCTTTCCTTTTCAGGTGTGTAATTTTTTTATTTTCTGTAGTGGGGGGTGGGGTTGTAATGTATTTTTTTGTTTTCTGTAGTGGGGGGTGGGGTTGTAATTTTTTTTTGTTTTCTGTACTGTAGGTTTTTTTGTTTTTTGTACTGTAGGTTTTTTGTTTTTTGTAATTAGAGTGTTGGGGAGGTTTATTAGGGGGTAGGTAGTGTAGGTAGGTAGTGTAAGTGTTAATAGATTAGTGTAGAGGGGGGTTAGTTTAGATTAAATGGTTTATTGGGGGTTATAGTGTAGTGTTTGTAGTTAGTGTCATGATGGTCCTTGAGGACCATCATGGCACTTATGTGGTTAATGTTGGGTTGTAACAGGCCCATAATGGTAATAATATACCCTTATGGGACTGATGGGGTTAAATAGAGCCTTATGCTGGTCTGTATTGACCATCATGAGTTAATGGGTTAATTTAGGCCTTATGCTGGTCTGTATTGACCATCATGAGTTAATGGGTTAATTTAGGCCTTATGCTGGTCTGTATTGACCATCATGAGTTAATGGGTTAATTTAGGTCTTATGCTGGTCTGTATTGACCATCATGAGTTAATGGGTTAATTTAGGTCTTATGGTGGTCTGGATTGACCATCATGAGTTAATGGGTTAATTTAGGTCTTATGGTGGTCTGGATTGACCACCATGAGTTAATGGGTTAATTTAGGCCTTATGGTGGTCTGGATTGACCATCATGAGTTAATGGGTTAATTTAGGTCTTATGGTGGTCTGGATTGACCACCATGAGTTAATGGGTTAATTTAGGCCTTATGGTGGTCTGGATTGACCATCATGAGTTAATGGGGTAATTATAGTTGCCTGGGGTTATTATTTTTAGTGCGAGTCCTTTCAGGACCTTTACGGTCCTTTGAGGACCCGCGAGGCGGGAAATTTAAAATTGAATTGCAGCAGGGTCACGATCGGTGCCGATCGGGGCCCCCCGCTGCAGGGGGTTTATATGGGGACACTTCGGGGGTCCCGATGGGGACCCCCAGCATAGAGGGGGGTTAATTTTAAGTGCCGCGGCCGGGATTGGCTAATAGTGTGCCGCGGTCCCTTTAAGGAGCCGCGGCGGGGAATTTAAAAGTTTTAAATGCAGCGGGGGGCCTGATCTATGCAGATCGGGGACCCCCCCTGCAATGGGTTTATGTGGGGACACTTCGGGGGTCCCGATGGGGACCCCCAGCATAGAGGGGGGTTAATTTTAAGTGCCGCGGCCGGGATTGGCTAATAGTGTGCCGCGGTCCCTTTAAGGAGCCGCGGCGGGGAATTTAAAAGTTTTAAATGCAGCGGGGGGCCTGATCTATGCAGATCGGGGACCCCCCCTGCAATGGGTTTATGTGGGGACACTTCGGGGGTCCCGATGGGGACCCCCAGCATAGAGGGGGGTTAATTTTAAGTGCCGCGGCCGGGATTGGCTAATAGTGTGCCGCGGTCCCTTTAAGGAGCCGCGGCGGGGAATTTAAAAGTTTTAAATGCAGCGGGGGGCCTGATCTATGCAGATCGGGGACCCCCGCTGCAAGGGGTTAATGTGGGGGTGCTGCAGGGGTCCTGATAGAGACCCCTGCAGCATGGGGATGTGTATAGGGTGCAGGGGGGAGCCTCACGCTGCTGTCTCGGGCTGTTCCGAGGCAGCACGTAGAGGCTTTCGGATCCCTTGCGTGGACTTTTTGTCCACGTAGGGATTCTTACGATATGCGAGACTCGTGCATAGATTTAAGGCTACGTAGCTCTCTCGGAGCCTATTCTCGGCCATTTTCTCGCAGTCATATCGTAAAGCAGGCTGCGAGAGATTCGGTTCTCGCAAACAGCAGGAAAACTGCCTTTTGCGAGCACCGAGAGAACTACGAGGGAGAATTTAATAGGGCCCATAATTTTTAAGCGTCAAAATTTAAATAAATAAAAAATTATTCATTCAATCATATTTATTGAAAAAGCCAGAAGCAATATTGTGGTGTGGCACAAGAACATAAAACTTAATCTGTCATCCACATTAAAAATTGTGTACACCATATACATTCCTCATATTATTATATTTATAGATTATATGAACCTAAACCTCAAAGGCCTATTTTGTCTGAACAATATATTCTATGGAATAGTTTGACTGAATAAAAAATGAGGAACTACAATGCAATGAGCTATTTAATTTCAAAACTAAAGTATTTACCTTTCACTCCATATTAAAAGCTTGGATAGTTTTACAAGACGAATAGTGCATTTGTTTGTGAAGTATATACCAAACTAACAACATTAGCAACTGTGTAAGTTATGAGCTTCTGCATCGCTACCTTATCATGTGATGGGTTTGTATACCACAATGAAGCTGTGAGCTATACTATGTAGGGTCACCTAAAATGGGCAGGTGATTCCATAGAGGTCAGATAAATTGCAGTCCACTGGAGAAGGTACTGGCAACCCAAACCATATATATAAGCACAATCAAAAACACAGACAGATGCCACTGAGAGTCAGATACGACTGAAGAAAAGAATAACAACCACAGAGTTATGGATATAGTGGTCTTTCAATTGCATTTAGTGAAGGCCTACCCAATACAGATTGATTATTTTAGATTTTATAGTAGGAAGCTTTGCTATTTTTTTCTTCCAGTCGACCCCTAAAATAGTTTGTACATTTTTTTAGATTTAATATATTGTTTAATAAAACATCTTAATTATTTGAATCATTTTTCAAGTTTAGATATTTAAACTTTTGTTTGTTTTTTCTCTCCAATTACAAACCATTTTTCTTCTTCACATTTGTGAACTGCTCTGTATAGTGTATCGAAAACAATTTGTGGTCCAAAAACAATAATTTTTTCACAAATGAAACAATTGCCAATTTTTCTTTCAGGGTTTTTTGTTTGCCTTCTGTATCCATTCATAATTTACATAACATAAGAAGGCTGAGCTTAATGGACTGAATTATTTTTATTTTTTATTTTGTTACTTTATTAATGTTAATTGTAACATTTAAATATATCAGAATTATCATATTTTGTTAATCTGTAGGAAACGGTTTAAACTGACCGGATGACTGACTCGTTATCCATTCAGATAAATAACATGTCTATAGAATGTGTTGGTGCCAAGCCCATCTGCAATACAGATAAAGACATCCTTCAATACAACCTTATAGTTGTATACCATGGCCCCTATGACATCACCTTTAACAAATTATTTTGAAACTTAAAACTCTGATATAATATAAATGATTTATACTTTATCAAAAATTCAGTTTGCTGGTGACATAAAGAAACATCTTTAATTAATATTTTCCTATTTTATGATGTTACTGTATATGATGGATTGCATTATACATTATTATAGTAGTCACATCTACTGTAACCAAAACAAAGTTTTGATTCCTGAAACATATTACAAAATGTTTCACATATTTATAGTACACAAGTAATAATGATTTGTAATTCCAAAGTTTTCCCAGTGCTTTACACTGAAGTATAAGTCCAATATATATAAAGAAAAAAATTAAAACTTTATTAAACAAATAAAGTTTTCATGTTTTTCTTTTTATATATTGGACATATTTATAATATTCAGAATGTATCTATGCAGAAAGTAATTACTATAAAAAGACAAATTAGTTGTCACATTTGGAACACCTGGAATGATGACTCCAGGTTGTTTTGTTAGTGATTTATGCATGTCTTGGTATAAAATAAAAGTAGCAATACATTAGGAAATATGTATCTCAATTTTTAATGATTTTTCAAAATATTCTAATTGCTTTTTCATGAAACTTGACCTTGGAATCCATGCATGAGACTTGTATCTTTATCAGCTTCTTTAACTGATACATTCATACAACTTCTAATCTGTTTGATAGATTTCCTCTCTTCTTTCCTAAATTACTTATATATGCTTACTTTATTGTTTTACAGATATTTCGCATTTATACAAAACATTGATAGAATTAATCTTTTCTTGATGGAACAATCTGAGTGTAATTTGAAAGCTGTATATGCACAATTCATATCAATTTCATTACTCAAGTGCCACTGTATGTCTTTTTTAGTTTTGTGCAAATTTTGTTTATTTCTACTGTGCTACTTCCTAAAATAGATTTGCTAAACAAATGCCTTTCAGTTTTCTTCAAACAATATTGACTATTACTAAAATATTTCCAGGAGTCCCAATTTTTTTTTCTGTGCTGGACCCACCTGGGCCCCATCTGGTGCAAACTTTATACATATAGATTTGGCCCAGCACATATATATATATATATATATATATATATATATATATCTGTGGGAGTATGTATATAAAGTAAATTAAAGTGAACAATTTTCAATCTTCTTCCTCTTTATCTCTACTCACCTTTGCTACCTCCTCTCTCTCTCACACTCCACTCTCTTCTTCCCTTCTCCACCTGTCAACTTTCCTCCTTCCTCTTCCCTCTCTCTCACTCTCTCTCCCTTCTCTCTCCCACCTTCTCCATCTCCCTTTACCTCTCCTTTCTCAATCTATCTCTCCCCCCTTCTTTCTCGTGGCAGAGCTAGTGCATGGAGGGCCCTGGTGTAAAAAAAATGTGCCCCCCACCCCAGGAGGGGATATATATATATATATATATATATTTATCTCTCTCTCTCTCTCTCTCTCTCTCTCTCTCTCTCTCTCTCTCTCTCTCTCTCTCTATATATATATATATATATATATATATATATATATATATATATATACAGTGGTACCTTAGTTCTCATCCTTAATCCATTCCGTACAGCAGGATGAGTTTGAAACAGATTGAGTTCTAAACAAGCATTTCCCATAGGAGTCAATGTAAATTGAAATAATCCATTCCAGACCACAGTATTTTCACATTTTAGTTTGAACTGATAATCTTGTTTTTGGATACAAAACCTTAAAACTTAAATTGAACAAGGCTGCAAGCCCATAAGCCCTTCCTGCGGCCTTAAGCGGTTAGGGGACTGGACTAGATGCGGGTCACATTTTCAATCCAAACCCATAATTATGGATTGCCTCAGAGCCAATAGAAAGTGGGGAACAGCAATTACGCAGAAAGGGGTTTTAAAGGGCGCGAAAACCGTAAATCATTGACTGTGCTGTAGCTGAGCAAGTGAACATACAGGTCTAGGTGTTGGTGGGTTTCTGAGCTTTGGAGAGAGAGAGAGAGAGAGAGAGAGATGTTTTATAAGTTTTTTTTCTATTTTGACCACTAAGATATATTAACCTTTAATTTAAAGCACATATAATTACTGATATCACATAATTCACACACATAGATTAATACGTACACATAGCTATACATAGTGGTAGGCGACAGCACATCTAAATACCCTATACTCCCCCCCCCCCATATAATTACTATAATACACATAATACACACAATACAGCACCACCATCAGCACCACCACTCCTGACTTTGTGGGAAATCATGGCACGATTTAACAGGGATGACATGAGACGGAACAACCAAAGGACTGAGAAGTTAAGATTGCTCTGAAGGCAGGCCTCCTCATCTCAGACCTCACCACCAGCTCAATCTGATCCCCAGCGACCCAAACATAGTGGCAACCCATGCTCAAACACCACCTAGACGTGGAAGAGGGAGAAAGTGCACAGGCTCGGAAGGTAGGGGCCCAGTGCTGTATAAGAGGAGTTGTTAGGACCATCCCCAAAGTCCTCCTCATAATCAATCTTCACTGAATACTGATTGGTATAGATGTTGACGTACTATTGGCTACACAGTGTGTACATGTCTGGTTATGTTTAACATTTCAACAATTGATGTTCAATGTGGATTGACGTTGAGATGAGATGTTGTAGTTAATCTGATTGATATCTTGTTCTTATATCTGTAGGTGTTAATAGCCAAATTTCACAACCATGATGGCATGTCCTTCATCTTTGAGCAGTGCAATACAATCATGTCAGTAAACATTTAAACCAGTTCCTAACAGGCATTCGATCAGTGTCATTCACCACTGCAGATAGATCTGAAATGCAATATATGACTACATACAGTATCTCTTCACTAGTGAACATGACTGGTGTGAGTTTAAATCACAATGAATAGAGTGCCCGCTGTAGAGTTGCACAATCCCATTAGGATCTGCAAATCCAAACCAGTAGTTATACATGCGTTTTCGTTGCATGTCATCCCATTAACATTAAGAAAGCGGATTCATGTATTTAATTTCATCCACAAACAAAATAGCTAATTCCCTTTGTATTACACCAGGATCAATGTGTATGTGTTTAGGGGTAATGTGATCAGTGTAATCTGTCTGGCCTTGGTACCACCCATATACCAGTGAGATGTGATATCAGCATGGCACAACTATTACATGTAAATAGTTACAGGACTCTTTGCTAAAAGTTTGTGGTCACAGTGAAGCATGCCTTGTTGTATTACACATCCTCCACATGTTTTGGGAAAGCTGATTGTACAGGACAGAATCAGTATGGTTATCACTGCTCATAGATGATAATTGGTTTATTGTAGTGTCCAGAGCAAGAACACTGTACTGTAATAACAGTTTCTGATTGTTTTTCAACCTCCTGGTTCATGTTTTCCAGATTCCTATAATCTATTTTGGAATCATCATTAATTTATGAAAACACACTGTGTGTGGAATTGATTTGTATCACATGATCCATAAATTATTGCATCTGTTTAAAATAGAAGATGGAAACTATATGGAAGCTCTATATGGAATAATGGTTATTTCTATAACATGGAGTGTTATATGATTTTCCGATTTCTCACCCTATTATGGTTACTGTGGTTTCCTGATCACATGTGTCCCTAGTAGATGTAATGCATTATCCTTATGATGCTGTCTAACATTTAACCCTTTAGGTGCCCATTGTTGGCAAAAAGCCACTTGCCCTTCTGGGATCAGCCCACACCACACCCATGATATGTATGCACAGTCGTATACATATTACCATGTGTTACGTGCATCAAGTAAAGTATTATAATGTTATAGTGTTATCACTGTTTCTATGTGTTTGTACCTTAATATGATTTAGAATCTACGGAATCCAGATTTAATTAAGTATATATATATATATATATATATATATATATATATATTTATATATATAATATATATACATATATATGTGTATGTGTGTGTTTAGAGATATACATATACTACATTAATCTGCAAATATAGTTGAAAGTGACAGCCAGAGACTCATGTCAATATACATGCAGGGTTTTCTATAATGACTTTAAGGCCTTAACTGGAATGATGACCCCACTTACCACATTAGTCCAATCGGAGTATGTTCCATTTACAACAACCCTTTGCTTCCTGTCTTTTAGCCAGCTCTCAATCCATGAGCAGATATTTACTGCAACTGCTGTATCTCTTAGTTTGCACAATAGTCTTCCAGGTGGCACTATATCAAAAGCCTTTGCATAATCCAAAAATACTACATCCACTGAGTTGCCTTGATCCAGGTTCCTACTAACCTCCTCATAGAAAATAATTAGATTTGTTTGACATGACCTATCCCTCATAAATCCATGTTGACTCCTACTTATAATCCTGTTCAAATAGACATATTCTTGTATATTATCCCTTATTAACCCTTCTAAAAGCTTCCCCACTACAGAAGTGAGGCTCACTGGTCTATAATTCCCGGATTTGCTCTTGCTCCCTTTTTAAATATAGGTATCACATCAGCTTTTCTCCAGTCATCTGATAGAGACCCTGTGTTGAGTGAATCTTGAAAAATTAAATATAATGGTTTGGCTATTACAAAACCCAATTCCCTCAGTACCAGTGGATGTATTCCATCAGGACCCGGGGCTTTATTAACATTTCTTTTTTCCAACCTCTTTTGGATTACTTCCTGTGTTAACTAATTAGTTGGCAAAGGTAGCGTAGCCCCATTATGTTGCAGTATCCCAACCACTGGTACCTCCCTTGTGTATATCGAAGAAGAGAACCTATTTAGCTCATCTGCCTTTTCCTAGTCACTAATTTTCAGATGGCCTGTTTCACATTCTAATGTTCCTATAGCTTCCTTCCTCGCCTTCTTCCCATTAATATACTTAAAACATATTTTAGAGTTAGTCTTACTCTCTTTTGCAATTAATTTTTCATTTTCTATTTTAGCCAGTCTAATAGCGGTTTTGCAAGCCTTGTTGATTTCCTTGTACTCCCGTAAAGCAGTCTCTGTCCCCTCTTGTTTGTATAATTGAAATGCCTGTTTTTTACTCCGTATCTTGATCTTTAAATCATTGTTAAACCATATTGGTTGGGATTTACTCCTTTTACTTTTATTCCCACATGGTATATGCCGATGTGTATATATATTTAGAAATGATTTAAATGTTGTCCAATTATGTCCAGTGTTTTTAGCTATCAGTTCTCTGTCCCAGTCTATACTTTGTATTGCTGCCCTTAGACCCTTAAAATCTGCCCTTTTAAAATTAAGATTTTTTTGTTGGCCCCTTAAAATTTTGTTTTTTTAAATTCAAACTCAAATGAGATCACTGTTTCCCAAAGGTTGCCCTATTCCAACATTTGATACTATATCAATATTATTTGTGATGACTAAATTTAAGATAGCTTTATTTCTAGTAGGCTCTTCTATAACCTGGGCCAGATAATGATCCCTGAGTTTACTCAAGAACCTGCTCCCCTTAGCTAAACTGCTGGTCTCATTCATCCAGTTTATTTCAGGGTAATTAAAATTTCCCATTATTAGAACTTGCCCATGGTTAGCTGCATTTCCAATCTGTAATAATAATTGTATTTCCTCACTTTCAGCTATATTTTGGGGTTGATAGCATACTCCTACTAATATTCTTTTGGAATTTGCTGCTCCGCTTTTTAACTCTACCCACAAACATTCAACTTTATCACTAGGTTTACCATAAATATCTTCTCTGACTATAGGCTTAAATACAGGCTTAACATACAGACAAATCACTCCTCCTCCTCTTTTATCATTGTCTCTATCTTTCCTAAATAGGTTATAACCATCCAGATTAACAGTCCAGTCATGAGATTCATCCCACCACGTTTCGGTAATGCCTATTAAGTCCCATTTTTCATTAATTGCTAATAATTCTAACTCTCCCATTTTTCCTGCCAAGCTTCTTGCATTAGCAAGCATACACCTTATGTTATGAGCCTGTAGTTCTGAAGTGCCTGCCACTGTACTAGAGTTATTTAGTACTACCTCCCTATTGATTATACTACCCCTCCCCATCTCCTCCCCTATGCCTTGTTAATTCATCCCTTATACACTCTACACTTTCTACCCTATTACTTATATCTAGTCCCTCCCCCCTACCCCACCTACTAGTTTAAAATCACCTCCAGCCTTTCTACCATCCTATCCAATAGCACAAAAGCTCCCTCTAATTAAGGTACAATCCCTACTGTAGAGATTGTACCAAAGTGAGAAGTCAGCCCAGTGCTCTAAAAACCCAAACCTCCCTAAACTCATTCTGCCTCACTGGGCTAGCACGTGGCACTGGTAGTATCTCAGAAAATACTACCTTGGAGGTCCTTGCCTTCAGCTTATTACCTAGTTCTCTAAGATCATTCTTTAGGACACTCCATCTTCCACTAACTTTGTCATTGGTACCAATATGTACCAAGACCACCGGTTCATTTCCAGCCCCTCCCAATAATTTGTCTACCCGATCCACAACATGACGAACCCGAGCACCCGGGAGACAGCAAACTGTTCGATTGCTGGGATCTGGGTGACAAATCACCCTGTCTACCTTCCTAATAATAGAGTCCCCCAACCAAAACCTGTCTGTTGTTCTGCCTATTCTGCCCTCCCTCTCCTCCAGTAGAGCTGTTCGCCCGGCTGTTAGAGGGAACAGCTCTATCTGGCATTGCCATTCCTGAATGGACATCCCCAACAGTTTCACTCAATCCGGCAAATCTGTTGGTGTTTGCCAACTCAGAACTGGCCTGCCTCCTCCTGTTCCCCCTGCTTTCCCTTGTAGCTGAAACCCAGCTGCCTCTCTGGACATACTCACTAGCCCCAGCTCCACCCTCCATGCTAGGCCCAGCTAAACTGTGCTCAGTGAGCACCAACCCCCTTTCCAGTGGAGCAATATCACTAAGTGCTGCAATTCTCCTCTCCAGATCTCCAATTTGAGCTTCCAGAGAGGCAACATGCTCACACCTCTCACAGAGGTATGGACCCTGGATCATCTGTTCCAGTATTGCATACATATGACAGGATGTACACTGAATAAGGTTGCCACTGGACCGACTCATAATTATTATTATTGTCTACAAAATTTCAGTGGGAAAAATAAAGAATATAAAATAATATATTTATATAAAGTTTTCCTCCTTTGCACTATAAATCTGCCCTCCCTTTTCTTTGAAGTCCCTCCTTTTATTTAACCTCCTAGGCTTTTACTAGAATTGCACTTGATACTGCAAATGTTCGCAAGCTCACATGTTCCCCTTCTCCTGTTTATATTAACTTCTGCCTTCTCACCTGGACACAATTTAGTGTACTCTGCAATTTATCAGTCTTTACTTGCAAGGAAAATCCACTTGCAAACAGCCCCAAACAGCTCACAAACCTTTTATACTAGTTTAACAGTCAAGCCACACGCCTTTCACCTGGGCACAAATAGTGCACTCTGCAATTTATCAGCCTTTACTTATTAGATGTAAATTATTAGACGTAAATTAAATACACTTGCAGAAATGGGGATAAGTAAAATGTGGGCTTGTGTGTCCAACAGACACTCCTATGTAACTGCAGAGATATAAGTGCTCGAACAGTTAATGTTATAAACCCAATAGGTCAGTTCTCTGGCAATGATAATACGCTATGAGAGCAGCCTCTCCATACTTAACTTTGGACAGGACCATATCAGTCTGTTCTAACTTAATTGAGAGATTCAAGCACAACAAACCGGGCAATTTGAGGGGAATTCTGTTCTCTTAATGAGCATCTCTATTATCTGTTGTTGCATGTGCATAACTGAAGGTTAACGTAACCTCATTAACAGTTATATCTTATTTTCCAAGATTCAATCAACACAGGGTCTCTACCAGATGACCTGAGAAAAGCAGAGGTGATACCTATATTTAAGAAGGGAGCAAGAACAAATCCAGGTAATTATTGCCCTGTAAGTCTCACTTCTGTAGTGAGAAAACTTTTAATAAGGGATAGTATACAAGAATATGTCTATTTAAACAAGATTATAAGTAGGAATCAACACAGGTTTATGAGGGATAGGTCATGTCAAAAAAATCTAATTAGTTTCTATGAAGAGGTTAGTAGGAACTTGGATCAAGGCAACTCAGTGGATATAGTCTTTTTGGATTTTGCAAAGGCTTTTGATATAGTGTCACATGGGAGACTATTGAGCAAACTAAGGGATACAGGAATTGCGGTAAATATCTGGTCATAGTTTGAGAGCTAGCTAAAAGACAGGAAGCACAGGGTTGTTGTAAATGGAACATACTCAAATTGGACTAATGTGGTATGTGGGGTTCCTCAGGGTTGAGTATTAGGTCCTCTCCTTTTCAACATATTTATTAATGACTGGAAAGTAGTGTCTCCATTTTTTCTGCTGAAACTAAGTTGTGCAAGGTAATTAAATTAAATGATGTACTTTCCCTTCTTTCATAAATTAGAGAAAGGTGAGACTAAATGGCAGATGAGATTTAATATGAATAAATGTAAAGTTATGCATCTGGGCAGGAAAAATAGCCATGCAATTTATATTCTTAATGGAGCAAATGTAGGGGTATCTGATATTGAAAGGTATTTGGGAGTACTCGTGGACAACCACCTAGGTAACAATACTCAATGCCAAGCAGTATCTGCAAAGATAAGTAAAATATTAGCATGTATTAAGAAGGGTATAGAAGCAAGGGAAGCAAATATAATTCTGCCACTATTCATATCTCTAGTACACTCTCATTTGGAATATGGAGTACAATTTTGGGCACCGCTACATAAAAAAGACATTTTAGAGCTCGAAAAAGTACAGAGAAGGGCAACAAAACTAATAATGGGAATGGAGGGCATAAGTTATGAAGAAAGACTAACCAAATTAAACTTATTTTCTCTAGAAAAAAGCCGTCTAAGAGGGGATACGATTAACTTAAATAAATACTGTGCCTTGACAAAGTTTTCACCCCCTTGACTTTTTACCTATTTTGTATCATTACAGCCTTAAGATCAATGTTTTATTAATATGAATTTTATGTGATGGATCAGAACACAATAGTCTAAGTTGGTGAAGTGAAATGAGAAAAATATATACATAAAACTATTTTTTAGAAATACAAAGGAGAAAATTGTCATGTGCGTATGTATTCACCCACTTTTTTATGAAGCCCATAAAAAGCTCTGGTGCAATCAATTACTTTCAGAAGTCACATAATTAGTGAAATGATGTCCTCCTGTGTGCAATCTAAGTGTTACATGATCTGTCATTACATATACACAACTTTTTTGAAAGGTCCCAGAGGCTCCAACACATAAGCAAAAGGCACCACTAACCAAACACTGCCATGAAGACCAAGGAACACTCCAAACAAGTAAGGGACAATGTTGTTGAGAAGTACAAATCAGAGTTGGGTTATGAAAAAATATCCACATTTTTGATGATCCCCAGGAGCACCATCAAATCTATCATAACCAAAAGGAAATACATGACACAGCAGGAAACCTGCCAAGAGACAGCCGCCCATCAAAAATCACGGACTGGGCAAGGAGGGCATTAATCAGAGAGGCAGCACAGAGACCTAAGGTAACCCTGGAAGAGCTGAAGAGTTCCACAGCAGAGACTGGAGTATCTGTACATATGACGACAATAAGCTGTACTCTCCATAGAGTTGGGCTTTATGGCAGAGTGACCAGAAGAAAGCCATTACTTTCAGCAAAAAACTAAATGGCATGTTTTGAGTTAGCAAACAGGCATGTGGGAGACTCCCAAAATGTATGGAGGAAGGTGCTCTGGTCTGATGAGACTAAAATTGGACTTTTCGGCCAGCAAAGAAAACGCTATATCTGGCGCAAACCCAACACATCACATCACCAAAAGAACACCATCCCCACAGTGAAACATGGTGGTCGGCAGCATCATGCTGTGGTGATGTTTACAGCAGCCGGAACTGGGAAACTAGTGAGAGTTGAGGGAAAGATGGATGGTGCTATGTACAGGGATATTCTTGAGTAAAACATTTACCACTCTGTGTGTGATTTGAGGCTAGGACGGAGGTTCATCTTGCTAAAGCAACACTTGAGTGGTTTAAGGGGAAATATGTAAATGTGTTGGAATCGGCTAGTCAATGACCAGACCTCAATCCAATAGAAAATCTGTGATCAGACTTAAAGACTGCTGTTCACAAGCGCAAACCATCCAACTTGTAGGAGCTGTAACAGTTTTTCAAGGAGGATTGGGCAAGCATCCAAGTGGTAAGATGTGGCAAGTTCATAGAGACATATCAAAAGCGACTTGAAATGATGCAAATGCCAAGGGGGGCGAATACTTTTGCAAGGCACTGTATATCGAGGGTCAATACAATGCTTTGTCAAGTGAACTTTTTGGGCCAAGATATTTTCAACTGACAAGAGGACATCCTTTCAGATTAGAAGTAAAATTATTTCACCTTAAAGAAAGAAAAGGGTTGTTCACAGTAACTGTGGTTAATCTGTGGAGTTATCTACCAAAGGAGGTGGTGACAGCAGAATCGATAGATAACTTAAAAAAGGGATTGGATTTATTTTTAAATAAAGAATTACTCCCTTAGTCACATGTGAACATTAGAGCAATAGATTGAAACATGATTTATATGTTATTGTATCCAGTGTTACTAAGATATGCTTGCCTGTGACTACCTCTGGGTACTCACCCAGTAGCCAACCGGATGGAGATTACCCGAACTGGAACAAATCATAGGTGGATGATTGACGCAGGATATGGGCATTTCCAGGGAAGGCTGCAAAAACATTTTGTATGCGCATATTTTGCATCACAAAAAACCTGTACATTGATTGAATGATAATTTTTGGGATTTCTGAACAGTGCTTCCTGATCTTTAGGAGTATGATGAAGTAGAAAACCTGAATCATCAGAGAAGGGAACACTTTGCCAATGAGAAGAGGTCCATTTTGGGGACAATCATGCAAAAGTCAGCCGTTTCTGCAATTGAACCTTTGTAAGCATGGGTGTAGTGACCAGACATTTGCTTCGTAGCCCCATATTCAACAGGGTTGGCTGTACTGTCATTTTAGACACATGTCTTGAAGCCCTCTTTTTTGTTTGGATGGTGACTTGCTCAACTGTAGCGTGTTGGCTCGCCCTCACACACCTTCGCAGCCAGCATTTACAACTGTAGTTTCCACACCGTTTATTCACAATGATGCCGTTTGTATAGTCACAGTACATTTTAACCACAATAACAAACAAACAGTTTACAATCTTTGTTGTTTCAGAAACACTGACACCCTTGGTCTAAAAAGCCAATAATCATCGGCTTCCTAAAGTTTGATAAATCGCATGTTTTACCCATGACAGTGATGATTGATATGTTTGTAGAATACCTACATGTCACCTTATACACCCATCAGGCCAGCTCACGAAGCGCTGCTGATGTCAAAAATAGGCAGTGGCCATAATAATAATAAGACTCTTTATAAGCCAATGTTTTTTAAGATCCTATAAGGTCTTTAAAGAAACATAGACAGCTTTATGCATATAAACCATTGTATGTACTCTTTCATACACTGTTGTTTAGACATGCAATAGACATGTTTCCTGTTTTCACTGGGACAATTACAAATACTCTCAAAAAAATGGCTTCTAAGTATAATGATACACAAGTTAAACACACCCACTAATATACAGAGATGTAGGCCTGAAGCCAACAACACCCAGGTGATTGTTGAGAGGCTAACTCTATCACTACTGTAACAGAGAATATGTCTGGATTTCCTAGGGAAGGAGCAGAGCAGGATTTTTGAAATAATATTATTTATGATTTTGTTAATTGACCACAATATTCAAATCTAACGGTTTAAAATGAATTCAGATAAACTCGTAGATCACCTGTTACATAATAGAGCTCTTATTCTGGGTTCTGTCTAGGCACCCTGGTATAAAGGTGTAGTGTCAGTACAGGAATAGCAGAGCTCACATTGTGTGTATGAGGGTGTAGTAACCAGAGGCTGTGTGTAGTATAAGGAATAGCAATACTCACACTGTCACTATGAAGGTTCATTATCCAGATGATGTGGAGTCATCTAGAGATTAAGTAAGTACAGAAGAGAAGTACAGGCTTTGGGTAGAGGAAGATGGGAGAAGCATTTAGGGGCATGCAAGGAAGAGGAGGGCTAGGTAAGTCCTCTTAAAGGCTTGAAAGAGTTGACTTCCAACAATTCCAGGAATCACCTGGTGATTTATTGTTGGGTCTCTCTCCCTCGGTCTCTCTCCCTAGATAGTAGCTGGAAGTGTAACCAACGTTACTTTGCTCTAGTCAAAAGGTGATTCAGTAGAGAATTTTTGATAGAGGGATAGACTTGGTGATTTGAGGTATTCTGAAGGATGTCTCTAATTTCTCTGCATAGGTTTGGGATGTACCTACTACTGTAGCATCCTCATTTCCATCTTCCCATAGACTTGATGATGGGAGCTGGAGACAAATTCTGGAGGCTGATGTTGCCACTGCTATTCTAAAAAAATAACCTGTGTGGGAAAATGGGTTATGGTCTGGTTAAGGCATGTCTAATATAGTGAATAAAGGTGGTGGTTGATAAAGGGTCCTGAGAGTTGCGACTGTTTGGATATTTGTCATAAGTTGGATAGTAAGTGATAGGGAACTGGGTGATGGCTGTTTTTTGAGTACTGAAGTGTTAGCACAAAGTTGTCATTTTTAAACTGAAGGCGGCTTTTGGTGAGATAGCATGGTGGGATTGAGAAGTGGTAAATTCAATAGCTCTAAGGAAAGCCTGACAAGGTGAACAGGGAATGATATTATGCTAAGCTATAATGATTTGAAATATGTTCCAAGCTTGGTTATAAGTTTTCTTTGTGTTGCTGGCAAGGCCATCATAGTTTGGGGAGCTTGAGTGAGGAGACGTTCTAATGATGAATGGTTGATGTCTGCTCTGATAGTTTGCAAGTTCTGAATTCCGGAAGGATTGATGTAGTTTTGAGTTTAGAGATGATATTGTGTTGTTCATAATATGTGGTATGATTTTCAAAAATGATCAAGGAATTTATCTTAACAAGTGTGGTTAATACTGTTAGTTAAATCAATAGCTATAGTTCTTGGAGTTCCACTGTCAGTTTGCTAAGTTTCACCGTGTAAGCATTAAACTCATTAAAACTGATTTGCATATAGGAGAACCTTGACCACTGGGTGCATTGTCGAATGTATCAGAGAACAATCATCATACAGAAGGATTGGGGGCACCTTACAATGTATTTTTATGCAACAATATTACAAATTAGAATTTTTTGTGGATATGTGTTTTTATTGTTGTACAACAAAGGTTACGTTTTAACCATCCTGGCGGTATTATTATGTCAATATTTAGAATGTTAAAGCGGTATATAAAAAAATACTGACTTAATCATACCGCCCTTTTCCCCTTATCCTCATCTCTTTCCCCCCTTCTCCTCCTCCCTTCTCCTCCTTTCCCTTATCCTCCTCCTCACTTCCCCCCTCTCCAATCACCTCCCTTTCCCCCTTCCCCTCCTCATTTTCCCCCTTATCCCCCTTCTCCCTCCTTATCATCCTCCTCCCTCCTTACCCCTTTATCATCCTCCTCCCTTTATAATCCACCTCCCTCCTTCCCCCCTTATCCTCCTCCTCTTTCCCCCCCTAATAATCCTCCTCCTCCTTCCTCCATTATCATCATCTTCCTCCCCCCTCCTACTCCTCCCTTTCCCCTTATCCTCCCTTCCCCCCTTATCCTCCTCCTCCCCCGTATCCCCCTCCTCCTCCCTACCCCCCTTATCATCATCCCCCTTATCATCCTCCTCCTTCCTCCATAACCTCCTCCTCACTTCCTCCTTACCCTACCTTTCCCCTCTTCTCCTCCTTCCTTCTAACCCCCTTATCATCCTCCTCTCTTTCCCCGTTATCATCATCCTCCTCCTGCCCCCTTTATAATCCTATTCCTTCCCCCCTTATGACCCTCCTCCTCCTTCCCTCCTTTTGATCCTCCTCCTCACTCCCCCCTGATCATCCTCCTCACTTCCCCCTCTCTCTCCTTACTTGTAATCAGATGAGCTGCCTGCTCATCTCTCCCCACGCAGCCTGTCTTCCGGCAGTGAAGTGACTGGCATATGCTAATGACGTGACGTAACAAGCACGTCATGTCATTAGCATATACCGGTAGTCCTTCTAAAAGCTTTCATAGTCCATAATCCTTCTAAAAGCTTTCCCACTACATTAGTGAGGCTCACTGGTCAATAATTCCTGCTCTTGCTCCCTTTTTAAATATAGGTATCACCTCTACTTTTCTCCAGTCATCTGGTAGAGACCCAGTGTTGAGTGAATCTTGAAAAATTAGATATAATGGTTGGTAGCACAGGTTGAAAAAGAACAACAGCAACATGTGCAAATCAATTGCCAATTCCAAAAGTAAATATAGTTTTGAAAAAAGATTGCAATACTGATCAAAGGTGGTATAATTCACCAACAGTAAATGAGGTTGCCATGGTCTTTAAAAATGAAGATGTGAACCACGTTTTCTGCGGGATATTAGAATATAGCTACGCAATGAAGACCAACCTTTTATAAACATAAATATATTAATTTGTTGTAATTTGGATCCAATGACATATTCCATTTTGTTTCAAAATGGTGAGCCAGGATGGGAACCAAAATTACAATTGCAAAGTTATCCCAATAGTAAAGTTCGTGTTAGATGCAATATTTCTAAGCTAGAATATAAAGTGGCACAAACTGCTATTCAGGATAATTTTAATCCTATTTTATGTGAGGGCACACTCACACAACAATGTATTATTGATTCCTATCTACAAGTCGAAGCAAATATTTTAAATGTTATCAAATTTCAACAAAACAAGCTTTGGATAGAACAATATTGTGGATTGTTGGATTATGTCGCTGAATTGGCTAGCAACAGAAACATTCCAGCTGGAAGTGCAAACATTTTGTCATCCACTTTCCAAGGATCTCCTCGCAATATGCAAGAAAGATATAATGATGCCATTCCATTCACATGTAATCCACAATGGCCAGAGATCAAGGAAAATGTGAATCTTGGACAAAATACTTCTGACCAACCAGATTTAGTGGCAAGAGTATTCAAAATAAAACTCAATTCATTAATACATGATATAACTAAAGCACAGTTATTTGGAAAATGTGTGGCTTTTGTTTATACCATTTAATTTCAAAATAGAGGCCTGCCACATGCACATATACTTTTAATCCTGCAGGAAAAAGATTAATTGAATACTGCAGAGAGAGTGGATTCAGTAATTACTGCTGAATTGCCACATCCAGAAAAATATTCAAAACGTTATGAGATTTTAACACATGGGCCATGTGGAGATATCAATCCAAATTCCCCATGTATGGAAAATAAAAAATGTACAAAAGGGTCCTCAAAACAATTTAAAATGCAAACTTATGCTAATTGTGATGGATACCCTTTGTATAAAAGAAGAGACGGACAAACAGCTATTATCCGTGGCCAAAAGGTCTATAAAAGATACTGTATGTAGATCCATACAATCCACATTTGATGATGAAGTACAATGCACACCTAAATGTGGAAGTTTGTCCATCATATATGTGAATAAATATATATACAAAGGATACAATGCAGCAACTGTTGTGCCAGGTGCACAAAACGAAAAGAAAAATCCAATTTTAAATGACGTACTTTCTAATTAATTGGATGCTCGCTATGTCAGTGCTCCAGAAGCAATGTGGCGTCTTCTGAAATTCAAGATGGTCACATGCTGTGTATCAATTAGCATTACATTTGCCACAAAGTCAATGAAATAACTGCCTTAGCCCAATTTGAACATTGCGAAACAACACTTACTGCTTGGTTTCAATTAAACTGCCAGGACACTGAGGCCAGACAATTTTTATACATTGAGATTCCATATCACTATGTATTTGTAAATGGCCAATGGCGACAATGAAAAAGAGATACTCATAAAATGATACCACAATTTATACCATCAGCCCAAGAGACACTGAACGTTTCAGTTTAAGATTACTTCTTCTACATGTTCCTGGTGCACAAAGTTATGAACATTTATGCACAGTGAATTACATTGTTTATAATACTTTCCTATTAGCTGCAAGACATCAAAACTTCATAGCAGATTATACAGAATGGGAGAGGTGTCTGGAAGATGCAGCACTATGTCAAATGCCAAAGCAAATGAGAGAACAATTTGTGTTCATTTGCAGCTTTTGCAATCTACCTGATGCATTTGCTTTGTAAGAAACATTTAAATTAAATATGTGTGAAGACTTCTTGAAATGTTACAATGAGCCAATTGCACTCTTAAAAGCATTAATGGAAATTGAAGAAATATTTCTTGCTCATGGATTAAATTGTGCAAGTTTCAATTTGCCTGATCCAGGACTTATAGATGACATCAACTTTTGATGACACTGAGCTACAAAAACAAAAAAAACAGAAGAAAAAGTGGAAACTTTAAATACTTTACAATTACAAGCATTTAATGCCATCACAAATGCTACAGATGATCATATTGTCAAAGACCGTTATTTCTATCTAGATCGCCCTGGTGGATCAGAAAAAAATGTATCTGTAAGGTGGCAGATCTGTGCATAGTGGATTTAAACTGCCAGTTCCCATTTTAGAAACTTCAGTGTCAGATATTCAACTAAATTGTTTACAAGCAAAACATTAAAAAAAAGTAAATGAATTATCATAGATGAGGCAACAATGATGCCATGTCATGCTTTGCAATGTATTGATAGATTATTAAAAGAAGTGAAGGATAATAATTTGCCATTTGGTGGAAAGGTGATGTTAAGAGGAGATTTTAGGCAAACATTACCTGTTGTGCCACATGGAAATAGAACTGAGATCACTGAAACATGTATCAAGACAAGTAAACTGTGGAAAATATTTACACACCTCAAATTAGAATTACATTTGAGATCTGAAGGCCAAAATTAATTAAATGATTGTCTCATTCAAATTGGAAAAGGAAAACATCCACAAATAAATAATTTACCGGATGATACAGTCGAAATTCCATCACAAATGGTTTGCAAGGAATACCTCATATCGGCAACCTTTATAAAGACTCTCAATAACATCGATTACTCAGACATTGCAAACAAAGTGATATTAACATCCAAAAATATAGATGCCTTGAATCTAAATAACGATATTTTAAAATTCATCAACGCACCCCAAAAACATTATTACAGTGCAGATTAAGTTCTGGCTGACGATAAAGACAATGGGCCTCATTCTATTAGCGGCCGCAGCCGTTGCGGGGCCGCAAGGACCGGCCGCAAGCTATTCGGCTATTCTATTCCCTTCCGGCCGGGGGCTCCGGCAGGCTTGCGGCCGGCGCCTTGCTATCCCTTGCGGCCGCTCGCGCCAGAGGAAAGCCTTTGATCTAAAACGGCCGCAAGAGTTTCGGTCGCAAGAAAGCCCCGGTTGCTATTCAATTGCTACGGGAAACCTCTCTGCAAGGCTAAAAGCGAGCCGCAGCTTACTTGCAGCAAACAGGTCCCGCTAGCACCAATTAAGCACATAATAAAGCCCAAATAAAGCCATCCTGCACTCTGAGGAGTCTATAAAGTGATTGTAGGTGTTAGCAAAAATAGCACAACATTCCCCTACACTCAAATCCGTAATTTTGGTATTTTCTAATTCTTGTCAAATATACGTGAACAAAGACCCGAGGGCTTGGAGCACCTCAGACCCGCAAAGGCTGCGGGATTAGCCTCCGTCAAGTCCGGAAATGGGTAAAATAGACCTACGGGTCGTAAAGGGCTAACTTACAAGTCGTAGCATCGAAAAGCCATTCTGTGCTTTTATTAAAAGTGAAAGTGATGTTTGGTTTCAGAATTAATAGCTCAACATCCCCCTACTCTCAAATGCGCAAATAAAGATATTTAACTTCATCTATCATGCAAGCCCGCACGGGTTTGAATAACGAGCTACGGGCTTGAAGGGCAATCATCCGCAAAACCCGTACGTGTTTCACTAAGAAGTCTCAAGCCCGTAATTCTGAAATCAAACCTGAAATCAATTAACCAATAGGAAGATGACAATCAAGGGCACAAATAGTTTAAAAGGGAGTGAAATTCGTAAATCTGTGACTGTGTTGTATGCTGTGCAAGTGGACACACAGGTCTTGGAGTTGGAGGTTTTGTGAGAGCAAGAGAGAGAGAGGAGGAGAGATGGAGGGAGAAGGCAGCGAAGGGAGAGGTCAGGGAGAGCAGATTTTGCAAATCTATTAATGTTACTGTTATGTTTGCTGTTGGTTCCCAGTGCATATAAAGCATACATGACAACTCTATTGCAATTGTTTTTTTATTGTCATGAGTTCCCCTGTCACACTCTACTCCATGTTAAACTGGCCCATCCCTAGCTGTTTGGCTTAACCCTCCTACTGCTTAGAATTCATGTACATTTTGATTATAGGTATAGCGGATGTATCCTGTTTTATGTGGGCATTTCAGTATGTGCTGGAAGAGTGCCGCCGCCGACTCTAGGGATGCGGCTGCGCTTGCGTCCCCATGTAGCCGTCAAAAATAGTTGGTACACCCAAAGCCCCTAACCCTCTAACCCTAACCCCCTAAACCCCACTTTCTAACTCTAATCCATCCCCCCTAACTGTAGCCAGAACCTGAAACCCATAACCATTTACCTGGCCTGCTGGGCTTGCGTAGCTAGAGTCGTTGGTGGGGCACTTCCAGAGATGCGCACATACAACAGGATAGGTCCGGTCTAGCTGGTACATCCCCATGAGAGTACATGTATGGATGTGCACACTGCAGCATATGCGGATACAGACTCTGATGGACTGCAAGTTTGTGTCGTGTAACAGCATAATCTGGACCATGTTACATTAACATGTTAACTCACATTGCTGAGGATTGGTCACAGATTGGTCTGTCTCACACACTGGCCAACAGATTCAGATGAGCACGTGTCCTAATTAACTGCAGTTGGCACACCGCACCAGCATTACATATAATCATATGAGCCATGGGCCCTTTCCTGTTATCTGACGGTGACTGCTGGTATCAGCAGTGAGCAGCCTCTACATGTCACAGCATTTTCCTGGAGATTATCTAATCATGCATATTTAGTGGGGTATGGTGTTGTTAAGGTAAGGGGTTCGGATAAGTGTGAGGGCTAGTGCTTTTGGGCTTCTGTGTAAGTTGAAAATGATGTATATAACAGCGGCAGCGCCATCTATCAGCCCCTTGGTCCAACTGCTGCTGCCAGCAGTCGGTGTCACATAACAGGAAAGATCCCAGCCAGGATCCACAATACTAATGATGCAGATCAATTTTGATTAGCGTCAAACATTCACAGCCAATTACAAGTCACTCTGATCTCAGAGATATGGAAACAACAATACTCAAATCAAAATCTTGTCTCATTTCAGTACCATCCAGGCGTCCCCTGCCTCCGCAGGTTCCTGCACCTTCTGAAGATGCAGGACCACCGGCGTCAACCTCACCTGTAGCAGGGCCCTCGTATCAAAGTCCGCCTGGGCCATCCACAAGGTGCCAGCAATTCCCTCCAGCCAGGATAATGGCACCGCCTGGCTCCCAGCCAATGTGGGCTGGCCAAATGTTGGGCCACCCAATGTGGTCCCATTCCGGCTGGGCCCACAATATGGATTCCCAATCAATGCTGCCCTGGAGCATAGGCCCCCGGCAGGGCATGTGGCCCCCGCAGGACCAGCAGGCCACTGTGGCCACTACTGCCCAACAGGCCCCGCAGGCCCAGACAGCCGCTGTGGCCACTCCGGCCCAACAGGCCCCGCAGGCCCAGACAGCCGCTGTGGCCACTCCAGCCCAACAGGCCCCGCAGGCCCAGACAGCCGCTGTGGCCACTCCGGCCCAACAGGCCCCGCAGGCCCAGACAGCCACTGTGGCCACTCCGGCCCAACAGGCCCCGCAAGCCCAGACAGCCACTGTGGCCACTCCGGCCCAACAGGCCCCGCAGGCCCAGACAGCCACTGTGGCCACTCCGGCCCAACAGGCCCCGCAGGCCCAGACAGCCACTGTGGCCACTCCGGACCAACACTCCCCGCAGGCCCAGACAGCCACTGTGGCCACTCCGGCCCAACAGGCCCCGCAGGACCAGCAGGCCCAGCAGGCGTCTCCCAGGCAGGACACACCAGTCAGCAGTGCCTCCACCCAGAGGACACAGTGGTCTGGGTCGCTGCCAGTTAGTCCTGCGCTGTCAGCGGCCCAGTGCCAGGATTTCCTGGCTCATCTCCAGCATGAGCGTGAGCAAAATCAACAGTTCATGCTGGAGATGAGATGCCACGATGCCAGGAAGCTGGAGGAACGGAGACGCCAGAATGACCAGAACTTTAAGGAGAGGAGACGCCAGAATGACAGAGTGTTTGCTGAAATGACACGTCAAAATGAGTGGATGTTCCAGGAGGTGAGGCGTCATAATCTTTTAATGGAGGAGTACGCCCGAAGGCCTGAAATGGCCCGAGAAGGCCAGCACCAAGACCGGGCTACCCCTTCCAACTCACCACCTTCAACATCCCAGACCCTGTCCCCAGCATCCAGGCCGGAAGACCCTCAAAACATTAGAAGAGGTCGGGGCCGGCCTAGGGGAACATCTTCAAAAGGCCAGGAGAGCCAAGAAACACACAAGCGGAAGCGGAAATACGTGAGAACATGTTCATGTTGCATATAGAAGCAATTGATGTCCAAGATCTATTGACGTTGAGGTGTTGCAGTCAATGCGTATATTGTTCTAATTGATGTCTTGTTCTTATCTCTTTAGGTTCCAATCGACGGAATTTATGCCTCCAGTTTTCTTTTTTTTTCTATCATTTGCAAGCATAAGATTAAAGATTATGTATTGCTCACATTATCATTGTTTGTTTTCGTTTGTACTGTACCATGATTGGTAAACACCACATGAATGCTACACACCAACGTTATTGGATTAGTACATACATCTTCCTTCAATATACCAGCCCTGTGTTAATGTAGGGTTGGGGTAACAGCCACTAGTGCAGCTGAGGGTGGAGGTAATATTCATGAGTTTGATTACAGTAACGGTGATGCATGATATTCGTGGTCATGACACATGGATAGATTAATTCAGGGGAAATATCAAAAGTGAGTCCACCCCTAAGTGAAATTGGCGATTATTTTGTGTGGCCACCATTATTTTCCTGCACTGACTTAACCCTCATGGGGATGGAGTTCCCCGGAGTTTCACAGGTTGCCACTGGAGTCCTTTTCCACTCCTTCATGATGATATCATGGAGCTGGTGGATGTTAGAGACCTTGCACTCCCTGTAACGGAGTTGGAACACGCAGTCCAATATCTCCGCTGGTATACGGTACATTATCCAAGAAGCACTACAGTCTCACCATTCCCAACCTCCAATATTTGCCCACACTCAATTGGGAGTCAAATGAATACTGACTTTATTTTGTTGGCCAGAAATATATATATATACATCTCTTCCCACAGGCAATACACACATCCCCCATAGTTGGCCACACAATACACATTGAGGGACAACAGGTGGGTCACACCTCCCGGAGAATACCTGGCTACTTTGATACAATCAGACATTGCTTAGATCATCCTTCTTTGTTATGTCTGATAATGAAAACACTTTATACAATAGACTTCCCTATCCTATGATGAGTCTCTGTACTAGGATTATCTATTATGCCAAGGTCTGAAATAGTCTGGGCTAAGATTTTGCAGAGCAGAAACCAACATACATACAGTATAACAGTATGATCATATTTTAACCATAACCATAAAACAGGGTAAAACAGTGATGGGTTCCGTTACACTCCACACCTTCCATTTGAGGAGTACCCCACAGATGCTCAATAGGGTTTAGGTCTGGTGACCTACTTGGCCAGTTCATCAACTTTTGACCTTCAGCTTCTTTAACCAGGCAGTGGTCAGCTTGGAGGCGTGTTTGTGGTCGTTATCATGTTGGAATACTGCCCTGCGGCCCGTTCTCCTATGGGAGGGACCATGCTCTTTCTCAGTTTGTCACAGTACATGTTGGCATTCATGGGTTCCCTCAAAGAACTGTAGCTCCTCAGTGCTGGCAGCATGCATGCAGGCCCAGACCAAACATATATGCATGTGTATATATGTTTTCGCTAATATGTTGTGTGGATTCCCCCTATATGCATTTACCTAATGATGTCAGATGCTGCCTCCCCTCTCTCTGCATCACTGTTTTGGTTCAAAATAATGGGTTCATCTCATATCAATGTTTTTGTGTTCGTTGTGACTTATCCATTTATCTCTGGCACTGGATAGCTACAGTTCATTGAGGGAACCATGAACGAAAACATGTACTGTGACATACTGAAGCAGAACATGATCCCCTCCCTTGGGAGACTGGGCCGCAGGGCAACATAACATAACGACCCTAAACACACCGCCAAGACGACACTGCCTTGCTAAAGAAGGTAAAGGTGATGGACTGGCCAAGCTTGTCGACAGACCAAAACCATATTGAGCATCTGTGGGGCATCCTCAAACTGACGGTGGGGGAGTGCAAGGTCTCTAGCATCAACCAGCTCTGATGTATCATTAAGGAGTGGAAGAGGACTCCAGTGGCAACCTGGGAAGCTCAGATGAACTCCCTGGCCATGAGGGTTAATGCAGTTCTGGCAAATAATGGTGGCCACACATAATTGACATTTCTTGTCAATTTGGACATTTCAAATTAGGGGTGTACTCACTTTTGTTGCCAATGGTTTAGACATTAATGGCTGTGTATTGAGTTGTTGATGGGTCAGAAAAATTACTTTACATTGTAGCAGAGTGTCACTTCAGTGTTGTCACATGAAAAGATATACTAAAATGTTAACAACAATGTGACGGGTGTACTCACTTATGTTAGATACTGTGGCCCTCATTTAATTGCAATTTGGCCAATTAAAATAGGGCTTGAAATAAGCACATAACATATATTCTCTGAAAAATGTTTTAGTTAGTAAACATCTCTCCAAAATCAAGGTATTCACTAACTAAAATCTGTTTGACACAATATATGTTCTGTGCTTATTTTGAACCCCATTCAATTGGCAAAATCGCAATTGAATGAGGCCCTGTATGTTCACTATTAGGATGTGAGCCACTTACGGAAACCTGTCTCATTTGTCTGTTTCTGCGTCATATAGATTGTTAATACCAACCTTCCCTTATGGTTGAAATCAGTAATGCAAACACACTGTGAGAATTCTATTGACACCCCTAACTGATGGTGCAGAGCACAGATGTGGAGTCTGAAGGTCCTTTTATTGATGTTCCGGAAATGCTATGGTATCAACATTGACGAGGCAGACACAAACAACATCGCAGATAAATCATATTTAATATTTACAGAAATTAACAAGGCAAGCTTGCCACAAAGCCACAGGTTAACTAATCAACACAGGTATGCAAAGGATCATGGTGGAGGGGGGTAGGATACAAAATCCAAGTAACACAGGGAAATAGGGATATGAGAGCAGAATGCAGGCAGGGAAAATTACATTGATATGGATGATCAGGGGATGTACAGTGTATCAACCAACATTAGGCAATATAATAGATCTCATTATTGTTCCGACATATATATAACAGTCAATAAGGAAACACCATAATAATCCAGAATAAGGTGATATACATATGGGGAGAGCAAAATGTATGCTTGTGTGTTAAACGGACACTCTGATGCCACATCAGAAGTATAAGTGCTCAATCAGTGAATGCTATGAGCCCATAACGTCAGTTCTCACGCAACAATAAGCAGCACATAGATAACCTTGGTCAAAAAGATGGTGACCTGACCAGGACCATATCAGTCAGATGTTACTTATTGCAGAGAACTCACAACAAACCAGGCAATATCAGTGATAGTTTGTTCTCTGATTGAGCATCTATACTCACTGTTGTTGAATATGCATAACTGAAGATTAATGTAACCTCCTTAACTGTTAAGTCCCAAGCCTGGATTTACTCTTCCCCATATGCACAGGGAGGGTCACATCAGCACTGAAGAAAAGATCTTGAAGGGTTGGTGCTGCAGGCTTCACAACAGTCCAAGTAGAGGAGAGGATAAAATGTCTAAACCAATACGTACCTATGAATCGAGATAGACTATATGAGCATACACATGCTGTGGATATACCAGGAACATCAGCTGACAGATGTCACATCACATCTGCATTGTATATTGAAATTGTCTCGTGACACATATTGGCTATTCAGTCAAGGTCATCAGATATCAAACTGGATCCAACAAAGCAATGAAACGGACACATGTACATGCAATGGGAGTTTTGACACAGTCCCATGGAAACAGACAACGCCCCATTGGCTACTTCTCATGTCATCTGGATGCTGTAGCAAGAGGAGGCCCTTCTTGCCTTAAGGCAGTATTTGCAGCTCATGCCTTACTGGAAAGGACAAGTGACATAGTCCTTGGATATCCCTTGACAGTTCTTGCTCCACATGACATTGCTGCTATCATAAATCAGACGCAGCCAAAACACCTGACAGCAGCTAGACACCTCCGTCTCCAATGTTCACTGCTCCTGCCAGATAATGTCACCTTACAGAGGTGTTATGTGCTTAATCCAGCCACTCTCTTGCCATTTCCTGAGGGGGGAGATGAGGAAGATGGACATTTCTGGTATAGTTTGAAGAATGCTAGATGGATCACCATAATAAGTTGGGACAATATGGAGTGGCATAATAACCTTAGCTAAGGTACACTCTCCCCGCCATACTCCTGACATTCTGACTCTCAGCTTCATGTCCCCACATATCCAATATATATCTCCCAAGGATTGTGTGTGATTAATCAATAATGTGGATGATCCATCTCTGTATGTCTGACAAAAACCACTTGGGAACCTCTGTAAGTTAGTTCCATAAGAAACATTCCTACGATAACATGTATAATTTCCTGGATATATAGTTATACCCTCACCTGGATGCGGGTTATTAGTTATCATAGGATATGTCTTTTTCCATGTTTTACATCTATTTAAATCATTGAGTGTGTTTTTAAACAGGCTCAGGAAACATTTTTCTTCTAATAACGGTATAGTAAGTGGAACAGTACCCAAATGGGGCCTAGCATGACCACAAACATAACAATTAGATTAGTTATATTCTTGGACATTATATTTCATCCATTCTAACCATACATTGAGATCTGAATACCCTGTTTCAGTAGCTAAAGTATCTTCATATGTTGGATCACCATTAGCATTCTAGACTTCAAAGCTGACCTACTCAAGATGGCTGCCCCCTGCCCACCCTGACAGCAGCTCCCCGCCCCGGCTCTATTGCTTTGTTCCCTCTTGTCTTGTCCGTCGCTCTCGGTTTCGGATCTCCCCTGAGATGAGTTGGTGCCGGTAACCAGGGGACCCCAGGCCATGGATGAGACGGCGGAAGATGCTGGAGGGACAGCCACCCTGTTTGAGCTGTGTGCCAGGGCAGTGACTGCCAACATGGAGACCCTGGAGCAGGACGTGTGGGGGCTGCCTGCTGTGATCCTACAGGGAATTCTGCCTCTGCTAAATATTTACTATCTGGAAAGGATAGAGAAGGCAGCAGTCAAAAAAGGACTATCAACTCAGTCCATTTGGTGCAAGCTCTGGAATGATATCATGAAATGCAGACTTTACCTACAGATTTGAAACTACTCAAAGAATTGCAGAAGAATGCAGATCCAGAAGAAATAAACAAGTGGAAAGCAAAGGGAGCAATCCTTAAAGATGGATTGTATGTTGATAATCTGAGATTGTGTTTACCAAAGAATCTCTATCCAGCAACAGTACAGTGGGCCCACGGACCGGCACACTTGTCAAAGACCCTCATGAACGCTCTAATAGACAAGTACTATATGGCGCCAGGCATAACTACACTTACGAGCAACTATTGCAAGTCCTGTAGCATTTGTGCTAAATGTAATACAGGCCAAACTGAGAAACCCCCACAAAAGCATTTAGCAAAATCTCTGTATCCATTCCAGAGGATACAAATTGACCACATACAGATGCCAAAAAGTGGCCGGTATGAATATGCATTGGTCATTGTAGACATGTTCTCAGGATGGCCGGAAGCGTACCCAGTCACAAATATGACTGCAAAGACCACAGCGAAGCGGTTACTAACAGAGGTCATCTGCAGATATGGGGTCCCTGAAGTAATTGAAAGTGACCAGGGACCAGCTTTCACTGCAATCTTAGCTAAAGAAATATGGACAGCTCTAGGAGTGACACTATCTTTTCATACACCCTACCATCCGCAAAGTAGTGGAAGGGTGGAACGTATGAATGGGACTGTGTCAAGACTCCCATTGCATGTCCTTCCTTTTCTGATATAAACAGCTTAAATGGTAGGTCATAGTTGGGTAGCCCTAATGCAGGGGCTGAGGAGATAGTCTGTTTCAGAGAGTAGAAGTTATTTAGGGCTATCTGAGTCATCTGAAAGGGTTCAATCTTCAGGACATCATACAAGGGCTGCATCAGGAGAGAGGCTTCTGGGATCCATGCTCTGCAATAGGATATGAGACCTAGGAAAGCGTGGAGGGGTCTGTGTCCTTCTGGTACAGGCATTTCTTCTATTGCCCTAACACGGCTGCGTGTGAGATGACGCACTCCTTTGGAAAGGCAATGTCCCAGGAATATGACAGTCTCCTGACACCACTGTAATTTCTCTCTGGATGCTTTGCACCCTTGTTCTGCTAGATGTCTCAGTAAACTCTCTGATGTCCGTGTAGCTGTAGGAAGGTCTTCAGCACAGAGTAAGAGGTCATCAACATATTGCAGAAGTACAACATCAGGGTTTCCCAGTTGCCAAGATTCAAGGATTAGACCCATGGCCTTAGCAAACTGACTAGGAGAATTCTGTGCTCCTTGAGGCATGACAGTCCATGTAAATTGATTATGATCATGTGTAAATGCAAAGAGATACTGACATGAAGGATCTAGAGGAATGCTAAAGAAGGCATTTGCCAGATCCACTACGGTAAAGTATGCTGCTGTTGGAGGTATTCCAGAGAGGAGAGTGTGTGGGTTAGGTACTATGGGAGTGTCCAATATGGTTGCTTCATTGACTGCCCGCAAATCTTGTACCATACGGTATTTTACTGGCTCTCCTTTCTTGGATTTCTTTTTCACTGGGAAGAGGGGCGTGTTACATGATGACCTACACCGCACTAACGCCCCCTGTCTCAACAGGCTCTCTATCTGCTGTGTAATTGCATCAATCTGTGCTGGTTTCAGAGGATACTGGGGTTTTCGTGGTAATTCAGCTCCAGGCTTCAACTTTACTATGACTGGAGGCACCTTTAAATGCCCAATATCTTCGGGACCATGTGACCAGAGGGTTGCCGGAATCTTATCCAAGATGTCGGCCGGGCCTTGTTTATTGTCTTTTTTCGCATCTAAGTGAAGTAATATTGGTAGTGAGCAGAGTGCTGACGTGTCAGTAATTGTTAAAGGCGAGGACACTTGTATAGTCCCATCCGGGGTAAACAAGATGGATGCTTGCAAGCGGGAAAGCACGTCTGCACCTAATAAGTTCATTGGGCATGTGGAGGACACTACAAATCTAGCAAGCAGGTCTGGGAATGGGCCTATTTGTAGGGGTTGAGTCAACTTATTGGAAGAGGGGATACCGTCAACTCCTACACAAGCAACATCAATGTCAGACAGGTAAGATGTGTCGGGCAGATCTTGTTGTCTTAGGACACTTCTGGCTGCACCTGTGTCTACTAGGAAGGTGGTAGGGATCCCTTCTATTGGTAATGTTACAATAGCTTGAGGTCCTAGTCCGCTATCCCCTAAAGATACTGCCATAGCAGGAGATAGTGACACAGGCTCACCACTGTCCTATGCTGTGCTTTGGCCCCCCTGCTCCTCTTTAGTGACATCCCCCTGCTGCTTTGTCCTCTGCTTTCTAGGCATCTTACAATTCTTGCTGATGTGCCCAATCTTGCTACAATTGAAACATCGCCGTGTTTCCTTCTTCTCCCCTTTGTATGCCGGTTCCTCAGTGGTCACCATGAGAGCGGCAGGTGTTTTGTACGTTGATGATGTAGGGCGTGCATTTTCTACAGACTCCAGTCCTTTTGCAACAAGTAACAGCGTGTCTAATGGTAACACTCTATATTCTGGTCTGGAAGTCAATAGACCTTTCTTTATAGATTCCTTTAGCCCTATCACAAAAGCTGTACTTAGCATCTGTGTGTGTGTCTTATTGTGTGGGCTGAAGCCGAGGTCTGTGAACACCTGTGTGAGTCGTGAGTGAAACTTTTCTACTGATTCGTCTCGGTCCTGTTTAATATCCTGCAGATTAACAGCCTGATCTGCTAATTTATCTTTCGCCCAGGCTCTTAGTAATTCACAGAATATTTCACCTGATTCATAGTCAGTTGTCTCACGTGGCATATCATACGGGTCTATTGACTTTTGCATTATGGGCCAGTATGAATCTCCTGCTCTGATTTCGCACAAACTAACCAAGTCTCTCCATGCTGCAGCATATGTCTTCTGTATTTGTGATATCTTTCTGTAGAAAGGCATAGGCTGCTTCTCAGGGTCGGGTAATGTGTTTATGAGGGAGATGGCTTGTGTTGGTGTGAATGCAACATACATTAGACTCGCTGTACTATTTCTATTACGCCCTCTACGTTGGTTCATTCCTGAGCCCAGGGTCTTACTCCTCCACTCCTTCGCACTCTCTCCTACTTTTATCTCATCCTCCCCATCCACACTGTCATTTTTAGGACGGCCTGCGGGAGTAGGGTGTAATGAGATATCATTTATGTCTGACTGTCTCTGAGAAAGGGGAGGAGTGGAAGCGTCTGTCGCCGGTGCCCTTGGCACGACTGGGAACATCGAGTATGGAGTATACATAGTTCCGTTAGCAGTCAATACAGGATAAAGGGACGTATTCACCAAGGGGGCGTTCGGTATGACAGGTAGACCTTCCTGAGTGGGCGCCGCTATCATCTTAATGGGAGGGTTCAGAGGGTAACAGGACCCCTCCTTAGAGTGTGTGTGAGCGTCATTTTGGAGCTGTGGCTGAGTGGAATGTTTTTGTTCTGCAAAGGGCTGTGGTTGTGGTGTGCAGGTTGTTTGAAGTGCGGAGGGTATAATAGTCGTAGGTAAGGAGCTGGCTGATTCACATGGAGCATAATACACATACATTTCCTGTCCATTTATTTCAACCTTTTCCTCTGTCCAACCTTCCTGTTTAATCTCTTTAGCCACTCTGTACCATACCTCTGCATTTGGTAATAAACCACAATCTTGTAACTGTCCTCTATTATTTCTCAACACTTTTCGCCACTCTTCTGCCCTCAGATGTCCTCCCACAATATTTGTGAATCCACACACTTTAAACAACTTTTTAGATTTAATTAATACGGCCTCTCCCCCTCTTTTCTTCACCACATCCTGAGCCAACATGCCCTCAATATTCAATTTAGTCTGTTTCTGTCCCATCTTCCTGTCCTAAATATAACACAAGCTAGTGTTAGAAGGCAGACAATATGAAGTAGGGAGAGAGGTGAGAGAAAAGAGGAACAAGCAGACCAGTTGTCTGAGAGGGAGAGAGGTGAGAGAAAAGAGGAACAAGCAGACCAGTTGTCTGAGAGGGAGAGAGGTGAGAGAAAAGAGGAACAAGCAGACCAGTTGTCTGAGAGGGAGAGAGGTGAGAGAAAAGAGGAACAAGCAGACCAGTTGTCTGAGAGGGAGAGAGGTGAGAGAAAAGAGGAACAAGCAGACCAGTTGTCTGAGAGGGAGAGAGGTGAGAGAAAAGAGGAACAAGCAGACCAGTTGTCTGAGAGGGAGAGAGGTGAGAGAAAAGAGGAACAAGCAGACCAGTTGTCTGAGAGGGAGAGAGGTGAGAGAAAAGAGGAACAAGCAGACCAGTTGTCTGAGAGGGAGAGAGGTGAGAGAAAAGAGGAACAAGCAGACCAGTTGTCTGAGAGGGAGAGAGGTGAGAGAAACGAGGAACAAGCAGATCTTTTTGTCTGAAGTGCTCGACTGCTTATGAAATGAGAATCACTTCATACGTCTTCCCTAAACTCAGACAATAGTTACCGCCCTCCGGGGGACCATTAGATTGTAGTGTGTAACTACGCACTACTGGCAAAGGGATAGCAGAGAGTTTACTGTAAAAGGACAAGTGATTTAGATAGACACAAGATTACGGAAGAGAATATCATCACATTTCATTATTAAACATACATCTTAGTCAGCAATATCTCAACATAGCAGCATATGATACAGAAATTGTCTCAGAGTAAAACATATCCTAAAGCAACGTTGCGTTTACTTTTCCTTTTATAGTAAAGCTTAATGAAACACTGAATGTCTCTTATATCTTCCTGTTTAATAAGGATTAATATTGCCAAGAAGTAGTGGATACAGGGCACTGACTTCCAGCAGAGGTGGTATAGAAAATGTTGTTTGCCTTTAAGATGGGTGTCAATCTCCTCCCGGGACACTCCTACTTTTACACAAACATTTACTTCTTGTAAGCAAAATCTAACAACATCATGAAAACATGAATAGAAATATGACAGTTATTTCATACGACCTTAAGCATTTGAAATAGAAAGATACGTCCTTAAAAGAATTAACGGGATGGGAGGGGGGAGTAAATTTCTTTTCACAGACTGTGCTTCTTGACCTTGAATTTCACACACAGATACACAGAAATCAGCTTGCAGCTTTTACAGAGAGAGAAATTATAAACTACATTTCTCATTAAAACATGCATCACAACCAGCAATTACAGATCACAGTGATATTTATCAATTTCTGCAGAACATTTCTGACTCTTAAAATATTGCAGTTCAAAATCTCACACCGTCGTGTGTTAAAATTGACGCCTTCAGAGAATTATCGTGTTATCCGGACACAATAAATCCGTCCCTGAAGTCTGCATCCCACATACATGCTTTTACACCTAAGTGTGTGTGATAGATATCTCCCGGGTTCATCACGTTACCAAGGCACGAACATAATGACCCCAAAGAGATACTCGGCTATCCACCATGCATAGACTCTCCTGAAGAAAGGTATGCATATGTACGTCTGTACGTACGGCTATTTCAGGGCTATAGTGTTATTCGGACACTACACAATCCGTCCCTGAAACCTGCCAAATGCAAAACATGTATGTCCTTGAACACAATATCCCACACTCTCAACAGTCATACACAGGTGACAGATATCACTGGTACAGGGTTCATAATGGACTTGAGGCAAGTTATTACCTGTACTTTGGCACTTCGCCCACAGCAGGTCTGGATGACGGGCTGAGTCCCAGGAACAGGTTTTACACGGTCAAGGTGCTAACTGTGTCCTTACCGTGTACCGGAGTTGATCAGGCTCCGCCCGCTCCTGTAGGCTCCGTCCAGATCCCTTGCGTCCCGCTGCAGGTTCAGTTAAACCTCAAGCCCCACGTTGGGCGCCAATTGTTTTGGAGAATAGCCAAAATAGTTCTTAGAGATATCTGTCCCCGACCAGATTACCAATTTATATATATATATATAGTGTGCACACCTTAGAGAAAATAATACACCAACACGGAGTTCTGGTATAAAGCTTTCTCTCACGCCCATCCTTTATTAAAATCAGCTGTCATATTTATAACATTATTAGTAATCAGATAAATGTTGCATCTTGGTGAACACCAGTCTAAGTAAGGCCTCTGATTGGTTCCGGAAGGCGGCGGGGCACATATCCTTATTAGGTTTCGGATCTGATGTCATTATGGCCAGTTTAAGTGAAACTTCTGATTGGCCCCGGAAGGTGGTGGGGCTCACATCCTTATTTGGTCACGGATATGAATGTCATCTTACTGCTGTCAGGATATGATGTTACCGACATCTTGCAAAAGGAAGTGATTAATCCTCCATCTTAGAGTTCCCAATGATTCAGCAATATTAATAAAGCTTTGGTTACGTGATAATACTGCAAAGATAAGATATATAAGTAGGACACAAACATAAATGCATTTTATATGGATTTTAATCCATAACATACATACATGAGGACATTGACATGGCCACGGAATGTCAGGATGTTTATCGTCATGCCTTGTTCTGACAGGGATCTGGAATACAAACACACAAATAAGATATTAGTGGAAACCTTACATATGCCATATGAGCAGCCACCAACAGATGTAGGTATGTCGGCACACATGTTAGGCATTGGGATCTCGTACAAGCTAACCATCTGATCGATGATAATGATGGCCCAGACTAATTTGTCCTGATGTGGGAATATTATGATTAGTCGAATTCTCATTTATTTGTATTGTGCAAACATATTCCGTAACGCTGTACAGGGGAGAAGAACCCGGACATATACAGTATGTAATATTGACCAACGCAAGAAAATGGAGGGCCCTGTTTGGAGCGTAAAGTCTGTTGATAAATGATTTGTTCACAAAGGCCCACACAAGATTCGAAAATCACCACTTCCAAGTTAAAGGTAATGGACATGGTGAAGAGTAGATAAGGAATAGCAAGGTTAATAAGTAAGTCAGAGATACATAGGAAGGAGGTTGTGTCAAGTAGAAAGATATGCATTAGTCGGAGAGGAAAAGGATCAGATGTAAAGTGCGATGCACTATTATGTAATAAGGTATCTGCCCCATGTGGACAGATAATGTAATCTGCAGATGGGACAGTCAGGAGACACATAGTTTAACCACAGCTTGAGTAGGATTAGCTGATGGGCGAATAAAAGGAGAGAGGTGGGCATGAGAGTTGAAATGAAAATGATGCAGACAAAAAGGGGAGAAGTAAAGAAGAGTCTGAGGAAAAGGCAGGGGATGTGAGGAAGAAGACAAGAGAAAACATAGTGGAAAGGGTTAATTGGGATAGTTAGCAGAAGACTTGTGTGACTCAATAAATTAAGGGTAAACAGGGGTGGGTGGGATGAAGAGAGAGAGAGAGAGAGAGAGAGAGAGAGAGAAACCAGTGCATCCTGTAATAGAAAGGGAAGATCACAACTATCACACATTGATACATGTTCAGACATCCACATGTGGTTCTCTACCTTGGATAGATCAAGTGGAGTATTCAACGAAGAGATCTGTTCCCCCAGGACACGTCTGCATGGTCCGATAAACATTTCGGACCGCTTCAGCAATACATAGGGGATGTCTTGGGGAAAAAGAAAGTTAGGCCTACATTAATGGAATTATTAGTCATTTCCTCTCATGCATACATGCACATGTTTCCCGCAAATACTCACTTACAATGTAGACGCCATTGATGTAGCTGATGTTCTGTTGCGGTCAAGGTCGTTTCCCATGTCTGTGTGGGTAAACCATGTGTTGACACACGGCAACAGTTCTGTAATGGCAATATGATGAGATGAGTCACACAATCCATATGATATATTGCACAATGATTCCTAGTTAACACATCCTTGAGACTATTCATGTTATCTGACTGAGAATGCTTTTACCAGCATTCGCTGACAAAGAACAGGGGACATCCCCTCTTTGCATCACATGAGGTACATTTATTATGGTTTACAGTATGCTGGTATGTTCATATATCCAGATTGCTAGGAATTGCATTGACCTCCATGGGATGTGGAATAGCATGATCAGACAATGTGAACATTACTGTCCTGGGCAGATGTTTTCAAATACGATTGTGAGGCCTATATCCATTGACATTGTGGAATACATCAGACCATCCATTTAGCTTAGCTTCTTGAGGTTGGCAGATATCAATATATATGATGTGTATGGGAATGTGCGCATACTTACCATTAACGGATATCAGAGCAGGCTGTATTTGATCCAGTATGAAGAATGCGTCACGAGACATATGTTACATCACAAAGCTATCCTCTACTGTGGACTGTTGGATATTCTGGAAGACAAAGGGGGAGGAGAAAAGAGATGTATTAGTAACCATAAGCCATGTACATTTGAGTTGGTTGTAATTAGTTTCAGACTTACATGGGAAGTACTCACGAATGATGTGGGCACGTAGTTGTGACCCCTGAACGTTATCCCCACCATCGGGAGGTACTGGACGCTCCGCCGGTTCAAGCGGAGCATCATCAATGTTCCCCAGACAGTTTGCCTGTACTGCTATATTGTGCAGAATACAGCAGGCCATGATGATGTGACAAACCTTCCCTGGTGTATACTGTAGCGCCCCGCCAGTGGAATGTAAACATCTGAAGCGCATCTTCAGGAGTCCAAAGGTGCGCTCTATTACATTCCGGGTTCTGGCATGGGCCGCATTGTACCTCTCCTCCCCCTCTGTGCGTGGATTGTTCACAGGGGTCAACAACCACGGCAAACACCTATATCCTGCATCACATGAAGGCAACAAAAATGGGAGATGTAGATATGAATGGGAGTTTGTGCTGCTCATTAAAGCATCTGTAAATATACGCAATGATTAATGTGACGTTAGTTTAGGGATCTCTGGCTTGGAACTTCATACTCCTATGACCACGTCACATCGGGTTAGGCACAGCAACAAGCTACGATGCAATGGCTCAGTCGGCACACCTTCTTTATGGCGCACGGCAAATGAGCGCGGACAATACGGCGTTGCCAGAAGCCGGCGACAGTAGCGCACTGTTGGAAATTATGTGACAAAATGTGCGTCCAGCAAAGAGCGCAAGTTGTAGAATCGATTGACTAATGGGCCAAAACCCTCTAACCCAAACCAATGAGACCCCATGCCTAACACTTACACTCATAATCCAAAGCCTTAGCCCAAAGACCCCTAAGCCTAAAACCCCTAAGTCCACCCTTAAATCCTTATCTCAACTCCTGCGCGCAGATGTTGTGCGCGCTATTGAGGGACTCTATTTTGTCTGTTGTGGCATGCGTCGTTGCGCATTTTTCACGCAACAATGGAATAACATTACAGTGGAACATTATGTATATTTTAGGGGATCCTTTATGGGTACTCACCCAGTAGCCACCCAGGTGGAGCTTCTCCAGGCTCAAAATAAAGATGGGTGGATGACTGACGCAGGATATGGGCATCATGAGTACTTCCCGGGAAGCCGGCAACCACATTTTGTATGCGCATGTCTGCATCACAAACAGCCTGTACATTGATGGAATGATAGTGTTTGCGATTTCGGAACATGGCTTCTTGCTCTCTAGGAGGTATCAATGCTACATGTGTACAATCTATAGCACCGAGCACATTGGGGATACCTCCCATTCGAAAGAAATCTGCTTTCACCTTCAAGATCTCTTCCCCAGTGTGGGGAAAACTGATGTATCTGGCAGCTTTCGGAACGATAGCATGGAGGAATGTGCTCAGGCACCTTGAAAGGCTTGCTTGAAACATTCCTCCTACTATGCTAGCAGTGTTTTGAAAACTACCAGATGATAGGATGTGTATGGCGGCTAACATCCGTGTCATGCCTGGGATGGCTCTATTGGTCCGTGAGGAAGGCTCCATGTCCTCCCTCAGGACCGCATAGAGCTCCTCCAGGCTGGCACGGGTTAGCCTAAAACGCTCATACACTTCCACATCAGTTAACCCCTCTAATGTGACTCTCTCCCTGTACACCCTGGGTGCACGAAGCCTCCTGGCAGGTTCCTGGGCCTGCTCACCCCCCTGTGGGTCTGGCTGTGCAGGAGCCCCCACTTCATGTGCCATACCCTCTAGGGGTCTCTCATCTGGCCCCCCCATCAGCTGATCACCCACATCAAGGTCCTCCTCCCTGTCTGCAGGTGCCCTCATATCCCCCTGTCCCTGTGCCACTGGAGCTCTCTCCCCTAACTGACCCCCCACCATGACCCTAGGCATGTCCTGTGATGAGCCACTTGCCTGGCTTGGTTCCGGACCACCAAGGATTGCATCAGCACGCTCACCCACATTCACTCCCAGCCGCCCCTCTGTCACGCCTCAGCCACTCCTCACCTTCCACTCTGCAACATTCAAAACAAATATCCATTCCTACGACGCTGCGCTCTACTCACATACCTATACACCGCACTCAGGTTGCTGCTATCCATGATGGTTCAGACTTGATAATTCCTGGCTGATGATGTTGTTTTAAAGCTTGCTAACTACCGCAGCTGTGATTATCCTGGTGGATTTCACCAATGGAAATGCTCACTGCTGTATCTGAGCTTCATCATGTTATGAATTTCTCTGTTCATGGATTGGTTCCGCCAGCTTAATTTGTAACCCCTAATGTTCTGGCCCACATTTTAATTTGGACCCATGCTACGTGATCTATGTAAATATAGCCAATATTTGTGTTGCAAAAAGTAGATGTGATGAGTGAGATGTAAATCAGATGATGTTGATATGTTTAGGGGACACATTCTAGTCTTTGTGAGTGCTAAAGGGTTAATATGGCAGCCATATTGAGGATGTACATGACAATAAAAATATATCTTTTATTTACATATTTGATCATTGGGGATTATTTTGCTAGTAATTTGAATGCCTTTTATTGCTTCATCAATACTTTTAGGGCCCTTGCAGCACTGTTTCATTCAAAGGCCGAAGGTGCATTGTGTGATCCGCAACGGATGTGGCCTTAAATTTAATATCTAGCCAGGCGCGAATCACGGCCTTGAGATTCAAGGCCATTCACGGCCTTGAGACTGTAGTAAGGCTGTGACATTCAGGCGTGCACGCAAGCTGTAAGGGGGACGGACTAGCCTCGCCCGGCATGAACCATCCAATAGCGGAATCACGCAGCCCGCCACAGGTCTCACAGCCAATCACTTACGGGATAGACCATTTGATTGACAGTGGGAGTGTATAAGTATGAATGACCCACGCCTTGACTGTGTTGCAATTTTGGCCTAAGTAGCATGCAGTTCCCAGAGCTTAGTGGGTTAGAGGAGGTAAGTTGCTTTATTATCAAGTTGCGGTTTATGTTCTTTTTAGGAATATACAGTTACTCCATTTACAGAGTACGATGTAAAGAAGTAAAAATGTGTTTTTTTTATTGTTTATAGGTTTTTGGAGTTTGGTGTTTTGTCCAGCAAGGAGTTGCTTGGAGGGAGGTAAGTTGCATTGTACATACTTTTCATTCTATCAAGCTGTATTTTATTTTATTTTTATGTTTTGACACTTCGTACATTTACTGAATACACTGGAGAGAAGTACAATTGTGTTTTTTTGTTTGTTTATAGGTGTTTTTTGTGGGGAGAGGAGTTTGGTGTTTCGTATTCTATCTCATACGTTTCTACACTTAAGACCTACACATATTTACAGATTACACATATTTGCAATACATATAGGTGTTCCAAACTGCTTCTTCAATGGGGCTTGACAAGAACCTAGTTCCAGCCTAGCCCAGCAGAACCATGTAGTTCCTACTACCTCTGGTACAGAAGATGGCTTCAGGATACGTACCACGCCCAGGAATATGTGCAGAGGATAATGCAGATAGGATATTAGTGGCCTCAGACATGGTCCACTCCCCACACATGATAGAAGCACATAGTAAATAGCTGCATACCTTGTATATATGCGAACTGTAACTGACCCTTCCACATTGTTTATGAAAGTTTGGATCTAGCATGTTTCATCAGCGCCTCTCAGGTCCAGAGTGAGAGGTGCTGTACACCCCTCCCACTGCTGTCACAGGCTCTGTCCACTTAAGGTTGATTACTGCAGTTAGTTACAACATTGATATACAAGCAGAAATAGTGTTAGAGGCGATCAGAATGGGGGACGAGCGTGGAGCAGGCAAACCCACTAAAACTTTTCTTTATTTCTCTTTCTTTTCTTTTCAGGTGGTGATGGAGGGAGAGGAGCAGAGGGTGGAGGAGTGGCAGGGAATCCCGGGGCGTGGAGGTGGGGAAGAGGAGGGGAGGAGTGAGGAGGAGGTAATAGTTGAGGAGGGGGAGGTAGTGGAGGAGGAGGTAGTGGAGGAGGAGGAGGGAGGAGAGGAGGAGGAGAAGGGAGGAGAGGAGGAGGGAGGAGAGGAGGAGGAAGGAGGAGGAAGGAGGGAGGAGAGGAGGAGGAGGGAGGAGAGGAGGAGGGAGGAGAGGAGGAGAAGTAGGGAGGAGAGGAAGGAGGGAGGAGAGGAGAGAAGAGAGAAGGGAGGAGAGTAGAGGAAGGAGGGAGGAGAGGAGAGGAGGAGGGAGAAGGGAGGAGAGTAGAGGAAGGAGGGAGGAGAGGAGAGGAGGAGGGAGAAGGGAGGAGAGTAGAGGAAGGAGGGAGGAGAGGAGGAGGAGGGAGGGAGGAGAGGAGAGGAAGGAGGGAGGAGAGGAGAGTAGGAGGTGGAAGGAGGAGAAGGAGGGAGAGTGGAGAGGGTCCTCATCCCCAGTCTGAAGAGCAAGAGGCTGGCGGCAGGTCCAGGGCCCACAATTATAGCCAGGAGGAGAACATGGTCCCCCTGGAGGCCATCCGTGCCTGCCCCGTCATCACCTCGGGGGGTAGGGAAGTAAAGGCTGGGCCCCGTGCTACTGCTTGGCAGCAGGTGGTGGATCTGGTCAATGGTGTGGCGGGCCATGGACGGAGTCTGCGGTCGATAAAGCATCGGTTCGACGACATCAGGGCCGCGGTGAGGAAGAAGATGGTGCAGGAGGCCGAGGGGCGGAGGGTCAAGTACCTTGCCCATGAAGGTATTGCAAGGGCCATGCTTGCACCCTCCGACGCAGCTGGAGCATCAGGCCCGGTGGAGCAGCAGGACCCAGCCTCCATGGCAGGTGAATATGACATACAGCAACATGCCACCACATGTGCATCACACACACTACACATGGCCATAACACTGACATGTCAGCTCCATGAAATAACAAGGGATAGATGGATGCATCCTTAAATTCATGAAGCTGACAAATCACTGTCATTCCTGGTCAACACAACAGTAATCAAGCAATAGAGCAGGTGTGTCGAAACTCGGTCCTGGTGGGCCACACACATGGCTGGATTTGATAACCCTGCTGCGCACAGGTGAGTCAATCGCTTCTTCATTCATCCTGATTGACTCACCAGTGCACAGAAAGGATATCTTCCAATCCAGGAAAGAGTTTGGACACCCCTGTAATACAGAGTCCATGTATTGGTGTGCCCGTTCAGCCTATGCAGTTACAGACAGCAGCCGTAATACAGATAGAGTTGTGAGCCGAGAACCATCCAGACAGAAACCTAAGAATAGATAACAGCTAGTATAAGATAGCTAATCAGAGAATCATCCATATTCAAGGCTAGATGACAGATAATTAGAAATGAACACATCAATGCGCTAATCAACATACTAATGACATGTACCTTTCTTCTCTATCTCTCAGCATCCAGGAGGAGCTCTGGGTCCTGTGACCAGAGCGAGGAGGAGGTTTGATTTTGAGATTGAGTTTGATTTTGAGATTGAGTTTGATTGAGTTTGATTGAGTTTGATTTTGAGATTGAGTTTGAGTTTGATTGAGTTTTATTTTGAGTTTTATTTTGAGTTTGATTGAGTTTGATTTTGAGTTTGATTGAGTTTGATTTTGAGTTTGAGTTTGATTGAGTTTGATTTTGAGTTTGAGTTTGATTTTGAGTTTGAGTTTGATTGAGTTTGATTTTGAGATTGAGTTTGAGTTTGATTGAGTTTGATTTTGAGTTTGAGTTTGATTGAGTTTGATTGAGTTTGATTTTGAGTTTGAGTTTGATTGAGTTTGAGTTTGATTGAGTTGTAGATTGAGTTTGAGTGAGATTTCGACACATATTTGCAATACATATAGGTGTTCCAAACTGCTTCTTCAATCAGGGCTTGACAAGAACTTTTTTTCAGCCTAGAACAGCAGGACCATGTAGTTCCTACTACCTCTGGTACAGAGGATGGCTTCAGGATAGGTACCATGCCCATGAATATGTGCAGAATATAATGCAGATAGGATATTAGTGGCCTCAGACATGGGCCACTCCCCACACATGATAGAAGCACACAGTAAATAGCCGCATGCCTTGTATAAATGCAAACTGTAACTGACCCTTCCACATTGTTTATGAAAGTATTGATCTAGCGTGTTTCATCAGCGCCTCTCAGGTCCAGAGTGAGAGGTGCTGTACACCCCTCCCACTGCTGTCACAGGCTCTGTCCACTTAAGGTTGATTACTGCAGTTAGTTACAACATTGATATACAAGCAGAAATAGTGTTAGAGGCGATCAGAATGGGGGACGAGCGTGGAGCAGGCAAACCCACTAAAACTTTTCTTTATTTCTCTTTCTTTTCTTTTCAGGTGGTGATGGAGGGAGAGGAGCAGAGGGTGGAGGAGTGGCAGGGAATCCCGGGGCGTGGAGGTGGGGAAGAGGAGGGGAGGAGTGAGGAGGAGGTAATAGTTGAGGAGGGGGAGGTAGTGGAGGAGGAGGTAGTGGAGGAGGAGGTAGTGGAGGAGGAGGAGGGAGGAGAGGAGGAGGAGAAGGGAGGAGAGGAGGAGGGAGGAGAGGAGGTGGAAGGTTGGAGGAAGGAGGGAGGAGAGGAGGAGGAGGGAGGAGAGGAGGAGGGAGGAGAGGAGGAGAAGTAGGGAGGAGAGGAAGGAGGGAGGAGAGGAGAGAAGAGAGAAGGGAGGAGAGTAGAGGAAGGAGGGAGGAGAGGAGAGGAGGAGGGAGAAGGGAGGAGAGTAGAGGAAGGAGGGAGGAGAGGAGAGGAGGAGGGAGAAGGGAGGAGAGTAGAGGAAGGAGGGAGGAGAGGAGAGGAGGAGGGAGGGAGGAGAGGAGAGGAAGGAGGGAGGAGAGGAGAGTAGGAGGTGGAAGGAGGAGAAGGAGGGAGAGTGGAGAGGGTCCTCATCCCCAGTATGAAGAGCAAGAGGCTGGCGGCAGGTCCAGGGCCCACAATTATAGCCTGGAGGAGAACATGGTCCCCCTGGAGGCCATCCGTGCCCGCCCCGTCATCACCTCGGGGGGTAGGGAAGTAAAGGCTGGGCCCCGTGCTACTGCTTGGCAGCAGGTGGTGGATCTGGTCAACGGTGTGGCGGGCCATGGACGGAGTCTGCGGTCGATAAAGCATCGGTTCGACGACATCAGGGCCGCGGTGAGGAAGAAGATGGTGCAGGAGGCCGAGGGGCGGAGGGTCAAGTACCTTGCCCATGAAGGTATTGCAAGGGCCATGCTTGCACCCTCCGATGCAGCTGGAGCATCAGGCCCGGTGGAGCAGCAGGACCCAGCCTCCATGGCAGGTGAATATGACATACAGCAACATGCCACCACATGTGCATCACACACACTAAACATGGCCATAACACTGACATGTCAGCTCCATGAAATAACAAGGGATACATGGATGCATCCTTAAATTCATGAAGCTGACAAATCACTGTCATTCCTGGTCAACACAACAGTAATCAAGCAATAGAGCAGGTGTGTCGAAACTCGGTCCTGGTGGGCCACACACATGGCTGGATTTGAAAACCCTGCTGCGCACAGGTGAGTCAATCGCTTCTACATTCATCCTGATTGACTCACCAGTGCACAGAAAGGATATCTTCCAATCCAGGAAAGAGTTTGGACACCCCTGTAATACAGAGTCCATGTATTGGTGTGCCCGTTCAGCCTATGCAGTTACAGACAGCAGCCTTAATACAGATAGAGTTGTGAGCCGAGAACCATCCAGAACAGAAACCTAAGAATAGATAACAGCTAGTATAAGATAGCTAATCAGAGAATCATCCATATTCAAGGCTAGATGACAGATAATTAGAAATGAACACATCAATGCGCTAATCAACATACTAATGACATGTACCTTTCTTCTCTATCTCTCAGCATCCAGGAGGAGCTCTGGGTCCTGTGACCAGAGCGAGGAGGTGGGGCCATCAGCCCCGTACCAGGATCCTCCAGCACAGGGGGAGGAGGAAAGAATATCAGAGGGCTCTGGGTCAGAGGATGGGCTGGTCATTGACCTTGCGGGGTCACCTGCCACAAGCCCTGGGCCAATGCCCATCCTCGAAAGGCTTGCTCTGGGGCCCTCATCCCCCCAAGGGACAGCACCTCCTTCCCCACAAAGTGTGCTGGCCTGGTCACCACCGGGCACATTCTCCCCACCGGCTCCAGCTGTGGACCTCCCCGCACAACCTCACCACGCCCACCCAGCGGTGTCGTCGCCGCAGAGCCAGGCTGTGCAGGTGGAGATGCTGGCCGTCATGAAGAAGCAGCTGGCCAGCTCCCAGAGGATAGAGGCCAGCATTCTGGAGTCTACGGCCAGCCAGCTCCGGATGGAGGCCAGCATCTCTGCCCTCCGGTCGCATATGACCCACAGCCTGGCCAGGCTGTCCAGGGAGGTGAGGAGGCACCACATGACCACCGAACACCTTCAGGTCAGACTGCTCAGACAGGCGATGGTCCCCAGCCCAACATCAACGGGGATCTCCCAATCCCCCAGTCAAGAGCAGCCTGGCCCCTCCTCTCCTCCCATGTGTCCGCCACCACCAAGACCACCGCTGCCTGGCACCCCCCCCCCCCCACCACCAGAGGGGAGACGGAGGATGGGCACAGGTGATGTGGGTCCTGGGCCCAAGCGGAGGAGGACATAGGGCCTCATTCAATTGCAATGTGGCCGATTGCTAAGGGATCAATTTGAGCACAGAGCATATTTTCTACAGATGTTTGTAGTTAGTGAACTTCTCTCCAAAAGCAAGGTCTTCACTAACTACAAACGTCTGTAACTAAATATATGCTCTGTGCTTATATAGAGCCCTTTTCAATCGGCCATATTGCAATTGAATGACGCCCATAGGGTCTGCAGACATGTTTTAGCCTTCTCAACAGCACTCCTCAGTGACCATCAATTGGTCACAGGTTAAACAGAACACAAAGGGCCTCATTAAAATGTGATTTGGGCAATTGAATAGGGCTCTATATAAGCACATGGCATATTTGTTTTACAGAAGTTTTTAGTTAGTGAAGACCTGGCTTTTGCATAGAAGTTCCCTAACTAAAAACTTGATTTCAAAAAGATGCTGTGTGCTTATATAGAGCCCTATTCAATTTGTTACATAGCAATTTAATGAGGCTGTTAATTAGTAGTGTGACCAATACATTGTCACTAAGGAGTGCTGTTGAGAAGAGATGCTGCAGGCCCTATGATGTTTTCAGGCCTTATTTGTTAGGTTTTGTCTTTTATTTTATTTTTTTATTTTCGGTCCATGAAGGCATCTCCTACATCTGCAAGCATTGTGGAGGAATTATGAGGTGGAGGGTTTTCCCAGTGCCTCTCAGGTAGACATGCCTTCAATGGCAGCCCCCTTAACATGTAGCTCCCACAATCTTAAAGCTATCATATAGCCAGATATCTCCGACATGATTGTTGGTAGCTTAAATGTAGACTAATACCGCTATGGCGGTAGACTTGCAAAGTCTCACAATGGCATGTTAATAACAGCCAGCATTAATATATGCACTAGTGACGCATGTGATCCTGACCTCAATAGCAGTCTGAGAACAGATCTTTGGGTCTGATGTAAGAAACAGTGAATCTGGCTGCTGACCTTTGTGTCCTCTCCATAATAATGGCTATTTGCCCATATTTCTGATTATCCACAGACCTAGCTAATGGTTAGTAATGCTTGCAGATGGGAATCAGGTGAGTTGGTATATTGGTACAGTATTTAGAACTGTACTGTACATACATCGTGATTCTAAATTGTTTTTGATCCTCCTCCGCATTTTTTGATTTGAACACTTCTTTCAGATTTTTGTTTGTTCAACACACTGTATGTGTGAAACTGTATTCGATTACACAGTCCAAAGGTTGAATCATCTGTTTAATTGCGCAGATCTAGTTACAAGTTGTAAGTGCTATGCACATAAATGGTTTCTTCGGTTAAATGAAGAGATTTCTGGTTCCGGTTACAGCATGTGACCCTGGTAGGTGCTATGCATCATGCTTATTCTAGACTATTAGATTGACCCCTGTAGGTTTCCCCTTTTTTCCAGCCTCTTGCTCTTCAAGGACCCGCCCACACCACACCCATGATATTAATGCAGTTTTGACCACTGCTGATTGTGATCTGTGTATCAAATAAAGCTTTGTTATACTGTTATGTGAATGCACAATCTTGACCACTGCTGATTGTGGTCTGTCTATCAAATAAAGCTTTGTTATACTGTTATGTGAATGCACAATCTTGACCACTGCTGATTGTGGTCTGTCTATCAAATAAAGCTTTGTTATACTGTTATGTGAATGCACAATCTTGACCACTGCTGATTGTGGTCTGTCTATCAAATAAAGCTTTGTTATACTGTTATGTGAATGCACAATCTTGACCACTGCTGATTGTGGTCTGTGTAAAAAATAAAGCTTTGTTAGACCTTTCTGACTGCGTCCATGTGTTATGAATATGTTTGGTTCAGGGAAATCCACATGCATTACATTAGTGTCACATTCCTCTAAATGTAAACTGATGAGCCATAGTTAACATGCAATAGATCAATACATGTAAAACTGTTGAGGAGTCAGAATAGCTTGAGATATCATCTGATCCCAAATATCATATCTACTATTAATATAGGGTTAATACCCTTGACAAGTCTGATTAGCGATACTGTGGAGTAGGAACATTCCCCTGAGGGCCTACAATGAATAGGACAGGTGACACTGGAGTGCTTTTCCAGTTCCTTCTCTAGTTGATTGTGATTAGTCTGACCTCTCTGATAAGACGTACCCCCCTACACTAGCCCGATGTAGGCTAGCTCACAGCTTCATTAAAGTACACAAACTCCTTCACCCACATCAGTTAGCATATGTGAGAATACAGTTAGTTGCCCAATAATGAACATGCATTGGCTAAATATCCTTTGGTTATCATATGTTGTAATGGCCATGCACATGCCAATCTGACAAACCATGCTGCAACATGCATAATATGATTAAAGCCACACTACCCAATTCAATAGCAAGAGTAAAACATGAGTCAGGTCATATGAACCCTTTGCCACGCACATGAGCTCTATTGGGATCCCTTAAATCTCTATCTAATTGCATATACATCTAGCTCATCACATCTACATTAGAGAATACAAATAGTGGCCAAATCAGACCGCCACTTGGCATATATCAAGTACCAGGGAAATATTTCATTATATGTGGTTAAGTTCTTCAGTTGTGTCCGAGTCTCCGTGACCCTATGGACTGCAGCACATTCAGCTAGGTCTCTGCCTGTGCTGTTCTCCAAAGTTTGAAGGCCAAAGAGATTGGAGTGGGTTGTCAGTTCCTTCTGAAGTGGATTGGACCTTGTCTGATCTCTCTGCTATGACCTGCCCACCTACAGTAGCTCCCAGCTTCATTCAGGTACACAAGCCCCTTCACACCACTTAGCAATGCTGAAGGGGACCAGGGGAACATGCACCACACATATCTACTCTGACCCATCAGGAAGGGCTGCAAGCTCTGGGATCGACAGCAAACTCACCGCCGTCAGGCATAATCTCTGCTACGCCCATCCTGGTGGGAGCCATGTGCCAGGTGTCTAGTTATTCCCATTTGGTGAACTTCCAAACTGTTCTGCTATTTATCAATTTACATGGGTGAGGCTTGCTAAGTGGTGGTGGTGGTGAAGCAGCTTGTGTACCTGAATGAAGCTGTGAGCTACTGTAGGTGGGCAGGTCATAGCAGAGAGATCAGACAAATCCCAATCCACTAGAGGAGGAACTGACAACCTACTCCAATCTCTTTGGCCTTCAAACTTTGGAGAACAGCACAGGCAGAGACCTAGCTGAATGTGCTGCAGTCCATAGGGTCACGGAGAGTCAGACACTACTGAAGAACTTAAGCACATATAATGAAATATTCCCCTGGTACTTGATATATGCCAAGTGGCGGTCTGATTTGGCCACTATTTGTATTCTCTAATGTAGATGTGATGAGCGAGATGTGTATTCTATCGTTGATCAACCATATAGCGTGCATCGAATGTGCGCTGTCATCTGCGCACCGACACATGCGCGCATCAACAACAGCAGGCCCGACAGGAGGCTAGCGGATCTCATGATTAGGATTAGGCGGTGGGGTGTAAGGGTTAGGATTAGGCTGCGGCTACAAGGGTTAGAAGGGTTTATGGCATTAGGTCATATCACTTGCGCCCTTTCATCGACGCGCACTAGTCAAAAATATTAGAACTGCGCAATGATGTGGGACCGCTCATGTCAGCTACATGTTGTCAAAACACATTTGCTGTGCACGCCAATATTGGGGTGACATATTCTATTATGGGGCTGTTTTAGAGGCTACAATGGAACTTGTATGTGTGCTGACCAATCAAACATATGAGGAATATTAAACTAATTTGAAGTCTTGTTAATTTGGAGGCTGTAATGCTTGGGCCTCCATTTTAGGGTTACAGGCTTAAACCATGCAGACTGCGAAAACCGTAACAAAATGGATACCTTTAACCTCCAAGCACGTACGGCCTTTAAAAACGAGCTGCGGGCTTGGAGGACAGGCCGCACGGGCTTGAATACGGAGCTACGGGCTTGGTCAGTGAAGTCCGTGGGACTTGTACGGATTTTAAAATCAAAGTACAATTTGGCGATGTGCAAGCTTGAGAATGTTTGGCTAGTAATCCTCCTGCCCCCCCGTTATGTTCCTCATCATTTACAGTGCTTTGCAGTGCTGGATTGAATATATATTGGCTATTACAATGCTTGGTTTGCGGCCCTTCATCTCCGAACCCGTACGGGTTTGAACAAGGACCAGCCCGCGGAACTACGGGACGTAAAGTAATCCGTAAATAATATATCTGATTTGGGCTGATGTGCAAGCTTGAGAGGGTGTTGCTATTAATCCTCGTGTCCCCCATTATGATGCCTAGCATTTACGGAGCTTTACAGTCCATTCTCGATTTTATATTTGCATTTTCAGTTTTAGGACTTTGCGGCCGGAAAACAAGATTTACGGGCGCTGGGAAAAAGCTTCCGGCCGTTTGCATGATATGCGGCCGGCCGGAAGGGGATATCCTTGCGGCGCCGTATAATTGAATTGCAAGGTAAAAGTAGCTCTACACGGGGCCGTAAGGCGGCCGCAAGGAATCGCAGCTTTGCGGCCGTTTTACGGCCGATAATTGAATGAGGCCCTGTGAATCTAACTTTAGTATATAATTTTAAAATTCATCAAAGCACCCCAAAAACATTATTACAGTGCAGATTAAGTTCTGGCTGACGATAAAGACAGTGAATCTAACTTTAGTATATAATTGATCAATTATTTAACACCATCTGGAATGCCACCACATGCTTTGCATTTGAAAAAATGGGCAATTGTCATGCTATTGAGAAATATGACTCCAAAAAAGGTCTTTGTAATAGGACCAGATTAATTGTGCAGGATTTAAAAGATCATTTCATACATGCAGAAATTATGAATGGTACCCATAAAGGTAAACAAGTTGTTATACCAATAATTGATTTGGCTCCAAGTGAGAGTGGTTTGCCTTTTGTCCTTCAAAGGAGACAATTTCCAGGTATCATGGCATTTGCCATGACCATAAATAATTCCCAAGGACAAACTTTTAATTTTCTGGGTATTTTTTACAGGAACCTGTTTTTGCACATGGACAACTCTATGATGCTTTTTCAAGGTGCACAAATCCAGATGATATTAAAGTTTCAATTCAAGACAACCCAAATCAGGGTGATCTATTACAGTATGGACGCATTTTTACCAAAAACATTGTGTACTATGAGGTTTTGTAAACATAGAGAACAGTGGTTTTATCTCGAGGATGAAATTTGATGCCACTCGGGCTCTTTTTAGATGACCACTATTTTACATAGGAAACTCTATGTACAATTTTACAAAACTACAACAATAACAACAAAAACTGGAGAAAAAAACGACAAGAATAAACAGCGGTTATATCCCATAGACAAAATTAAAAGTCTGCTGGCCTCTTTTTAATGGAACCACTTGGACATGCAAAAAGAAAATGTCTTGGAAGGGGCCTTTTGCCAGAATTGGCCCCACAAAATAGTTACGTTGCAGTTTATTACTTTTACTGTTTAAATGTTAAGACATTAATTTAATGTTTGTAATGTTAAAATAGTTTTTTCAAAGGTCACAAAAGTTCTTTCATTGTATGTAATTAAGGGTTCATGTTATTAGGAGGATGATCATTTGTTGTCAAAATTAAATGTATAATTAAATACAGAGTATTAATCCAGGGAGTAATCAGATCGTCAGTTAATGGGGTCAGGAAGGAATTCATTTTTCCCTCCTTTGATGCAATTGGCTACATTTTAATGGAGTTTTTTTTACCGTTTGCTTTCCTCTGGATTCAATACCTACGTGGTCTAACAGTACTTTAAATAAAAGTTGCATGTTACAAACCATTATGTAGTGGTTTAATATACTCATTCATATAAAGTTGACCTAATGTTATGTTACTCATCCATACCTCAGATTTAAAAATGTTAGTATTGTTCATAAAGATGGTTCACTAATGTTTCAAATATAGTCAGGTCCATAAATATTGGGACATCTACACAATTCTAATCTTTTTGGCTCTATACACCACCATAATGGATTTGAAATGAAACAAACAACATGTGCTTTAACTGCAGACTTTCAGTTTTAATTTGAGGATATTTACATCCAAGTCAGGTGAACGGTGTTAGAATTACAGCAGTTTGTATATGTGCCTCCCACTTTTTAAGGGACCAAAAGTAATGGGACAGATTAACAGTCATAAATCAAACTTTCACTTTTTAATACTTGGTTGCAAATCCTGTGCAGTCAATTACAGCCTGAAGTCTGAAACGCATAGACATCACCAGACGCTGGGTTTCATCCCTGGTGATGCTCTGCCAGACCTCTATTGCAACTGTCTTTAGTTCATGTTTGTTCTTGGGGCATTTTCCCTTCAGTTTTTTCTTCAGCAAGTGAAATGCATGCTCAATCAGATTCAGGTCAGGTGATTGACTTGGCCATTACACAATATTCCACTTATTTCCCTTAAAAAACTCTTTGGTTGCGTTTGCAGTATGCTTCGGGTCATTGTCCATCTGCACTGTGAAGCGCCGTCCAATGAGTTCTGAAGCATTTGGCTGAATATGAGCAGATAATATTGCCCGAAACACTTCAGAATTCATCCTGCTGCTTTTGTCAGCAGTCACATTATCAAGAGAACCAGTTCCATTGGCAACCATACATGCCCATGCCATGACACTACCACCACCATGCTTCACTGATGAGGTGGTACGCTTTGGATCATGAGCAGTTCCTTTCCTTCTCCATACTCTTCTCTTCCCATCACTCTGGTACAAGTTGAGCTTAGTCTCATCTGTCCATAGGATGTTGTTCCAGAACTGTGAAGGCTTTTATAGATGTTGTTTGGCAAACTCTAATCTGGCCTTCCTGTTTTTGAGGCTCACCAATGATTTACATCTTGTGGTGAGCCCTCTGTATTCCCTCTGGTGAAGTCTTCTCTTGATTGTTGACTTCGTCACACATACACCTAACTCCTGGAGAGTGTTCTTGATCTGGCCAACTGTTGTGAAGGGTGTTTTCTTCACCAGGGAAATTATTCTTCGGTCATTCATCACAGTTGTTTTCCGTGGTCTTCCGGGCCTTTTGGTGTTGCTGAGCTCACCAGTGCGTTCTTTCTTTTTAAGGATGTTCCAAACAGTTGATTTGGCCACACCTAATGTTTTTGCTGTCTCTCTGATGGGTTTGTTTTGTTTTTTCAGCCTAATGATGGCTTGCTTCACTAATAGTGACAGCTCTTTGGATCTCATATTGAGAGTTAACAGCAACAAATGCAAATAGCACACTTGAAATTAACTCTGGACCATTTATCTGCTCTTTGTAAATGGGATAATGAGGGAATAACACACACCTGGCCATGAAACAGCTGAGCAGCCAATTGTCCCATTACTTTTGGTCCCTTAAAAAGTGGGAGGCACATATACAAACTGTTGTAATTCCTACACCGTTCACCTGATATGGATGTAAATACTCTCAAATTAAAGCTGACAGTCTGCAGTTACAGCACATCTTGTTCGTTTCATTTCAAATCCATTGTGGTGGTGTATAGAGCCAAAAAGATTAGAATTGTGTCGTTGTCCCAATATTTATGGACCTGACTGTAAGTTGCATGTTGCAAAGCATTATGTAATCATTTACAACAATTTATTCATACAAACTTCATTTATTGTTACTTTATTCCTGCATATATGACGATTAAAAAGGTTATGGTTAAAAAATGATTGTTTACCAGTTGTTGAAATACAAGTTGACTGTAAAAAAAAAAAGTTATTCAAATTTTTGTACTTCTTTCTACATAACAAAAAGGTTAAGCATGTCAGAGACTCACATTGTGTGTCAAACAGCATTCCCAGCTTTAAAATTTTATTGACCGTCATTTTTTGACGGGCAAGTCGCTAGTACTAATATAATAATATAGGGTTAATACACATGAGAGGGCTAATTTGTGATACTGTGGAGTATCAACATTCTCTTTAAGGCCTTATAACAATATGACAGGTGATAATGTGAAATGATTAATACCAAAACACTTGATGAGATTTCCCCAAATGTTAATGGGTGTACATCCTGGCACATGGTCACCAGGAATGGCATGGGACTTTCCAGGATTGGCATAGCAGAGATTGTCCCTGATGGCGGTGAGTTGGCTGTTGCGCCACATGCCTCTGCACAGACTCCATGTGTGTTTGCAGCCCTTCCTCATGGGTTGGAGTAGATTAGTGTGGTTTTTGTTCCTCTGGTACTTCATATATGTCATGTGGTGGTGTAATTTGGTCATGATTTTCATGACTTTTCCCAATCTAGATCTGATGAGTGAGATGTATATTAGAATATCTTTTTATTTTTAGGGTCCACATTAGAGCCTCTGTGAGTGAGAAAGGGATAATATGGCAGGCATTTTCATGTTTTTGTGTTGCAATTTAATCAATCAGCATCTTGCAGCAACACTTTTTATATTGGCATATGCATGACCATTTCAACATATTAGAAAATTAAATATTTTTAAGGCCTATTTGTTCCTTGGGGATTTTTGTGCAATAAATGATAATGCCTACCATTGCTTTACCCATATTTTAAATTACAGTAGTGTGCTTTTATTGTCTTTTGCAGTGTTAAGAACTAGTCTGTAAAGAGTTTGTGAGTGCTATTTGGAACCCGTGATATATTAGGCTACATTTGCAATTTGTGGGTTTGACTGCAATTGCGTCCTTGGGGAATTGTAGCAATTAAATAGCGATTTGCGATTTTAGTGATTGATCTTTCAACCCCAAAAATGTTACAAAGGCAGAAATAGGACAGAGTTACAATTTTGACAACCAAAGGAATTTTCAGCCTGTATCTCGCAAATAGATTGAGGTTAGCTAGAGGAGGCCAACTAAATATCAGTAACTTTTGTTGGCTACATTACAGGATTCGGTAATTGCGATTTTCACAATTTAATAGGGCCCTTAGTCACCTACCTATTCTTTACTGCTTATTAACTAGGTAAAATCAACATAAAATTGTACCACATTTTTTGGTCACATATACATAATTAAAAGAAAAGCAGAAGAAACTGCTACGGTAGGACACATTACATCTTCATTATGATTGCTAGGCATTAAAAATCTACTGTATAGTTCAGAATAAAAACTCCATGTTTATGAAGTATATAACAAACTAACAACATTAGCAACTATATCTCCTTTGAGCATTAAATAATTTTCAGAATACATCTTACATTTAGCTGACTCTTCTATTTATTTCTATTTTCATGTAACTATTCATTGTGGCATTATTTCAATAAAACTGTATAAAGCACCTTTAATATTCCTGTTAGGTAAACAAGCAAATGTATGTTATCATTAAATCATAATTAAACACTACAGCTAATAACTAAAATATGTATTTATTAATTTTAGCTATTTAAAACCATTTATATTACCAAGTTAAATTATTTGTCAAAAACATACATTAAACATTTAATAGACATTTAACACACAACTGCGGTCCTATTTTTTAAATGTAATATTTTGAAGAACTACACTTGAAAATAAGCAACAGGTTTTTAGAATCTAAAAAACAGCATCTCATTTATTTTGTTATACGCAATTATGCTTTTGTGAAATATACTATTTTGTCTTAAGCAGGTCAACTTCCTAAAAAGGGAGGACACTGAATTTGAAGTTTATATTGGCACAATGAGACACAATGAGTGCTCTCTGCAGGCTTGTAGGGAAGCTGTAAAATGAAATGAAAGCCTGCTGAGAAGAATAATTGCATAGAAACTATCAAACTGTATAGGTTATGTTTTTATATTTCTGCTTTCTAAGAACATTTTGCACATTATTAAGTTATTCTGAATGCTATATAGAAAAAAATTGTCCACAAAATGTATCCTAAGTGCGGTGACGAAAAATTTCCAGACTTATTGTTAGATATTTTCTGCCCATTATTACAACATTATCATAAACTAATGTTGAACAGAATAAGAAGCAGATCCTTTTAAATTCTATCTGTGTTAAGCTAGTAGTTAAAATACATATTGATTCTAAAGCAATAATTTATCTCACTGCATGAAGGTCTCTTCCTGTTTTTTTATGATGAGATTATAAGGTCAGTGGCTATATGACGTATTCGTAGAAAGAGATTTTGACATCTGATAGGCAACATCGATTTTTGTGCTATAACCTTGCTTCTCTTTACATGAATCCATTTCATCTTTTATACAGTTACTTGAGATAGATAGATATATATATATATATATATATATAGATAGATAGATAGATAGATAGATAGATAGATAGATAGATATTGAGCTATTGGTGAATAAAAGTGTGGTAGAAGCCTTCCACCATATTAATAATACATTTGCATGTCATGATTTGCATGAGTTATTTTTTATAAATAAAAAAAAGGTTAATAAACATATTTCCTGCTTATAATTTTAAGAGATTCTGGGCCTCATTCTATTAGCGGCCGCAGCCGTTGCGGGGCCGCAAGGACCGGCCGCAAGCTATTCTGCTATTCTATTCCCCTCCGGCCGGGGATTCCGGCAGGCTTGCGGCCGGCGCCTTGCTATCTCTTGCGGCCGCTCGCGCCGGAGGAAATCCTTTGATCTAAAATGGCCGCAAGGAAATCGGCCGTAAGAAAATCCTATTTGCAATTCAATTGCTCCGGGAACCCTCTCTGCAAGGCTAAAACCGAGCCGCAGCTTACTTACAGGAAAGAGGTCCCGCTAGCACCAATTAAGCACGAAATATAGCCCAAATAAAGCCATCCTGCACTTTGAGAAGACTATAAAGTGATTGTAGGTGTTAGCAAAAATAGCACAAAATTCCCCTATACTCAAATCCGTAAATTATAATTTTTTTAATATACGTCAAATATCCATGTAAAAAGGCCATAGGGCTTGGAGCACCTCAGACCTGCCCACGCCGCAGCCGGAAAATAAACAGTTAATTCGGGTTTGGGCTGATGTGCAAGCTTGAGAGTGGGTTACTTTTAATCCTCATGTCCCCCAATATGATCCCTAGCATTTACAGAGCTTTACAGAGCTGTCTTGAATTTATTTTTGACTTTTTAGATTTCAGAGCTTACGGCCGGTTGCAAGATTTACGGCCGGCCGTAAGAGGAGATCCTTGCGGGGCCGTTTAATTGAATTGCGAGGTAACGGGACCCCCGCAAGGAATCGCAGCCTTACGGCCGGTTTACGGCCGATAATAGAATGAGGCCCACAGTGTTTGTAAATCTATACTATGCTATATCCTATGATACGCTCGAAAGCTGTGTAATAATACCAGACATATACATGTATTGCACATTTAAAATGGTTTTAGAGTAAAGAGTGAAAATGCATTGTGTGATCATTTGCATGCTTCTGCCCAGTTTCCAAGATTGCAGTGGAAAAAATGTTTTTCTTGAGATTATAAGTAGGAAATGTGTTTATTACCATATTTTTAGGCATTCAGTATTATAGAGTATTTGTTTGTTGTACTTAGTAAAGAGGAGGTATTCTATCACCCTTTTGCTCACCATTAACTAAATTAATTTATTAGCCTTCTCACAAAATGTGTATGGGGTAGTCAGCCATGTTCAGCTCCAGGTCTTGTTTTTACTAACTGTATAGAGCACCTCCATCTTTGGCTACATTGTGTATAGTCATTCTGATTTTTATATTGTCCATCTGGTGATGTCCATGTATAGTGTTGTCTCTGAGGCTGTTGGAAGGCAGCTTTTACTATGACTAGAGAATTATCTTGATATACATCTTCTAATCTCTGACCTACTTTATTTTGTACTCCAAGGACAAACTTGCCTGTTATTCCAGATATATTTGTGTCCCCTACTTTAGCATACCTATCTCCTATGATGGGAGTAAGATCTTTTCTTGATGTTATGTTGAATATCCTCGTATAATTGGACAACTTCAGCCTCTTCAGCATCCATGTTTGTAGCATATACTTAGATACCTGTGATGTGAAATAGCTTGTATCCTGTCATTTTTTTAACTGTAACCCAGGATAGCTTTGGCCACCCTTTAATTAAATATGTGGTCTACTCAATTTCTTCTGTACGACTCAACCACATTAGAAGATCTTGTGGTTGTCTGATATGAAATGTCCCATAAAGCTAATGTACAACAGTGAAACAGTTTTAAAATTATATTTAGGTTACAGTTATAAGTATAGTTTACATTTGGTGCTGAGTAATATCTTCACACCCAACCATAGTTAAAATAAATATGGTAATTAGCATTCACTTTTAAATCCAACAATATGTCAGTTGCAAGTGCAATAAGAAACCTATGTTTTATGTAATTGGTAAATACTATGAATAGTGAAGCCCAGGGCCCTGCACAGTGAACACAAAAAGTGATCAAAAAGTGCAGCATGCTCATCATCTTTCATGTCTCTAAAAAAACCTGAGAGACCTCCAGTCCCTGCCCCCACCTTGGAGACCCCTTTGTTCTTTACTTCAGTTCCATTGGCCATAGCTCCTGTACACTTGTCTAAAACCATTGCTAGCGAGGAGCGAGGACCATACTCCCTAGGCATTTCACCTTGGGAAAGCAGCTACCCCCAACCTCAGCCAGGGTCTATTCAAAAGGTTCCCAAGTTATATGGCCTGAAAGACAACCTCCACAAGGAGCATAGAGTGGATCAAAACCAAATAAATATGATTGAAATTGGAAGGAAAAAAAAAACATATGTGTCCATAAATCATGGCTTCTCCTTCGGGCCTTAAGGGCATTACGGAGACAACTGCCTTTTTGAGGATTGGGATGAGGCAAACCTTTTTTATTCTATTGGCCACACTTTCAGAGCATCCTGTTGTAAGATTTTGAGTTTTCAGCTGGGATTCCGTCAACTCCTGCAGCTTTGTTATCAGCAAGACATCCTAGGGCCAATCTCACTTCACTCTCCAAGATGTCTGGCTAAATTATTAAGGTCATCACTGCTGTTAATTTTCTTCCTGTGTATTCCTGCCACCTCTTCTTTATGTGATCTGCTTCTGTTAGGTCCCTTACATTTTTGACTTTTATCATGCCCACTTTGGCATGAAAGGTTCCTTTGAGAACTTAATTTCTTTGAAGAGTCATTTGACGTTCCCATTCTGTTATCTTCTTCTACATCTTTAAATTTCTCATTATATAATGACTTGTCTCTTCTTGCTATCCTCTGGAATTCTGCATTCAGTTGGACATATTTTGTCCTGTCTAAACTACCTTTCACTTTCCTTCTTTCCTGGGCTACTTTCAAAATCTCATCAGACAGCCAGTTTGCATTCTTAGTTTCCTTTCTTTTGGGGATAATCTTTCCTGAATAATGTCACAAACTTCAGTCCAAAATTCCTCAGGCCTTCTATCTTCCATGTCTAGTCTCTTAATTTTTTTCTTTACCTCAATTGCATGTTCACAGGGAATATTATTTATAGTCCATACATATTCATGACAATGGCAATTAACTGAACCATTCAGGATAAATACATCATAAAGTCCGGTATATACAGTGCCTTGCAAAAGTATTCACCCCCTTGGCATTTTTCATGTTTTGTTGCCTCACAACCTGGAATTAACATGGATTGTTTGAGGATTTACATCATTTAATTTACAGAACATGCCCACAACTTTGAGGATGTTTTTTTTTATTGTGATCAAATAACAAATAGGACAAAAAAAACAGAAAAGGTCAATGTGCATAACTATTCACCCCCCTAAAGTCAATACTTTGTAGAGTCACCTTTTACATCAATCACAGCTCCAAGTCTCTTTGGATAAGTCTTTAAGAGCTTGCCACATCTTACCACTGGGATTTTTGCCCATTCCTCCTTGCAAAACTGCTCCAGCTCCTTCAGGTGGGATGGTTTGCGCATGTAAACAGCAATCTTTAAGTCTGTTGGATTGAGGTCTGGGCTTTGACTAGGCCATTCCAACACATTTACATGTTTTCCCTTAAACCACTCAAGTGTTGCTTTAGCAGTGTGTTTGGGGTCATTGTCCTGCTGGAGGGTGAACCTCCGTCCTTGCCTCAAATCACGCACAGAGTGGTACAGGTTTTGCTCAAGAATAGCCCTATATTTATCACCATCCATCTTTCCCTCAACTCTCACCAGTTTCCCAGTCCCGGCTGCTGAACAACATCCCCACAGAATGATGCTGCCACCACCATGTTTCAGTGTGGAGATGGTGTTCTTTGGGTGTTGTGATGTGTTAGGTTTGCGCCAGACATAGCATTTTCTTTGATGGCGAAAAGTTTAGTCTCATCACACCAGGGCACCTTCCTTCATACATTGTGGGAGTCTCCCACATGCCTTTTCACAAACTCAAAATGTGCCTTTTTTTTTTTTTTTGCTGGAAGTAATGGTTTTCGTTTGTCCACGCTGCCATATAGCCCAACTCTACGGAGCATATAACTTATTGTTGTCCTATGTACATATACTCCAATCTCTGCTGTCGAACTCTGCAGCTCCTCCAGGGTTACCTTAGGTCTCTGTGCTGCCTCTCTGATTAATGCCCTCCTTGCCCGGTCCGTGAGTTTTGATGGGCGGCCGTCTCTTGGCAGGTTTGCTGTTGTGCCATGTTCTTTCCATTTGGTTATGATAGATTTGATGGTGCTCCTGGGGATCATCAAAGATTTGGATATTTTTTTATAACCTAACCCTGACTTCTCAACAACAGTGTCCCTTACTACATTTGGAGTTCCTTGGTCTTCATGGCAGTGTTTGGTTATTGGGGCCTTTTGCTTAGGTTTGCAGCCTCTGGGGGCTTTCAAAAAAGGTGTGTATATGTAATGACAGATAATGTGACACTTAGATTGCACACAGGTGGACATCATTTCACTAACTATGTGACCTCTGAAGGTAATTGGTTGCACCAGAGCTTTTTATGATCTTCATAACAAAGGGGGTGAATACATACGCACATGCCAATTTCTGTTTTCTATTTCTAAAAAATAGTTTTATATATATTTTTCTCATTTCACTTCACCAACTTAGACTATTGTCTTCTGATCCATCACATACAATTCAGATTAACAAAACATTGAAATTAAGGCTGTAATGTAACAAAATAGGTAAAAAGTCAAGAGGGTCAATACTTCCCTATCTGATGTATTTTTAATATCTTATTTCAGCTCCAATGACATCCGATGTGTCCACTGAGGCTGAGGCCGGGGCCCAGACAGAATACGAGGATCCTGATTATGACCCCACCCAGTAGGATCTCTGATACAAGGAGGAAAAAAAGCAAAAATGAGGCCCCAGGATATGTGGAGGAGGATGACATCTACATGTAATCAGTGGGGGAACCTATAGGGCAATCCATCACCTGGTGGAGTTTTACCCCACCCACCCCCTCATCCCACAGATAAACTCACCACCTGATACCTCACACTGCTCCAACCCCCCAGCACCCCAACCTGTTCCTCCATCACCACCTTCTCCTCTTTCAACATGGATGTTGCTTTCACCATTACCCTTCACCAATGTCACAACCACCACCACCACCTCAAAACCTCCCCACCCTGCCACCGCTCCACCAGCTCTACCTCTGTAACCCCCACCAACAATCCCTACTCCCTCAACCCCAGTGACACCTTTGGAGGCCACCATTAAAGAACTGGCCTTCTACCAGCACCAACAAGAGGGCATGATGATGAGCATCCTTCCAAAAAACTGTTGTGGCATGCTCACAGAGGAGAATATACTAGGAAATGAGGAGGAATGATGAATGAGTGAATAAACAAAGTGTCTTAATCTAACTGAACATGGATCTCTAACAATGGCCTCTGGTAAGCACTACATGGTTGATGCTAGAGCAGTTTCTGAGTCACCAACAGCATAGCCAATCCCCATTAACATAAATGCCGCCATCGGCTATGCCTCCACCTTCTTCAGAGATGCCTCCTCCTGCATCTCCCCTAAAAGGGCCTAGTGGTACAGGGGGGTTGGGCCCTGTGATCACACAGAGGAGGAGATAGGGGCTGCATCCCATTTAATCCTTCCTAAATACAGAACTCAGTGAAAATATATTGGACAAAACATTAACCACAGGATAGATGATCATGGCCTATGTAATGGGGATATACAGTAACTGCCATGGCTGAAGCATGCCAATTCATCAGCTGTGCAATACCTTATAGACGCCCTCAACCTTAGAAGATAGGCTTATTGTGCCAGGGGAATGGGGCCCACTGAGATGGGTTAACATTGGGGATGTTATGATTTATGTGTTATTCCTTGTTATGCCTGTTTAAAGTTGCCTGGGTGCCATTGGGCCCATACTGTGGTACCCAAGTTTATAGTTGGGCGTGAGTATGAACACGATGGGAGTAATGGGATGTATGTCTGTGTTGTGCTTTGGGGGGGGCTAGCACTTTCAAGGGAAATATTGTATATGCCCAATAATTATTAACAAGACCTTATTAAAAAGATTAGGCAGATAACTGACCCCTAGGAGTCACATGACACCAGTATCTCCCTCTATGTATCACAAGCCTCAGACTGGCATCTCCAGGACTATTGTATGTTATTGCCCCCTACCAAGAATACAGCAGTGGAAAGGGAAAACAATGGATGATTGTCTTAGACGAGTAGGCAGGGGTAATAACATGAGCTAGAAGGATTGGGTGTAACCATGGATACACATTTGAATTAATTGATCTGTTGTTGCTAGAATGGGGTTTAAATATGTCTGATGGTTTCAGTAATAAAGTGGTTATACTGGTTCACATAATAAAAGTGTGAATTTTGTTATTGATGCTGGGCTTTCATATACAATATCTCACAAAAGTGAGTACATCCTTACATTTTTGTACATATTTTATTATATATTTTCATGTGACAACACTGAAGAAATGCCACTCTGCTACAAAGTAGTAAGTGTACAGCCTGCATAACAGTGTCAATTTGCAGTCCTTTCAAAATAACAAAATATGTATAAACCGTTGGCAACAAAAGAAGTACACCCCTAAGTGGAAATGTCCAAATTGGGCCCAAAGTGTCAATATTTTGTGTGGCCACCATTATTTTCCAGCACTGCCTCAACCCTCATGGGCATTGAGTTCACCAGAGCATCACAGGTTGCCACTGGAGTCCTCTTCCACTCCTCCATGATGACATCACAGAGCTGGTGGATGTTAGAGACCTTGCTCTACCCTACCTTCCATTTGAGGATGCCCTACAGATGCTCAAAAGGGTTTAGATCTGGAGACATGCTTGGCCAGTCCATCACCTTTACCTTCAGCTTCTTTAGCAAAACAGAGGTGGTCTTGGGGGTGTGTGTTTGGGGTCGTTATAATGTTGGAATACTCTCCTGCGGTCCAGTCTCTGAAGGATGGGGATCATGCTAAGCTTCAGTATGTCAGAGTACATGTAGGCATTCATGGTTCCCTTAATGAACATAGCTCCCCAGTGCCGGCAGCACTTATGCAGGCCCAGATCATGACACTCCTACCACCATACACATTTGTCTTTGTACTGCTCACCTGGTTTATGCCACACATGCTTGACACCATCTGAACCAAATAAGTTTATCTTGGTCTCATTGGACCACAGGACGTGGTTCCAGTAATCCATGTCATTAGTCTGCTTGTCTTCAGCAAACTGTTTGCAGGCTTTCTTGTGCAACATCTTTAGAAGAGGCTTCCTTCTGAGACGACAGTCATGCAGACCAATTTTATGCAGTATGCATCATATGGTCTGAGCACTGACAGGCTGACCCCTTCACCCCTTTAACTTCTGCAGCAATGCTGGCAGCACATCCACGTCTATTTCCCAAAGATAACCGCTGGTTATGACGCTGAGTACGTGCACTCAACTTCTTTGGTCTACCATGGTGAGGTCTGTTCTGAGCGAAATGACCCCAAACACACGATGATGACCAAACACAAGATGACCACTGCCTTGCTAAAGAAGCTGAAGGTAAAGGTCATGGACTGGCCAAGCATGTCTCCAGACTACAACCCTATTGAGCATATGTAGGGCATCCTCAACCAGAAGGTGGGGGATTGCAAGGTCTCTAACATCCACCAGCTCCATGATGTCATTATGGAGGAGTGGAAGAGGACTCCAGTGGCAAACTGTGAAGCTCTGGTAAACTCCATGCCCATGAGGGATAAGGCATGCATTGCTGGAAAATAATGGTGGCCACACAAAATAGTGACACTTTTGGCCCAATTTAGACATTTCCACTTAGAGATGTACTCACTTTTGTTGCCAATGGTTTAGACATTAATGGCTGTGTGTTGAGTTATTTTGAGGGGATTGCAAATTGACACTGTTAAACAGACTGTACACTTACTACTTTACATTGTAGCAGAGTGTCATTTCTTCAGTGTTGTTACATGAAAAGATGTAATAAAATATGTACAAAAATGTGTAGGGGTGTTCTCACTTTTGTGAGATACTGTAGCTGTTCTATTGTTGGCATCCCCCAGCAGTATGATCTCACATGCCATAAATGAACACATATATCATGTTTTAAGTCCCATGACTGATGTTATGTTTAAAATGTACTAAATCAAACCCAGCAGTAATACAGTACATGCATGATCTAAGCATTTCAACATTTTTAACAATATGATTTGAATTAGTTTATCCAGAGGTTATTGCATCTGTTTAAGTGAGCAGATGAAGATATGCTTTAAGTGCTAGCACATTACTGTTTACTTCTATATTATTAAGTGATGAATGAAGTGATTTATATTCATCTAATGATCATGTAATTACCACATGTGGCTCTAGTAGATGTTATGCATCATTATTATTATACAGTATTATCTTTAACCATTCAAATTATCTCTTTATAACAAGCCGCCTGTCCTCTTGGGCACCACTTGCACCATGCAAATTATATAAATGCACAATTAGCTACTTTTATAACTGAGTTCCATGTATATAATAAACGTATTGTATTAATATGTCATAATCCATGTGTTTATAATGGTTACTGATTTGGGACATAAGCATACACTACATTTAGTTAAATGTCTGATATGTGTATCCACATCATATATCAGTATACCCATTCTGTGTAAAGTTATAGTGGATGTGTACAATCATATTTTCAGAATTCATCTGCATGTAAAGATTAATAAAATATGGATAACAGCATACTCATATTTATATATCAATAATGCTTCATGGTAAAATATGTCAGCACACCTCTATGTCTTTATGTATTTGATTACAGTAATCTTTTGTTATGTTACTTGGAAAATAATGTTGATATGGCCAAATGTTTACACTTTTCATGTCAAATATTATGTCAATAATACTGTAATACTGTGACATTAAATCACTTATTGGTGCACACAACATCATAAATTCGCATTGTGTGACATCATCACATATAATAGTTGTCAAACTGAGATTTGTCGTCACTCTTGCAAGCCTTGCGAAACCAGGTGAGCCATTGAGGCTTTGAAGACTTCTGAGCTTGCAGAACTTAGGCTGAAATGAGCAATTAAGCAGCCGCACAGCACATAGGCTGCAATGAGCGGCGAAGGCGCTTATTGCAGCCAGCGGCCCTGTCACACATGCGAGCTTGGGAGGAAAAAATACGAGCTTGGAAAAATACGAATTTAACAACTGACCGCAGAAATTGAAAACCACTAAAACCAAGAAAAACTATAAAAAAAAAACATAAAAACACACTCACACGCAGCACAGGGGGAGAGCCAGGAAGACACTAACACTTACACCAACAACGCCAGGGCGCGGGACTTTGAAAATACACAACGGCAAAAACAGTAACACTTACGCAAACAACGCCAGGCACGCAGGACTTTGAAAATAAAACAAACGGCAGTCAGCGCCCCCCATACAAACAGTCAGCAGAGACACAGAAGAGAAACACACAGGGAAGGCACAGGGGGGAGATGCTGGAAAGAGACACATGGCATTCCCAAGCAAAAAAATTGCAGGCGGGAGTAAAGGTTTGCAATGAGCGCTGAAGGTGTGGCAAATCAGCTTTGCCTGCATTACAATTTTATGCCCGTCATTTTTGAGGGGCAATTCGAAAGTTATTAAATACTAGCGACTTGCCCGTCAAAAAATGACGGCAATGAGATGTGTAGGTTTGGAAAGTTGTTTAGTTATTAATATACATATTTGACACTTGTAAGTATTGTGATATTAAACATGTTTAGTTTTGTAAAATGTTCTCTTGCTGAACAATAAGTCTTAAAGCATTTTGTATTCAAAGTATTAACATTTGAATGTAAGAACAGTTGAACTTTAAATTAATTCTTATTGTAAACTTGAGGTAATGGTTTTTTAACATGCAATTTGTATCTGAAGAATTGTTAACTTCAATATACATTGAATCCAGAGGAAAGCAAACGTTAAAAACCCTTGTTGAAACGTACACAATTTTAACATGAAGTTTGTAATATATGTAAGTAATAAACTTGAAAGTATATTTTTTGAAACTTGAACTTTATTATCTGTGTAACTTTGGAACTTGACAAAACATTTTTAGAACTTGGAACATTATAAACAGTAACATAGTGAATACATTTTTAACATATTTTTGTATTTAAAGTATTAACAGTTGAATGTAAAAACAGTTGCAGTTTAAACTAATCAGTATTGTAAACTTGAGGTAATGGTTTTTTAACATATAATTTTAAATATTCAATATACATTTAATGCAGAGGAAGACAAACAGTAAAAACCCTCCTTTAAACGTACCCAATTTTAATATGAACTTTGTAATCTATTTCAGTAAGAAACTTGACATATTTTTTGAAACTCAAAGTTTCTTATCTGTGTAACTAAGGAACTTGAAAACACATTTTTACAACTTGTAACATTCTAAACAGTAACATAGTGAATTAATCTTTAAACATAATGTTGTATTAAAAGTATTAACATTTGAATGTAAAAACAGTTGAACTTTAAGCTAATCAGTATTAACATGCAATTTCCATCAGAATAATTGTTAACTTCAATATACATTGAATGCAGAGGAAGTCAAACAGTAAAAAGTCTCCTTAAAATGTACCCAATTAAATAAATTCATTCCTGACCCGATGAACTGGCGATAAACATTAATCCAGGGAGTAATGTTAACATAACAGACATTATTTACATTGCGACTTAAAACGTGTTTGAGCTCTTAACATGAAGATTGTAATATGTTGAAGTAAAGAACTTGAAAGTATTGTTTTCAAACTTGTAACATTATAAACAGTAACATAGTTAATTAACATTTTAACATAATTTGTAAAAAAAATGCAAGGCAAGTATTTTGTGAGGCGAATCATCCATAAACAGTACTTCCATTAATTATAACTGAATTATATAATGTTATGTATTCTTGAATGGTTTAAAATTTGTTTTGCATGGGTTTTATTTCTTTACTGCAAAGTTATAGTACTTCATAGTAGACAATGTTTTTCATAAAAATACGTCCATCTTCTAATAAATCACCTTTACTTTCATTCTTTTCAATGTAAACTTTAATAGCCTGTGGATTTTTGCATCGTGACAACGCAACGTACAATTGGCCATGTGCAAATACTGGTTCTTCCAAGAAAATACCCACAGATTTGAACGTTTGACCTTGTAAATTATTAATGGTCATGGCAAATGCCATAATAATGGGAAATTGTCTTCTTTGAAGTATAAAACGGAGATTACTTTTACTTGGTGCTAAATCTATTCTTTGTATGAAAACTCTCTCTCTTTTATGGGTCCCAGTTAAAATTTCAGCATCTATAAAATGGTCCTTTAATTGTTGAACAATTAATCTTGTCCCATTGCATAGGCCTTTTTGGGGGTTCATATTTCGCAGTTACATGATAATTGCACCTTTCATTAGCATACAAAATATGTGGTGGCATTCCAGAAGGAGTTAGTGAGTTTATGAATTCAGTAGAAAAGTTAGCCTGACTTTCATTTTCATCAGCAAGTACAGAATCAGCACTGTGATAATTTCTTTGTGGTGCAGTATTTTTTTTAAAGATTTCATTATTGAGGATTAATGCATCCTTATTTTTACACGTTAGTATGACTTGGTTGGCAAGCTTGGAATATTCCTGGTTATTTATGCTACCTTCAAATATAGCTGATATAATATCTTGGTGACAAATCATATGAGGTGGGATCTCTACAGTGTCGTCCGGTAAATGTGGTATTTTTTCTGTTCTGCCTTCTCCAATTTTAATAAGGCAATCATTGAAATCAATTTGGCCTTCTGATCTCATATTTTGTTGCAGTTGAAGATGGGTAAAATGTTTCCACAGTGTGCTTGACTTTATAAAGGTTTCGATAATGTCAGTTTGATTTCCATGTACAACGACAGGTAAAGTTTGTCTAAAATCGCCACCTAACAACATTACCTTTCCACCAAATGGAAAAGTATTATCCATGACTTCACAAAGCAAACGGTCAATACATTGGAGGGCATAGCATGACATCATTGTGGCCTCATCTATTATAATTAATTTACATTTGTTCAATTTCTTTGCTTGTAATGATGTCATGCGAATATCTGACACAGAAGTTTCTAAAATAGGCACTGGCATTTTAAATCCACTATGAACAGTTCTTCCACCTTCTAACAAAAGTGCAGCAATTCCAGTAGTGGCAAACGCCATTGCTATTTGACCTTGTGCTCGTACTGAACTCATTAATAAATTATATAGATAAGTTTTTCCTGAACCGCCAGGTCCATCAAGATAGAAATAACGCTCTGTCACCATGTCATCATCTATTGCATTTTTAATGGCATTAAATGCTTGCAATTGTAAGGTATTTAAAGTTGCAAGTCTTTCTTCTGTTCTTTCTGCTTGTAGTTGAATGTCATAGTCTTCAAAGTTTATGTCATCTATAAGACCTGGATCAGGCAAATTAAAACTTGCACAACTTAATTCATGAGTTAAAAATACTTCTTGGATTTCCATTAACGCTTTTAAGTGTGCAATAGGTTCATTGTATCGTCGCATAAATTCTTCAGCCATATTACTTTTAAATCTCTCCCACAAAGCTAATGCATTTGGAGCATTTGAGAAGATACAAATAAATGCAAATTGTTCTCTCATCTGCCGTGGCATTTGACATTGTGCTGCTTCTTCTAAACATCTTTCCCACTCTGTATCATCATCGAGTAAGTGTCGTTTTCAAGTAAGTGTCTTGCAGCTAAATGGAAGGATTCATATACAATGTCATTAACAGTTCTTAAGTGTTCAAAACTTTGTGCTCTAGGAACATCACATATATAGTTGTGAGCGTACGAGTCGTTGCTCACGCTTGCGGGCTCGCGTAGCGAGCCCGCAAGAACTGCGTCCCTCGCGAAGCGAGGGACGCAGTTCCCCGCAAATGCGGGTCCTCGCGAAGCGAGGGCCCGCATTTGCGGTGGTGGAGGCTCAACGTCGGCTGTGTTAACACACACATACACACACACGACTTTTTAACAAAATAAACCCAACCGCCCAGCCAACAAAAACCCAACAACGTCCCCGCAAATGCGGATCCTCGCGAAGCGAGGGTCCGCATTTGCGGTGGTGGGAGCATCCCAACATCGGCTGTGTTAACACACACATACACACACACACAACTTCATAACAAAAAAAAACTCAAAGTCGCCTCACACCCGCTTACACCCAGACACACAGACGCAAGACTTAACAAAAAAACAGTAAAAAAGGCCCTTCACACGCTCTTAACACACATACGCACGACTTAGAAACAAATACACTGCGTCGTACACGTAAAAGCTAACTGCGTATATCGCAAAAAAATACGGCAACATCGCAACAAAATACGGCCGCATCGGAAAAAAATACGGCCGCGAAAGACCCATTCCAACCGCCGCGCATCAAAACATCACAAACACAAGAAATAAACACAACAAACACATAAAAAGCTTACTTACAGCACGGGGGGGCATCCAGCACCTCCAAAAGTTCATTTACACGTCCATTTAAGTCAAAACAAAGAGTTTAAACGACCGAAAATCGGCTAAGCGAGAGAAAAAATGGCCGCCGAACAAAACGAAAACGAGGCTCCAGACGTAACTACACTACACTTACTCGCAATAATGAAACACATACTATGCGGAACGGATCACACTCATATTAAACACCATTTTAACCACTACTACGCACAAAATGGCGGATGGAACGCAAATTGTAAGCTGGAACGCAAATAGCGCATGCGTATTGCGTTCTAACGGTCTAACTTTCCAGAATGTTCTACAAGTTTATAAATACTGCCTATTTGACAGAGAAAAATACATTTCTCCTCAGGTGATGAACAGAGTGACTTCTGAGATAACTGCTGCTAAAACTTGAGAAGATAATTCTTTCCTAATTTACTACTTTACATTGTGCAAATTACAACTGAGAGGTAAGCAATAATATATTACTTATTTTATTATCAAGACAGGACATAAAAAAAAAAAATTAAAGAAGACAAAGAGGTTTATCTATACTGACACGCACATATATGCGTATAATGTATACTGACATGTGACACGCACATATATGCGTATAATGTATACTGACAAGTGACACGCACATTTATAAGTATAATGTATACTGACAAGTGACACGCACATTTATGTGTATAATGTATAGTGACATGTCACATGCACATTTATGTGTATAATGTATAGTGACATCTCACACGCACATTTATGCGTATAATGTATAGTGACATGTCACATGCACATTTATGTGTATTGCCCCTGCAACAAACTAATTAAACAACTACATTTAAATTACATTAGAAAAAAATAAGTTGGGACTATTAAAATACTATTAAAATATGAGTCATGTATACTGATATGTGACACGCACATATATGTGTATCATCTATAGTCACATGTCACACACACATTTATGTATGTTGGCCAAAAATAAAAATAAGGTTAATTTAACAATTAAAATATGATTCATGTATAGTGATATGTCACACGCACACAAAAAAATTACTTTCAACTATGGAAATGTGCTTCATGTATGTGACATATGTGTGTAGACCCCACCAAAAAATAATGTTAATTCAAATTAATTACAGAAGTATATTTCAATGAAATTAATTTACTGCAATTCAATAGATCACCTAAAACTCAATCTTTCTACTTATTTTAATATTCAAACAGACTCTGCATCAACAGCGTCTCTCAACAATTTGCACCGTGCACTGTGAAGCACAATCCCTTTTAAAGAACACCAACAAAGAAGAAGAGGTAAGATACAAAAATACTTTAAATGCTGAAAAGGCCATGGTTTGTTAAATACAAATAAAAAATTCTATAATTCACTATTTCACTTTATTTTTCAAACAGACACTACAAGAAGACCGGCGGATTAAGATTGGCAGGAGGGGACCCTCTGTCATTCCACACTTCAATCAAGGTACAGTATTAAGTATAACAAAGAACCGAACCATGAGCCTTATTCAATTGTGAGTTGGCTAATTGAATAGGGCTTTATATAAGCACATAATAGATTTTTTAGACAGACATTTTTAGTTACTGAACTTCTAACCACAATCAAGGTCTTCACTAACTAAAAACTTCTGTCAAAAAATATTTTATGTGCTTATATAGAGCCCTATTCAATTGGTCAAAACGCAATTGAATCAGGACCTAAATATGTTTAATGGCCGAGGGCCTCATTCAAATGTGATTTGCCCATTTCAATAGGGCTCTATATAAGCACATTTGGCTCAATATGAGCACAGAGCATCTTTTTTTACAGAAGTTTTTAACTAAAAACTTCTGGTCAAAAATATGCTCTGTGCTTATATAGAGCCCTATTGAAAAACCAAATTCAATGAGGCCCTCACAATATAACAAATCCAGCAAACAAAGGCCCTCATTCAATTGATATTTTGGACAATTTAATAGGTTTCCAAATAAGCACATTTAGAACCCTATTGAATTGGCCAAGGATTGTATGAAAACTCACACAAACACATAGCAAACTACATTTAGATTCTTATTTTATGTTTAACAACTTATTAGCATTACAAAACTACATTAATAAGCATACCAACAGTGGTGCGCATCAAATAGGATTGTATGAAAACTCACACAAACACATAGCAAACTACATTTACATTCTTATTTAATGTTTAACAACCTATAAGCCTTAGAAAGAAGCCTAAATAAGCATACCAACAGTGGTGCGCACCAAAGAGGATTGTATGAAAACTCACACAAACACATAGCAAACTACATTTACATTCTTATTCTATGTTTAACAACCTATTAGCATTACAAAACAACATTAATAAGCATACCATCAGCGGTGCGCATCAAATAGGATTGTATGAAAACTCACACAAACACATAGCAAACTACATTTACATTCTTATTTTATGTTTAACAACCTATAAGCATTACAAAACAACATTAATAAGCATACCAACAGTGGTGCGCACCAAACTGGATTGTATGAAAACTCACACAAACACATAGCAAACTACATTTACATTCTTATTTTATGTTTAACAACCTATAAGCCTTAGAAAGAAGCCTAAATAAGCATACCAACAGTGGTGCGCACCAAACAGGATTGTATGAAAACTCACACAAACACATAGCAAAGTACATTTAGATACTTATTTTATGTTTAACAATCTATAAGCCTTAGAAAAAGGCCTAAATAAGCATACCAAAAGTGGTGGGCACCAAACGGGATTGTAGAAAAACAAAGAAATAATGTCATTTTTTAGTTCATACAAATACATTCAAATAAAATTACATTTTCATTTTTATTTTATATCAGATACTGCGTCAAGAACATCGGACCAGGAGTTTCAACTGAGGACCACACCAGCGGACGAGGACTTTCAACAGAGGAGCAGACCATTGGACGAGGACTTTCAACAGAGGACTACACCATCGGACGAGGACTTTCAACAGAGGACCAGACGATTGGACGAGGACTTTCAACACAGGACCAGACCATCAGACGAAGGCTTTCAACACAGGACCAACAAAGATTCTGCTTCAAATCAAACTTCAACCAAGGTACAGTATAACAAGTAAAAAAAGAGAAAAATTAATTTCATATTCTTCTTTAATGTTTAACCACCTATAAGCCTTAGAAAATAGCCTACAGAAGCATACCAAAATTGTGGCGCACCAAAAAGGATTGTAGAAAAACACTGAAATAATGCCATTTTTTCATTAATACATAGACATTCAAATAACATAACATTTTCATTTTTATTTTATAACAGATACTGCGTCAAGAACATCGGAACAGGAGTTGGAACTGAGGACCACACCAGAGGACGAGGACTTTCAACACAGGACCAGACCATCGGACGAAGGCTTTCAACACAGGACCAACAAAGAATTTTGCTTCAAATCAAACTTCAACCAAGGTACAGTATAAAAAGTAATATCTATCATCTATCTCTTATTTGTCTTTTAGGGCCAATAATCTTTAACACTAAATACAAACTTCAATGTAAACTTAAAAAATAAATTGGCATAGTCCAAAAAAGTCTAAAAACACAGAATCTATACAATTTGTTATTTTTAACATTCCAGTCCTAAACCCTAATTTAATTGCCATTTGACAAATTGAATAGTGCTGTAAATAAGGACATAACATCTTTTTGAAAATACCTTTTTAGTTACTGAAACACTTGCTTTTGGATACATGTTTAATAAATAAAAATTTCTTTAAATAATTATCTGATTGCCTTATTTAGACTTTTATTCAATTGACCGCATTGAAATTGATTAAGTATAAAATGTTAACACACTATTGATAACTATTTGTCATGAAAAACAACTTAACATCTCAAAATAAACTAATGGTACATTATTTTATTTTTACAGATTAACATGGCTGATAACGAGAGTAAACAAGAAAAGAAAAGACGCCAAGCTAGAGAACGACGACAGAGAGCAGACAGCCAGCAGACACCGGAGAAGAAGGAAATTCGACGAGAAAAAGAACGCAAAAGAATTGCAAGCAAAAGACTGTCACTTGCAGAAATTAAAGATATGTCAAAAAAAACAACAAAGAAAATAAAGCATTTACAACCTGTTGCTCAAACATCAGATGACATTTTACCAGAAAAAATACAAGAGATACCAAAAAAAGCAACAAAGAAAACAAAGCATTTAGAACCGTTTCATGAAACATTACATGACATTTTACCTCAAACAATACAACATATACCAAGAAAAGCAACGAAAAAAACAAAACATTTAGAACCTGTTGTTGAAACATTATATGACATTTCACCTGATGAATATGAAAGTCAAAATCCTATATGCTTTGCAAATTGTCCTCTACTCAAGTCTTTAGCAGTAGAGGTTCATAGTTGTGGGGACATGACTACTCAATGTCAGTTTTGTGAGGCTTATTATTTTAAACAGGAGAGACCCAGAGATGGACAATTTATTAGTTGTTGTCAAAAAGGCAAGTTCAAACTTCCAGAAAGGAAAGAATTTCCAATTTATTTACAAAATATTATGACTGAACCTACTTTTCCAAACTACAAAAATTTTAAGACAAACATAAGATCCTACAATAGTGCCATATCCTTTGCATCCATGGGGGCAACATTAGCTGCTAATGTACCAGGACATGGTCCTTACTGTTTTAAAGTCCAAGGACAAATTTATCATCGCACTTCCCATTTACATCCAGAGGAAGGAAATAAAAGAAAATTCGCTCAACTATATGTCCTAGATACAATGGAAGCTGTTGACCAACGTATGCAGATGGAAGAAAATAAAAAATGCTTACCCACTGTTTTCATAGAGCTAAATAACATTATGGACAACAATCCCTACAGTAAAGCTTATAAAAAATTGGCAGAAGTAGAAAATGAACAACTACTTCATTCACAAACACATCAATTACCAATGCCGAAGGTTAATATGGTGCTTAAAAGAGACAGACATACTGATAAACGTCATTATAACTTGCCAACAACAAATGAGGTTGCAATGGTGTTTCAGAATGATGAAGGAGAACCACCATTTCAAAGAGACATTCGAATATATCCTAGAAATGAGGACCAACCGTTTATTAATATGAGTATCTTAAGTCCAAATTTAGATCCAATGACATATCCCATCTTTTTCCCACACGGAGAAGCAGGTTGGCAACCAAAATTAACTCTTCCCAGTTACCCAAATGCTAAAGCCAGAATCCGAAATAATGTTTCTATGCTTGAATTTAAAGTAGCTCAAATTGCCATTCGCAATGTATTTAATCCAATTTTATGTGGTGGGAAACTAACACAACAATGGATTATTGATTCATATTTGCAAGTTGAGGCAAATAATTTAAACTTTATCAAATATCAACAAGATAAACTCCTTGTAGAACAATATTCTGAACTCATGGACTATGTTGCTGACGTGGCTACAAGCAGAGACATGACAGCTGGCAAAGCCATCATTTTACCATCTTCCTTTCAAGGATCTCCTCGGAATATGAGAGAAAGATACAATGATGCTATGGCTATTGTGACAAAATTTGGCAAACCCGATTTATTTGTGACATTTACATGTAATCCACAATGGCCAGAAATTACACTAAATCTACTTCTTGGACAAACTGCTTCAGATCGACCAGATTTAGTAGCCAGAGTTTTTAAGATTAAATTAAATGAATTAATACGTGACATCACTATAAGGCAGTTATTTGGCACATGTCTTGCTTATGTATATACCATTGAATTTCAAAAAAGAGGACTTCCACGTGCACATCTTTTGATAATACTTTAAGAAAAAGATAAATTAGATACTTCTGACAAAGTGGATGCAGTCATTGTTGCTGAACTACCAGATCTAGAACTATGTTAGACTATATGAGATTGTTACTCATCGCATGATTCATGGACCCTGTGGTGAGCTTAATCCACAATCACCATGTATGGAATATAATAAATGTTCCAAAGAATTTCCAAAAGATTATAGAGACAAAACCTATGCCAATTGTGATGGATATCCACTTTATAAAAGAAGAGAAGGAGATAGTGCCATTATTCGTGGAAAAAAAGTGGACAATAGATATGTAGTACCCTACAATCCACATTTACTCATGAAGTACAACGCCCACATCAACGTAGAAGCCTGCACTTCCATCAAATCCATTAAATATGTCTACAAATATATTTACAAAGGTTACGATGCAGCTACTGTAGTCGTCAAAAGTGCAGACAACCCTGAAAGTAGTGAGTTAGTACATGATGAACTTGCATCTCATGTAGATGCTCGCTATGTCAGTGCGCCAGAAGCTATGTGGCGGCTTTTAAAATTTGAAATGCATGATAGATCACATGCAGTATATAGGTTAGCAGTACATTTGCCACAACGACATTTAGTCTATTTCCATGCTGGAAATGAAATGAATGCATTGGCCCAAAGTGAAGATCGTCACACTACACTAACTGCATGGTTTGCATTAAATTCCACTGATGCTGAAGCAACACAATACTTATATATTGAAATTCCATATCACTATGTTTTTGTGAATGGATTATGGAGACCAAGAAAAACCAGAGGCAATAAAATTATTCCAAGAATTTACACAGTCAGTCCAAGAGATGTGGAACGTTTTTGCTTACGGATATTACTTTTAAATGTTCCTGGAGCACAAAGTTTTGAACACTTAAGAACTGTTAATGACATTGTATATGAATCCTTCCATTTAGCTGCAAGACATAGAAACTTACTCGCTGATGATACAGAGTGAGAAAGATGTTTAGAAGAAGCAGCACAATGTCAAATGCCACGACAGATGAGAGAACAATTTGCTTTTATTTGTATCTTCTCAAATGCTCCAAATGCATTAGCTTTGTGGGAGACTTTTAAAAGTAATATGGCTGAAGACTTTATGCGACGATACAATGAACCCATTGCACACTTAAAAGCGTTAATGGAAATCCAAGAAGTCTTTTTAACTCATGGATTAAGTTGTGCAAGTTTTAATTTGCCTGATCCAGGTCTTATAGATGACATTAACTTTGAAGACTATGACATTCAACTACAAGCAGAAAGAACAGAAGAAAGACTTGCAACTTTAAATACACTACAATTGCAAGCATTTCATGCCATTAAAAATGCTATAGATGATGACATGGTGACAGAGCGTTATTTCTATCTTGATGGACCTGGCGGATCAGGGAAAACATATTTGTACAATTTATTAATGAGTTCAGTACGAGCACAAGGAAAAATAGCAATGGCGTTTGCCACTACTGGAATTGCTGCACTTTTATTAGAAGGTGGAAGAACTGTTCATAGTGGATTTAAACTGCCAGTGCCTATTTTAGAAAATTCTGTGTCAGATATTCGCATGACATCCTTACAAGCAAAGAAATTGAAGAAATGTAAATTAATTATAATAGATGAGGCCACAATGATGTCATGCTATGCCCTCCAATGTATTGACCGTTTGCTTCGTGAAGTCATGGATAATATTTTTCCATTTGGTGGAAAGGTAATGTTGTTGGGTGGCGATTTTAGACAAACATTACCTGTCGTTGTACATGGAAATCGAACTGACATTATCGAAACATGTATAAAGTCAAGTACAGTATGGAAACATTTTACCCATCTTCAACTGCAACAAAATATGAGATCAGAAGGCCAAACTGATTTCAATGATTGGCTTATTAAAATTGGAGAAGGCAGAACAGAAAAAATACTACATTTACCTGACGACACTGTAGAGATCCCACCTCATATGATTTGTCAACAAGATATTATATCGGCTATATTTGAAGGGAGCATAAATAACGAAGAATATTCCGAGCTTGCCAACCAAGTCATACTGACGTGTAAAAATAAAGATGCATTAATCCTCAATAATAAAATCTTAAAAAAAATGTATGCACCACAAAGAAATTATCACAGTGCTGATTCTGTACTTGCTGATGACAATGAAAGTTAGGCTAACTTTTCGACTGAATTCATAAACTCTTTAACTCCTTCTGGAATGCCACCACATATTTTGCAGCTAAAGAAAGGTGCAATTATCATGTTACTGCGAAATATGAACCCCAAAAAAGGCCTATGCAATGGCACAAGATTAATTGTTCAACAATTAAAGGACCATTTTATAGATGCTGAAATTTTAACTGGGACCCATAAAGGAGAGAGAGTTTTCATACCAAGAATAGATTTAGCACCAAGTGAAAGTAGTCTCCCTTTTATACTTCAAAGAAGACAATTTCCCATTATTAAGGCATTTGCAATGACCATTAATAAATCACAAGGTCAAACTTTCAAATCTGTGGGTATTTTCTTGGAAGAACCAGTTTTTGCACATGGTCAATTGTACGTTGCGTTGTCAAGGTGCAAAAATCCACAGGCTATTAAAGTTTACATTGAAAACAATGAAAGTCAAGGTGATTTATTAGAAGATGGACGTATTTTTACTAAAAACATTGTCTACTATGAAGTACTATAACTTTGAAGAATACTAATTAAAGATGCCAAGATTTTTTAAAAGCATTGCAAAATACATAACAATTGGTTGTTTAATTCAGTCATAATTAATGGAAGTCATGTTTATGAATGATTCGCCTCACAAAATACTTGCCTTGCATTGTTAGTAAAAATTATGTTAAAATGTTAAGTCACTATGTTAATGTTTCTAATGTTACAAGTTTAAAAAATATATTTTCAAGTTATTTCATTCAACATATTACAAAGTGGATGTTAAGAGGTCAAGCACCTTTTAAGTCACAATGTAAATATTGTCTGTTATCTTAAGATTACTACCTACATTAATGTTTATCGCAAATTTATGTGCTCAGTAATAAATTACTTTAATTACGTACGTTTTAAGAAGAGTTTTACTGTATGCCTTCCTCTACATTCAATGTATATTCAAGTTAACAATTATTGTGATAGAAATTGAATTTTAATACTGATTAATTTAAATGTCAATTGTTTTTACATTCAAATGTTAATACTTTTAATAAAAAATTAGGTTACAAAATGTATTCACTATGTTCCTGTTTATAATGTTCAAAATTATACCAATGTTTTGTCAACTTCTAAACTTAAATTTAGAAGTTTAAAAATATATACTTTGATGGTTATTGCTTACATATATTTTAAACTTCATGTTAAAATTTGCAACGTTTAAAGAAGGCTTTTTACTTTTTGCTTTCCTATTCATTCAATGTATATTAAAGTTAACAATTCTTCAGATACTAATTACATTTTAAAAAACCATTACATCAACATTTTACAAAAATACACGTTCATATTAAAATATTTACAAGTGTCAAAAATATATGTTAATAACTAAACAACTTGACAAACATATACATCACATTGCCGTCATTTTTTGACGGGCAAGTCGCTAGTTTAAAAGTAATATCCGTAAGCAAAAATGTTCAACATCTCTTGGACTGACTGTGTAAATTCTTGGGATGATTTTATTTCCTCTGCTTTTTCTGGGTCTCCATAATCCATTCACAAAAACATAGTGATATGGAATTTCAATATATAAGAATTGTGTTGCTTGTGAATCTGTGGAATTTAATTCAAACCATGCAGTTAGTGTAGTGTGACTAAGTTCACTTTGGGCCAATACATTAATTTCATTTCCAGCATGGAAATACACTAAATGTCTTTGTGGCAAATGTACTGCTAATCTATATACTGCATGTGATCTATCATGCATTTCAAATTTTAAAAGCCTCCACATAGCTTCTGGCGCACTGACATAGCGAGCATCTACATGAGATGCAAGTTCATCATGTACTAACTCACTACTTTCAGGGTTTTCTGCACTTTTGACGACTACAGTAGCTGCATCGTAGCTTTTGTAAATATATTTATAGACATATTTAATGGATTTGATGGAAGTGCAGGCTTCTACATTGATGTGGGCATTGTACTTCATGAGTAAATGTGGATTGTAGGGTACTATATATCTATTGTCCACTTTTTTCCACGAATAATGGCACTATCTCCTCTTCTTTTATAAAGTGGGTAGCCATCACAATTGGCATAGGTTTTGTCTCTATAATCTTTTGGAAATTCTTTTGAACATTTATTATATTCCATACATGGTGATTGTGGATTAAGCTCACCACAGGGTCCATGAATCATGCGATGAGTAACAATCTCATATAGTCTAACATAGTTCTAGATCTGGTAGTTCAGCAACAATGACTGCATCCACTTTGTCAGAAGTATCTAATTTATCTTTTTCTTAAAGTATTATCAGAAGATGTGCACGTGGAAGTCCTCTTTTTTGAAATTCAATGATATATACATAAGCAAGACATGTGCCAAATAACTGCCTTATAGTGATGTCACGTATTAATTCATTTAATTTAATCTTAAAAACTCTGGCTACTAAATCTGGTCTATCGGAAGCACTTTGTCCAAGAAGTAAATTTTGTGTAATTTCTGGCCATTGTGGATTACATGTATATGTCATAAATAAATCAGGTTTGCCAAATTTGGTGACAATAGCCATAGCATCATTGTATCTTTCTCTCATATTTCGAGGTGATCCTTGAAAGGAAGATGGTAAAATGATGGCTTTGCCAGCTGTCTTGTCTCTGCTTGTAGCCGCGTCAGCAACATAGTCCATTAGTCCCGAATATTGTTCTACACGTAGTTTATCTTGTTGATATTTTATCAAGTTTAAATTATTGGCCTCAACTTGCAAATAGGAATCAATACTCCATTGTTGTGTTTTAGTTTTCCACCACATAAAATTGGATTAAATGTATTTCGAATGGCAATTTGAGCTACTTTAAATTCAAACATAGAAACATTTTTTCGGATTCTGGCTTTAGCATTTGGGTGACTTGGAAGTGCTAATTTTGTTTGCCAACCTGCCTCTCCGTGTGGGAAAAAAATTGGATTTGTCATTGGATCTAAATTTGGACTTAAGATACTCATATTAATGAATGGTTGCTCCTCATTTCTGGGATATATTCTAATGTCTCTTTGAAATGGTGGTTCTCCTTCATCATTTTGAAACACCATTGCAACCTCATTTGATGTTGGCAAGTTGTAACAACGTTTATCAGTATGTCTGTCTCTTTTAAGCACCATATTGACCTTTGGCATTAGTAATTGATGTCTTTGTGCATAAAGTTGTTGTTCATTTTCTACTTCTGCCAATTTTTTATAAGCTTTACTGTAGGGGTTATTGTCCATAATGTTATTTAGCTGTATAAAAACACTGGGTACGCATTTTTTATTTTCATCCATCTGCATATGTTGGTCAACAGCTTCCATTGTATCTAGGATATATAGTTGAGCGAATTTTCTTTGCTCTCCTTCCTCTGGATGTAAATGGGAAGTCCGATGATAAATTTGTCCTTGGGCTTTAAAACAGTAAGGACCATGTCCTGGTACATTAGCAGCTAATGTTGCCCCCATAGATGCAAAGGATATGGCACTATTGTAGGATCTTATGTTTGTCTTAAAATTTTTGTAGTTTGGAAAAGTAGGTTCAGTCATAATGTTTTGTAAATAGATTGGAAATTCTTTTCTTTGTGGAAGTTTGAACTTGCCTTTTTGACAGCAACTAATGAATTGGCCATCTCTGGGTCTCTCCTGTTTAAAATAATAAGCTTCACAAAACTGACATTGAGTAGTCATGTCCCCACAACTATGAACCTCTACTGCTAAAGACTTCAGTAAAGGACAATTTGCAAAGCATATAGGAGTTTGACTTGCATATTCATCAGGTGAAAAGTCATGTAATGTTCTAAATGCTTAGTTTTTTTGTGGCTTTTCTTGGTATATGTTGTACTGGTTTTTTTGAAATGTCATGTAATGTTTCAGGAACAGGTTCTAAATGCTTTGTTTTTTTCACTGCTTTTTTTGGTATGTCTTTTATTTTTTCTGGTAAAATGTCATCTGATGTTTGAGGAACAGGTTGTAAATGCTTTATTTGCTTGGTATTTTTCTTCGGCGTATCTTTCATTTTTGCAGCTGATAGTCTTTTGCTTGCAAGTCTTTTGCGTTCTTTTTCTCATCGAATTTCTTTCTCCTCTGGTGTCTGCTGGTCGGCCCATCTCTCTTGTCTTTCTCTAGTTTGACGTCTTTTCTTCTCTTGTTTGCTCTCGTTAGTAGCCATGTTAATCTGTAGAGCCAAAAAATGAAATGTAATTGGGTATATTGAAATTTGGAATTACTGTTAAACATTATTGTCCATAATAGAGAAATAAGAGGTAAACCATTAATGTATCAGTTATATTTTGTTAAAAGTTATAGGGCCTCGCCTCATTGAATAGCAATTTGGGCAATTCAATACTGCTGTAAATAAGCAGATAACATATTTTTTTGAAAGAAGTTTTTAGTTATTGAAAACCTTGTTTGTGGATAGATGTTTACCAACTAAAAACTTATTTCCAAAAAAAAGTGATGTGGTTATTTACACATGTATTGAGTTGGGCAAATTGCAATTGAATAAAGGACATAGTTATTGCTTGTTCTTTTTTTTTTTATGTTGACACGGATGCAGATGAAACATGTTTATTTAGTTTTCTCCTTTTGTACTTATTATACTGTACCTCGGTTGAAGTGTGATTTCAATCAGAATGTTTGTTGGTCCTCTGTTGAAATTCTTTGTCCAATGGTCTGGTCCTCTGTTGAAAGTCCTCGTCCGATGGTGTGGTCCTCTGTTGAAAGTCCTGGTCCGATGGTCTGGTCCTATGTTGAAAATCCTGGTCCGATGGTCTGGTCCTCTGGTGAAAGTGCTCGTCCGATGGTGTGGTCCTCTGTTGAAAGTCCTCGTCCGATGGTCTGGTCCTCTGGTGAAAGTCCTCGTCCGATGGTCTGGTCCTGTAATGAAAGTCCTCGTCCGATTGTCTTCACGCAGTATCTGTTGTAAAAGAAAAATTAAAATGTTCTTTGATTTAAATGTATTTGAAATAAAGCAAAAATTTCTTAATTTTGGTGTATTGTATCTGTTATGGTGAATTTTTGCTATGTGTTTGAGTGACTTTTCTACAAGGTGCCCCTGATGAGTGAGAGACTGATAGAGCCTCACGAAACGCGCGTCGGGAGATTGTGACGTCATCAGTAAGCGCGATCACAGCGCAGACCACGCCAATATAGCGTGGAGCATGATAGATACAGCTCTAAAGCTCCAGGTCCACTACTAACTTAAAAGAAAGATAGAAAGCCAATTCCTTCACCACAAAGTCTCAATATAGTAACAATAGAGTAATATACAAGAATAAGGAAATAGAAAAGAAAGAAAAAGGAAAAAGGAGTAAAAGCATAATTAAAGCAAAAAAACGGAAGAAAAAGGAGGACATAACCTCCTTCTAAAAAACAATAGACAGAAGCATTAAGGTAATATATAGTTTAAGAAACAGCATAATCAGGAGTGTATACATTTTTTAAAAATAGCACAGCATTAGCACTATAAATGAATAAGGTAAAGTAGTGACTGTGATAGACTAACAGTCACGAGGTAAAAGGGTAATATAAGAGGAAATAAGCACTAAGTCAAATAGCACAAGCACTTTAAGATAAGAATTTTTGAATAACACAACTTGAATTATAATGCACTTTAAGTAATAGAACTCTGAATTAACATAAATCAACAGGATAAAAGATTAACACAAAAGAAATGCAAAGGGACTTAAAACATATACTCCAGAGAAGTGCTGTATGAATAAACAAAACTATACAACAGACAAAAGGATTATAAAACCTTATCTTAATCTTATGTAAATAATGTAATCTTATGTAAATTAAAATCCAGGGTACCTGATAAGGATTTGACTAAGGAAACATAACCAAAATTACACAAATACAATTGAATTTAAAAACCAAATCTTTTATTGACTTGAGCATAATAAAGTAATTAAATAAAAAAGCTGTGATCAAAGCAAAGAATATAATAATAACAAAAATAAAACTTCAATAAACCTCTAATAATTTGCTGGACGTCAAAAAACCCAAAGGATTAAACACCTTGGGTTTAACATGATTTTTTTAATCGTTGCATTTTTAACAACATTTTAAATGTACAAATAAAGATTGAATTTTTTAAAATTAGTATGTGGCAATAATAATTAAAATAAAGGCTGCATAAAAGGTGTTTCTGTACAACCTTGGTTGGTTGTTCAAGGATTCCTAAATAGAATCCACAGGACAATATTTTGGTACGCACTTTTCTACAATCCTGTTTTGTGCCCACCACTTTTGGTATGCTTATTTAGCCTTCTTTGTAAGGCTTAAAGGTTGTTAAACATTAAAGAAGAATATTAATTTAGTTTGCTATGTGTTTGTGTGAGTTTTGGTACAATCCTAATTGGGCGCACCACTTTTGGTATGCTTATTTAGGTTTCTTTGTAAGGCTTATAGGTTGTTAAACATTAAAGCAAAATATTAATTTAGTTTGCTATGTGTTTGTGTGAGTTTTTCTACAATCCTGTTTTGCGTGCACCACTTTTGGTATGCTTATTTAGCCTTCTTTGTAAGGCTTATAGGTTCTTAAACATTAAAGAAGAATATTAATTTATATTGGCGGCCATTAAACATATATAGTTCATTTTTTTTTTGTACTTGTTATACTTTACCTTGATTGAAGTGTCAAATGATAGAGGGTCCCCTCCTGACAATCTTAATCCGCCGGTCTTTTTGAAAAAGAAATTGAAATGGTTAATTGTATATTTCTTCTTTTTGATTTAGCAAAGCATGGTCTTTTCAGCATGTAATGTATTTTTCTATCTTACCTTTTGTTCTTTCTTGGAGTTGTTTAAAAGGGATTGTGGGTCACAATGCACGGTGCAAATTCTTGAGTGACTCTGTTGATGCAGAGTCTGTTTGAATAGTAAAAAAAAGGAGAAAGATTGATCTTTAGGTTATATATTGAATTACAATAAATTAATGTCATGTAAATATATACTTCTGTAATTACTTTCAATTAACATTACTTAGTTTTGGGGGCTACACACATAAATGTGCGTGTCACATATCAGTATCCATCAATCATATTTTAATAGTTTTTTTTTTTTTTTTACTGTCATTTAAATATAGTTGTTTAATTAGTTTTGATTAGTTGTTTAATTAATCTATATACAAAGTGGGAAAAATTACAACTAAAGTCTTTATTAATAAGGGGTAACAACTGCGATATCTTTAAAAACAGTTTGTATAAAAAATCCCGGATTGGAATGAAGGAAATAAAAAATAGGCTGGTGGATGTGTGGACATATAACCACTAAATGTTAATTGAACTCTTAATAGAGGGGTTCATAAGTCCACACCTAACAGTACTGCAGAGGAAAAAATGGATTGCTAATCCAATTTGAATAATCCTGTCTTTGTAATTTGTCATAGATCTATAATTCACATTTGTAAATGTAGTGATTCTGGATATTAAGGATGTCAGTGACTCTAATCCTATAGGGTTTCCCCAAATAAATTGCCTGGAATAATCTGACCTTTATATGTAAATATATATGATTAATGGTATACCAGGATATAATTATGCCATATTTTTCTGCTTTTGAGTCAGGGCAGAAGTATTGAAAGTAAACAAAGAAGTCCTAGGAGTTATTTAGTCTTCTATCTTAGTGGGACTATTATATGCATGTAATTTGGGTTAAGATTAGTTAGTTGCAGGGGCTATACACATAAATGTGCGTGTGACATGTCACTATACATAAATCACATTTTCATACTTAAAATATTTTTTTTGTCCTGTCTTGATAATAAAATGTAATATATTATAGCTTACCTCTCAGTTGTAATTTGCACAATGTAAAGTAGTAAATTAGGAAACAATTCTGGCTCAAGTAACAGCAGCAGTTAACTCTGAAGTCACTCCGTTCATCACCTGAGTAGAAATGTAGATTTTTCTGGAAAGTAGGCAGTATTTTTAAACTTTCAAGTGCCTCAGACCGTTAGAACGCAATACGCATGCGCTATTTGCGTTCCAGCTTACAATTTGCGTTCCATCCACCATTTTGTGCGTAGTAGTGGTCAAAATGGTGTTTAATATAAGTGTGGTACGTTCCGCATAGTATGAATTTCATTCTTGCGAGTCACTGTAGTATAGTTACGTCTGAAGCCTCGTTTTCATTTTGTTCGGCGGCCATTTTTTCTCTCGCTTAGGAGATTTTCGCCACTTTAAACTCTTTTTTTTGGACTTAAATGGACGTGTAAGTTAACTTTTGGAGGTGCCGGATGCCCCCCCCCCCTTGCTGTATGTAAGCTTTTTATGTGTACGTTGTGTTTATTTGTTGTGTTTGTGATGTTTTGATGCGCGGCGTTTGGAATGGGTCGTTTCACGGATGTATTTTTTTGCGATGCGGCCGTATTTTTTGTGAGAGACGCAGTTGGCTTTTACGTGTACGACGCAGTGTATTTTTTTAAAGTCGTGCGTATGTGTATTAACCGCGTGTGAGGCGCCTTTGAGGTGTTTTTTTTTTAAGTCTTGCGTGTGTGTGTGTGTAAGCGGGTGTGAGGCGCCTTTGATTTTTTTTTTGTTAAAAAGTCGTGTGTGTGTGTTTGATAACATAGCCGACGTTGGAGCCTCCACCTCCACAAATGCGGTGCAGTGGAAGCCCCCAGACTCTGACCTGTGAATAATCTTCCATGCTGGGCAGTGGAAGCCCCCAGACTCTGACCTGTGTATAATCTTCCATGCTGGGCAGTGGAAGCCCCCAGACTCTGACCTGTGTATAATCTTCCATGCTGGGCAGTGGAAGCCCCCAGACTCTGGGAGTCTGAAGAAGAGGAAGGTGGCTTTGAGGAGGTGGAAGACCAAACACAGTGGGCATCCCAGGTGGCTTGTTGTCACCTTTCAGGGACCCTTGGTGGCTGGGTGGAGGAAAAGACATTCAATGACATCAGTGAGGACAAGGAACGGGACATGGCTAGCTTGGTATCCAACCTTGTGCAAATGGGGAGTTTGCGGTTGTGCAAAGGGACTGTTTGCGGTTGTTTGCGGTGCATTAAACGGGGAGATTGGTCTGTTACTGTGAAGCGGGTGTAACCCTTACACAACCTGATCGATACAACATCATACCTGATGTTTTAAAGCATGTTATTCCAAACAATTTAGGAATGTTAGGTGATTTATGCCCTTTATGGCTTAAAACCAGACTCTGCATCAACTATGTAATTTTCCGTGGGAGTTTTGCCATGGATCCCCCTCCGGCATGCCACAGTTCAGGTGTTAGTCCCCTTGAAACATCTTTCCCATCACTATTGTGGCCAGAAAGAGTCCCTGTGGGTATTGAAGTCTATGGTGGTTCGCCGGGTTCGCCCGTTCGCGAACATTTGATGAAAGTTCGGGTCCGCTGTTCGCGAACCGAAAATTTGATGTTCGCGACATCACTAAACATAAAACATTTTTAAGTACACATTATTGGAATTATTTTTCTTGATATGAACTTTTATGTGTTTCATAAAAAGCTTCAATTGATATAATTTGAAACATAATAGTACTGTGCTTTTTAATTTAGTTGTACAGTTAATAAATTATGAAAACATATGAGATTTACGGCTGCCAATAATGTTGTACCCTAAGGCAGCAGAAAACGTAGCACAAGGGAAATATTTATGGAAATGCTGCACTGAGAATATTATTACAGGCAAAATTATATTAAATAGAATCCAATAAGCAGACTTATACAAATTCTAATGGTGTTGTGGTTACAGGGACATTTAGATGCAAAACGAGATTTAAAGTGTATTATATATTATATTTAACTGTTACATTAATTTTCAAATATGGGGGATGGTACACATAAGTGAACCGATAAGTACTTTTTGGTATATAGAATATTAAAGGACCAATGTGGTCATATTTTTAAAATTTACTGTCTTGTAGAATTACCCTTGAAAATATGCAACATATTTTTAGAATATTAAAAAAAATATTACATTTAATGTATTCCCTTTTACGTCTTTTTATGCTGTTGTGGAATTTGCTGTATTGCTTTAAGAAAATCATTAACAGGGTTGGGAGGATACTTAGCATGTATAGGAGGTATTGTGTGCACAATGAGAATATGGCAGTAATGACTGTCAGTAATCTCAGCAGGACTACAGGGAAACTCACTAGTTGAAAGTACATACCCACCTCAGAAAGAAGGCAACAGCAGGCATGAACATAAACATTAATAAAAATTGCATACAAATGCTGCAAAACTGTGTTCCATACAAGAAGTCGACTCATGGCAGGGCTCAATGTGTCTATACGACCTTTAATCATAGGCTATGGTGCAAAATAGGGTATCACTTGTTTATTTAATACTGACTAGCAACGCAATGAGTTTTTTTTTAATGCAGATTTTAAAACTTACATTTGAATGTTAGGGTTTCAGGGACTAGCAGAGCTGTTTCTTTCAACCCACTGTGAAATGTCAGTGTTTTCTACAGATCGTTTTGATTAACTAAACATTGGGCAAAATGTTACTAGAAATCTAAAAACAACCTTTAACATAGAATAGTTTAGCATAGGAACCCAGAACATTGGAACTATGAACGAACTGGATGTGGTCAAACATTAAATAAGAAGATTAAACACTGATATCCTGGAAATTACTGAACTCAAATGGACATCAGATTAAAAAGAATATCCAGATTAACTCATATATGCAATTATTGTACTAATACATATATATGGGACAGGACAATATGGATCTGGATTGTGAAATAGGATGACCTTTGAGCTTCTCCATCACTGTCCTCCAAATCATTCCATATTTTTATATATTGTCATGATTTACAAGTCAGTCACAGAGGTTCATTAATTACCAAGTGGCAAATTATCATAAGAAATAGAAAAAAGGAGGAAAAGGTACACTCAATAATGGTAAACTTCCCAAATTGCTTTTGGAGCATAGGCTCATTACATCACCTTGATAATTAACTCATAACATGGCATAAAAACAAAAAATAAAATTATTTTCTTTCCTAATATTTTAAAAATAATGATTTACTGTAACCACGGCGCAATAAAAACAAATGTAATACTACTCAATGTGTGTGTGTCCCAAAATACAAAAGGGATTCCTAAACAGATAGGTGTTTATGAAAACAAACGCCCCTATGTAATTGTCAAAATCACAGTTACTGGAGCCCGTAATGGAGCCTGTAAAAGTTACTGATATTCACAGCCTCATTAAATTTGAGCCTTGACTCCAACGTGTAGTTCATAAAGGCTGCGTGCTTGAAATTTTAATGTTTTACGTCACTATTAAATTAGAAGTGTTGCGAGTTACGAGCTAGAGACGCTAAATCGTGAACCAGTTCTCAGCCGTCTGAGTTGCGGGCAAGAACTCAAACAATTAAGCAAGCACGTAGTTACGGGTTTAAATGGAGCCAATGGCAACAGAGATCATCATCATTGCGTCACAAGAAAATGGAGGATGGATTTCAAATTCTTACTGGGTTCAATTGCGAGCTACAAGTGAACCCAAATTCCAGTCATAATGCAATATTAATAAAGCCGCAAATATCATATTCCTTTATATGTATTAACATTGATTGCTGGGATCGATATAACACAATAAAGATACATTAAATCAACTATTTTTCTGAGCAGATTTGAGGGCTTGAGAATATTGTGCTATTAATTCTAAGACCTAACATCACTTTTCCTTTAAATATTAGTACAGTAGTGAGTTTTTATTTGATTTACAAGTGCTACGTATTCGACTTTACACGCCTTGCGGGTCCTCTTGAGCACACATTGGTGCTTGGGCACCATTTGCATGCTATGTGATTGCTCGCAAGTGACTACTTTGCAATTTAATAGCTAATTTGAAAACATAGGGGATTTACGTCCACGAAGTTCATCGTTGCTCAACACGTAGCCTATTCTCAGTCGTCCTGCGCCTTAACACACAAGTCCACTGCAAGCTACCTTACGTAAATTTGGAGTTGCGGGCTACGTTTTAAAATGTTTTAAAACGTAGCCCCAATTTAATGAGGCTGTTATTTGGCTTCTTTTAGATACCCGCAATCGCTTTGCTAGTTACAGGCTCAATTATCACTGAGGTTGTCTCCTCCTTTGATGTTTTAAGGCTGCAAATGTTACCAGTGCTAAAGACTCAAAAATCCATATTTAATTGCAACAATTCAAAAAGCCCGCAATTGTCTTCAAACCTGTAAATGGCAAATGTATAAAAAAAATCCTATGAGTGCTAGATAGGCCTCGCAAGTGGGTTAAAAACCTGTTTATAACACTGTAAAAGCAAATATAAACACACTACTGTACTGGGAAAGCAATGGAAGGCATTGGATAACAGTCTTAAGCTTTCAAATTTATGTTTAATTTCCCTGCTATATTGATCCTAGGAATCATGGAGTTTTTTTTTTTCTTTTATATAATTTTTTATTATAATATAAGACATACATAATACAACATACATAATAGCATAACATATGTGGTCTTAAAAATATTCCAAAATTACAGTTAAACAGTTACGCTTTTAAAACATCAACATTCATTCATACCACATCCGCACAATTATTTTTTAGTTTAACCTTTAGATGAAGCTGGGGAGAATTAGATATTATATTATATTTAGGGAGGAGAAAAAGTCCATATATAGCTCGGGGTATGGAAAATAATGATATTTAATTTTGTTGTAACCTGTCCCAAATAACCCATTTACTTTTAGTTTGTGATGTTTATCCGGTTGACATAAACTGTCTTTCCAATTCCCTACAGCGATCTACCTTGCATAATATATTCATCCATACTGGGATTTTTTTTTTCCATTTTGAAAAAATGCATTGTTTGACAATCGTGAAAAGCTGAATCATAAAAGCTATTTCAACTTTGGTGAATTTGTCTAAAAAATATGCAGGATTCTGCTGTAGGCAGCTGGTGAAACTGACCTTTCTAGTACCTCCGAAACATATTCAATACAGTTTAACCAGTGGTTTAATGCCAGGACCGTCCCACCATATGTGGAAATGATTGCTGCTATGTCCGCATCCTCTCCAACATAATTATGAGTAATCTGATATAATTTTGCAGGTCCCACGTGCCATTTATTGATTGTTTTAAAGTAAGTTTCCCTTTGGGCAGCGTTTTTAAGGATTTTATTGATGTTGTTTAAAGCTTTTGCCCAATTAGATGGACATATCAATCTACCCATATCCCTCTCCCATGACTTCATATCATAAGGTTGATGATTATCCAATTCTAATGAAATTATAATATACATTTTCAAAATCATGTGAGTAAAATCAGGCTTTATTATATTTAATTCCAAACTGTTCATTTTTTTCAAAAACTTTCTACTAGATCTTAAAGAGTTAATAGCATACCTCATTTGTTCGAAAATTAACCAATTTTGTGTTTGAATTCCAAACTTTTCTTTTATTTGGGTAAAGTTTGCTTATTCCTTTTCAATATACAAATCTTTTATAATTACTACTCCTTTCTCGCTACAACTTTTAGACCATGATATATTCAAATAATTAGCCAACATTTCAAGCAGTGTAATACTACTTAAAGAAGGAAGTAATTTATATTTATTATTTAGTTTTTTCCAGGATCTCAAGATATTCTTAACTATATAATTTTCTTCAGATATATATCCAAAAGGGTAATTATGAACATAAATTAAAGCTCTTAACTCTTCATTTTTAACCACTGATTTCTCTAGTTGGTACCATGGATAACTAACTAACCATTTTAAAGCGTGCATCAATAATACTGTATCCTGATACACTCTTAACAATGGGTATGAAATCCCTCCTTGGCTAAACTTTCAAGCCATATATTCCCTTTTCAAACTAATATATTTTTTTAACTACCGCGGGTGGAAGAATATAAGAGCCAAATTTACCAAAGCCCATTATGTCCAGAGTTGCTTCCATGTACTCCCACCCTACCCTTTCGTAAGCTTTCTCAGCATCTAATGACATGAATAGGGTGGGAGCACCAGAGCTTTTTGCCCTCAACATCAGATTCATTAGTTTCCTAACATCATCTTGTCCAAATTCAAGAGCTTTTTCATTCTGCTCACCAGTATCTTCGAAAAAAACGAAAACGAGGCTACAGCACTCTAAAGATGCAAAACACCACCAAACACCTACGGATTTGCTAAAAAAGAAGTACGAGATACGAAAACAAGGACGCAACCCACGAGCCCAAAACCATTACAAACAAAATAAATACACACAACAAACACATAAAAAGTTTACCCACAGCAAGGGGGGGCACCCAGGATCTCTGCAAGTGAAGTTACACCTCAATTTAAATGGGCGCCGAACAAAACGAAAACAAGGCAAAAATACTACAGTGACTCGCAAAACGGAAACAACGCTCCTGTCAACTTCACGAGGCACGTAACACACACTATGCGGCACGTACCACACTGATATTAACCACATTTTACAGGAAAATGACAACTATTACGCCTAAAATGCCGGCTGAAATGCAAATTGTACGCTGGAACGCAAATAGCTAACGTTCTGAGGCACCTCAAAGTTTATAAATACTGCCTACTTTCCAGAAAATTCTACATTTCTCCTCAGGTGATGAACGGAGTGACTGGATAGTTAACTGCTGCTGTTAATTGAGAAAATAATTATTTCCTAATTTCCAACTTTACACTGTGCAAATTTCAACTGAGAGGTAAGCTATAATATATTTCATTTTCTTACAAAGACAGCAAAAAAAAAAAGAAGCAAACTTTAACTATGAAAATGGGATTCATGTATAGTGACATGTGACATGCACATTTATGTGTATAGGCCCTACAACAACCTAATCTTAACTCAAACTAATGAAATAAGTATATTCAAATGACATTAATTTACAGCAACTCATACCAAAAAAAAAGATGACACTAATACATATGGAACCTGCAGCTCCATCTTTCCCCTTTTTTTTACTATTCAAACAGACTCTGCATCAACAGCGTCACTCAAGAATTAGCATCGTGGACTGTGAAAGAGAATCAATTTTAAAGAACAGAAAGAAAGAAGAAGAGGTAAGATAGAAAAATACATTACATGCAGAAAAAGACCATGCTTTGCAAAATGCAAAATAATAAATATACAATTAACCATTTAACTTTCTTTTTCAAAGAGACACTACAAGAAGACTGGCGGATTAAGACTGGCAGGAGGGGACCCTCTGTCAAGTAAAAAAAAATAATACAAATTCAATCAAGACCAAAACAACACAGTTCAACAAACTTCACAAAGACCTATACAATTTCCAAAGAAAGTTGCACACAAAAAAAAAAGGGGTGGACACAAAACAGGATAGCATCCCAAACATTAGCAACATACATAAAACAAAAGTATTCCTCCTCTGTACTAGAATAACCTCCAACCATCACACACAAGCCAAATGCAGCAACCGAAAAGTGGTGAACACAAAACAGGATAGTGCAAAAAAGCGCAAAAACATATAGAAAAGGCAATTAACATTCATTTTTACAGTCCAACAACATGTAATCCTCACAAACAAGACTCATTAAGCAAATGGAGCATGCAAACTATGGTGGACACAAAACAGGATTGTACAAAGAATCACACAAACACATAGAAAAATAATTTTATATTCATCTTTACTGTTTAACAACCTATAAGCCTTACAAAGAAGCCTAAATAAGCATACCAAAAGACGCTAAACAGGATACTACTGTTAATAGTTACAACACTGATAAAAGATCATTCATAGTCAGCTTTACTCTACAACAACCTTTAACTGTCACCCACAAGCCAAATACAGCATCCCAAAAGTGGTGGACACAATAGCATTGCTATTATATACAAAATGTCAAAAACATTAATAATTACAGTAAAAAAAAAGGATAACTGTAATATACAAATACAATTAAAGTATTTTAAAGTGGTGCACAAAAAACAGCATAGCAGAAAAATTCATGATAACAGATAGAGTAGACCAAAAAAATTATCTATGCTATTCATGAGAAATACATTCCAATCAAATAACATTTTTCTTTTTCTTTTACCACAGACACTGCGTGAAGACCATCGCACGAAGACTTACAACAGCGGATCAAGAAATATTCTGCTTGAAATCACACTTCTAACAAGGTACAGTATAACAAGTAAAAAAAGAGAAAACTAAATAAACATGTTTGCTCTGCATCCATGTCAAGATAAAAAACAAAATAAACCAACAACAATAAGCACCACTAATTATCAGCTTTAACAAAATATCACTGACACATTTGTCATTTACCTACTAATTGCCTTTTACGTACAACAACGTTTAACAGTAAAGCCAAACTACAATCTATAAAAAAAAAATAACCAACATAAAACAGCATAGTCCAAGAAATAGTAAAAACACATACAAAATAACATTTTTAATTCTCAATTCACAACACTAATGTACAATGTTAAGCACAAAACCTAACCACACACATAAAATAGAATACTGCAACAAATACAACTAACACCGAATAAACAACAATACAAACCTTCTTTTCACAGCCACAACATATTAACCTTTAAGTAAAATATAAGAATACTATTACAACAATCCCCTGCAGGACAAATTAGAAAGAGGAATATATTACTACCATTTTTTGCCCTCTACTATGCCTCTAAGACAAAACTACAATATAAAAAGCAATTAACAAACAAAACAAAAACAAAATTTCAATTAACACTATAAACCTACTACATCTACAATAAGCAATAATGCAATTACCTTGAGTGTGCTATGCATTTAAGGCAAAAATTACAACCTACAAGAGAGAAAGTAAGAGCAAAAGAATAAAACAGAGTCATTTAACAATAGAAAGAAAGTTCAGCTACAATGAACTACAATCACACACAAACAAACTGTTGCAAATAAAATATTTCATAAAACAACTTAACATCTGAAACTAAACTAATAATACATTATTTTCTTTAATAGATTAAGATGGCTGATAATGAGACCAAACAAGAAAAGATAAGTCAAGCTAGAGAACGACAACAAAGATGGGTAAACCAGCAGACACCGTAGCAGCAGGAAATTCGACGAGAAAAAGAATGCAAAAGAATTGCAAGCAAAAGACTATCACCTGCAAAAATAAAAGATACACCAAAAAAAGCCACTAAAAAAACAAAGCATTTAGAAACTGTTCCTGAAACATCACATGACATTTCAAATGATGTATTACAAACTGAAACTGATATATGCTTTGCAAATTGTCCTTTACTCAAGTCTTTAGCAGTAGAAGTTCATAATTGTGGGGACATGAATACTCAATGTCAGTTTTATGAGGCTTATCATTTTAAACAGGAGATGGCCAATTCATTAGTTGCTGTCAAAAAGGCAAGGTCAAACTTCCAGAAAGAAAACAATTCCCAATATATTTACAAAACATTATAACTGAACCTACTTTTCCAAACTACAAATATTTCAAGACAAACATAAGATCCTACAATAGTGCCATATCCTTTGCATCTATGGGGGCAACATTAGCTGCTAATGTACCAGTGCATGGTTCTTACTGTTTTAAAGTCCAAGGCCAAATTTATCATCGGACTTCCCATTTACATCCAGAGGAAGGAGAGCAAAGAAAATTTGCTCAACTATATGTCCTATACAATGGAAGCTGTTGACCAATGTATGCAGCTGCAAGAAAATAAAAAATGCTTAACCACTGTTTTTATAGAGCTAGAAAAACATTATGGCCAATAACCCCTTCACTAAAGCTTATAAAAAAAATGGCAGAAGTAGAAAATGAACAACAACTTCATGCAGAAAGACATAAATTACCAATCCCAAAGGTCAATATGGTGCTTAAAAGAGATAGACATACTGATAAACGCCGTTATAACTTGCCAACATTAAATGAGGTTGCAATGGTGTTTCAAAATGATGAAGGAGAACCACCATTTCAAAGAGACATTAGAATATATCCCAGAAATGAGGAGCAACCATTCATTAATATCAGTAGCTTAAGTCCAAATTTAGATCCAATGACATATCCCATTTTTTTCCCACACGGAGAAGCAGGTTGGCAACCAAAATTAACCCTTCCCAGTTACCCAAATGCTAAAGCCAGAATGCGAAATAATGTTTCTATGCTTGCATTTAAAGTAGCTCAAATTGCCATTCGAAATACATTTAATCCAATTTTATGTGGTGGAAAACTAACACAACAATGGATTATTGATTCCTATTTGCAAGTTGAGGCCAATAATTTAAACTTTATAAAATATCAACAAGTAAACATTGTGTAGAACAATATTCTGGACTAATGGACTATGTTGCTGAGGTGGCTACAAGCAGAGACATGGCAGCTGGCAAAGCCATCATTTTACCATCTTCCTTTCAAGGATCTCCTTGAAATATGAGAGAAAGATACAATGATGCTATGGCTATTGTCACCAAATTTGGAAAACCCGATTTATTTATTACATTTACATGTAATCCCCAATGGCCAGAAATTACACAAAATTTACTTCTTGCCCAAAGTCCTTCCGATAGACCAGATTTAGTAGCCAGAGTTTTCAAAATTAAATTAAATGAATTAATACTTGACATCACTTTAAGTCACTTATTTGGCAAATGTCTTGCTTATGTATATACAATTGAATTTCAAAAAAGAGGCCTTCCACATGCACATCTTTTCATAATCCTTCAAGAAAAAGATACATTAGATACTGGTGACAAAGTGGATTCAGTCATTGTTGCTGAACTACGAGATCCAGAACTATATGGTAGACTTTATGAGATTGTTACTCATTGCATGATTCATAGACCCTGTGGCGAGTTTAATCCACAATCACCATGTCTGAAAAATAATAAATGTTCCAAAGATTTTCCAAAAGATTATAGAGATAAAACTTATTCCAATTGTGATGGCTATCCACTTTATAGAAGAAGAGAAGGAGATAGTGCCATTATTTGTGGCAAAAAAGTTGACAATAGATATGTGGTACCCTACAATCCACATTTACTCAAGAAGTATAATGCACACATTAATGTAGAAGCCTGCACTTCCATCAAATCCATTAAATATGAAAATTTAATATGGTGAATTGGGATCTGCCACTTTCCCCCTAGTGATAAAATTAATAAACAAATTGGGAAGGTGAATACACTACCCTCCTATCTAAAAAGGTGAAAAGAAAAAAAGACAAAAGAAAGAAGAACAATAACCATTATAGAATAATAATATGTAAAGTCCCAGTATTAAGTCCTAACTATATATTGAGGTCTGCTAACAGTTCCAAAAAAATACTAATGAATGATATAGAATACAATTGCATGTATAAATAACAATATCAAAAAGCTAGACAGCTACTGAGCTATTTATCTACAATATTTAGCCATGGATGTATAGGGAATTCATTATGTGCAATATATATCGATAAAGTATTAAATATATAAACGTTCCTGTTTTAGAAGATTCAAGAGAATCATCCGGCTAGCTTTCTTGCATACTACCGATGGCGTCTGACGTCATCAAAACAGCAACGGTCACCTGACTTGATGCGCACGTTTTGCATCCTACGCTTCCTCCGAAGTCAGTGTCAGGAAGTGAAGATAGGGGTTTATATAGTACAAGGCACTACATATCACATTAACGTCTCTTGCTATGATTGATGTCCCAATTTTGTTTATTCATTTTATTACTAGGGGGTAAGTGGCAGATCCCAATATGCCATATTTCAGCACAGATAGTTTGTTTTTCAAGATATTGTTATTATATTATTAGTGTAATTATTTCCCCAGGGAGCTTATGTCACGCTTTTCTGTAGGGTCATTAGCTATGTTTGATCTTGATACACAAATGTGTAACTTTATTTATTCAGGTCAGTTAGAAGGTGTTGAACGTTTTCTAATCTTCTCATTTTGCATTTTAATTTAATGTGTGTAATAATGATTATGTATTACAATTGATTATTTATATTTATATATATACAGTAGTTCCAATCAATTGAGCACTTATCACTTTATTGTCAATACCTTACATATTATAAAATTGAGATGTTTTGTCTGTTGACAGTCTAATATCAGCATTTTGAGATTTATATTACGTAATACAACACTTTACTAATTATTAGATTTCCATATCGATGGCTCATGTTTTATATATGTACCGTATTTTAATTATGTCTTGATCCAATGTTTTTATGTTGTAGAATAAAAGTAATATTTTATTTATTTGTCTGACTCCAGATTGGATTTTCCTTGTCATATTTAGAGATATTTAATGAGGACTACTATGGGTGTACTTTTCTACATAACATTTTATGAATAATATAGTTAATATACAATAAACATTTGTTTATAACTTAATAATTGTTAACGCTTTTGGTTTATATTTTGAGGATTATATCTTTAATTAAAGTAAATTGCCCTTCCTTCTCTTTAATCCTTTTTAACATTGTAATACCTGAAAACCAATTTTGGTACAATGTAAGAACATAAATGCACGTGACCTATGTTTATAGTCATTAATCGTGTCGACATCTGTTGTGATGCAATGATATAAAAACAAAAATCTTTAATATAATTAGACTTTCCAAAAATGATTTCAGATTATCAAAAAAATATAAAATCTGGCAAATAAATATTACCAAAAATGTCATGAGGCATATTTCCAATTCTTGGCTTTTGTCATTTATATGCTGTTGAGGTACAGTGAGCAAGGGATTCAAATCTTAATTACGCTATAAATTCTAGTTATCCCCAGAATTACACCTGTTTACTTAAATAAGAGTAATAAACAGACAAATAGACATGTTAACATGTTTTGAATTTTTGAAATGATAAAAAAATGAAGTTCACAAATCCACTTCTCGCGTTTTTCTAAATTGCCTACCACCCCACTTTTCTAAAGTTTTAGACCAGTTGTAGTTGTAGGTTTTTATCAAATAATATAGATTAAATAGAAATAACCACATTTTTAATTGATTTTGATAAATATCCTAAATTGAATATATGTATAATTTTTTTTACCCAACTGATCATCACTTTTCTCATTCTCTGCTATCATTTCTTTGTATGTTTTGTCTGTGAGTAAACTAGTTTATTATATTTTAGAAGACAGCACATAATAAATAATCTGTCATGTTTATGTGACCTCAAACATTTTTCTTGTAATGATGGTTATGGCAATATTTCATATTTAGTAGAATCCATTTAAAAGACAGTAATTGAACAGAAGATTTATTTTAATCATGGCTTTCTCTCCCTAAACAGCAATAGCGGTAACAATGTTAGTTGGTGTTTCAACTAATTGTATTAATATAATAAACTATAAACTATAAATAAGCTATGGAATAGGTGCACCCAGAATGCTGAAGGAGAGATCACAAACTTCATGGTATTTTCTAAGGTTTTTTATTTAGTTTTCTACTGGAATTTCTATGAAGAACAAAAACTTGTGAATAAGTTACATTAGGTTTAATTAGAAATTAATTTTAACTTATAGAAATTTCAGCTGCATAGAATTATTTACTAACCCTAAATTAACAATAAAACCAACAATTGAACAAAATAATGAAAGCAACATTTTCAACTACAAAGAAATCTAAAATAAAGTGAGCCTTCCATGGTCATTTGCATTTTGATATTTTTAAAATGACTAAATGATAATATATTATTTAACATATCGCTCTCTTGTATGTTTATAAATGCATTTTGACAAAAAAAATTCTTACTGCATGTCTTCTCCATTATAAAAACTTTGAGCCCTATTAAATTCGCCAAATCGCAGTTCTAGAAGCTCATCAAGGAGCCTGTAAAAGTTACGGATATTAAATTGGCCTCTTTTAGTAACCCGGAAGGATCTGCGGGTTATAGGAGGAAAAACCCTATGGGCTGTCAAAATCTGAACTCCGACCCAGCTAAGCATTTTATCTTTCAATCTCGTAAATGTTACAATTGCAAATTGTTATTAAATTGCTACACATCCTCAAGCCTGCATCTGTATACACGTGTAAATGTCAAATGTAGCCAACCCAACAATCCTACAGGTACTAGAGAGGACAACCAAGGGAGTTAAACACCTGCCAGTAGCACTGTAAAAGCAAATATAAACACACTACTGTATTTTAAATTACAGGGAAAGTGATGAAAGATATTACAATTAATATCACATCATTCTCAAGCTCGCAAATCTGCAATAAAAATAATTTTATGTTCAATTTCTGTGTTATATCGATCCCGGCAATCAATGTGTTAATACATATGATGAAACTTGCATGGACTAGAATATTATATATATTTTTTATTTTTTTTTATTTTGAGCAACCAAGGTTAATACAATAACACAAGAGCATCACAAGCAAAACATAAACGGCATAAACACAACACTTGCGAAGTGACGACCTACAATAAAAACCTTTTAACCTTGTTTTTTTCTTTTTAGTTATTTCCATCTTAATTTACATTACACTTTAACGATCGTTTGGAAGCTTTCCTAAAAAAATACAAATAAATAATAATATGTAGAACAAAACCGAGCCTAGCGAGAAAGGAGAAGAGGAAAAAAGTGGGAGGAGGTGTGAAGTATATAGCCATGTCTGCTCTGAGAATTTATACCCTACATATTAAACTAAACCTGTATTATTACCACCCAACTCGGAGGGTCCAGGTGTCCCAACATGAAGCCCACTTTCTATATGAATGATCCAGGTCGGCCAAAATAATGCTCACGGAATAAATGAATTTAAGTTTTGTCAAAATTGCACTATATGTAGGGATTGCCAACTTCCAGGATTTGGTTAATGTAATTCTAACAGCCAAAAATAATTGGCTTGACAGATGTTGAGCCTCTTCACAAAGACCCTCTATGGGAAGGCCCAATAGAGCTTCTTATGGTTTTGGGGGAATCTTGCGACCCACAAGATATGATAGGTCTCCAGCCATATATGGGCAATCTTAGGGCAGTCCCAGAGGAGATTTTTAAGGATGCCTTAATCACTACAACCTCTGAAGCAATTGCCATCTAAGGAGGGATTGGAAAGTTTTATTCTGGCAGGTGTACAACCGCATGATGGTCCCTCAGGATTGTGTTTAGGGAGGAACCTGTAGCCAGCTTATGAATTTTGTTCCACTGCGCATCAGTTAAGGTTGTGACAAGTTCTGATTCCCAGGAATGCTGGCAGTGAAGTTTAGACGGGGTGGTCTGGTGTAATACATAATTGTATATGATGGATATATTGCTATTTCCAATATTGTTATATATACAACATTTTTCTAAGGGAGTGGTCCTAGCTGAAGCATTACGTTTGAGTAGTTTGGTAACAATAACATGTACCTGACATAGGTTGAGCCATGTAGATGATGTTGGTCTCTAAATGTCATGGGGCACCAATGCCGATTTCCCCTTAAAAGATCATCAGTTATAGTTAAATTATTTTCTATCCACCATTTAAATTGGGACAATTGATGTAGTCTTCTGATATAACCAAAGTTGGGTGAGCCGTGAGCCTGATTCTACAAATGGTATTCTTTTGTGTGTTTGAGTCAAGACGGACAACGATTGAACCACACAACTGGGAGGGGAAGAGTTGCTTAACTAATTGTGCAGGCTGAGCCATAATACCCGGCTATAATGCAAATGTCTCATTTCCCAAGGATACTTTTTTCAATCTCCACCCACACTGGCAACTGCCCTTTACTTAACCATTTGGGTATTTGGACTAATCTGATAGTTTTAAAGTACTTTAGTAAATCCGGAAGGGCGAGCCCTCCCTTGTGTTTGAGAGCCATCATGGCTTTTTGCAATCCCAGATAAAGAGAGAGATTGCCCTCTGAAGAACCAAATGTCGTTAGTGTGGATCACTGTTGGGATAGTATGGAAGAGATACATCAGCCTAGGTAGTAAATTCATTTTTATGGCGTGTATCCTACCAAGCCACAAAAGTTTATAGGAGGACCACTTGTTGATGTAATTTAGTCGCTTTTTTTATAAGCGCAGGAACATTTTCTGGCACATTAGGCCAGATTGTCTAGGAATGAAAACGTTTAAGTATTTAAGGTGGTGTTGGACCCATTTAAACGAAAAGTTCCCTGATAATTGAGATTCCAATTGTTTTCGTAAAGAAACATTCAGCGCTTCACTTTTGCTCAGATTTTTTTAAAAACCAGAAATAGTGACAAAAATTTAAAGAGCTTAAAATAATTTAGGAAGACTGGTCAATGGTTCAGTAACCGTAAGCATGACATCCTCTGCAAATAGGCTCAATTTGTGTTCTGTCTCTATCACCTGGATTCCCTTTATGTTTCAGTTTTCTCTAATAGCAATAGCCAGGGGTCAATACATTACGCAAAAAGGAGAGGAGACAGGGACATCCCTGGCGAGTTCCTCTTGCTATTTTGAAAGGTCTGGATTTGAACACCTGTGCCCTCATTCAATTGCAATTTGGCCAATTGAATGGGGCTCTAAATAAGCACATAACATATTTTTTTTAAAGAAGTTTTTAGTTAGTAAACATCTATCCAAAAGCAAGGTTTTTACTAACTAAAAACTTCTTTAAAAAAATAATGATATTTGCTTATTTAGAGCTCTATTCAATTGGCAAAATTGCAATTGAATGAGGCCCCTGGTATGCAACGCATGCGGTTGGGGCTGAATATAGTGTAAAAATACCCTTCACTGATCTGTCACTCAGACCAAACTTGTTTAAAGTCTCAGCCATATAAACCCAATCAATTCTATCAAAGGCCTTTTCTGCATCAAGGGAAAAGAGCATCAACAGTGTTTTTCTCAGCGATGCCACATAAAGCAAATTTAAGATATGGCTAGTATTATCTGGATCTTCATGATCTTGGATGAATCCTACCTGGTCCAGATGTATTAAACTCGGAAATACTTGAGAGGGCCTATTAGCTATAATTTTAGAGTATAGTTTGACATCACAATTGATCAGGGAAATAGGTCTATAAATCTTACATTGGGATGGGTCCTTGTCTTCCTTATGTATTAGGATTACCTTTTCCTCCAGAAATTCTGATCTCATAGGTTTACCTGACAAGAAATCGTTGAACAGAGATTGTAGATTGGGTGATAACGTACCTATAAATTGTTTGTAATAAAAATTGGTGAACCCGTCTGGGCCAGGGGCTTTATGCAATTTAGTCTCTTTATTCATTTTTTTTACTTCAATTAGTGATATTGGGACATCTAGCAAATCAGATTGCTCCATATCAAGTTTCAACCGATCAATGGAGGACAAAACTTTATCAATTTACATGATTTACATGATCAATTGAGCCAGAACTAGAAGGCGTTGAATATAAAACCACAAACATTTTTTCAAATGCCTCTGTAATGTAATTTGACCTATAAATGGTCTTGTCATTCCCCACCTTTAATTTGGGGATAACTGAGTTTGTCCTTTGCTGGTTAAACTTTTTGTCTAACATTTTGTCTAGCATTTTGACTGGCTTGTTCGAGTATGTGAAGTACTGAGATTGAGTTCTTTGTAACACAGTGATCACTTTCCTCTGGAGGATCTCATGTAATTCCTATTTGAGTTTATGAATTCATGCTTGGGTCCCAGGTGGTCTTAAAGGAGGATGAGTGGCTTTATGGGCTGATACAGTGCCTTGCAAAAGTATTCACCACCCTTGAATTTTTAACTATGTTGTTACATTGCAGCCTTAAGTTCAATGTGTTGATAAACTGAATTTGGTGAAGTGAAATGAGAAAAATATATACAGAAAAATATTTTTTAGAAAAAGAAAACTGGCTTGTGCGTATTTATTCACCCCCTTTGTTATGAAGCCCATAAAAAGCTCTGGTGCAACCAATTAACTTCAGAAGTCACATAATTAGTGAAATGATGTCCACCTGTGTGCTATCTAAGTGTCATGTCTAAGAACATGGCACAACAGCAAACCTGCCAAGAGACGGCTGCCCACCAGAACTCACGGACCGGGCAAGGAAGGCATTAATCAGAGAGGCAGCACAGAGACATAAGGTAACCCTGGAGGATCTGCAGATTTCCACAGCAGAGACTAGAGTATCTGTAAATAGGACGACAATAAGCTGTACGCTCCATAGAGGTGGGCTTTATGGCAGACTGGCCAGAAGAAAGACACTTTCAGTTTGTGAAAAGGCATGTAGGAGACTCCCAAAATGTATGGAGGAAGGTACTCTGGTCTAAAATTTTCAGCCATCACAGAAAATGCTAAGTCTGGCGCAAACCCAACACATGACATCACCCAAAGAACACCATCCCATCAGTGAAACATGGCGGTGGCAGCATCATGCTGTGGAGATGTTTTTCAGCAGCTGGGACTGAGAAACTGGTCAGAGTTGAGGGAAAGATGGATGGTGCTAAATACAGGGATATTCTTGAGCAAAACCTGTAACACTCTGTGCGTGGTTTGAGGCTATAACGGAGGTTCACCTTCCAGCAGGACAATTACCCGAAACACAATGCTAAAGCAACACTTGAGTGGTTTAAGGGGACACATGTAAATGTGTTGGAATGGCCTAGTCAAAGCCCAGACTTCAATCCAACAGAAAATCTGTGGTCAGACTTAAAGATTGCTGTTCACAAGTGCAAACCATCCAACTTGAAGGAGCTGGAGCAGTTTTCAAAGGCAGAATAGGAACAAATCCCAGTGGTAAGATGTGGCAAGCTCATAGAGACTTATCCAAAGCGACTTGGAGCTGTGATTGATGCAAAAGGTGGCTCTACAAAGTATTGACTTTAGGGGGGGTAAAAAGTTATGTACATTGACTTTTTCTGTTATTTTGTTCTATTAGTTGTATACTTCACAATAAAAAAAAAACATCTTCAAAGTTGTGGGCATGTTCTGTAAATTAAATGATGCAAATCCTCAAACAATGCATGTTAATTCCAGGTTGTGAGGCAACAAAACATGAAAAATGGCAGGGGGGGGGGGGGGTGAATACTTTTGCAGGGCATTGTATCTTACTATTTAATATATTGATTTGAGCTAAAACCATTTTTTTAGAGAGGGAGCCAATTTGGATACATTTGCCTCTTACCACTACCTTGTGTGCAGCCCACAATCTCGCATGGTCCACCTCCCGGCCACAATTCAAATCAAAATATTGCATTTTTGCATGTCCCTGCTCAGCTTCCCAAAATGCAGTGTAATAACTGTTTTTCTCAGAATTCTGAGCTGGAAGCAGTTTTTTTTAACTTGTTTCAGACATTTAAATGTGACACAGATGTACTATTTATTTATTTATTTACTATATATATATATATATATACACACATATATACACATATATATTTATATACACTCTATGCCCCCCCAGATATTTTTTGGTTCCTATGCCCTTGACCGCAGACATACGGCCTGTATTTTTTCTAGAGAAAATAAACTTAATTTGGTTAGTCTTTCTTCATAACTTACTCCTCCATTACCCTAATTAGTTTTGTTGCCCCCCCTCTGTACCTTTTCCAGCTCTAAAATGTCCTTTTTATGAAATGGTGCCCAAAATTGTACTCCATATTTCAAATGAGGGCGTACTAGAGATTTGTATAGTGGCAGAATTATATTTGCTTCCCTTGCTTCTATACCCTTCCTAAAATATGGTAATATTCTATTTGCCTTTGCAGCTGCTGCTTGACTTTGAGCACTGTTACCTAGATGGTTGTCCACAAGCACTCCCAAATCCCTTTCAATATCTGATACACCTAGATTTGCTCCATTAAGATTATAAATTATATGGCTATTTTTCCTTCCCAGATGCATAACTTTACATTTATTCGTATTAAATCTCATCTGCCATTTAGATGCCCATTCCTCAAGTTTATGTAAATCCCTTTGGAGGAAAAGAACATCATTTTCTGATTTAATTACCTTGCACAATTTTGTGTCATCAGCAAAAATGGAGACACCACACTCCAATCCCACCTCTAAGTCATTAATAAATATGTTAAAAAGGAGAGGACCTAACACTGAACCCTGAGGAACCCCACTTACCACATTAGTCCAATCAGAGTATGTTCCATTTACAACAACACTTTGCTTCCTTTCTTTTAGCCAGCTCTCAATCCATGAGCAGATATTTACTGCAATTCCTGTATCTTTTAGTTTGCACAATAGTTTCCCATGTGGCACTGTATCAAAAGCCTTTGCAAAATCCAAAAAGACTACATCCACTGAGTTGCCTTGATCCAGGTTCCTACTAACCTCCTCATAGAAACTAATTAGATTTGTTTGACATGACCTATCCCTCATAAATCCATGTTGACTCCTATTTATAATCCTGTTCAAATAGACATATTCTTGTATATTATCCCTTATTAACCCTTCTCAAAGCTTTACCACTACGGAAGTGAGTCTCACTGGTCTATAATTACCCAGATTTGCTCTTGCTCCCTTTTTAAAGTGATTTTATTTATTTTAGGAGCCATGGAGGTTCTTGCAAGACCTCCCTGGCATATAGGTGGATGTTAGATGCCATAGAGGCCCTTGCAGGGCATCCATGGTGGGGTTCATGCTGAAGATCCATGGGGGTCCTAACAGGACCTCTGTGGCATAAGGGGTTTATTTTAAGCACCACAGGGGTCTGTTTGTGACCCCCATGGTAGGGTTCAATTTTAGCTGCCACAGAGGTCCTTTAAGATTACATTTTAGAGGGTAGATGAGTCCCCTGGAATCCCAAGTTTAGTATTGTTTACACAAGGTGATACCATGGATCCCTGAGATCATAGGGGGTAGGGGTATTGGGAATGATCCAAGTGATCCACAGCTTTAGGTGTTATGCTAGGTTTTGGGTTGGCACTATTCCTTTCATTATGTTGGATATGAGAAATACATCCTTATATCAAACTTAATTAAGCATTTACACTGATCATAACAGCAGATCTGAAAGTTTTGTTCACATTTATGATTGGATTGCTTGGGGGGAATTTAAATGGGGCAGCTACATTTATATTGCATGTTTTGATTATTTTAGATTAGTTTGGGTGAACTTCTCTGAGTATTGAAACAGCTAGATAGGGCTTTATGAGTCAATTTAAATTGTAAATCAGCTCATTTACACATAATTGCCCATTACCATTGTAATGTTGTCAACCATGTTAGTAAAGGACTAAACAATCAATGTTTGAAATTGACTCAACTAACAATTATGTAAGCAAAGTGATAAATCCTTGATTCTGTACAAAACTGGCTGCAATATTTAAAAAAAAAAAATTGGTCAAATACTTTTTGGAAATTTGTTTTGGACTTGATCTACCCTTTGCTGTTATTTACTTTATGTTTCTCTTTATTCTTTCTTTCTTTCCCTTTCTTTTTAAAACAATTTATTATATTAGCTGCATTAACATCTTCTAGAAATTCAGCATAATCATCTAAGGGTACTTTCGCTTCCAGATTTTAAGCACTACTAATGGATGAATTTAATGCCTTGAATGTCTTTGTTGAAGGGCAGAGTTTGCAAAGAAAAGTAGCTTTTAGATGCTTCTGTGAAGTCACAAAAAATATTTATTATAAATTGCAAATTTTATATCAATTCAAAATTGTAACTCAGACTGGACACAAGATTTACCTGGGTTTCTATTTGTTGCATCATCATTTTAGGTACTTCAGGTGGCTGGTGGCCCAAATCTAAAGCTGGGGTCTGCTTTTGGTGTTATCTGTTCACGGTATCCCCACTTTTCATGCAAAATATCATTCATGCTGAACACTGAGAAATTATAAAAGTTAATGAGTAAGGCATAGATGTCATGGCTCACTTGGCAGTCATCTGGAACTTGGACAGATGTCTGTCACAGGCTGTTGACACAAGAGACGATACCTGGGGGTTTGGAGCTCCCAGACCCCCTGTTATACTGTTATACGGTTATACTGTTATATTATTATGATTATTGTCTACGGAAATGAGCAGGGTTCCCATCGCCATCAATAAAAGTCATCATAATGCATGAGATGGATTGATGTGGAAACACTGCCCCAATCCCATATACTATGAGGACATTAGGTGGTTTTATGTGGGGTGCGCTTTTACGCTTGTACTTAAATAGACTGACAGTGTGTGGAATATATACACATATGTATATGATAGTATGGGGTAGTCATGCTGGATACATTGCCACATACATCTTGCAATAGGAGAAGGACCCCACCTGGCCACCAAGGCTAATCCTTTAAGTACACATACTTAAGTCAGGAACAATAGGGTCCCAACAGACACAGGGGCACCATCTCTCCAGGGGGCCTCTCTAGGTTCTCCCTAACCCAGATCCAGGGGCCTGGGCCAGAGCAAAGAGATGTGTCTCTCTTGACTGCCAGGGCCCCAATGACTCTGTTAGCCACACCTAGGGGGCGGACCTGGGAGGAGCCTCATGTTTGCCACGGTGTGACACTCTGTGATTGGCCAGAGGTCATTTGGGGCTAGCTTAGGGTAGCCACTCCCCCTATCCTTGTGTGATGTGCTTAAATATGCTGCTGTGAAATAAAATGTTGTTCTTAATTTCATCATAACTTTGAGTACAGATGCATTATTGACCCAGGGGCATATGCTGGTAGAGGAGATCGTTCTGAATCCCTTCCAGATTTCCCAGGCACGCTACCAATGAGCTGGGACTTATGATCTTGCATCCGCAAGGACTGTCCATTGGTCTGAGTCACCCAAATCTTAGGTCTAAAACCTACTGGGAATAAGAGTACTAGGATACTCTGGATCCCATCATCATGGTAGGTTGTGACAATTGGCTGGCAGAAAGACCAAGAATGGAGCAGCAATACGAGGAATGGTCCTCAGCGGAGCTAAGGGAGGCGATGAAGCAGAAAGGAATCCCTAGGAGGAAGGGAGACCAATGAGCGGTGATGATTGCAGCCCTGAGAAAAAATGATTCAGAGCAGGGGGAAGCAGAGGAGTTGGGTGAGGGACCACCAAGGGCTCCAAGACCCCAACCAGAGCAAGACATCACCAAAGAGGCAACAAGGAGGTATGAAGAAGCCAGACACTTATACCCCAGTGAGATGACCTCACAAGAGGTGGTCAACTTACTGGACCAGCATTACCAGAGAATCTGGCAGGAGCGCACTGAGGAGAGGGATCAAGTTCAGCAAAGGCTTGGTTGCTGCACAGAGGAATTGCCAGTACGAGTTAAGATGGCATACCATAACTTTAGGAAGTTCCAGGATGTTATGGACAATATGGACGAATTCCTTCAGGAGTTTTAGCAGCAATGTGGGGTCCAAGATATTCCCCATGGAGAATGGGCCAAATTGCTGCTAAACAAGTTAACAGGAAGGGCCAGTGCTGCATGTGGAGCCCTTCCACGGGAACAAGCGCAGGATTATAAATATTTGTGCACTGTGTTGCTGAGCAGATATACTGTGACGCCTGAGACATTTCTGGATAGATTCAAGGGCACCACCAAAGGACCAGCAGACACTCATGTGGAGGTTATGTGCAGGTTAAGGCGAGCTTGTACCCAGTGGTGGTCCACACAAGGAGCCATCACAGCCGAACAGATATTGGAAGTGGTACTGATGGAACAATTCCTGAACATTTGCTCCTCAGAAGTAGGTGAATGGTTGCAAGATCAAAAACCGACCACTGCAGACCAAGCAGCTGCGTTAGCAGATCGGTTTATCAGCACCAGGGCCGAAAGAGTGTCCCAAGGAACAAAACCTAGCCTAAATACGGATAGGGGCCCCAGAGAGGTGGTGCCAGCACGATCAGCTCCTGAGATGCGTAATGCGCCCTGGGCACGGCCAGTAAAAACATCTGACCACAGGGGTACCAAGTCCCAGCCTGCTCCCAGAACACAATGGGGGACCAAACCAATGAACCCAGAATGCTACAACTGCAACCAACGAGGTCACTTTGCTAAGGATTGTCCTCAAGCACCCAAAAACTCTAGAGGACCTCCCCACCGCCATGTACATTATTTGGGGGAGTGGACCGAGGGGGCAGCGAGCTCCAACGCAGCTCTTTGGGAGCCAGAAGCAGAGGGAGGATATCCAGGGGTCTATCCTGTAAGGAACCCGCAGAAGCTGTCTGGAGAACAACATAGGCAAGCCGTGTGGCTACAAGGACACCAAGCTACTGGCTACCGTGACTCTGGATCAGCAGTCACAGTAGTCCTACCCAAATGGGTACGCCCTACAGATTCTATCCGAAAGGAAATGTGGGTGATGGTAGCAGGAGGAGAACAGTTAACCATCCCCATGGCTTGCGTTAATTTGGACTGGGGCATGGGGAACCAAAGCAAGGAAGTGGGAGTCATGGATGGGCTCCCCGCGGATGTTTTACTGGGCAATGATTTGGGCCACATGACGAGCCAATATGTACAGCCCATTACCAGAGCTCAAGCCAAGAGCAACCACCCTGGAGAGGCATACCAGGAGCAGAGGGGATACCCAAGACCTGAGGTAAGTCCATTGCTTGCTAATACATTAACTTTAGGATGGGCCAAGGGAGAGGAGATCAGGGCAGTTCTGCAGAAAGACGAGACTTTGGCTGGTTTAAGGGACAGGGCAGCACGAGGCAAAGGAGTGGATGACCTATACAGCGTTATCTGGGATAAGGGGTTGTTATATAGGGTCACGGTACCTATAAATAATGAGGTAGGCAGAGAACCCAGTAAACAATTAGTGGTTCCCCAGCTATATAGGGGCAAGGTGCTACAAATAGCACATGAAATACCCCTGGGAGGGCACTTAGGGGAGAAGAAAACCCAGAGTAGAGTGAAAGAGATATTTTTCTGGCCAGAGTTGGATAAGGATGTAAAGGAGTTTTGCCATCCTTGTGATGCCTGCCAAAGGAACAAGCGTCTCAAGAAGAACAGCAGGGCCAAGTTACAGTCCCTCCCAGTAATGGAAGAACCCTTCCAGAGGGTAGCTGTGGACATCATTGGGCCCCTAGCTAGAGCCAGCAGAACAGGGAAGCAGTATATCCTTACCCTGGTAGATTATGCCACTAGGTACCCTGAGGCAGTAGCCTTGTCCAGTATAACAGATCCAAAGGTAGCAGACACCTTGGTGACTATATTCACCAGAACAGGGTTTCCCCATGAGATTTTGTCCGATCAAGGCCCACAATTTATGGCCAAGGTCACGAAACAGCTATGGGCCATGTGTGGCGTTAAGCATATTACCTCTTCCCCCTACCATCCCCAGACTAATGGTCTATGCGAGCGGTTCAATGGGACTCTTAAACATATGATACGCACTTTTACAGACCAGGAACCAGACTGGGAACGGTTGTTGCCATGTTTGCTGTTCGCATATAGAGAGGCACCCCAGGAGTCTACAGGGCACTCCCCCCTTTGAACTCCTGTATGGGAGACATGTGAGAGGACCCTTAAGCATAATTAGGGAAACATGGGAAGGGGAGTATAGGCAGCAACCCATAACAGTGGCCACCTATGTACTAGCCTTCAGAGAGAACATGGCGAGACTAACTGGAATAGTCAGCCAAAACATGAGGAAAGCCCAGCAGAGGGATCAGAAATACTACAAGGCAGGGACCAGTGATAGAATTCTGGAAGAGGGAATGAAGGTGCTTATGCTGGAACCTCACCCTTAGAATAAATTACAGTCCCAGTGGGTAGGGCCTTACACAATCAGCCAGAAAGTGGGGAACAAGGCCTATGTAGTAATGATAGACCCGGATAGGGCCATCACCAGAGTTGCCCATATCAACAGACTTAAGGTGTACATTCAGAGAGCAGCTCACCTACTAGCTATTTGTAGGGCCACAGAGGACGAACCAGAGGAGGGACAGTTCCAAGATATGCTAAACAAAGCAGACCAGGATACAGTAGGAGAAGGTATTCAGCAGACCCTGGAATTAGACGCAGAGCAGAAAGAGCAGCTGTCCCACAGCTTAAAACTTTTCCACTCCCTGTTCACCACCAAGCCAGGGTGTACCCCCTTAGCTGTCCACCCAGTAGTAACCGGGGAATGTGCCCCCTTAAAGCAACACCCCTACAGGGTACCGGAGGCAGTTAGGGCCAACATTCAGGCAGAATTACACACTATGCTACAGTTGGGAGTGATAGAAGAATCCTGTAGTCCCTGGGCATCTCCAGTAGTATTGGTGCCCAAAAAAGATGGAACCACTCATTTTTGCGTGGATTACCGTAGGCTGAACGATAAAACCAAAACAGATGCCTACCCTGTTCCACGCATGGACGAGTTTAGATCTCTCTAAAGGATATCGGCAGATCCCTTTAGAAGAGACTGCAAAGGAGAAGTCTGCCTGTATCACCCCTCTTATCTAACTCTTCCAGTTTAAAGTAATGCCATTTGGGATGAAAAATGCTCCTTCTACCTTCCAGAGACTAGTGGACACATTGTTGCAAGGACACCAAGAGTATGCCCAGGCCTACCTGGATGATATAGCCATTTTTAGCCAGACTTGGGAGGACCACATAAGGCACATTAGCCAAATTATGCAGGCAATTCACCAAGCTAAGTTGACCATAAGACCTGACAAATGTCAATGGGCTAGAGCAGAAGTGCAATACCTAGGTCATTGGGTGGGGAATTGGAAGTTAGGACCCGAACCAGCCAAGGTAGAGGGAATAGCAGCATGGCCCACCCCTAAAACTAAGAAGCAGGTGATGGCTTTCCTAGGTACTACTGGGTATTACTGAAAATGTATTCCTGATTTCAGCAGCCAAACCCCTGACGGATCTCACCAAGCAGAAGCTACCCAGGGAAGGGAATTGGACTTCTGCGTGCCAGTTGGCTTTCCAAACACTGAAAATGCTCTAACCTGCTCCCCAGTCCTGGCTGCCCCAGATTATAACCGCCCTTTCGTGGTACAGACTGATGCCTCCATGTATGGCATAGGGGCAGTATTGAGTCAGCCAGACAACCAGGGAGTTGAGCACCAAGTGGCCTACATTAGTAGGAAGATACTGCAATGAGAAACAGCCTATGCAACTATAGAAAAGGAGTGTTTAGCAGTAGTCTGGGCTCTACGCAAACTACAGCACTACCTGTACGGAAGACAGTTCACAGTCACCACAGACCATAACCCTCTTTGTTGTTTATCTAAAGTGGCTGGAGAGAATGGCCGACTACTGAGGTGGTGTTTAGCCCTACAAACTTTTAATTTCACGGTACAACACCGCAAAGGGAAATTCCACCAGAACGCAGATGGATTCTTGCACCAACTAGAGCCCTGACTGTCAGTCAAGATAGGCATCCTGGAGTACAGGATACCTACATCTGTACTTGGGGGGGTAATTGTCATGGCTCACTTGGCAGTCATCTGGAACTTGGACAGATGTCTGTCACAGGCTGTTGACACAAGAGATGATACCTGGGGGTTTGGGGCTCCCAGACTCCCTGTTATACTGTTATATGGTTATACTGTTATATTATTAGGATTATTGTCTACGGAAATGAGCAGGGTTCCCATCACCATCAATAAAAGTCATCATAATGCATGAGATGGATTGATGTGAAAACGCTGCCCCAATCCCATATATTATGAGGACATTAGGTGGTTTTATGTGGGGTGCGCTTTTACGCTTGTACTTAAATAGACATACAGTGTGTGGAATATATACACATATGTATATGATAGTATGGGGTAGTCATGCTGGATACATTGCCACAAACATCTTGCAATAGGAGAAGGACCCCAGCTGGCCACCAAGGCTAATCCTTTAAGTACACATACTTAAGTCAGGAACAATAGGGTCCCAACAGACACAGGGGCACCATCTCTCCAGGGGCCCTCTCTAGGTTCTCCCTAACCCAGATCCAGGGGCCTGGGCCAAAGCAAAGAGATGTGTCTCTCTTGACTGCCAGGGCCCAAATGACTCTGTTAGCCACACGTAGGGGGCGGACCTGGGAGGAGCCTCATGTTTGCCACGGTGTGACACTCTGTGATTGGCCAGAGGTCATTTGGGGCTAGCTTAGGGTAGCCACTCCCCCTATCCTTGTGTGATGTGCTTAAATATGCTGTTGTGAAATAAAATGTTGTTCTTATTTCATCATAACTTTGAGTACAGATGCATTATTGACCTAGGGGCATATGCTGGTAGAGGAGATCGTTCTGACTCCCTTCCAGATTTCCCAGGCACAATACCAATGAGCTGGGACTTATGCTCTTGCATCCGCAAGGACTGTCCATTGGTCTGAGTCACCCAAATCTTAGGTCTAAAACCTACTGGGAATAAGAGTACTAGGATACTCTAGATCCCATCATCATAGTAGGTTGTGACAATAGATACATAGCCGAATGTGAAAATGTAAATCAGGAAGTTCAGCTAATATTGATGAATGAAAGGAAACATGTCTCTAGGCAAACAAAGTAGTGATAACTTGCAAAGTACAATTATCAAAACAACCAAATGAAAGGACATTTGTATGCAATTGCGATACATTTATGTTAATATGGTTAACTAATTGTATATATGTCTGCAGGCTAATCAATAAGCTAATCAATCACATCCAAAGTAACCTCATCACACTGTATGAAAATCTAATTCAATGTTTATTGTTTTTTTGGAGTGTTAACATGAGTTTGAATGCAATTTGTGTTAGCAATATATATTCCTAAAACAGTTTTTAACTTTGAAGTTATTATTTATGTAGAAAGATTTATTTCAATTTCAAATGTTTTTTCCCCATAAAAATATGATAAGCACCACATGTTTTCACTTTATCTTCACATATTAAAGAACTTCAGGTAGTATATTATCTTCTATGTTTTGAATGATATGCAAAACAATGATTCATGACCACTACATAACTAAATGTTCAACACATTGTGCCCTATTCTATTTCCTTTAATTGCAAATTACATTGTTGTTAAGTGCAAAGTAAATCTCCCATCTATTTTATTCACCCATCTCAGCATTATTTCCAGAGAACTCCCTCTGATGACTACAATGTCACGACCCAGGGGTGAAGGGTCCATGTACACCCCCAAACACTTCTGCTTTAGCTTACAGGAGCAACCCATGGGTGGTGAGAATTTGGATATCTCAGCACCCAGCCTGCTTATTTAGCTCAGGAGCACCAGTCATCGGGGCCCATGAACACCAGAAGGCAATGGTCCTTTAAATAGAACCAGATAGGAAAAAAGGATACAAGCAAGCTACATAAAATAATAAATGCCTTCCATCTGGAATGACACATACACCATGTTTATGTTTAGTCAAACAGGGCATACATCTAATGGTCAGTTCTTCTTGTATAATTTCAATAAGCGAGACATCAAAGAACAATTGCTTTAACCATTAAGAATATACATAGCATGATGTTCCCTACAAGGGGCAAGATTAGCTTCAGGGATTCGGAGACTTCTTGTCTCCCCATCCCCTAGGTGCCAGAGAGTCTGGTAATACTGGCTCATCAGATTATTCTGACAGAATTATGAATACCACACAAGTTTCTTAGCTATTGTACTACATATCCTGATTCCTCAGGCAGGATCTGAGGACTGCAGCATTGATAAGATAACATGAAGCTTCTGAAGCCAGAAGGTCTGATTTGGGGATCTCATGCAGTAAGTCTGCCATGAGGAGTAACAAAATAACAGTAAAGCTTATAACATGGCATATTGAATACAAAACATGTAGAAAGAAACATGTAGTGTAGCTCTTTCTTTCTCTATAGCTACTAGCATACCGATGAAATAGGCCCTGGCATTACAGGATAAGGGCATGTAAGCCACATTCATCTTGTGCAATGCAATAATGACAGAAGTTAGATTTCTTCAAAAAACCAAAATAAACAGTAACCCGCAAAGTCCCAGTGACTATATGGTTTTGATAGCCCGTAAAGTTAATTTTGCTGAGGCTCAGGCTCAGGCCACATTTTGGTGAGGCTCAGACCCCTAGCCCCAAAAGTGGGTCAGGACATACGGCAAGCCGGAGATGCTAAATATGGAAAATTTGCTCATTGATTTTCCCACTACATCTAATCTATCCGAAATCACTGCAAACTACTTGCCCATTGCAAATTGTTAAAATATAAAAATATATATTTTTAGTACTCCAGAGCACTCAAAGTATTATAGGAATGCTAAGTTCCCAAGGTATTTGCTACCCACACATTTTCTAGTATGTATACAAATTGGGATGTAATAGTTTAAAATTAGAATTTTTATTAGTAAGGGATAACAACGGCGATAAACTTTAAAAACAATAAGGTATTAAAAAATCCCGGATTGGAGAAAAAAGTTAAAATGGGCTATCTAATGTGTGAAACTTTACCCGTTTGGAATTATTTTGGACTCTTAATAGAGGGGTAAGTGGTTCACACCTAACAGTACTTCAAGGGGATGGTGAATAGCTTATCCAATTCAGTATGTCCTGTCTTTATACATGTAAACACAATTAACATGCAATTGGAGTTAGTGGATATGATGCTGCTAAATAAATGCCATAGAGATGACCCTAATTTGTTAGGATTCGCAAAGTACTACTCCAGAGCACTCTCCTAAAAATGCCTTTGCGTCTGTTTTCCCCTAACCACTCGCTGCCAATCGCCCCCAATTCAAAAAATATCCCCCTATCCCAATTAACCCTATCTACATTCTCCCCTTCTGGATCGCTACATTGTCGTGGTGAAGGGGCTTGTGTATTTTGATGAGCAGGTCATGGCAGAGAGGTCTGACAAATTGCAGTCCACTGGAGAAGGAACTTAAGTATCTTTGCTAAGAAAACTTTATGTTCAGGCACAACTAGAGACATAACCATGTGGCACCGGAAGTAACACCAGATCTAATGAAGTGGTTGATCTACAAAGATCAATTCAGAATAGGAACCTGGAATGTTAGAACTTTGAACCAAGGCAAACTAGACGTGGTCAAGAATGAAATGACAAGGTTAAACATTGATAATCCTGGGAATTGGTGAACTTAAATGGACTAGAATGGGACATTTCACATCAGACGACCACCATATCTTCTACTGTAGTCAAGAATCCTGCAGAAGAAATGGAGTAGCCATCTTAGTCAATCAAAGAGTGGCCAAAGCAGTTCTCGGTTACAACCCAATACATGACAGAATGATTTCAATTTGAATTCAAGGCAAGCCATTTAATATCACAGTGATACAGGTCTATGCTCCAACCACGGATGCTGAAGAGGCTGAGGTTGTCCAGTTCTACAAAGACATTCAACACATCATAGATATAACACCAAGAAAATATGTTACTATCATCATAGGAGATTGGAATACTAAAATATGGAACCAAAAGACACCTGGAATAACTTGCAAATTTGGCCTTGGAGTACAAAATGAAGCAGGTCAGAGATTAGTAGAATACTGTCAAGATAATTCTCTGGTCGTAGCAAACACCCTCTTCCAACAGCCTCTGAGACGACTCTATACATGGACATCCCCAGATGGGCAACATAGAAATCAGATTGACTATATACTTTGCAGCCAAAGATGGAGGAGTGCTATACAGTCAGCAACAACACTGTGGCTCAGACTATGAGCATCTTATTGTAAAGTGGAAAATTAAACTTAAGAAAAGAGGGGAAACCATTAGACAAGTAGATACGAAATAAATAATATCCCTTGTGAATATGCAGTGGAAGTAAAGAATAGATTTAAGGAACTAGACATGGAAGATGCCTGAAGAACTTTGGACCGAAGTTTGCAACATAATCCAGGAAACAGCAACAAAGAATATCCCTAAAAGAAAGAAAAGTAAGAAGTCAAACTGGCTGTCTGATGAGGCTTTGAAAGTAGCCCAGGAGAGAAGAAAAGCGAAAGGTAGTGAAGATAAGAAAATATTTGTCCAACTGAATGCAGAATTCCAGGGGATAGCAAGAAGAGACAAGGAGACATTCTACAATGAGCGATGTAAAGCGATTGAAGAATATAACCGAATGTGTAAATAAAGAGCTCTTTTCAAGAAAATTGGAAACCTAAAAGTCACCTTTCATGCAAAAGTGGGAGTGATAAAAGACAAAAATGGTAGGGACTTAACAGAAGAGTCAGACATCTTGGAGAGTAAAGTTAGTTGGGCCCTATGATGTCTTGCTGATAATAAGGATGCAGGAAGTGATGGAATCGCAATTGAACTATTCAAAATACTACAGGATGATGCTGTGAAAGTGTTGTTTACCTTATGCCAACACATTTGGAAAACTCAACAATGGCCAATTGACTGGAAAAGCTCAGTCTACATCCCAATCCCAAAAAAGGCAGTGCCAAAGAGTGCTCCAATTATCAAACAATTGCACTCATTTCCCATGCCAGCAAGGTAATGCTTAAGACTCCACAAGCTCGACTCCAACAATATATGGACCAGGAACTACTAGTTGTGCAAGTCGGGATCCATAGAGGAAGAGGCACAAGAGATCAAATGGCCAATATCCACTGGATAACAGAGAAAGCAAGAGAGTTCCAAAAAACATTTACTTCTGCTTCATAGACTATTCTAAAGCCTTTAAATGTGTGGATCACAACAAAATGTGGCATGTCCTTAAAGAGATGGGAGTACCTGATCATCTCATCCTCCTTCTAAAGAATCTGTATCTCGACCAAAAAGCCATGGACTGAACCGAACATGGGACAACAGACTGGTTCAAGATTGGAAAAGGAGTGCGACAAGGTTGTATATTGTCACCTTATTTATTCAACTTATATGCACAATATATCATGGGTAAGGCTGGACTGGATGAATCCAAAGCAGGAATCAATATTGCTGGAAGGAATATCAACAACCTCAGATACACTGATGCTACTAGTCTGATGGCTGAAAGTGAGGAGAAACTAAAGGACTTATTGATGAGGATAAAAGAAGAGAGTGCAAAAGTTGGCCGGCTGCTCAACGTTAAAAAGACGAAAATCATGGCAAATAACAATCTCACTTCCTGGCAAATAGACGGGGAAGAAGTAGAGGCAGTGACAGATTTTATTTTCCTTGGACCCAAGATCTCTACAGATGGTGACCGTAGTCATGAAATTAAAAGATGTTTGCTTCTGAGGAGGAAAGCAATTGCAAGCTTGGACAAGCTAGTAAAATGTAAAGATATTAAACTATCAACAAAGGTCCGCATAGTTCGAACTATGGTATTCCCAGTAATAACATCTGAGCGGTGTAAAATTAATGAATTTTAATTGTCGTGTTGGAGAAAACTTTTTAAAGTCCCTTGGACTGCAAAAAGAACCAATAAATCAGTAAGTAAACTTCAGGAAATCAAGACAAACTGTTCACTAGAAGGTATGATCTTGAGGATGAAACGCTAATTTTTTGGTCATATCATGAGACGGCAGGATCCCCTAGAAAAGACTCTGATGCTGGGAAAGATTGAAGGCACAGGAAGAAGGGGACGACAGAGGCGGAGATGGATAGATGAGGTCACTGAAGCAATGAACATGAACTTGATGGAGCTCATAGGGTCAGTGCATGAGATATGCACCTGGTGTGCTGTGGTCCATAGAGTCACAGAGAGTTGGACGAGACTGAATGACTAAACAACAACAACAACATAACCATTGGGGTGCCTAGAGATACAGACCTCCATGGTATCCCAATTAACCCTCTTCAACCATGGAGATTTATCTAGACCCCCGTGGTATACTAAGTTGACCCCTAACTACCATAGGGGTCTATCTAGACCCATATGGTATACTAAATATAACCCTACCTATCTAGACCCCCTATATGAACCCCTCCCTACCATGTGAGTCTATACAGACCCCCATGGTTAACTAAATTACACATTGAGTGTCATGAGGGTTCATCAGAACGACTGTGACACTCTAAGTAAAGCACAACCCTACACTATTAAAAGCAACCCACCACATAAACTAATAAAGAAAAATAAATCTTAATTTCAAAAATACAAAACAAAAAACATGACAAAAAAATACATTTTCCAAAAATAACAAAAATATTCCAACTAAAATAAAAAAGAATTACAATTTAAAATAATACAATTAAAATAAAAAATATTAATAAAATGAAAAATAATTACAAACTATAAAATAAAATAAATTAATAATACTTACATAGGCCTCATGATCTTCCAGAGATGATCAAATAAATAATTTGTATGACCTGGTAATTTCCCTTGTGGGTAACACTAATATTGATGTAAAAGGATACAATTTAATAAGGGAATGGGAATAATAAAACTTGAAATAATGCACAAGAGCATGCCCAGCCGGTACATCTACACATTATATAGTAATAATAATAATAATAATAATAATAATAATAAAGCACAAGAGCATTAAGGTCTTATTATGGAGAGATCTTACATCTCATGGGTTATCGACCCCAATTTTGAAATAATTAAGCACATGAGATAAACTCGTTAGGAGAACCGGGGACTCGTTAATTTGATTTCGGCTTCAAATGCCCAACTTTTCCCAACTCATTGTGTTTATATTTATTTATATTTGTACTTTTCGTTCTTCAAGTACTGGGACCTCCAGAGTTACGAATACTGTTGTGTTTTTATTCCTCCTCCCTTTGACAGATGTGCTTGGCGTGCTGAGGGCCATAGGGTCACGTATAGTTGGACATGACTGAACAACTAAACAGAAGCAATTATTGCTATGTTATATTATTATATTACTGTACTAGACCCTGGTCAGACAGCGCTTCGCAGACCCTGAGTCGTCAGTGATTGGTGGGACCCGGTGCAGAAACATTTAGGGCCCACTTTGCAACTTCTCTATAGACATTGGGTGCCTTTTAGGTTTAATTAAAAGTTCTAATATATAAAAGTGTAATTAAAAGTTCCAATAATGGGAGATTTTAATTACCCTGAAATAAACCGGATAAATGAGACCAGCAGATCATCTAAGGGGAGCAGGTTCTTGAGTACACTCAGGGATCATTATCTGGACCAGGTTATACAAGAAACTACTAGAAATGGGGCCATCTTGGATTTAGTCATCACAAATAATATTGATATAGTATCAAATGTTGGAATAGGGGAACCTTTGGGAAACAATGATCACAACACAGTCTTATTTGAGATTGAATTAAAAAAAAAACATTTTAAGGGGCCAACAAAAACTCTTAATTTTAAAAGGGCAGATTTTAACGGTCTAAGGGCAGCAATACAAAGTATAGACTGGGACAAAGAAAAAATGTATTCAGGTCTCAGAGCATAATAAAGTGATTTAGATTTGTAACTGCTTTGAGAGTGCTATCGCTGGCAGCCAATGAGCAGTAATCCAGATATATAACTGCAGAGTAAAAAGTAAAACATTTTAGTGTAGTGTAAAGTCTACATTTTTATTTTCCATTACTAATTAATACTTATTAAATGAATGCACGATAATAACTATTGTGAATGAACAAATGTATTAGGAAGTACGAAGCGTTAATGTATGTAAAGTAACGGCAGTGTAAAATATGCTATTAAGCGTATTTTTTTTATATATATATTTTTTAATAATAATGAATAAATTAATTACTAAAATACTTTACCTATTTGTAATTAATATATCCAGTGATCAATATCCTGAAGAGCTAACAATCAGTTTTGATTTTCCTGCAGCTTACAGTGTACATTTGGACTGTTGGTGACCTGAGGTGTAAGTGTCAGCAATGTGCGCAGTGCACGAGGGGAAACCGCTTGTATAGTCGTGTAACGCGCCATTTTAGATTTGTAATGTTATTAGTTGCAAGTTAGTGTTGTAAAATGGCGGCGATTGTATATTTGTTATGCGGCTCTCCAGCAGTTTCCATTATTTCTAATAGTGTATTTTGTACCTCGTCTGTTCCTAGGTAAAAGTCGTACATGGCTGGCGATGTTTTGCACGGTTTGGGGTCGTGTAGCCTCATTTTCATTTTTTCCGGTCGCCATTTTTTTTGTTGCTTAGCCGATTTATAAGTGCCAACTGGGGAAGACGTTGCAGATATCACATATATAGTTGTGAGCAGGCGCGTTGTTGCTAACGCTGCGGGCTTGCGAAGCGAGGGCCAGAGTTGCTGGCAAGGAGCGCCGAAGGCTCCCACGTCGGCTGCAATGAGCCGCAGGCGGGACTTACACCATCAAATTTACGGACTTACCATCCAAAAATACGGGACTTAGAAAAAAAAACATTACGAGCTCACAAAAATACGACCTTAACGCCGGAACCGCGCGCACTTAAAACATTAAAAACACAATAAATACACACAACAAACACAGAAAAAGCTTACCCACAGCAAGGCGGGCACCGAGGACCTCTGCAAGTGAAGTTACACCTCCATTTAAGTCCAAATTCATGAGTTTAGACACCCGAAAATCACCTAAGTGAGAGAAAAAATGGCCGTTGAAAAAAAGAAAACGAGGCTACAGGACCCTAAACACGCGAAACACATACGGATTTTCCTAAAAAGCCGTACGAGGTAAAGATACACTATTAACAAGGACGCTAAATCATCCACACCGGCGTACCACAAACACATTCCCCGCCATTTTACAACACTAACTTACACAATGCGGAAGTACCCAGCTACCCTAACGGCTTCCCCTTGCGCACGCAGCCTATTTACTCTACACACTGCGCACATTGCTGACACTTACACAGCAGCTCCACAGCACTGAAAACCTACATTGTATGCTGCAGGAACAAGAAAACAGATTGTCAGCTCTTCAGCACAATGCTTCCTGCATATATTACTTACAAATAGGTAAAGTATATTCATTTAGTAATTATTTCATTAGCATACAAAAATACATATACACAAAAAAACATTATCACATTAAACATAAAAGCCATTCACTGCGCGCCTCACAACGAGCGCCAACGCTGCTCATAGCACACAAAGCCTTGCAATAAGCGCAAAAAACACATCACCGCCGACCAAAGAATAACAGCAAAAGCGCCTATCAGAAAAAAAATACAACCAACAGCCTCGCAATGAGCGCCAAAGGATCTCCGACCGCCAACAAAATGAATCTCGTCCAAACACCATTACCTGCCTTACAATCTTATTGCCGCCATTTTTTGACGGGCAAGTCGCTAGTAAATATATAAAGATCAAGATAATAAAAGTATCAGGAAATGTAACACAAAGTGTCAGATGCACGCGCGTCTGAATAATACGACAAATACGGATTTTTGTCATAAATGATATGAACGCAGTATTGGGTCATAAACCCTAAACACTGGAATCTGTTACATACAATTTACTGATGATGTCATTAATGGGCTTCAAGGGGGGGGTCTCTTTTCATACTTTTTGAGCGGTGCAAATCCAACAGACGCAGAGCGGAAACGCGACGTCTGTGGGACACACACAAAGGGGTTCCTTTGGGAGAAAAAATATTAATATGAAATATTTAATAATCATATTTTGATGTTACCAACAGATAAGGAAACGAAACTGAGGTTATTATATCTAATATTGGCAAGCCTGGGAGTACTGGGAGTAATAATACTGCAGCAGGAGGTCAGGACTAATGTCACCTATAGATCCCCAGACAGAAAAAGGTCAGTACTAATGTTCCTCTATAGACGCCAGTCAGATAAAGGTCAGTACTAATGTCACTCTATAGACCACAGACAGATAAAGGTCAGTACTAATGTCACCTATAGACCCCCAGACAGATAAAGGTCAGTACTAATGTCCCTCTATAGACCCCCAAACAGATAAAGGTCAGTACTAATGTCCATCTATAGACCCCCAGTCAGATAAAGGTCAGTACTAATGTCACTCTATAGACCCCAGACAGATAAAGGTCAGTACTAATGTCACCTATAGACCCCCAGACAGAAAAAGGTCAGTACTAATGTTCCTCTATAGACCCCAGTCAGATAAAGGTCAGTACTAATGTCACCTATAGACCCCCAGACAGATAAAGGTCAGTACTAATGTCCATCTATAGACCCCCAATCAGATAAAGGTCAGTACTAATGTCACTCTATAGACCCTAGACAGATAAAGGTCAGTACTAATGTCACCTATAGACCCCCAGACAGAAAAAGGTCAGTACTAATGTTCCTCTATAGACCCCAGTCAGATAAAGGTCAGTACTAATGTCACCTATAGACCCCCAGACAGATAAAGGTCAGTACTAATGTCCCTCTATAGACCCCCAAACAGATACAGGTCAGTACTAATGTCCATCTATAGACCCCCAGTCAGATAAAGGTCAGTACTAATGTTCCTCTATAGACCCCAGTCAGATAAAGGTCAGTACTAATGTCACCTATAGACCCCCAGACAGATAAAGGTCAGTACTAATGTCCCTCTATAGACCCCCAAACAGATAAAGGTCAGTACTAATGTCCATCTATAGACCCCCAGTCAGATAAAGGTCAGTACTAATGTCACTCTATAGACCCCAGAAAGATAAAGGTCAGTACTAATGTCACTTATAGACCCCCAGACAGATAAAGGTCAGTACTAATGTCCCTCTATAGACCCCCAAACAGATAAAGGTCAGTACTAATGTCAATCTATAGACCCCCAGTCAGATAAAGGTCAGTACTAATGTCACTCTATAGACCCCAGACAAATAAAGGTCAGTACTAATGTCCCTCTATAGACCCCCAGTCAGATAAAGGTCAGTACTAATGTCTCTCTATAGACCCCCAGTCATATAAAGGTCAGTACTAATGTCACTCTATAGACCCCCAGTCAGATAAAGTTTTGAAATGTTTCTTGGATAGCATTGGGGCTAAAGGAGGTTTGGCCATCAGGTAGTCTAAAGATACCGTATATTATGTCCTCTCTTGGGGGGTAAAGACACTAATAATTCCTCCGATAAAATTCTGTTTTTTTATGTGGGCAAGGTCCCTGGTTAGCCCCTTGGGTTATCTGTTAAAAAGAGTGGTGCAGAGACTGTGGGGGCTGTTAGCCTCCTTGTCCCCGTGTGGCCGTTTAGAATCCCTGCTGCTGCATGTTTCAGCTTTATTAAGGTGTAATTGTACAGCGTTTGACTCAAGTAGCTGTCTGTGCTGGGTCAGTTTGGCTTAATTGCTGGGCCCTTTTCCTGCCAAGATGGCGACCGTCAGTCCATGGGCCTCAATGTCCCCTTCACTACCTTTGTCCCCGCTTGTGTGCTTATTTGGGATGGCCCCCCTTTATATCTCCAACCCGTGGCCTTCTCAGGTCCCCCCCTCAATCTCTGAGTGTGGGTATGCGGGGCTGGGGTATTGAATCAGGCCTACCTTCATCTCTGATCAACAATAACTAATTTTTCAGGCATGTGTACATGCCTAATTTTTCTGGCCTCTGGTGCTGCACTGTGCCTTCAACAACCAAACCCCCCAAAAAGGCACATAACAGGGATTAAACTGATAGGAGTAGTACTACTTAACACACCACTCATATCTAGTGTAACAGTAGTGTACATTTAAAACAAAAAAAAAAAATTCTACTGTAATAGATTGCATAGCAGTTAGTTGTCTGCAAGCGTGTGTGTCAGACCTACAGCGTCTACTCTGCCAACTTCTGCAAGTGCACAGTGCCACTCATATCTGTTGTCACAGTAGCTTGGACGCATAGTACTAATCTGTCAAAACCGGTAATGATGAATGAGGTCTAGAGTAGCCTGGTTCCCTTATCCTCTACAGGTTGAGACCTAATGTTTGGGTGACTCCAGACCAACATATGAGTACAAGCAGCACACAAACTCAAAGCCGCCATCCTCCTCCTGGTCCAGCATCATCAGCCACATCAACCACTGCTGTCCTCCTTGCCCCCTCTCAACCATCCGCCACTGCATCTCTCGCCTTGAGCAGTTCCTGCTTATCTGCCCAAAGTCAGGTACCTGTAAAGGACATGTTTGAGCGTAAGAAGCTAATGTCTCAAAGTGCCACAATATTGAAGTGATACGACCAACAAAGCATCTTTTTCCATCTCCCGGTTCTAAAAATCCAGGCCTTATACACGGCCCCTGATAGGTGACGTAACAAGTATTAAACTGATAAGAGTAGTACTTACAAACACGCCACTCCTATCTGGTGGCACCTTTGATTGCACGTGCCGTGCCCCAAAATTGAAGTGATACGACCAACAAAGCATCTTTTTCCATCTCCTGGTTCTAAAAATCCAGGCCTTATACACGCCCCCTGATAGGTGCTGTAACAGGTATTTACACTGATAAGAGTAGTACTTACAAACACTCCTATCTGGTGGCACCTTTGATTGCACGTGCCGTGCCCCAAAATTGAAGTGATATGACCAACAAAGCATCTTTTTCCATCTCCTGGTTCTAAAAATCCAGGCCTTATACACGCCCCCTGATAGGTGCTGTAACAGGTATTTACACTGATAAGAGTAGTACTTACAAACACTCCTATCTGGTGGCACCTTTGATTGCATGTGCCGTGCCCCAAAATTGAAGTGATACGACCAACAAAGCATCTTTTTCCATCTCCTGGTTCTACAAATCCAGGCCTTATACACGCCCACTGATATGTGCTGTAACAGGTATTAAACTGATAAGAGTAGTACTACTTAACACACCTTATAATAATGCAGAGAGAGGCAACGCAGTGAGAGGAGTCTGAAGAAGAGGAGTCAGAGGAGGAAGGTGGCTTTGGGGAGGTGGAAGACCAAACACAGCAGGTGTCCCAGGGGGCTTGTTGTCACCTTTCGGGGACCCTTGGTGTTGTACGTGGCTGGGTGGAGGAAGAGACCTTCAATGACATCAGTTAGGACAAGGAACGGGACATGGCTAGCTTGGTATCCAACCTTGTGCAAATGGGGAGTTTGCAGTTGTGCAAATGGACTGTTTGCGGTTGTTTGCGGTGCGTTAAACGAGAAGTTTGGTCTGTCACTGTAAAGCGGGCCTAACCCTTACTCTACCTGATCGTTACAACATCATAACTTATGTTTTAAAGCATGTTATTCCAAACAATTTAGGAATGTTAGGTAATTTATGCCCTTTTTGGCTTAAAACCAGACTCTGCATCAACTATGTAATTTTCTGTGGGAGTTTTGCCATGGATCCCCTTTCGGCATGCCACAGTCCAGGTGTTAGTCCCGTTGAAACAACTTTCCCATCACTATTGTGGCCAGAAAGTGTCCCTGTGGGTTTTAAAATTCGCCTGCCCATTGAAGTCTATGGCGGTTCGCCGGGTTCGCCGGTTCGCGAACAATTGCGGCGGTTCGCGTTCGCGGTTCGCAAACCGAAAATGTTTTGTTCGCAACATCACTAATTACAAGTGTGGAGCTTTGAATAGGTATGAAAGGTACCAGAAAAAAGCTCCTGCAGATTTCATGGAGCAACACAGATTTCATGGCCCCCATTCTATTCCTCTGTATTGCAGATTACACAATGTTAAAAGGAAAGTAAATATCCCTAACTATTCTTTTCATCCATCCCGTAAACATTGCAAGAGAACTACTAAGACTTTTGAGACTAACTGCTAATTCAGGTTCGAACTGCTGAAAAATTAATATTTACACCAAACCTCTATTCTAATCAGACTGAACGGATCACGCACAAAATGGAAAAGTGAAAACATCAAAAATCTGAAGGAAAAATTACAGGTACTAAACACAACTCGCAAATTATTTTAAAATTGTTGCTGAGTGCCAGAGCCAGCAATTAAAGAGACAGCACAGCACTAAAAATCAATAAAAAATTATGGAAGTTCATTATATTTTGACACTTAACATTCAAATATGCACATATGTGGAATTAAAACATATTATCTTTTTATTATTATGTCTGTGTCATTCGTCAACATCCAGGGTAATACACAACCTAGTACTCAAGGGGTTAATATATATCAGGAAACCACTTGGACTAAGAATACATGCACTATACTTTGTCTATATATATAGTGAAAAGATTAGAATAAACGTGTAACTTATGGAAAAAAAGCTACCACAACCGAGTGTACGGTACACTGCAAAATACACTGCTGGAATAGAATAGGGCTCATTGTTTTGTGCATAATTTGATATAAAAGTGGGCCTGTAGTTATACGAAATTGGGCCCTACTCTATTGCCCAATACGTAAATTTATTCACACTTAAAATCACTCTTAATATTGCTACATATTCGGCAATATTACTTATTGGCACTAATGAATTCTTAAGTCAAAAGAATGCATATAAACATAAAAAAAAAAAAAAACACAAAGCCAAATGTATGATGTTCAAGGCATTTGCAAGTACAGTAGCTAATAGAATAAGGCTAATAGTGTTTGACAGTTTTTTTTTTGTACAGTATGTATTTTTCTGGTGTATGATCTCTCCTCATCTCATGAGGTTGCTCAGTCGCCTTTTCAAATATAAATAGAGCTAATGTTAAGCACCCCAACAATATGATAACTCCAGAGTGTCAATGATTTGAGCTTTGCCACGTATCTAGATTAAATGATTTGCATAAAAAATACTGTACATGCACATGTATGCATGGTGTCTGTTAAGAAATGTATGTCCCAGACATTATTAATTAAAACTTGCTGTTGCTAAAGTAAGTTTGCTATTTCAAATGCAGTTTTAATATTTGTATTTTTTTCTATTTACTTTTTAGATTTACCAGGAAGTTTTTTGTTATGACTTAGATCATATACAGTTGAATGGCTTGAAATAATAAATATTTCATTCAGTTACTCTTTAAACGCTATTTATAATCATTCAATAACATTACCATAGACTAATTTTATTTTCTGTCCCTCTACATTATCTTATGAAGGGTTTTTAGACATTTGTTTGCTTAACTATTACTTATTTACTGACAACAGCAAAAAAATGTAATATTTTATTAAGCAATGTCTGTTTCGAGAGTTTGTGTTCACTTTTTATGTAGACCGTTTGGCTTATTGTTTCACATTATATTTGCCTAAAAAGTAGTGTACTAATTAGTACACTGCTGTAATGCTTATATAATTGGGTTTTGTTTGTTTGTTTATTAACGGATTAGCAAAAAAATATGTATTTGAAGAAAAAAATATAGCTTTTAAATCTTACACTTGAAGTTTAGTTTTCACATTTCAGTCAATGTGCTGCTCTCCACCCTCTATCATGTGTCCAGGGGGGTGGGGGAGGAGAATCTGCAGAGTCTAAACAGACAGCATGCCTTATCTGTTGTGCTGATGATATGTATCTGCCTGCCATTGCCTACATTGGCTATTGCACAAAACCTTCGCAGGTAAGAAAAAAAATAGTATATCCCTCTGTTTAGGTTCTCTTTCACCCATGATCTCCGTATTTGAGGTGGAAAAAAGCACATAAATGAAAATGAAATACATTTTAAATTAAATAGTTTTAAACGTTGATGATGTTTTTCTTTAAATATTCAAATATTCTTGTAATTGCTAATCTGTAACTAAATTAAACCATACTGTTTGACAACTACATTGGCCCTTTAAAACAGTTCTTTTCACTGTTCAGCAGGTATTTTTCCCAATCTTCAATCTCTATCAATGGGTGTAACTATCAAAATGCAGACTGGAAAATGCCTTTAGCAAACATTTCTCCACAGTATGTAAACACCTAAGTATTACATTTTAGTTGTTTTTTTGCACAATCTAGGGTAAATTCTTTTATTATTCTTGCCACTGTATATTATGTAAAACTGATAATTAATCACTCAAAATATATTTGATTGCTACTGTGATCATAATAGATATTATTTCAACTAAAACATTTATATCAATATTAGACTAATCATATCTTAATGAAACATTAAGTGTCCATTTATAGAAAATAGCTGTGTGTCAGGTATTTAAAAGTGAACTTCCTACAGTGTTTAATTTTCAGTCACGTAATTAAACTTTGTCACATGTGAATAAAGTAATATGTCGCAGTAAAGTTTTATTTATTTAACCAGTGAAAGTTATCCATGTAAGTTTCTGATTATTCAATAACACACATGGCACTGACTTGATATCTTGATATGCATGTTTTTCTTTTTCAAGTATATATATATATGCCAACACATCTGCAAAGAGGACACAGCCACGCACAACAACAAGACCCACAACATCAGAGGCTCATATTCATGTACATCATCAAATGTAGTGTACATGATACAATGTACTGTATGTGAAAGGGGGTGCTACATTGGGGAAACCAGCCCGAAACTACACATGCGAATGAACCTCCACCGAAGCTCCATCAAAAAACACCAGGAAGACAGCTATTGTACTCCAGTGGGACACCATTTCACCCAGGAGAATCACTCCATCCAGAACCTCAAAATAAAAGTACTCAGAGGGAATTTCAGAACTATCCAGTAAAAGGTTACCAATTTTCCCACTCTTTTAGCACTTCTATTACCACTCAGAGCCCATTAGTTATTCCTTGTATGATACGTTCAGCGAGTCAGTCTTCCATAATAGTCCCTTTAGGTTCGTATTTAGCTATATTGGCGGGTCAGATAAAGCACATGAATCATTCTATTTGTGATTTACTGGGAAACCCAAACCTACTGAGAATGAAGAATGCTTATTGAAGAGTGATATTCCTACTGTATGTTAAGAAGGAAATGTAATAAAAAACAGGTACCCTCCAAACACTTTTGACAATGTGTTATACATTTATATTATATGAGATTGATATTTGTGAATAAGTATCTGGAGAAATATTTAGCATTGTTCACTTTATTACATGGGATACTGAGTATTTTCAATTTATGAGGGTTTGAAATGGTGGCGATGTGAGGAGGAGTAACATTGCAGGATGTTTGTCAAAACTTTGGTATCCTGAAGGAATAATGACAAACAACTGTGGCTAAATACTGTGATACCGGTGTGAGGGTTCTGTGAAGGACTAACTAAAAACACATTTTGCTTGTTACTTATATAATGATGCCCAATGTAAATGGCAGTAGATAGCTGCCAAAGGGCAACACTGGTATTTCTTTCTACTTTTTTATATATATGCCTATGACTTTCTAAAACTGCTAACTGATTATTTACCAGGTTAACACTATCACTGTAAATATATGATCACAAACATGTTAAATTGCTTCTTTATGCTAATTCCCTATATCGCAGATTACGCAATGTTTAAGACCAAAGTAAAACAACCTAGCTATGTTAATCACCCATCCAGGAAAAATCGCAGGAGAACTGCCACGAGTGACTGTGGCAAACTAGAGCCGAAAATCACACAAATCTTTTGCACTGAGAAAAGAGTAAGAGTTACTCCGTTGGTCTTTTACACCATAACCCTATCCTAATAAGCCTTTATGGATCACTGGCAAATCAGGGCAGTGCTGTAACTACAAAAACTGAAGAAAATATTATGGGTACTAAAGACCACTGCAAATGGTTTTAAAACCATTGTGAAGTGCAACAGCTAAAGAGACAGTATAGCACCAGAGAAAATAATTAAAAATTATGAACTTTCATCATTATTTGGCACTTAACAGTCCAATATAAACATGGGTGTAATTAAACAAATGGATATGTTATTATTATGTCCACTTCACTATACAACATCAAGGGTAACACACAACCCAGTACTCAAGCGGTTAATGCATTTCAGGAAACCACACAGACTAGGAACAAATGTTCTAATGTATTGTCTTTATATATATATATATATATATATATATATATATATATATATATATATATATATATATATATACACCCCTCACATTTGTAAATATTTTATTATATTTTTCCATGTGACAACACTGAAGAAATGACACTCTGCTACAATGTAAAGTAGTAAGTGTACAGCCTGTATAACAGTGTAAATTTGCTGTCCGCTCAAAATAACTCAACACACAGCCATTATTGTCTAAACCATTGGCAACAAAAGTGTTTCGCCCCTAAGTGGAAATATCCAAATTTGTGTGGCCACCATTGTTTTCCAGCACTGCATTCACCCTCATGGGCATGGAGTTCATCAGAGCTTCCCAGGTTGCCACTGGAGTCCTCTTCCACTGCTCCATGATGACATCACAGAGCTGATGGATGTTAGAGACATTGCACTCCCCCACCTTCCATTTGAGGATGCCCCACAGATGCTCAATAGGGTTTAGGTCTGGTGACATGCTTGGCCAGTTCATCACCTTTACCTTCAATTTCTTTAGCAAGGCAGTGGTCATCTTGGAGGTGTGTTTAGGGTCAATATCATGTTGGAATACTGCCCTGCGGCCCAGTCTCTGAAGGGAGGGGATCATGCTCTGCTTCAGTATGTCACAGTACATGTTGGCATTCATGGTTCTCTCAATAAACTGTAGCTCCCTAGTGCCGGCAGCACTCATGCAGGCCTAAACCATGACACTCCCACCACCAAAAGTATACATCTACACGGAAGAAAGGTAGTTGAAATAATCCCTAAATGACAGATAAACAGATAAGGCACAAAGAACACAAAAACACTAATATGAGATGAAAGCCCCAGTTTGAACGTAAACAGTGATGCAGAGAGAGTGGAGGCAGCATCTGACAGCATCAGGTAAATGCATATAGGGGGAATCAACACAACATATTATAGAAAACATATTTTACACATATAGACATATTATTATTTTTATTATTATTATCTTTATTAATATTGCGCCAACATATTCTGTAGCGCTGTACAGGGGTTGGCAGGGGTTGAGTACATGGCAAAAATCAAATTTAACACCTTGTAAAGAATGGAGGGACATATGTGTATATATGTTTGGTCTGGGCCTGCATGAGTGCTGCCGGCACTGGGGAGCTACAGTTCATTGAGGCAACCTTGAATGCCAACATGTACTGTGACATATTGAAGCAGAGCATGATCCCCTCAGTATTCCAACATGATAACGACCCCAAACACACCTCCAAGGCGACCACTGCCTTGCTGACGAAGCTGAAGGTAAAGGTGATGGACTGGCCAAGCATGTCACTAGACCTAAACCCTATTGAGCATCTGTGGGGTATCCTCAAATGGAAGATGGGGGAGTGCAAGGTCTGTAACATTCACCAGCTCTGTGATATCATCATGGAGGAGTGGAAGAGGACTTCAGTGGCAACCTGTGAAACTCTGATGAACTCCATGTCCATGAGGGTTAAGGCAGAGCTGGAAAATAATGGTAGCCACACAAGATATTGACAATTTGGGCCAAATTTTGACATTTCCACTTAGGGGTTTACTCACTTTTGTTGCCAACGGTTTAGATATACATTAATGGCTGTGTGTTGAGTTATTTTGAGGGGACAGCAAATTTACACTGTTATACAGGCTGTACACTTACTACTTTACATTGTAGCAGAGTGTCATTTCTTCAGTGTTGTAACTTATATATATATATATATATGTGTTAACATTTTAAAAACTTATTACATGCCCAGACTTACAAGAAATACAGTTATTACACTGCATTCTGTGAACCTTAGCAGTGACATGCAGATGTGCCCACAAAAGCTTTGCTCTTGCAAGCCATAGCCATAGCCATAGCCATAGCCATAGCCATAGCCATAGCCATAGCCATAGCCATAGCCATAGCCATAGCCATAGCCATAGCCATAGCCATAGCCATAGCCATAGCCATAGCCATAGCCCACACCTCTAATCAGTATAGGGTTGGTTGCTTAGCTTGTGTAGTGGACATTTTTGAAGTAGTAGTTTACCACAACAATCATTTAATTTATGGTGGGCAAAAAAAGCAACAAAAGCCCTCTAACGTACAGTAGTACAGTAAATAAATAGTAAGTTTGTGTTTACATTTGAACGTCTAAACAAGTAAAAAAACTTTCATGCCCAGAATTCTGAGAAATACAGTTTTCACTCTGCATTCTGGAGGGAACCTTGGCAGGGACATGCACATATTTGTGTGTATATATATATATAAATATATATATATATATATATATATATATATATATATATTAAAATGGTTTGGATTGACAGAGTGATGGTGCATTATATGGCCTCATTTGCATGTCCTGCCCAGTTTTCTTAGACTGCAGTTCATATACAGTATTTCTGAGAAATTTAAGCAGGAAATAAGTTTTCATTAACTTATTTTTAGACATTCAAATAGAATCACTAATGTACTATTTCTTATTTGTACTAATGTATGTTTTACGGTGGAGGGCTTATATCACTCTTAGCCCACCGTATGTGAAACAATTGCTGTATAGAACTACTCTTTACAACATTCACCACACAAGCCAGGCACTCACACCATACTGAGGATTGGCAGTAACTGTGAAACAGTACTGTATGTGGTTAAGTGACCTGTTTTGTGAAAAATCCATCCGTTGCTATGCCTAAAACTGTGAAATACAGTAACCATATGCTTAAAAGGAGCTATGTTTGAAATGCTTTAGATTGACAGAGTGATGGTGCATTTTGTGGCCTCATTTGCATATCCTGCCCACTTTTCCCAGACTGTAGTGCATATACTATATTTCTGAGAAATTTAAGCAGGAAATAGGTTTTCATCAACTTATTTTTAGACATTCAAATAGAATCATTAATGTACTATTCCTTATTTGTACTACTGTACTTTCTTATGGTGAAGGGCTTCGATCACTCTTAGCCCACCATATGTGAAACAATTGCTGTATAGAACTTCTCTTTACAACAATCACCACACAAACCAGGCACTCACACCATACTGAGGATCGGCAATAACTGTGAAACAGTACTGTATGTGGTTAACTGAACTGGTTTGTTAAAATCTCTCTATTGCTATGCCTAAAACTGTGAAATACAGTAAGCATATGCTTAAAACGAGCCATGTTTAAAATGGTTTGGATTGACAGAGTGATGGTGCATTATGTGACCTCATTTGCATGTCCTGCACAGTTTTCCCAGATTGGAGTGCATATACTGTATTTCTGAGAAATTTGAGCAGGAAATAAGTTTTCATCAACTTATTTGTAGACATTCAAATATAATCAGTAATGTACTATTCCTTATTTGTACTACTGTACTTTTTACAGTGGAGGGCCTCTATCACTCTTAGCCCACCATATGTGAAACAATTGCTGTATAGAACTACTCTTTACAACAATCACCACACAAACCATACACTCACACCATACTGAGAAACGGCAGTAATTATGAAACAGTACTGTATGTGGTTAAGTGACCTGGTTTGTGAAAAATCCATATGTTGCTATGCCTAAAACTGTGAAATACAGTAAGCATATTCTTAAAAGGAGCCGTGTTTAAAATGGTTTGGGTTGACAGAGTGATGGTGCATTATGTGACCTCATTTGCATGTCCTGCCCAGTTTTCCCAGACTGGAGTGCATATACTGTATTTCTGAGAAATTTGAGCAGGAAATAAGTTTTCATCAACTTATTTGTAGACATTCAAATAGAATCAGTAATGTACTATTCCTTATTTGTACTACTGTACTTTTTACGATAAAGGGCTTCTATCACTCTCAGTCCACCATATGTGAAACAATTGCTGTATAGAACTACTCTTTACTAGTGATGTCCCGAACAGTTCGCCGGAGAACGATTCGCGGCGATTTTCGCATGTTCGTGTTCGCAGCGAACAGCTAACATATGCGCTTTTGGGTCTGCCCTCTATTCTTTATCATTGAGGAAACTTTGACCCTGCACCTTACAGTCAGCAGACACATTCCAGCCAATCAGCAGCATACACTCCCTTCCAGAGCCTTCCATCTGTATGACAGCCTCCATTTTAAAATCATTCTGTAGCTGCATTCGTTGAGAGAGGAGATATATTCTACCTGCTGTTGATTTAATAGGGAAATAGATAGCCAGGCTGTGTATTTAGCTTTAACTACACACCTGGAGGACTCATTTGATATCTGCTGCAAGGACAGCAACCCAAAAAGCCCTTTTTAGGGCTAGAACATCATTTATTTATTTTATTATTTTTTTCTGCGGATTAAATAGGGAAATAGATAGCTAGGCTGTGTATTTAGCTTTAACTACACACCTGAAGGACTCCTTTGATATCTGCTGCAAGGACAGCAACCCAAAAGCCCTTTTTATTTTATTTTATTATTTTTTTCTGTGTAATCTAATTGCATATGCCTGCCTGCTAGCGTGTGTGTGAGGCCTATTGCATCTAGTCTGCCAACTTTTGCCAGTGCACAGTGACACTCATATCTGGTGTCACCGTAGTGTGCAGTGAAATAAAACAACCCTTTTTTTACTGTAATCAATTAAATATCAGTAGCCTGCCTAAAGGCGTGTGTGTGAGGCCTATTGCATCTAGTCTGCCAACTTTTGCCAGTGCACATTGACACTCATATCTAGTGCAACCGTAGTGTGCAGTGAAATAAAACAACCCTTTTTTTTCTGTAATCGATTGAATATCAGTAGCCTGCCTAAAGGCGTGTGTGTGAGGCCTATTGCATCTAGTCTGCCAACTTTTGCCAGTGCACAGTGACACTCATATCTAGTGCAACCGTAGTGTGCAGTGAAATAAAACAACCCTTTTTTTACTGTAATCGATTGAATATCACTTGCCTGCCTGCAGGCGTGTGTGTGAGGCCTATTGCATCTACTCTGCCAAATTTTGCCAGTGCACAGTGACACTCATATCTAGTGCAACCGTAGTGTGCAGTGAAATAAAACAACCCTTTTTTTACTGTAATCGATTGAATTTCAGTAGCCTGCCTAAAGGCGTGTGTGTGAGGCCTATTGCATCTAGACTGCCAACTTTTGCCAGTGCACATTGACACTCATATCTAGTGCAACCGTAGTGTGCAGTGAAACAAAACAACCCTTTTTTTACTGTAATCGATTGAATATCAGTAGCCTGCCTACAGGCGTGTGTGTGAGGCCTATTGCATCTAGTCTGCCAACTTTTGCCAGTGCACAGTGACACTCATATCTAGTGCAACTGTAGTGTGCAGTGAAATAAAACAACCCTTTTTTTACTGTAATCGATTGAATATCACTTGCCTGCCTGCAGGTGTGTGTGTGAGGGCTATTGCATCTACTCTGCCAACTTTTGCCAGTGCACAGTGACACTCATATCTAGTGCAACCGTAGTGTGCAGTGAAATAAAACAACCCTTTTTTTTCTGTAATCGATTGAATATCAGTAGCCTGCCTACAGGCGTGTGTGTGAGGCCTATTGCATCTAGTCTGCCAACTTTTGCCAGTGCACAGTGACACTCATATCTAGTGCAACCGTAGTGTGCAGTGAAATAAAACAACCCTTTTTTTACTGTAATCGATTGAATATCACTTGCCTGCCTGCAGGCGTGTGTGTGAGGCCTATTGCATCTACTCTGCCAAATTTTGCCAGTGCACAGTGACACTCATATCTAGTGCAACCGTAGTGTGCAGTGAAATAAAACAACCCTTTTTTTACTGTAATCGATTGAATTTCAGTAGCCTGCCTAAAGGCGTGTGTGTGAGGCCTATTGCATCTAGACTGCCAACTTTTGCCAGTGCACATTGACACTCATATCTAGTGCAACCGTAGTGTGCAGTGAAACAAAACAACCCTTTTTTTACTGTAATCGATTGAATATCAGTAGCCTGCCTACAGGCGTGTGTGTGAGGCCTATTGCATCTAGTCTGCCAACTTTTGCCAGTGCACAGTGACATTCATATCTAGTGCAATCGTAGTGTGCAGTGAAAAAAAAAACAACCCTTTTTTTTTCTGTAATCGATTGAATATCAGTTGCCTGCCTACAGGCATGTGTGTGAGGCCTATTGCATCTACTCTGCCAACTTTTGCCAGTGCACAGTGAAACTGATATCTGGTGTCACAGTAGCTTGCACGCATAGTACCACTAATCGTAAAAAAAAAAATGACAGGCAGAGGCAGGCCACCCCCCAGGGGCCGTCGTGGATGTGGTGCTGTGATTCCCTTTGGCCCTAGAATAATGCCAGTTTTCAGAGGCAACGTACCCTGAACTTGAACATTTCTGAGGACATGGTTGACTGGCTAACACAGGACACCCAATCTTCTACAGCTTCCGCTCGGAACCTAGACGCACCATCCTCCTCCAGCTTAGCTTCGGGCACCTCTCCAGTTAGCACTCGCCCGCCTGCCGCCACCACCAACACAAGCACCAAAGCCGCTTCACTTGATCCGTCAGCAGAGTTATTTACAGATCCGTTGGAAGAAATGAGTGATGCACAAACATTAGTGCCAGAGGATGTAGATAACAGGGATATGTTCCAGTCAGGCAGCATTACACACATGGACGTACGGTCTGATGATGATGATGATGTTGTACCCGGTGCTGCCTCCTTTGTTGAGATGTCAGATACAAGTGAATCGGTTGATGATGACGATGCGTCCGTGGATGTCACGTGGGTGCCCGCTATAAGAGAAGAAGAACAGGAGGAAAGTTTAGATGGGGAGACAGAGAGGAGGAGGAGACGAGTTGGAAGCAGCGGGAGGTTGTCGAAAGTAGCTAGTGGCACAGTCAGACAGCATGCATCGGCACCCGGGGTCAGCCAGACAGCACGCCAGTCAACGCATGCTTTTGCCACCACCAGAATGCCGTCATTGCAGAGCTCAGCAGTGTGGCAATTTTTTTGTGTGTCTGCCTGTGACAACAGTGATGCCATTTGCAACCTGTGCGAAAAGAAACTGAGTCGTGGGAAGTCCAACACCCACCTAGGTACAACTTCTTTGCGAAGGCACATGATGTCACATCACAAACGCCTATGGGATCAACACATCAGTACAAGCAGCACATAAAGTCAAAGCCGCCATCCTTCTCCTGGTCCAGCATCTTCCGCCACGTCAACCACTGCTACCCTGCTTGCCCCCTCTCAACCATCCGCCACTCCGTGTCTCGCCCTGAACAGTCCCTGCTCATCTGCCCACAGTCAGGTGTCTGTCAAGGACATGTTTGAGCGTAAGAAGCCAATGTCACAAAGTCACCCCCTTGCCCGGCAACTGACAGCTTGTCTGAACTCTTAGCCCACCAGCTTTTACCATACAAGCTGGTGGAGTCTGAGGCATTCAAAAAATTTGTAGCTAATGGGACACCGTAGTGGAAGGTACCCGGAAGAAATTTATTTGCACAAAAGGCAATCCCCAACCTGTACTCGATTGTGCAAAAGGAAGTAATGGCATCTCTGGCACACAGTGTTGGGGCAAGGGTCCATCTGACCACAGATACCTGGTCTGCAAAGCAGGGTCAGGGCAGGTATATCACCTACACTGCGCATTGGGTAAACCTGGTGAAGGCTGCCAAGCATGGAATACGTGGCTCTGCAGAGGAGTTGGTGACACCGCCATGACTTGCAGGCAGGCCTGCTGCCACCTCCTCTACTCCTCCTACTCCATCCTCTTCTATAAACTCCTCGGCTGAGTCCTGTCTTGCTCCACATCAACTGCACCCCCCAACTCCACAGGTACTATTCCACATCCCGGATACGGCAGTGTCACGCCGTCTTGGGGTTGACTTCCCTGAAAGCAGAGAGTCACACCGGACCAGCACTCCTGTCCGCCCTGAACGCACAGGTGGATCAGTGGCTGACTCTGCACCAACTGAAGATCGGCAAAGTGGTTTGTGACAATGGAAGAAATTTGTTGGCGGCATTGATTTTGGGCAAGTTGACACATGTGCCGTGCATGGCACATGTGTGTAAACTGATTGTACAATGCTTTGTGCATAAGCACCCAGGCTTACAGGACGTCCTGAAGCAGGCCAGGAAGGTGTGTGCCCATTTCAGGCGTTCCTACACGGCCATGGCGCATTTTACAGATATCCAGTGGCGAAACAACATGCCAGTGAGGCGCTTGATTTTAGACAGCCCGACACATTGGAATTCAATACTCCTAATGTTTGACCGCCTGCTCCAACAAGAAAAGGCCGTTAACGAGTATTTGTATGACTGGGGTGCTAGGACAGCCTCTGCAGAGCTGGGGATTTTTTTGCCACGTTACTGGACGCTCATGCGCAATGCCTGTAGGCTTATGCATCCTTTTGAGGAGGTGACAAACCTTGTCAGTCACACCCAGGGCACCATCAGTGACATCATACCATTTGTTTTCTTTCTGGAGCGTGCCCTGCGAAGAGTGCTGGATCAGGCCGTAGATAAACTTGAAGAGGAAGAGGAAGAGTTGTGGTCACCATCACCTCCAGAAACAGCCTTATCAGCATCACTTGCTGGACCTGCGGCAGCGCTGGAAGAGGATTGTGAGGAAGAGGAGTCAGAGGAGGAATGTGGCTTTTAGGAGGAGGAGGAAGACCAACCACAACAGGCATCCCAGGGTGCTCGTTGTCACCTATCTGGTACCAGTGGTGTTGTACGTGGCTGGGGGAAGAACATACCTTCAGTGAGATCACTGAGGACGAGGAACAAGACATGACTAGCTCGGCATCCAACCTTGTGCAAATGGGGTCTTTCATGCTGTCGTGCCTGTTGAGGGACCCTCGTATAAAAAGGATGAAGGAGAACGACCTGTACTGGGTGTCCACCCTACTAGATACCCGGTATAAGCAGAAAGTGCCTGAAATGTTACCGAATTACCACAAGTCGGAAAGGATGCAGCACTACCAAAATAAATTAAAAAGTATGCTTTACACAGCGTTTTAGGGTGATGTCACAGCACAAAGGCAATCTAACAGCGGAAGAGGTGAACATAATCCTCCTCCTCCCACGACCACGCTGGCAAGGAGAGGACGCTGTTGTTGATGGAGGACATGCAGAGCTTTTTAAGTCCTATGCATCGCCACAGCCCTTCGGGGTCCACCCTCAGAGAACGACTCGACCGTCAGGTAACAGACTACCTCGCCACAGCCCTTCGGGTTCCACCCTCAGAGAACGACTCGACCGTCAGGTAACAGACTACCTTGCCATAACTACAGGAGCGATGAACCCCTTGACTACTGGGTGTGCACGCTTGCCCTGTGGCCTGAGCTATCCCAATTTGCCATAGAACTTCTGTCCTGCCCCGCTTCAAGTGTCCTGTCAGAAAGGACCTTCAGTGCAGCAGGAGGTTTTGTCACTGATAAGAGAAGTCGCCTAGGTCAAAAAAGTCTAGATTACCTCACCTTTATTAAGATGAATGAGGGATGGATCCCGAAGGGACTGACAGTGGGCGATACATTTGATTAAAAAAGCCCTGATAGATGAGCTGCCTTGAGGTAATAATGGTCCACACGCTGCTGTATTTTATCCCTGAATGCCGGATTACTTGCGTGGCTTATGCGCCACCAACTAGGTTTCAAGACGCAATATTTTAGGCCACTTTCTGCCTGGCAAACTAACATCAATTTTTCTGGTCTCTGCAACAATACCTAATTTTGCATTTAAATTATTTTATTTTAGAAGGCGTACAGCATGTAATGAAAAATAAAGCATTTTTGAACAGTCTTGCATAACAGTTGTGCAAAAATACATATTTACAGTAGAGACATTTTGTGAAAGTTAGCTGGCTATTCCTTCTTATTTTTACTTATAGTTACATAGTTACATAGTTACATAGTCATTAAGGTTGAAAAAAGACTCTCAGTCCATCAAGTTCAAACTGTTAAGATCTCCTCTGATCTGCAATATGCAGATTAGTTATTAATTAAATTATTGATAAAATAATTATTAATAGTATAGTATTGGAGGATGAATAAAGAGTTAGTCCATCAAGTTCAACCTTTTTTGATCTCTATTGATCTTTTTAATGTGGACTATTTATTATTATTGTTAATTGTTAATTGTTAATTGATCCAGAGGAAGGCAAACAGAAAAAAAAAAAACATTGAGACTTTGCCAATTGTCTCATAAGGGGGAAAAAAAGCAAAATTCCTTCCTGACCCCAGAAACTGGCGATCAAATTTCTCCCTGGATCAATATTCCTTGCTAGTTATCTAGGATAGCCTTGATTGCCCTCTTTATTCAGAAATATATCTAACCCCTTTTTGAAGTTGTCTATCGAATTCGCTGTCACCACCTCCCTTGGTAGAGAATTCCACAGTTTAACCACCATAACTGTGAAGAACCCTTTTCTTTGTTTAAGGTGAAATCTTTTTTCCTCTAACCTCAACGGATGTCCTCTTGTCAGTTGAAAATCTCTTGCTACAAAAAGTTCACTTGACAAAGCCTTATATTGACCCTGGATGTATTTATATAACGTAATCATATCTCCTCTTAGGCGCCTTTTTTCTAGCGAAAATAAGTTTAATTTTGTTAGTCTTTCTTCATAACTTAGCCCCTCCATTCCCCTTATTAGTTTTGTAGCCCTTCTCTGTACTTTTTCCAGCTCTAAAATGTATTTTTTATGAGGTGGTGCCCAAAATTGTACTCCATATTCCAAATGAGGACGTACTAGAGATTTGTATAGTGGCAGAATTATTACTTCTTAGGTTAATAATTTTTCTTATTTTTTACTGTGATTGCAATTTAAGAGATACCTAAAACATGGTAAAACAGACAATAGTAAAGAGTATATCTGCAGGAAACACCAAAGTCCTATTAGCTATCATCTCTCCGGCAGTATTAGCTTATTATTTACAATATCTAACCTGGGCAATAACCTTTGAGTTACCCTAGGGCTTCAGTAAGCGACCTCTCCTTTCCTGGGATAATTTTGCTGCCGGTTGCTTCTGAAGGGTCTCCAGGGCTCCCCCACTCCGGTCCTTCCCCCAGTGTCGCTTCAACCAGTAACAAATGTTTTATATTTGTAAAGCGACCCAATGATCCCCCTTGATAGAGGTTTATCTTTACAAATTTTGGAGAACCAATTTAAGACCGGTGTCCCCTGGTTCTGGGTCAGGGAGTGTGTGGAATGCCTCAGCCTACAGTAATTGTAATGTTCTGACAGCGGTAGCTCATGCTTGTCCCTCAGTTCCTCATAGGTGAGCATCTGGCCCTTTACTAACCAGTCTCCCAGTCTATCTAGTTTCCTTGACCTCCACCAGTGTTGTGATGTTGTGCTCATGTGTTTCGGGGCCTGAGGGTGGTCAAGAATTGGGGTCATTTGCGTGGATCCAGGGAACAAACCTGTGTGTTTCTTGGCTCATTTCCAGTATGATCGTGAGTTTCTGATTAGGGGGTTTGGCGAGTTTTTAAGGCTCTGAGGCAATTCTGATAGCCAAGCCACCTTGTCCAGAATTAAGGGCCTTAAAGTGTGGTTCTATAAATACACACAGGCCGGTTGATGACACATAGAATGTGCTATTGGGAGGAAAGATAGGTTACAGAACAGGTATTAAACTGATAGAAATGAATAGTACAACTTAATACACCTCTCCTATCTGGTGGCACCTTAGATTGCACGTGCAGTGCCCCAAATTCGAAGTAGGAGGTCCGACCAAGCATCTTTTTCCATCTTCCTGTTCTTAAAATCCATTCCATATACACGTCCCCTAATAGTGGACGTAACAGGGATTAAACCGATAGGAATAGTACTACTTAACAGTACACACCTTATAATAACGCAGACAGAGGCAACGCGTATAATCTTCCATGCTGTGCAGTGGAAGCCCCCAGACTCTGACCTGTGTATAATATTTCATGCTGGGCAGTGGAAGCCCCCAGACTCTGACCTGTGTATAATATTCCATGCTGGGCAGTGGAAGCCCCCAGACTCTGACCTGTGTATAATATTCCATGCTGGGCAGTGGAAGCCCCCAGACTCTGACCTGTGTATATTATTCCATGCTGGGCAGTGGAAGCCCCCAGACTCTGACCTGTGTATAATATTCCATGCTGGGCAGTGGAAGCCCCCAGACTCTGACCTGTGTATAATCTTCCATGCTGGGCAGTGGAAGCCCCCAGACTCTGACCTGTGTATAATCTTCCATGCTGGGCAGTGGAAGCCCCCAGACTCTGGGAGTCTGAAGAAGAGGAGTCAGAGGAGGAAGGTGGCTTTGAGGAGGTGGAAGACCAAACACAGCAGGCGTCCCAGGGGGCTTGTTGTCACCTTTCGGGGACCCTTGGTGGCTGGGTGGAGGAAGAGACCTTCAATGACATCAGTGAGGACAAGGAACGGGACATGGCTAGCTTGGTATCCAACCTTGTGCAAATGGGGAGTTTGCGGTTGTGCAAAGGGACTGTTTGCGGTTGTTTGCGGTGCATTAAACGGGGAGATTGGTCTGTTACTGTGACGCGGGCCTAACCCTTACACTACCTGATCGATGCAACATCATACCTGATGATTTAAAGCATGTTATTCCAAACAATTTAGGAATGTTAGGTGATTTATGCCCTTTATGGCTAAAAAACAGACTCTGCATCAACTATGTAATTTTCCGTGGGAGTTTTGCCATGGATCCCACTCCGGCATCACAGTCCAGGTGTTAGTGCCGTTGAAACAACTCTCCCATCACTATTGTGGCCAGAAAGAGTCCCTGTGGGTTTTAAAATTCGCCTGCCCATTGAAGTCTATTACGGTTCGCCGATGTTCGTCCGTTCGCGAACATTTGGTGTAATCCGCGTCCGCGGTTCGCGAACCGAAAATTTAATGTTCGCGACATCACTACTCTTTACAACAATCACCACACAAACCAGGCACTCACACCATATTGAGGATTTGCAGTAACCGTAAAGCAGTACTGTATGTGGTTAAGTGACCTGGTTTGTGAAGAATCTCTCCATTGCTATGCCTAAAACTGTGAAATACAGTAAGCATATGCTTAAAAGGTGCCATGTTTAAAATGGTTTGGAATGACAGAGTGATGGTGCATTATGTGCCCTCATTTGCATGCCTGCATAGTTTTTCCAGACTGCAGTGCATATACTGTATTTCTGAGAAATTTGAGCAGGAAATAAGTTTTTATCAACTTATTTTTAGACATTCAAGTTGAATCACTAATGTAATATTCCTTATTTGTACTACTGTACTTTTTATGGTGGAGGGCTTCTATCACTCTAAGCCCACCATATGTGAATCAATTGCTGTATAGAACTGCTCTTTACAACAATCACCACACAACCCAAGCTCTCACACCATACTGAGGATTGGCAGTAACCGTGCAACAGTACTGTATGTGGTTAAGTGACCTGTTTTGTGAAAAATCCATCCGTTGCTATGCCTAAAACTATGAAATACAGTAAGCATATGCTTAAAAGGAGCCATGTTTAAAATGGTTTGGATTGACAGAGTGATGGTGCATTATGTGGCCTCATTTGCATGTCCTGCCCAGTTTTCCCAGACTGCAGTGCATATACTGTATTTCTGAGAAATTTGAGCAGGAAATAAGTTTCCATCAACTTATATTTAGACATTCAAATAGAATCACTAATGTTCTATTACTTATTTATATATATATATATATATATATATATATATATATATATATATATATATATATATTATAGGGCGATTCACCTCATTATAAAAACTCTTCAAGGTGTGAAAGAGTACAATATTATATGTTAAAGTGACCTATTACATAGTTACATAGTATTTAAGGTTGAAAAAAGACTTTCAGTCCATCAAGTTCAACCTTTTAAGATCTCTTGTGATCTGCAATATGCGGATTAACTATTAATTAATTAGTTGTATAAAAAAAATAAGAATCAATTCCCTCCCGATCCCAGACACTGGCGACCGGACCTCTCCCTGGATCAATACTGCCCCTCCAATTATCCATGATAACCTTGAATTCCCTTTTTAATTAGAAATAAATCCAGTCCCCTTTTAAAGTTATCTATCAAATCCGCTGTCACCACCTTCTCTGGTAGAGAATTCCACAGATTAACCACCCATACTGTGAAGAACCCTTTTCTTTCGTTAAGGTGGAATCTTCTTACTTCTAACCTCAAGGGATGTCCTCTTGTCAGTTGAAAACCCCTTGGCACAAAAAGATTAAGGTTGAAAAAAGACTTTCAGTCCATCAAGTTCAATCTTTTAAGATCTTCTCTGATCTGCAATATGCGGATTAGTTATTAATTAATTAGTTGTTAATTAACTATTAATCAACTATTTAATTTTTTTTTAAATTAATTATTAATCCAGAGGAAGGCAAACAGAAAATAAAAAACAAGTGAAACTTAGCCAATCGTCTCAAAAGGAAAAAAATAATAATTCCTTCCTGACCCCATATACTGGCGATCCGATTTCTCCCTGGATCAATACTCTCTCTCTAATTATCCAGGATAACCCTGAATTCCCTTTTTACTTTGAAATAAATCCAGTCCTCTTTTAAAGTTATCGATCAAATCCACTGTCACCACCTACTCTGGTAGAGAATTCCACAGATTAACCACCCTTACTGGGAAGAACCCTTTGCTTTCTTTAAGGTGGAATCTTTTTACTTCTAACCTTAAGGGATGTCCTCTTGTCAGTTGAAAACCTCTTGGCACAAAAAAATCCCTTGACAAATCTTTATATTGGCCCTGGATGTATTTATATAAGGTAATCATATCTCCTCTTAGATGCCTTTTTTTTCTAGAGAAAATAAGTTTATTTTGGTTAGTCTTTCTTCATAACTTGCCCCTCCATTCCCCTTATTAGTTTTGTTGCCCTCCTCTGTACCTTTTCCAGCTCTAAAATGTCCTTTTTATGAAGTGGTGCCCAAAATTGTACTCCATATTCCAAATGAGGGCGTACTAGAGATTTGTATAGTGGCAGAATTATATTTGCTTCCCTTGCTTCTATACCCTTCTTAATACATGCTAATATTTTACTTGCCTTTGCAGATGCTGCTTGGCATCGAGCACTGTTACCTAGGTGGTTGTCCACAAGCACTCCCAAATCCCTTTCAATATCTGATACACCTAGATTTGCTCCATTAAGATTATAAATTGCATGGCTATTTTTCCTTCCCAGATGCATAACCTTACATTTATTCGTATTAAATCTCATCTGCCATTTAGATGCCCATTCCTCAATTTTATGTAAATCCCCTTGGAGGGAAAGCACATCATTATCTGATTTAATTACCTTGCACAACTTTGTGTCATCAGCGAAAATGGAGACCCCACACTCCAATCCTACCTCTAAGTCATTAATAAATATGTTAAAAAGGAGAGGACCTAATACTGAACCCTGAGGAACCCCACTTACCACATTAGTCCAATCGGAGTATGTTCCATTTACAACAACCCTTTGCTTCCTGTCTTTTAGCCAGCTCTCAATCCATGAGCAGATATTTACTGCAATTCCTGTATCCCTTAGTTTGCCCAATAGTCTCCCATGTGGCACTGTATCAAAAGCCTTTGCAAAATCCAAAAAGACTACATCCACTGAGTTGCCTTGATCCAGGTTCCTACTAACCTCCTCATAGAAACTAATTAGATTTGTTTGACATGACCTATCCCTCATAAACCCATGTTGACTCCTACTTATAATCCTGTTCAAATAGACATATTCTTGTATATTATCCCTTATTAACCCTTCTAAAAGCTTCCCCACTACAGAAGTGAGGCTCACTGGTCTATAATTCCCCGGATTTGCTCTTGCTCCCTTTTTAAATATAGGTATCACATCAGCTTTTCTCCAGTCATCTGGTAGAGACCCTGTGTTGAGTGAATCTTGAAAAATTTAATATAATGGTTTGGCTATTCACCCATTCCTACCCTTATTCAATTTTCTTGGAGAGAGTCAATCTCCTATTTAAAACACATAAAGGGGTTGAGTCTTTTCCCCCCTTTCCCCATTTCTTCCAGTTTTCATGGAAGATTTTTCACTTTTCACTTATGTAATTCACATCTTTAATTTTCACTTTATAGGTTGTCATATTTTTCTCCCAGCACTATTATTGTCTTTTAATAAATATGATTAGGTTTTAATAGACCTTTCTGGCAACTAGAGGATTATTATCCCTCCTTTATTAATAAATTGGTACACAAGAATTATTTTTATCAACACAATCCCTTCACTTTATAATGCACTGCTTTATAGAGGGGGCCTGCCCCTACCTTTATCTGTCTAGGATAATAGGTTGTCATATATTTCTCTCAGCACTATCATTTTTTAATAAATATTATTAGGTTTCAATAGACCTTTCTGGTAACTAGAGGATTATTATTCCTCCTTTATTAATAAGTTGGTCACACAAGAATTATTTTTCCAAACAATCGCTTCACCATATAATGCACTGTAGTATAGAGGGGGCCTGCTCCTACCTTCATCTATCTAGGATAATATACCCATTCCTTATATGTGCCCTTATGAACAACATGGGCTATCTATCTCACACTCGCTCTCTGTATATATATAACGTTATTAATATCCCCTAAACTCCTATCTACGCATTTACTAGATACTTGCATAACAACATAGCGCTATGCGCCTCCAGAATCTACTGCGCATGTCCGAATAATGCCAATTGGTTGCCGTAGCTACGGCAGCATTTAAAAGAGGGCCAGACGGCTCAGTGTTCTTTCACCTTGACAAAGACGTCTGATGACGTCGAAACGCGTCGGCTTTTGATGACGTGGCATGCCTTACAGCTAAGGGCACGCCGGCGTCACTTCTACTAACAGTACTGTATTTTAGAAATCTAGAGAATGTATGCTTACCTTCCCTGTCCGTTTCCAATTGTGTGAATGCTGTTACTTCCATATGAGATAGACTTTGCAAAATTTTGACAGAACATAGAGTGGGAGATAACCTGCTGGATATCATTTATTTTATTATCTCTGTCTTCCACATCATGCTGATCCCTGCAATGGGATACAAACGCAATACAAGTGTATCGTTATAAAGAGGATTTTTTGTTATGAGGACATTAACTATATCCTACCCCGATTAGGCACAAGAGACAGCAATTCCTGTGATTAAATTGTGGCATGTTTACAAGACAGATGAAGACATAATGCTCAGACTTGTGGAAAACAACTGATACTCTATTTAAACAAAGTCCTCTAGAAGCCCAATACAGCATGTATTAGAGATATATTTTAAGCTATTCTTGAAATTCCACACTGTGAACCCTAGAAAACAAGGGTCAGTGTTGTGAATCCACTTTGTTAATCCTAACAAATTAGGGTCATCTCTATGGCATTTATTTAGCAGCATCATATCCACTAACTCTTATTGCATGTTAATTGTGTTTACATGTAAAAAGACAGGATATACTAAATTGGATAAGCTATTTACCATCCCCTTGAAGTACTGTTAGGTGTGAACCACTTACCCCTCTATTAAGAGTCCAAAATAATACCAAACGGGTAAAGTTTCACACATTAGATAGCCCATTTTAACTTTTATCTCCAATCCGGGATTTTTTAATACCTTGTTGTTTTTAAAGTTTATCGCCGTTGTTATCCCTTACTAATAAAAAATTCTATTTTTAAACTATTTCATCCCAACTTGTATACATACTAGAAAATGTGTGGGTAGCAAATACCTTGGGAACTTAGCATTCCTACAATACTTTGATTATTACAGAACCCAGTTCCCTTAGTACCCTTGGATGTATTCCATCAGGACCCGGGGCTTTATTAACATTTATTTTTTCCAACCTCTTTTGGATTACTTCCTGTGTTAACCAATTATTTGGCAAGGGTAGTGTAGCCCCATTATGTCGCAGTGTCCCAACCACTGGTACCTCCCTTGTGTATACCGAGGAAAAGAACCTATTTAGCTCATCTGCCTTTTCCTGGTCACTCATTTTCAGATGGCCTGTTTCACATTGTAATGTTCCTATAGCTTCCTTCCTCGCCTTCTTCCCATTAATATACTTAAAAAATATTTTAGGGTTAGTCTTACTCTCTTTTGCAATTAATTTTTCATTTTCTATTTTAGCCAGTCTAATCGCGCTTTTGCAAGCCTTGTTGATTTCCTTGTATTCCCGTAAAGCAGTCTCTGTCCCCTCTTGTTTGTATAATTTAAATGCCTGTTTTTTACTCCGTATCTTGATCTTTAAATCATTGTTAAGCCACATGGGTTGTGATTTACTCCTTTTACTTTTATTCCCACACGGTATATGCCGATGTGTATGTATATTTAGTAAGGATTTAAATGTTGTCCATTTATGTTCAGTGTTTTTACCTATCAGTTCTCTGTCCCAGTCTCTACTTTGTATTGCTGCCCTTAGACCGTTAAAATCTGCCCTTTTAAAATTAAGAGTTTTTGTTGGCCCCTTAAAATGTTGTTTTTTTAATTCAATCTCAAATGAGACTGTGTTGTGATCACTGTTTCCCAAAGGTTGCCCTATTTCAACATTTGATACAATATCAATATTATTTGTAATGAGTAAATCTAAGATAGCTTCATTTCTAGTAGGCTCCTGTATAACCTGGGCCAGATAATGATCCCTGAGTGTACTCAAGAACCTGCTCCCCTTAGCTGAACTGCTGGTCTCATTTATCCAGTTTATTTCAGGGTAATTAAAATCTCCCATTATTAGAACTTGCCCGTGCTTAGCTGCATTTCCAATCTGTAACAATAATTGTATTTCCTCACTTTCAGCTATATTTGGGGGTTTATAGCATACTCCTACTAATATTCTTTTGGAATTTGCTGCTCCGCTATTTAACTCTACCCACAAACATTCAACTTTATCACTAGGTCCACCATAAATATCTTCTCTGACTATAGCCTTAAATTCAGGCTTAACATACAGACAAATCCCTCCTCCTCGTTTACCATTGCCTCTATCTTTCCTAAATAGGTTATAACCATCCAGATTAACAGTCCAGTCATGAGATTCATCCCACCACGTTTCGGTAATGCCTATTAAATCCCATTTTTCATTAATTGCTAATAATTCTAACTCTCCCATTTTTCCTGGCAAGCTTCTGGCATTAGCAAGCATACACCTTATGTTATGAGTCTGTAGTTCTGAAGTGCCTGCCATTGAACTTGAATTACTTAGTACTACCTCCATATTGACTATACTACCCCTCCCCCCATCTCCTCCCCCATGAGTTGTTAATTCATCCCTTATACCCTCTACACTTTCTACCCCATTACTTATATCTAGTCCCTCCCCCCCACCTGCTAGTTTAAAAACTCCTCCAGCCTTTCTACCATCCTATCCCCTAGTACAAAAGCTCCCTCATCATTAAGGTGCAATCCATCTCTACTGTAGAGATTGTACCGAAGTGAGAAGTCAGCCCAGTGCTCTAAAAAGCCAAACCCCTCCTTAGTGCACCACATCTTTAGCCACGCATTAACCTCCCTAATCTCCTTCTGCCTCCCTGGGCTAGCACGTGGCACTGGTAGTATCTCAGAAAATACTACCTTGGAGGTCCTTGTCTTCAGCTTATTACCTAGTTCTCTAAAATCATTCTTAAGGACACTCCATCTTCCACTAACTTTGTCATTGGTACCAATATGTACCAAGACCGCCGGTTCATTTCCAGCCCCTCCCAATAATTTGTCTACCCGATCCACAACATGACGAACCCGAGCACCCGGGAGACAGCAAACTGTTCGATTGCTGGGATCTGGGTGACAAATCACCCTGTCTACCTTCCTAATAATAGAGTCCCCTACAACCAGAACCTGTCTGTTCTGCCTATTCTGCCCTCCCTCTTCTCCAGTAGAGCTGGTCGCCCGGCTGTTAGAGGGAACAGCTCTATCTGGCATTGCCATTCCTGAATGGACATCGCCAACAGTTTCACTCAATCAACACTCATTACAACCTCGCAGAAAACGGCCGCAACCCGCGAACATTAACAAATTCAAAACACAACAAATACACACAGCACATACATAAAAAGCTTATCTACAGCAAGAGGAAGCATCCAGTACCTCAAAAAAGCAACTTACACCTTCATTCCACTCAAAATAAAAGAGTTTAGACACTCGAAAATTCTCTAAGCGAACAAATTGCCGCCGAACAAAACAAAAACGAGGCTACAGCACTCTAAACACGCAAAACACCACAAGAAACTCGTAAAACACAACAAAAGACCTACGGATATTCCGCTAAGACGCATACCACACATTACCCGCCATTTTACGCAAATGCGGAAGTACACAACTACGCTAACGGTTTGGTCTCGCGCACGCACACTATTACACTGCACACATTCAGCACGCTTACACAGCAGATCCACACCACTAATGCTGCAGCAACATCAAAACAGATTCCCAGCTCTTCAACACAATGCTTCAAAATATGTAAAGTATATTCATTTAATAATGTATTATATATTTCATTATTATACACCAAACACCCTTAGCTCACTTACAATTTCATTGCCGTAATTTTTTGACGGGCAATTCGCTAGTCCTTCATAAATCCGTGTTGACTGCTACCTATGATCTTGTTCAAATAGACATATTCTTGGATTCTGTCCCTTATTAACCCTTCTAAAAGCTTCCCAAATACAGATGTGAGGCTCACTGGTCTATAATTGCCCAGATTTGCTCTTGCTCCCTTCTTAAATATAGGTATCACCTCTGCTTTTCTCCAGTCATTTGGTAGAGACCCTGTAGTGAGTGAGTTTTGAAAGATTAGATATAATGGTTTGGCTATTACAGAACCCAGCTCCCTCAGTACCCTTGGATGTATTCCATAAGGACCTGTTTCTCTTTAATAAATTGCTGTCTTAGAAATAATACAAAATACTCCCATTAAAACATGAAAACTGGTGTTTTAATAAATATAAGCAATTTGGAAAATGTTAAAGAAAATAAATAAAATGTACCATGTCTATAAATTGTTATATAATGATTTGCCCCTCTTTAATGCTGTGGTAGTTGGTATATGTTATAATGTGTGATAAAAGGCACATTGAAGGATAAAACTATATATATAAATGTTTATACTAATGCCTCAAATTAATCATCTCTACCAAGTACCTTGATTATCACATCTCCTATTTTCAGTGACTTAAGGTGATGTGCTTCTATATTTGTTTTTAAGAGTCTGACATATAACTGACTTGTTAAATATTTGTACTGAGTAATAATTTTTGTGGTAGAAAGTAAGATGACACTGTGACATTACTTCAGAAAGCACAATTTGGTATCTTCCCACTGGATTTCCCTGTGGAAAATAAATATAGTCAGCTCTATATGAGAAATGAAAAAGCAACCAAATCTATCAGCTTGAATTTAATGACCTGTAACCTGATTTGGGTTCTTAGTCTAATACATTTACATGTTCAGTAGAAAGGAGAACATAATACATAACCATACCAAGATCATAAATAATACTCGACATACAATATCAGTTTGATATAATTATGAGTTAAACATCAAGGTCATATTTTGATACTGAATTTTTATATTTATTATATTGGGATCACACACACAAAAAATAATTGGTATACATTTAGGATAGTTAAAATGTGTACTATATCAGTCTTAACCTTCTTGATTATATAATTTGGCAGTTATTTTAACTTCAGCATTTTTCATTTAATTGCTGTTTGAAGAACCACTAAAGTTGTCATATGTGTTCTGTACCAAAAGTTAGATGGTAGAAAATCACATGAGTTTACATTTTTAAAATTGATCAAGAATTCACATAGTTATTGTCATTTTAGTTTAGCCCTTGAAGCCTTCCCTCAAGGATCTGCATAAATAATAAGGCTGGAATCTGTAACTGTTACATATTGTATTATAGATTTACACCAATCTTGAGAGCAAAGTGTGGTGGTTAAGTGGTAAGTGTTCTGGATAAAGATTTTTTTTTTCATTGACAAGTCATAGATTTTATTCTCCTGCCTTTTACTTGTTTTTTTTTTTTTTTGCTTAACTAATGTACATATTTATTTGTATATTTATCAATCATATGTGTGTTAATAAATAAAATATATTAGTTAAATTTAAAAAAATAGGTCTCTTATTTGAATTATATATATATATGCCCGTCAAAGAATGATGGTCAATAGCATTTTAAAGCTGGAAATGCTGTTTGTGACACAATGTGATTCTCTAACACTCTGAAACTTTTTCTTATCTACAAAGAAGTACAAAAATGTATATTAATTATTATTATTTTTTTAACAATGTACTGTTAAACTATATCAAACTTTGTCATTGTCATGTATCGAATAATAATATAACAACATGTAAAAGAAGTAATCTTAAACTGAAACGTTCAATGTCTCTTGGACTGACGGTATAAATTTGTGGTATAATTTTATGCATATCTCTTTTTCGTTGTCGCCATAGGCCATTTACAAATACATAGTGATATGGAATCTCAATGAATACAAATTGTCTGGCCTGCATGTTCTGGCAGTTTAATTTAAACCATGCAGTAAGTGTTGTATCTCTGTGTTCACTTTGAGCTAAGGCAGTTCTTTCATTGCCTGCAGTAAAGCAAACAAACTGACTTTGTGGCAAATATACAGCTAATCGATACACATATAACTGTGCAAATTTCCTTTGCTCTCCTTCTTGTGGGTGTAAATGTGAAGTGAAGTGGTAAATTTGTCCTTGTACTCTAAAACAGTAAGGACTATGTCCTGGGGCATTTTCTGCTAATGTACTGTAGCACCCATTGAAGCAAATGACATTATGTTTTTTTTTTAATTGGTATCATTTGAAAATGTTGGATTGCTCATGATAAGTTGTAAGTAATCTGGAAATGTGTGTCTTTGTGGAAGTCTTACCTTTACTTTCTGACAACAACTAATGAAGTCTCCGTCAGTTGATCTTTCCTTGAGAAAATCAAATGTCCCACAAAACGGACACACAGCATTGAGTAATCCAAATGATGAGTGTCTACTGTTAGTGCTTTAATAAACGCATTATCCTGAGCTTCCTCAACATAGATATCAGTACAAATTTCTATACATGTGTCTGAACATGGGTGTCAATAGGCAATATTGTATCATTGGGCAATGGTTCACAGACATGTTTTAGTTTACTTTTTCATTTATTTGAAGCTCCAGCACACTAATTGTGTGCTTACTTACTAATTTTTCTTTTATTTAAAAGTCTCTGTTGGTCTTCTTCTCTTAAGCGTTGGGAAGTTTCAGGTGACTGTGCATCTCTCCACCTTTGCTTTCTTTCCCTTGCCAATCTTCTTTTGCGTTCAATGTTGTCTTCTCCATTATCCGCCATTTTAATCTGTAATTGTAAATACAGGTGTAAGATGTAATGCTTTTTTGTTCTGTACATATTGTTTGTAGCTGCTCTCAATCCAAAGGTAAATAGCATTAATGAAAGAATGCAAAGATGTGAAAATCTTTTGTATTTTTTCTCTGCAATTAATGAAACCATTTTTTTGTTGTTTTATTGGTATTTATTAAAAACCAAAGCACTGCACATATATATATATATATATATATATATATATATATATATATATATACATATATATATATATATATATATATATATATATGTATATAATTTTTTGGGGGGACTAATTAATTATTTCGTCATTACTAAATTAATATACGTTACTGAATTAATCCAATACTGAGATCAATGGTAAAACCTAAAAAGTTAATTATATTGTCATAAAGAAAATCATACAGAAACATCTATTATCAAAGTATAGATGTGGCCTAAAATAATGTAAAATTTTCTTAACGATGCAATTAATTTAGTTATGATGTCTAATTTAGGTTCTTTAACATTACTAGCGGTAATCCCGAGTGTGACTCGGGGTTAATCTTCTATTCCTAAATCGGTAACCCCGAGCCACACTCTGGGTTACCGCAGGGATGATGTGGAGGGGGCCCAGTGCTGCCGAGTTTGCCTGGGCCTCCTCAGCACACCATTGCTCCTCCCCATCTTCCTCCTCCCCCCATCTTCCTCCTCCTCCTCCCTCCTTATCATTCCTTCTATCTTCTATCTTCTTCCTTCTTCTGCCCTCTCACCTCTCAAGTCTTCTTAGCCTCCGATCAGCTCCTGCTGCTGATCGGAGGCTTGCAGCGTGTCTTATGCCTGGAACCGGCATTTGCTAATGATGTCACAAGCATGTCACGTCATTAGCATATGCCAGTACAAGAAACAGGCATAAGACGTGCTGCAAGCCTCCGATCAGCAGCAGGAGCTGATCGGAGGCTAAGAAGAAGAGAGAAGAGAGCGGGGAAGGAGGAAGGAGGGAGGGAACAGGAGGAGGATGAGGGGGTATGAGGGGGGGAGAGGAGGATGAGTGGCGAAGAGAAGGTGAGAGGAAAGAGGAGTGTGAGGGGGGAAGAGGAGGGTGAGGGGGGAAGAGAATGGTTAGTGGGGAATGAGGGAAGAGGAAGATGAGGGGGAAGAGGAAGATGATGGGAGAAAGGAGGAGGATGAGGGGGAAGAGGGGGAAGAGGAGGATGAGGGGAGAAAGGAGGAGGATGAGGGGGACAGAGGGGCTAAAGGAGGAGGATGAGGGGGGAGGAGGATGAGGGGGAAGATGAGGAGGATGAGGCGGAAGGATCAGGAGAATAAGTGGGGAGCATAAGGAAGATAAGGGGGAATGAGGAGGATAAGGGTGGAGGGGGTGCATAAGGTTGAGAGGGGGGAAATAAAGGAGGAGAAGGAGGATAAGGGGAAAGGGAGGAGGAGAGGGGGAAGGGATAATGATATCTAAAGGCGGTATGATTATGTCAGTATTTTAGAATGTGCCGCTTTAACATTCTAAATACTGAAATAATCATAGCACCAGGAAGGTTAAAAGGTAATTAGTTAAGCATATATATCTTGCTATATATTTTTTTGTTATTGTAATGACAAACACTAAAAACCTCATTCATTTTTGTTGTTGTTATTGTAATGAAAAATGAAATCCTAAAAACCTCATTCATTTGCAAGTTGTTCAAAGCAATAGGGCACTATATAAGCACATTGCCTTTTTATTTTTATAACCTGAGTTTTGGATAGATGTTCATTCACTAGAATGTTCAGTAAAAATAATATGCTATATCGTTATAGCGAGCACTATTACATTTTTCAAATTGCAAATGAATGAGTCCCTAAATAATTATAGTTTCATTAATTAATCGTTAAGTGTCATCAATCCCAAACCATAAGGGCGTGCTGAAATCATATACCTGTGAACTTGCTGTTGGTTGTGTAAAAATCCTTGCAAATTCACTCTTTGTTTTCAGTCAGGTGCAGAGATGAGTAATCTGTGAAATAACATGAAAATAATTTTAATCATTGTATTCCATTCATTCTTGATTGAATGAAGTCCATATATTTAAGTGCTTAGTGAAATGTACATTTTTTTTTAAGTCTTTTTTTTTGCATTATTATTACCGTATATACTCAAGTATAAGCCGAGTTTTTCAGCCCTTTTTTTAAGGCTAAAAAGGGCCCCCTCGGCTTATACTCAAGTCACTCGCCCCAGTGTCTCTCTAACCCCCCCGTGTCTCTCTACCCCCCCCCTGTGTCTCTCTAACCACCCCCCATGTCTCTCTACCCCCTTATGTCTCTTTCCCTCCCCCTCCTCATCCTCAACCCCACTCCTCCTCATCAACTCCCTCCTCACTTTCTCCCCTCTAAATACCTCCCCATCACTTACCTGCTTCTTCTCCGGCCTCTGCTCCGTCTTGACCCCGGCGCGCATGAGATGTCACATGCGCGCCGCGTCATTAGCATATACCGGGTGCCGGCATATACCTGGTGCCGGAGAAGAAGCAGGTAAGTGAGGGGGAGGTATTTAGAGGGGAGAAAGTGAGGAGGGGGTTAAGGAGGGGGTTGATGAGGAGGAGGGGGTTTGAGGTTGAGGGGGGTGAGGAGGGGGTTGATGAGGAGGAAGGAGGTTGTGGAGGGGGGTTGAGGTTGAGGGGGGGTGAGGAGGGGGGTTGAGGAGGGGGTTGATGAGGAGGAAGGAGGTTGTGGAGGGGGGTTTAGGTTGAGGAGGGGGTTGATTAGGAGGAGGGAGGTTGAGGAGGGGGGTTGAGGAGGTGGTTGATTAGGAGGAGGGAGGTTGAGGAGGGGGGTTGAGGAGGTTGTTGATGAGGAGGAGGGAGGTTGAGGTTGAGGAGGGGGGTTGAGGTTGAGGGGGATGATGATGGGGGGGTTGAGGATGAGGATGGGGGGTTGAGGATGGGGTGTTGAGGATGGGGGTTGAGGATGGGTGGTTGAGGAGGGGGTTGATGAGAAGGAGGGGTGTTGAGGTTGAGGGGGGGTGAGGAAGGGGTTGATGAGGAGGAGGGAGGTTGAGGAGGGGGGTAGAGGTTTAGGGGAGGGGGTGAGGAGGGGGATGAGGATGGGGGGTTGAGGAGGGGGGTTGAGGATGGGGGGTTGAGGAGGGGGTCGATGTTGAGGAGGGGGTTGAGGTTGAGGGGGGTGAGGAGGGGGTTTAGGATGGGGGGGTTGAGGATAAGGATGGGGGGTTGAAGGGGGAGGATGAGGATGGGGGTTGAGGGGGGAGGATGAGGATGGGGGGGTTGTGGAGTGAGGTTGAGGGGGGTTGAGGAGGGAGGATGAGGAGGGGGTTGAGGATGAGGAGGGAGGTTGAGGAGGAGGAGGGAGGTTGAGGAGAGGGTTGCGGATGAGTAGGGAGGTTGAGGATGAGGAGGGAGGTTGAGGTTATGGAGGGGGGTTGAGGTTGAGGAGGGGGTTGAGGATGGGGGGGTTGAGCATGAGGAGGGAGGTTGAGGATGAGGAGTGGGGTTGAGGAGGGAGGTTGAGAATGAGGAGGGGGGTTGAGGAGGGTGATAAGGGAGGGGGAAAGAGACACAGGGAAGGGAGAGGGCAGGAGAGACATGGGAGAGAGAGGGGGGACACAGGGGGCAGCACATTTCCCACACTCGGCTTATACACGTGTCACTCATTTTACCCAGTATTTTGTGGTAAAATAGGTGCCCCGGCTTATACTCGGGTCGGCTTATACTCGAGTATATACTGTAATTAATATTTCCAAAAACAATGTACATAAATGAGCAGTAAGGCATATATATAAGTGCATGTTAAAAATTGTTATTATTTACATTGCAGTCTTTTTTTTTAATGATGACTAATTATTAATTAATTTAAATATTATTATATGTTAATTAATCAATAACTGTTATCTATGTTACCAACAAACAATGAAGCCTTTTTTGTTCCTTGACTACATAATTAAATGATATACCTGTCAAGGTGATCTTTATGGTGTTCAAAGGCTGCAAATGTCAGTTGAGTCAGCTGCAGGTACGCTGAAACTGTGAAATAAGATGAAAAGCATTTGTAATATGTTGCTTCATCCCTATCAGGCAATCAGCGGCAACACAGATCTATTAGCATAGATGCAAAACATAAAAGCATACTCATCAATGTATTGTTAAATCAAACCATTTTTTTGGTCCTGATTACTAATTATTAATTAATAAATGAATGTATTAATATACGTTAATTAATCAATAACTGTCATCAATTCCAACTAAAAAGACTTTAATCCTTTTTTGTAACAAAAGTACATCATTTAATGATATACCTGTAAAGGTGATGTTTATGGTTTTAAAAGGCTGCAAACGTCACTCTCTGTGTTGAGTTAGCTGCAGTGACACTGAAACTGTCAAATAAGAGGGAAAGCATTTGTAATATTTGGATCAATCCCTATGAGGCAATCAGCATCATCATAGATTTGTCAGTGCATCGTAAAATATACATCTTGTCTGTGGTCCTTTTGTTTTTGTAATATTACTTACAAATTAATAAATTAATGTACATTAATAATCAATTAATCACTGCCTAAATGTATTCTAAAGATCTAAGCATTAATATATTCCTAAACTAAAGGCATTGTAAAATCTCCACTATTTTTTTCCTAATGATTACTAAAAATTAATTAATAAAATAATGTACATTAATAATTATTGAATCAATGTGTAAATGTCTTGGACATTTTTTTGCATTAATGTATTAATGAACTTTAAAGACTTTTTTTCTTAATGATTACTAATTAATAATTAATAAATTAAAGTACATTATTAATTAATTATTCAATTAATTCATATATTACAAACAGCTAAGCATGAAAGTATCACTAAACTAAATCAAACGTAAATTCTTGTTTACTTAATTAATTATTGATTAATGATTATTCATATATTGTACCTTTCTGTATTTAATATTCAACAATCAGTATCCTGAAGAGCTAACAATCTCTTTTGATTTCCCCGGTAGTAGAAAATATCCAGTCAGACTGTCATCACCTGAGGAGAAAGTGTCAGTTCTGTGGCAAGTGTGTCCTATATATAGGCTGCGTGAGTGAGCCAAAACCGTTGGTTTAGGTGGGAAATCCACCATTTCACAATGTTAATGTGTAAAAGTGTAAGTTAATATTGTAAAATAGCGACATTAGTCTATGTTTTCTGAGTTGCGGGCTCATGTTACGTTCTACATATTAGTATTTTTCTATTGCATACATCGCTGGCTGTGTTTTGCGCAGTTCGGGGTCGTGTAGCCTCGTTTTCATTTTTTTCATCCGCCATTTTTTTCCTCGCGTTTCACCTCACTTCCAGACATCCTGGCTGTTCTCCCGTCCTATCTGTGACCTTTTTGTTGTATTTTGTGTTTTATTTTTTGTGTTTTTGTTGTTTTTTGGTTTGCGTGGTTCGGCCGTTACCTTTGTATTTTTCGTAGGTTGTAATTTTTTATTTCTAAGTCCCATAATTTTTTTTCTAAGTCTCGCATTCGTCAACTACTTTCAGCCTAAGGCTGTTTGTATGTAGACTAATTTGTTTGTAGGCTAAGTCCCCCATGTTTCATTCCTTCCACTGCTCGCCTCGCTTCGCGAGGCTCACAGGCAATGAACCTGTTGCACTCATCGCTAACTCGTACGCACCATGCAAAGCGTGATGACATCTCGTAGTTAGACAATAATAATATGTGATATATTTATATATATATATATATATATATATATATATCCCATATTATAATTGTCTAACTACGATTTGTCGTCACGCTGCGTTGCGTAGTGCGTACGACTTAGCGATGAGCGCCGCAGGCGCTCTTCGCCTGGCTCGCCTCGCGTAGCGAGGCGAGCCGTTAAACCGTAGTGTTGGGTAGTGCGTACGACTTAGCGATGAGTGCCACAGGCGCTCATTGCCCGGCGAGCCTCCCGCAGCGAGGCGAGCCGTTAAACCGTACCACTTTGCCGATCGTACGACTTTGCCATCGCCTGGCGAGCCTTGCGTAGCGAGGCGAGCCGTTAAATCGTAGTACTTTGGCAATGAGCGCAGCAGGCGCTCATTGCAAGCGAGCCTCGCGTAGCGAGGCGAGCCGTTAAACCATAGCACTTAGAAAAAAAATACGAGGTGAAAAAAATTACGAGATAAGCGGCGGAACAAAAACAGTAAAAAAAACACTAAATACACACTAAAAAATAAAACAAAGGTCACTTACAGCATGGAGAACCAGGCAGGACGTGTGGAAGTGAGTTGGAACTGCAATTTACATCGATTTAGCAGAGTTACAAAGATCAAAAATCGGCTAAGCGAGAAAAAAATGGCTGCCGAAAAAAATGAAAACGAGGCTATACTGCTACGAACTGCGTAAAACACAGCCACAGACGTATGTGTTCGAAAAACAACGAGATAAACGATGCGGATTAACCGCACAATGAGTAAAAAGACAGTAGCGAGTATATTTTACGAAACGATATTACCGATTTACGCATGAACACAGATTTCCCGCCTTTGTCTCGCGCCACATAGGATTTCCCGTCGAAAACAACGCATTTGGCTCACGCAACTGCGGATTTCCCGCCTAAAACACTGCATTTGTCTTGCGCACAAAGCCTATATATAGGGCACATTTCACACATGACTCACACTTTCTCCTCAGGTGATGACAGTCTGACTGGATGTTTTCTGATGCCGGGAAATCGCAAGAGATTGTTAGCTCTTCAGTATACTGCTTCAGCATTATTACATTAAAAAAGGTAAATATATTATTTATAATTATTAATTAATAAATTGGTACTTACTTAATAAATAATAGATAAGAAATTTAACTAATAGAAAAATAATATTGTGCTTATTATTTATAATTATTAATTAATAAATTGGTACTTAATTAAGAAATAAGAAATAAGAAATTTAATTAATCTAAAAATAATATTGTGCTTACCTGTGTGAAACAATTGTTAATAACATTCATAATGTACATTAATTTATTAATTAATTATTCATTTCAAAATTAAGAATGTCAATAAAAAAAACATATTTATTAATTAATTATTAATGTACATTAATTTAACAATTATTTTGTTATATGTCGTGATTACCTGTGTGAAACAATTGTTAATAACATTCATAATGTACATTAATTAATTAGGAACACATTGATTCATTAATTATTAATGTACATTAATTTAAGAACTATTGTGTGATATGTCGTGATTACCTGTGGGTAAGAATTGTAAATAACATTCATAATGTATCATTACTAATCATTAATATTAAAAAAGGTTAATGTTTAAGAATGTGCATAAAAAAAGGAAAACGTTGATTAATTCATTAATAATGTATGTACATTATTTAAATAATTCAGTTCTTATATATTTTGTATACCACTCTAAAAAAAATAAAGGGAACATGCTTATGTGTTGATGTTATATTTAGTCAGACATTAATTTAAGATTAATACAGATTCATTGATTCTTATTTAAAGACTAACAGTAATATTGAGTGTATGTTTATAATCTATGCTTTCATATGTATGTTCATGCTGATTTATTGATATATTTATTTCATGTTTTTAATCTATGCAAAAATAGGTATGTTAAGCCTCATTGATTAATACAGATGAAGTAACATATTATACATTAATTTTACTATTTTGTATAATTGCAGTGAACTCTACGTGAATGACCAGAGATAGTGACGTTTGCACACATTGAACATCATAAGGATAATTTGGACAGGTACAGAATTTTTATTATATTACTACGGCAAAATATTAAAAAATATGAGGTTTTTAATGTAGCCAAATATATGTCTGTTGATGTTCATTTAATGATATTGATAAAGCAAAAGTTTAAAAATATTATCTATTTGATTTTACAGTTTATTCGGATCTGCAAGGGAATAAACAGACAGTGTGACGTTTGCAGCCTTTGAACAACATCAACATCATCTTCACAGGTATAAAATGTTATTTTGTAGTGACGCATAGAAAAAGGCTATGTATTATATATTTGGTGAAAATTTAAATTTATTGAAAATGGATAGTACTTATTGAGTCATGAATTTATGATATTTAGTCAAAACTTTAAAAAAGTTGAAAAGACAATACTAATTAATAATAATATTTAAAGAAAATAAGAAGCTTACAACACTTGCAAAAAAAAGGATGGTATGCTGTGAATTCAATCAAGAAGGAATGTCATTGAAGGATTAATAATATAAAGATGGATATGTGCAGCTATTTCCGATTTCATATATGTCAATAAAATACTTTGAAAAATGGTTTCATTTCTTTCAGACTAAAGTGCAACAATTGAAAATGTTTTATTAGTTTATTCATCTACTTTAATCTAAAAGTACAAAAAGGAAAAAAAATGTATATAAAACAAAGAACAAACAATAATTACATCTCTATTTAAAATTACAGATTAAAATGGCGGACAATGGAGAAGACAAAATTGAACGCAAAAGAAGATTGGCAAGGGAAAGGAAGCAAAGGTGGAGAGATGCTCAGACACCGGAAACTTCACAACGCTTGCGAGAAGAAGATCGACAGAGACTTTTAAATAAAAGAAAGATGAGTACGAAAGCCGCAAGTGAGTGTGTTGGGGCTTCCAAGAAACGTAAAAGTAAACAAAAACATCTCTGTGAACCATTGTCCAATGATTCTATTTTGCAGAATGACTTAAATGTAGACACACAAGAAAAAAATGTACATATAGAAAGTGGGTCTGATATTTATGTTGAAGAAATGCATGATAATGTGTTTACTACTGCAGTACAAGTAGATACTCATTATTGTGGGTTACTTAGTGTGGTTTGTCAGTTTTGTGGGGCCTATCATTTTATAAAGGAAAGACCTACTGACGGAAATTTCATTAGTTGCTGTCAGAAAGGAAAGGTGAAACTTCCACTAAGACACCCATTTCCATATTATTTAGAATGCATTATGAGTGATCCAACATTTCCAAATTATAATAATTTCAAACAAAACGTAAGGTCTTATAACAGTGCAATTTCATTTGCTTCAATGGGTGCAACATTAGCAGAAAATGTACCAGGACATGGTCCTTATTGTTTCAGAGTTCAAGGTCAAATATACCACAGAACTTCACATTTACACCCACAAGAAGGACAGCAAAGGAAATTTGCACAGTTATATGTCTTAGATATGATGGAAGCTGTGGAACAAAGAATGACACTTCCAGAAAATAGACAGTGTTTGCGCATAGTCTTTGAACAGCTGGAAAAAATTATGGAAAAAAAACCATATAGTCAAGTATACAAACAATTAGCACAGCTTGAAAAAGAACAACAGGAACATGCTCAAAGACATCAATTGCCTACACCAAAAGTCAATATGGTGTTAAAAAGAGATCGCAAGAAGATATAATTTACCTACTGTAAATGAGGTTGCCATGGTGTTTAAAAATGAAGATGGTGAACCACCTTTTCAGCGGGTTATTAGAATATATCCACGCAATGAAGAACAACCATTTATCAACATCAATATATTAAGCTGTAATTTAGATCCAATGACATATCCCATTTTCTTTCCAAATGGGGAACCAGGATGGGAACCAAAATTACAATTGGAAAGTTATCCCAATACTAAACTTCGTATTAGATCTAATATTTCCATGCTGGAATATAAAGTGGCACAAACTGCTATCCGTGATTGTTTTAATCCAATTTTACATGGAGGAAAACTCACTCAACAATGGATTATTGATTCATATTTACAAGTTGAAGCCAATAATCTAAATTTTATTAAATATCAACAAAATAAATTACGAGTAGAACAGTATTGTGGATTAATGGATTATGTGGCAGATTTAGCTTCCAACAGAGACATTGCCATCCTCTTTCCAAGGATCTCCTCACAATATGCGAGAAAGGTATAATGATGCCATGGCTATTGTTACAAAATTTGGAAAACCAGATTTATTTATTACATTCACGTGTAATCCACAATGGCCAGAGATCAAGGAAAATTTGAATCTGGGACAAAGTACTTCTGACCGACCAGATTTAGTGGCAAGAGTATTTAAAATCAAACTCAATTCATTAATTCATGATATCACTAAAGCACACTTATTTGGACAATGTGTGGCTTTTGTTTACACCATTGAATTTCAAAAAAGAGGATTGCCACATGCTCACATACTTTTAATACTGCAGGAAAAAGACAAGTTGAACACTGCAGAGAGAGTGGATTCAGTAATTTCTGCACAATTGCCAGACCAAGAAAAATATAAAAAAAAAACTTTGGGAGATTGTTACACATAGAATGATTCATGGCCCATGTGGAGAGATGAATCCGAATTCACCATGTATGGAAAATAAAAAATGTACTAAAGAATTTCTAAAACAATTTCAAATGCAAACTTATGCAAATTGTGATGAAAGAACACAAGGACAAACAGCTATTATCTGGGGCCAAGAGGTTGATAATAGATTTGTCGTTCCATACAATCCACATTTGCTCATTAAGTACAATGCACACATGAATGTAAAAGCTTGCACTTCGATTAAATCAATTAAGTATGTGTATAAATATATATACAAAGGATATGATGCAGCTACTGTTGTTGTACAAGGTGCTGGAAATGAAAACGAAAATCCAATTTTACATGATGAACTATCAAATTATTTAGATGCTCGGTATGTGAGTGCTCCTGAAGCAATGTGGCGCCTTTTGAAATTTGAGATGCATGATCGGTCACATGCTATCTATCGTTTAGCTGTACATTTGCCGCAAAGTCAGTTGGTTTGCATTACTCAAGGAAATGAAAGAACTGCATTATATCAAAGTGAAGACAGAGATACTACGCTTACTGCGTGGTTTAAATTAAACTGTCAGGATACGCAGGCCAGACAATTTTTATACACAGAGATACCAAATCACTATGTATTTGTAAATGGTCTATGGCGACAACGAAGAAGAGATACACATAAAATCATACCACGCATTTATACCGTCAATCCAAGGGATATTGAACGTTTAAGATTAAGATTACTTCTGCTACATGTTCCCGGTGCACAGAGTTTTGAGCATTTACGTACAGTGAATGACATAGTTTATGATACATTCCTATTAGCTGCAAGACATCAAAATTTCATAGCTGATGATACAGAATGGGGGAGGTGTCTGGAAGAAGCAGCACTATGTCAAATGCCTAAGCAAATGAGACAACAATTTGCATTCATTTGTATATTTTGCAATGTACCTGATGCTTTCACTTTGTGGGAAACATTTAAATTAAACATGTCAGAAGATTTCTTGAAACGTTACAGAGAACCAATAGCTCTGTTAAAAACATTGATGGAAATCCAAGAAATATTGTTGGCTCATGGATTAAATTGTGCAAGTTTTAATTTACCTGATCCAGGTCTTATAGATGACATCAATTTTGATGATTATGACACTGAGCTTCAAAAACAAAAAAACCCAAGAAAAACTGGCAACTTTAAATATTTTACAATTAGAAGCATTTCCTGCCATCACAAATGCTACAGATGATGAAATGGTCAAAGACCGGTATTTCTATCTAGACGGACCAGGTGGATCAGGAAAAACTTATCTGTACAATTGTTTGATGAGTTATATTCGATCACAGGGTCAGATAGCTATGCCATTTGCAACAACTGGAATTGCTGCACTTTTGTTAGATGGTGGTAGAACTGTGCATAGTGGATTTAAGCTGCCAGTTCCCATTTTGGAAACATCAGTGTCAGATATTCGACTCAATTCCATACAAGCAAAAAAATTCAAACTAACTAAACTAATTATCATAGATGAGGCAACAATGATGTCATGTCATGCACTGCAATGTATTGACAGATTCTTAAAAGAAGTAATGGATAATAAGTTGCCATTTGGTGGAAAGGTGATGCTGTTAGGAGGCGATTTTAGGCAAACATTACCTGTTGTGCCACACAGAAATAGAACAGAGATCATTGAAACATGTATCAAGACCAGTAAACTGTGGCAAATATTTACACATCTCAAATTAAAATTAAATATGAGATCTGAAGGCCAAAATGAATTCAATGACTGGTTCATTAAAATCGGAGATGGAAAACATCCAGAAATACAGCATTTACCAAATGATACCATTGAAATTCCATCAGAAATGGTTTGCAATGAATCACTCATATCAGCCATATTTCTAAACACTCTTAATAATGAGGATTACACAGACATTTCAAACAAAGTAATATTAACATCAAAAAATATTGATGCCTTGAATGTAAATAACAAAATTTTAAAATACATCAATGCACCACAAAAGAATTATTACAGTGCAGATTCTATTCTGTCAGATGATAAAGATAGTGAATTGAATTTTAGTATCGAATTTATTAATTCGTTAACACCATCTGGAATGCCCCCATATATTTTACAATTGAAAAAAGGCGCAATTGATATGTTTTAATTGCGAAATATGAATCCAAAAATAGGACTTTTTAATGGGACCCGATTAATTGTGCATGAGTTAAAAGATCATTTTATACATGCAGAAATTATAACTGGTACCCATAAAGGTGAACAAGTTTTTATACCAAGAATTGATTTAGCTCCAAGTGAGAGTGGTTTTCCCTTTGTCCTTCAACTGAGACAATTTCCAGTTATCATGGCATTTGCTATGACCATCAATAAATCCCAAGGACAAACTTTTAAGTCAGTTGGGATTTTTTTAAAGGAACCAGTTTTTGCACATGGACAACTCTATGTGGCTTTTTCAAGGTGCACTAATCCAAAAGAAATTAAAGTGCATGTTGAAGAAAACGAAACTCAAGGTCATTTATTGGACAATGGATGTGTTTACACCAAAAACATTGTCTACTATGAGGTGTTGGAAAAATAGAGGACAATGGTTTCATTTTAATGCCAACATTTTATAAGACTCAATATGATTGCACAAAAAAAACATTTCACGTAAAACATCCAAAGAATGGACAAAAAAACATAGAGAACAGTGGTTTGACTTCCATGACAAAATTTAAGTACTCTGGGACTCTTTAAATACGGGAACACTATTTCACTTATGAAAATCTATGTGATATTTGCAGAATGGACAAACTGAAAAAAACAAAACAAAAAAAAAACAACAATAGTAAAATATCCTTAAACAGATTGGAATGGGTTCAAAGTTTTATATTTACATGATTGGCCCCACAAAACAATTAACTGACTTTTTCAGGTTTATAAGAGTTAAATGTTATTGTTTGATGTTAAAATTTCAGATGTTAAATATGTGTTTTTTTAATTTTGAAAAAAGTTTGGTAAATATATATGTGGTATAGTCAAATATGTATTGTTAGTATAAAGTTTAACTATTTGAAGAATAATTGGAAATGTATTATTTAAAGACAAAGTATTGATTCAGGGAGAAATCCGATCGCCAGTTAATGGGGTCAGGAAAGAATTATTTTTTTTTCCCTCTTTGATACAATTGGACAAGTTTCAATAGAGGGTTTTTATTGTTTGCCTTCCTCTGGATTCAATGCTAATTTAGTTTGACAAGAGTTTAACAAATATGTTACAAATGATAAAAAGCATGTTATTGTTAAAACTATTTACTTACTCGAAGTTAATATAGTCTGCAGTTACTCAGTGATAAATATGTATTGAAAATTGTTAGTATTGTTAACAAAATGGTGAACAAATGTTTCATATACAAGTTGCATGTTACAAAGTTTAATGTTTGTGAAATATAAGTTGAAAGTTAAAAAAATAAAAAGTTAAAAAAATTAATGTGTTTTTATTTTTAGAAAAAAAAAAAGGGACAAATGTAGGTGACTCATTTTGTGTTGCAAACAAATTTCACAACATTTAATTTTTATTGACCGTCATTTTTTGACGGGCAAGTCGCTAGTATATATATAGTAAATAAATAGTATATTTATGTTCACATTTGAATGTCTAATACAAGTTAAAAAGACTTGTTTAACTATTATGAGAAATACATAAATACAAAGGTTATTTAGCGGACAATCTCAGAAATTATGTAACCGGTTTTGATACATATTGCTTCAATACGTATTTCTATATTCTAGCTGCCATAACAAATAGTCACCTGATTGTTTATACACTCTGCATATCATTTCTGTATTGCACTAACCAAATATAGACAGTCTGTTAACCAAACTTTATAAGATTATATACACTGTTTATATACTCCTATATTGAACTAACCGAATATAGATTGTATTAAAATAAATTGTTAAATTGATAAGTTTGTATACACTACTTATTGATCTCTGTATTGATCTAACCAAAAATGAAGTGTGTTAAGACTAAATATTATCCAATCATCCAAAAGAGATTGTGATAGACATCAGGTAGATTGTATATTGTGATCCAACTAAATATCAAAGCTTACAAGTGTAAACACTTATAATTGTTTATCCTTGATATTTACTGCTTTACCAATAAATGCTAGTTCTGCACTCGGCATATACTTGTCGATAAATTAATCCTCAAACTCAATTAATTTATACACTGTAATATTTTAAGAAACTATATTAATCTATACAGTGTAATATTTATGGGATATCAATTGCATGACAATATATTCCTGAAACCCTATTAGCCCTTCTAAAAGCTTTAAAAATCAGTTACAGGTTTGGCTATTACATAAGCCAGTTCCCTCAGAAACATCAGATTTATTCCATCAGGACCTGGGGCTTTATTAACTCACATCAGCTACATGAAGAAAAAAAATAGAGACTCATTGGTGGAGGATATAATATGCCTCACCTGTGATTGTGAGTGAGTAAGCCTATAATGTCACCCTGAAACAGAAAATACATGTGTACAGTTACTGTATGTGGTGTTATTGCCTTACATTTCAACTATGACCATTTAACACCAGTGTATTATGAGCAGAGATAATGTAATTGGTACACAAGCACATGATTTTCTGAATTAATGCCTTGTGACTGAATTGAAAGGCATAATTAGAGCTAGTGTAAGGCAAATTGAAATGTGTAACACTAATACAGTAAAGGTTTCATTTATATATTAGTCTACAAATTACAGAGCTAAAAAAAAGCACTCTGTGTGATAAGCCTCTCATTTAGTTTAATGCATCTCCTAATCTGAAAAGCACTTACAGGTAAGGCACAGCTAGACTGGAGCTAAGTGCATCGTCATAACTAGACTCAAATATTATGCATTCACCTGTGCTTGTAAAAGGACAACAGCGATGAATTTTTTGTTATTTTATAACTATTTAAAATAAAAAAAACTTTACATTTTGTACCTTATAGATGTAATGTTTCTTTACTGCAGGTTATATTGATTCTGAACTTCCCTTTTGCCCTGCTGATGGACATTCCCACTCTGCACCTCGGGAAGCTGATCTGTGATGAAATGATAGAATCCCTAACAGTTAATCACATATAATAGTTGTCAAACTACAAAATGTTGTCACCCTTTGTGTGGTGCGTACGAATTAGGCGATGAGCGCCGAAGGCACTCGATTGCAAGCCTCGCTGTTAATGCAGAGCACTTAGGTGAGGAGTGCCAAAGACGGTCATCGCTGCAAGCCTCGCAAAGCGAGGGGAGCAGGTAACGCAGAGCATCCTGCTGCCTTACATTTCAACTATGACCATTTAACACCAGTGTATTATGAGCAGAGATAATGTAATTGGTACATAAGCACATGATTTTCTGAATTAATGCCTTGTGACTGAATTGAAAGGCATAATTAGAGCTAGTGTAAGGCAAATTGAAATGTGTAACACTAATACAGGAAAGGTCTACAAATTACAGAGCTAAAAAGAAGCACTCTGAGTGATAAGCCTCTCATTTAGTTTAATGCATCTCCTAATCTGAAAAACACTTTCAGGTAAGGCACAGCTAGACTGGAGCTAAGTGCATCACTCTGTTGGAATATTTGTCCCAAGTGTACATACATGTAATACAACGTGCATTGAGTATGTTCTCTAAAATAAAATAATATAACATACATTAATTAATAAGAATAGTTCTGTTTATGTATTATTTATGCTATCATTTTCAGGCCCTGCTGCTGCTTTTAAACAAAACTCTCTAAAGTCATAACTAGACTCAAATATTATGAATTCACTGGTGCTTGTAAAAGGACAAAAGCGATTAATTTTTTGTTATTTTATTATAACTATAAAAAAAAAAAAAAAAAAACTTTACATTTTGTACCTTATGTATGTAATGTTTCTTTACTGCAGGTTATATTGATTCTGAACTTCCCTTTTGTCCTGCTGATGGACCTTCCCACTCTGCACATCGGGAAGCTGATCTGTGATTAAATGATAGAATCCCCAACAGTTAATCACATATAATAGTTGTCAAACTACAAGATGTCGTCGCGCTTTGTGTGGTGTGTACGAGTTAGGCGATGAGCGCCGAAGGTACTCTTTGCTTGCGAGCCTCGCTGTTAATGCGGAGCACTTAGGTGATGAGTCCCAAAGACAATCAATGCTGCAAGACTCGCGAAGCGAGGCAAGGCGTTAACACAAAGCACTTAGGCGATGAGAGCCGTTAACGCAGAGCACTTAGTCGATGAGCGCCAAAGGGCCTCATCGCCCTACGCGAGGCAAAAAGTTAAGGCAATGAAAAACACGGGACTTAGCCACAAAACACTTAGTAAATGGGGGATTGCCAGCCTGCAAGCAGTTGACAAAAGCGGGACTTAGAAAAAATAAATTACGAGATGCAAGATTTTGAAAAAAAAATATGAGATAGGAAAACTAAAAGGTTAACAGCCAAACCGCAAAAACAAAAAACAATAAAAACACACTAAATACACAAACAAAAAATACAAAAACATCACACACAGCATGGGGGGACAGCCAGGATGTCCAGGAGTGAGGTGGAACGGGAATTTAAGTCGATTTTGACGAGTTTAGGCACTTGAAAAAACATGACCGCCCAATGAAAACAAGGCTACACGACCCCGGACCACACAAAACACTACCAAGCGCGTAACACTTTCACACAGGAACGTACAAAATACACTATTACAAATGAAGGAAAATGCACACATTAATAATATTACAAATCTACAATGGCGCTTTACACAACTAAACCAACAGTTTGCCCTCGCGCACGCAGCCTATTTCTGATGCACAGTTGGGACATTCATAACACTTTATCATCTGGGCACCAACACTCAAACTGTACATTGTATGCTGCTGGAAAATAAAAGCATATTGTTAGCTCTTCAGGCTATTGATTGCTAGATATATTAATTACAAATATAAAGTAAGTAAAGTATATTAATTTATTCAAGAAATAATTAATTCATTATTAGTTAACTAAATATAGATAAATATATATCTCTCTTTCTGATGAGTTAGGAAGGTGCGAAAAGGAGGAGCAAAAGTACACGAGAGGAGAGGCTCGCAATGAGCGCTGAATGTCCTCAGAGTACAAAAAGCTTTACATTGTGTGTCAAACAGCATTCCCATGGCTTCAAATTTTATTGCCTGACATTTTTGACAGGCAAGTCGCTAGTTTTATATAAAAGGCAATAAATTAGAGTCTGTCTGACCTTTTTTACATTTTAAAAATATGTTGTCTGCTTTCAAGTGAAGTTCTTGAAAAGAGTATTTTTAAGGTATAACCACATTGGTCCTATATCAATGCAAAGACAAAATCAGTGAAAGGAAAAATATATAAAGGTCTGGAATCCTAGGTCTAAAATCATATGAAAATAAAGACATGAAATATCTACTACTTTAATTAAATCACTCTTTAACGTATATAATGTGAGACAGGATAATTTGCATACCAGAGATAGAAATGTAATATACAGTAACATAGTAACACAGGGCCGTATTCTATTAGCTGCTCAAATGCCTTAAACTCACAAAACTGAATGCAGTAGGTTTTTTTGTTGTATATGTTTAGATGTATTTTATTGACTACAGCTCACAAATTCCAATCACAAGGCTGAATTTAAGGGAGCGTGATCATATGATCTGACAATATTTAAGCAAGCCCATAATTTACTTCTCACACTCACAATACTGTGTCAAGAAGTACATTTTGTGATTGGAGTCGCAATCCAGCAATGTAGAAATCAATAAAAATCATTAAAGTAACTGTTCTAGTCCATGCAGATTTCATGATATGCATTAACCCCTTAAGACCCGGGATCTTTTTATTGCATAATTGTGGGTTTTTGAGACTATTGTGCAATGAATTATAATATATTTATATGGCTTCTAGTGCTTTTAAAGTACATTAGTGTGTTTTAAATTGCTGCTGCAGCTGTGATAAGTCTTTGAAAAAATCCTTGCGAGTCCTTTTCAGTACTCGTAACATTTTTGACAGAAACTTGATACATTTTATCAGACTTTGCGAGCTTTTTCTACGGGTCTAATAGAATATTGATTTTGTGGAACTATAATTGTGTAGCACTCGTAAGTCCTGAGCTGTGCTAAAACCATTGGAGTTCTAAGGCTGGTTTTGCAGCTTTGGCCAGCCCGTAGTGATTGTGGGTAACTTGTAATTTGAATGGGAGTAGCTAATAGAATATGTGGCAATTTTCAGAGTAGTTAAATTTGAGTAATTTGAATTGGCCAATAGAATATGGTTCTTAGGGCCTCATTCTATTAGCGGCCGTAAATCGGCCGTAAGGTTGCGATTCCTTGCGGGGGTTCAGTTAACTCGCGATTCTATTATACGGCCCCGCAAGGATCTCCTTTTATGGCCGCATATCTTGGAACCGGCCGTAAGCTGTGAAATATAAAAACTCAAAAATAAATTCAAGCCTGCACTGTACAGCTCTGTAAATGCTAGGGATCATATTGGGGGACATGAGGATTAAAAGGAACCCACTCTCAAGCTTGCACATCAGCCCAAACCCAAGTTCAAATTAACTGTTTATTTTCCGGCTGCGGCGTGGGCGGGTCTGAGGTGCTCCAAGCACTCTGGACTTTTTACATGGATATTTTACGGATATTAAAAATAAAATATTTTACGGATTTGAGTATAGGATAATTATGTGCTATTTTTTCTAACACCTAAAATCCCTTTATAGTCTTCTCAAAGTGCAGGATGGCTTTATTTGAGCTATTTTATGTGCTTAATTGGTGCTAGCGGGACCTTTTTCCTGCAAGTAAGCAGTGGCTCGTTTTTAGCCTTGCAGAGAGGTTTCCCGGAGCAATTGAATTGCAAATAGGAATTTCTTACGGCCGAAACTCTTGCGGCCGTTTTAGATCAAAGGCTTTCCTCTGGCGCGAGCGGCCGCAAGAGATAGCAAGGCACCGGCCGCAAGCCTGCCGGAGCCTCCGGCCGTAAGGGAATAGAATAGCCGAATAGCTTGCGGCCGGTCCTTGCAGCCCCGCAACGGCTGCGGCCGCTAATAGAATGAGGCCCTTAGTAATTTAGGCTGAAAAAAAGAATTTTAGTCCATCAAGATAAACCCTTTTACATCTTCTTGGATCTTTATATTTTGTGAATTGTCAATTGATCTAGAGGAAGGCTAACAAAAAAACCTCTGGAACACTGAAATTGTTGTATTGGGAGAAAAACACCTTATTGATTTCATACTGTCCATCGGATTGTATCCTAGATCAATATCCTACCTAATCTAGTTAAAAACCATGCGCCTTTTTAACCAAAAATACAGCCAACCCCTTTTTAAAGTTATTTATTGAATCCGCTATCACAACCTCCTTTGGTAGTGAGTTCCACAATTGAACTGCCCTTAATGTAAACACTCATTTTCTTTAAGGTGGTCTTTTACTTTTGAAACTCAAGAAGTGGCCTCTTGTTAACTGTAAGCTACTTGGTAAGTAAAGTTCACTTGAAAAAGCCTTATACTGATCCAGGATGTAAGTAAAAAAATAAGTTTAATTGTGTTAGCTCTCTTCACAACTTAATTCATCCATTCCCTTAATACATTTTGCTGCCCTTCTTTTAATACTTCTTAGCCCTACAATGTCCTTTTTTTAAAGTAGTACCCAAGATTGCACACCATATTCAAAATAAGGACTTAATCGTGATTTATTTAATTGTAGAACTATACTTGCTTAACTTATATACCCAGTTTAATATTTGCCTAATGTTTTATTTGCCTTTGCTATTGATATCTGACATTGAGAAGTGTTATGTAGGTGGCTGTCCACATGCACTACAAAATTAGAGCCCTATGCTCTGATGCTCTAATTTAGGAGGCTGCAGGAGCTTTTTTCCCTCTAACTTCTACACTTATTCAAATCATTCACTCCCCCACATTAGGGCACTCAGCTCAGATCCATAAATCCTGCTCTGCATATATCTGTGCAGGGAGCAGCCAAACCAATCTTTACAGATGAGACAGCCCTAGGAGCCAATAGGAAATTTGAACTTCATAAATCTTATAATGAGTGGAATGTGCAGGAAAAAGTACCATAACTGGCTACGGCAAGGGGACATATATATATATATATATATATATATATATATATATATATATATATATATATATATATATATATAAAGTATTTTTTATTTATTAAAAGGATTTGATATTAAACATTTTTGACAATTGACAATTTTATTTATAAGTTCAATAAATAAAGATGTGTTTATTTTGTGTTAAAATATGATATATTTTATATATAGACAATGCATTAGGGTGTTTGTTCCTAGGCAACATGGCTTTGTGATGTATATTAAACCCTTGAGTACTGGGTTGTTTTTTATCCTGGATTTTATATCATAAAATGGGCTTAATACCAACATACCATATTTTTTAATTACTCATATGTTGATATCAAATTATTAAGTGTCACATAATGTTGACATTTCATAATTTTTTAGTGCTTTTTGTGCTATACTGTCACTTTAAATGCTTCTGTGAGAGTCAGCATAGGTTTTAAAACCATTTGCAAGTGTTGTTTGAGACACGTAAATCTTTCTTCTGACTTTCAATTACGGCACTGGCCTGATTTGCGAGTGATCTGCAAATTCTTGTTAGGATATTGTTTGTATGACAGAGTGTTAGGGAGTAACTCGTAATTTATTTTAGTGCAAAATTCAATAGACATTTTTGCCTTGCTTTTCATCAGTGTCATTCCCTGGTAGCAGTGACCCGTAGCAGTTTGCTCACAATGTTTTAGGGATAGGTGATTAGCATCATTTTTCAATTACGGCACTGCCCTGATTTGCGGGTGATCCGTAAAATCTTATTAGCATCACGTTTGTGTGTCAGAGAATAGCTCGTAATTTATTGTCAGTGCAAAACTCAATGGAGATTTTTGCCTTGCTTTTCATCTTTGTTGTTCACTGCTGGCAGTGACCCTTAGCAGTTTGCTAGCAATGTTTTAGGGATGGGTGATTAGCATAGCTAGGTAGGGTTTACTCTTCAGTTAGGACACTCGCAATTGCTTTTTTAGTGATTAGAATAGAGCCCTTATTTTGTAAATCTGATACCCCTAGGATTTGTTCTGTTTTTGTTTAGTCGTTCAGTCGTAGGCGACTCTCTGTGACTCTATGGATCATAGCTCGCCAGGTGCATCTCTCAGTCACTGCCGCTCTGAGCTCCATCCAGTTCATTGCTTCAGTGACCTCATCTATCCATATCCGACTCTGTCATCCCCTTCTTCTTGTGCCTTCAATCTTTCCCAGCATCAGAATCTTTTCTAGGGAATTCTCATGATACTGCCAAAATATTTGAGCTTCAGCCTCATGATCATACATAGTTACATGGTAATTAAGGTTGAAAAAAGACTTTCAGTCCATCAAGTTCAACCTTTTAAGATCTCCTCTGATCTGCAATATGTGGATTAAATATTAATCAATTATTTAATTATTTTTTTACATTTATTTTTAATTAATAATTAATCCAGAGGAAGGCAAACAGTAAAAAAAACCAAGTGAGACTTAGCCAATCGTCTCAAAGGAAAAAAAAAAATTGAATCCTTCCTGACCCCAGATACCTTCTAGTGAACAGTTTGTCTTGATTTCCTGAAGCATTGATTTATTGAATCATCTTGCAGTCCAAGGGACTCCAAGCAGTCTTATCCAACACCACAATTCAATGGCTTCAATTCTACAGCGCTCAGACTTGTTTATGGTCTAGCTTTCACATCCGTATGTTACTACTGGGAATACTATAGTTCGAAATATGCAAAAATTTGTTGATAGTTTAATATCTTTACTTTTTACTAGCTTGTATAACAAGGTATGGGAAAATATATAGACGCATCGTGCTCTGCTCCACAGTGTTCCCTGAATGTAATTTCCAAACCAGACCCTTAGTATAATCCTGTCCTATTTCTCATTAACTTATATAGTATTGAGACTTCTCTTATATAGCCAAACGCCATACTATTATAAAGCTTCTTCTTAACAATTAAGAGGCATAAGTAAAAGTCTGAGGCATTTTGGCAACAACTGGCAAAATTAGGGTTTTTAAGGGAAAGAAACAACACACTTATAAATACAGATATTAGTCTGTGTCATTAACAATTTGAACGCAGGGCAGAATATTTACATTTTAGAATCCTTCTTACCCAAGATTGAAATATAATAAGAGATATTGATTATCCTATTGATTTGGATTCTTTATGCTACATTGATAGCATTGATTTTATTCTACCCTTATTATCCTTGGTTTTAACTTGATTTTAATCGTTGCTGTAAGGTATAAGTACCTAATTATTTTCCGATACCTTGTCATACATCAGCATTGAGATATGGTATACTCATACCAGAGTGGAAAACACTCATGGGATTTTGAGAAATCCAAGTTCACCCTGATTTTTTTTACTAGTTGGTCCACGCTTGCCATAGCTTTCCTCTCCAGAAGCAAACATATTTTTATTTCATAACTACAGTCACCATTTAAAGAGATATTTGCCAGGAAGTGAGACTGCCGTTTGCCATGATCTTCATCTTTTTAACTTTGAGCAGCAGGCCAACTTTTGCACTCTCTTCTTTTACCCTCATTAATAAGTCCTTAGTTCCTCCTCACTTTCAGCCATCAGAGTAGTATCATCAGCATATCTGAGGTTGTTGATATTCCTTCCAGCAATATTGATTCTGGCTTTGGATTCATCCAGTCCAGCCTTACGCATGATGTATTCTGCATATAAGTTGAATAAATAAGGTGACAATATACAACCTTGTCACACTCCTTTTCCGATCTTGAACCATTCTGTTGTCCCATGTTCGGTTCTGACTGTGGCTTCTTGGTCGACATACATATTCTTTAGGAGGAGAATGAGATGACCCTGTACTCCTATATATTTAAGGATATGCCACATTTTGTTGTGATCCACCCAGTCAAAGGCTTTAGAATAGTCTATGAAGCAGAAGTAAATGTTTTTTTTTAAATGCTCTTGCTTTCTGTATCATCCAGTGGACATTGGCAATTTGATCTCTTGTGCCTCTTCCTCTGCGGAAACCAGCTTGCACATCAGGTAGTTCCTGGTCCATATATTGTTGGAGTCGAGCTTGTAAAATCTTAAGCATTCCCTTGCTGGCATGTGAAATGAGTTCAATGGTTCGATAATTGGAGCACTCTTTGGCACTGCCTTTTTTGTGATTGTGATGTAGACTGACCTTTTCCAGTCTATTGGACATTGTTGAGTTTTCCAAATGTGCTGGCATAAGGCAAGTACCACTTTCACTGCATCATACTGTAGAATTTTGAATAGTTCAATTGGGATTCCATCATCTCCTGCAGCCTTATTATCAACAAGACATCATAGGGCCCATCTCACTTCACTCTCTAAGATGTCTGGCTCCAACTCACATTATTATAATTATTGAGGTCATCACTGCTGTTAAGATCCTTCCTGTATAGATCTTCAGTGCATTTCTGCCACCTCTTCTTTATCTGCTCTTCTTCTGTTAAGTCCCTATCATTTTTGTCTTTTATCATGCCTACTTTGGAATGTAAGGTGCCTTTTAGGTTCCAAATTTTCTTGAAGATGTCTCTTGATTTACCCATACAGTTATCTTCTTCAATCTCTTTACATAGCTCATTGTAGAATGTATCCTTGTCTCTTCTTGCTATCCTCTGGAATTCTGCATTCATTTGGACTAATGTTTTCCTATCACCGCCACCTTTCGCTTTCCTTCTTTCCTGGGCTACTTTCAAAGCCTCATCAGACAGCCAGTTTGACTTCTTACTTTTCTTTTTTTAAGGATATACTTTGTTGCTGTTTCCTGGTCCAAATTTCTTCAGGCATTCTATCTTCCATGTCTAGTCCCTTAAACCTTTTCTTTAATTTCACTGCATTTTCGCAGGGGATTTTTTTTTTTTTTGTATCTACTTGGTTTGATGGTTTTCCCTCTTTTCTCCAGTTTGTAAATAATTATTATATAATTTTCACATGTCATTTATACACCTCACTAGGACTTGCTGTTTTTACTGTAAATAAGACTTTTGTGATTCTCTGAGTTATTTTGAGTGAGGCTACCCACACCTATTGCCATTTCCCACAGACAGAGTTGGTTTTAGCTAATTAGACCTATACAAATATATATAAGTAGTGATGTACCGAACAGTTTGCCGGAGAACTATTCGCTGAGATTTTCGCATGTTTGCGTTCGGAACGAACAGCGAACATTGCGCTTTTCGGTCCGCCTCCTATTCTTTATCATTGAGGAAACTTTGACCCTGCACCTTACAGTCAGCAGACACATTCCAGCCAATCAGCAGCATACACTCCCTTCCAGAGCCTTCCATCTGTATGACAGCCTCCATTTTAGAATCATTCTGTAGCTGCATTCGTGGAGAGAGGAGATATATTCTACCTGCTCTTGATTTAATAGGGAAATAGATAGCCAGGCTGTGTATTTAGCTTTAACTACACACCTGAAGGACTCCTTTGATATCTGCTGCAAGGACAGCAACCCCAAAAGCCCTTTTTAGGGCTACAACATCATTTATTTATTTTTATTATTTTTTTCTGCTGATTTAATAGGGAAATAGATAGCCAGGCTGTGTATTTAGCTTTAACTACACACCTGAAGGACTCCTTTGATATCTGCTGCAAGGACAGCAACCCCAAAAGCCCTTTTTATTTTATCTTATTATTTTTTTCTGTGTAATCTAATTGCATATGCCAGCCTGCTAGCGTGTGTGTGAGGCCTATTGCATCTAGTCTGCCAACTTTTGCCAGTGCACAGTGACACTCATATCTAGTGCCACTGTAGTGTGCAGTGAGATCAAACAACCCTTTTTATACTGTAATCGATTAAATATCAGTAGCCTGCCTAAAGGCGTGTGTGTGAGGCCTATTGCATCTAGTCTGCCAACTTTTGCCAGTGCGCAGTGACACTCATATCTAGTTTCACCATAGTGTGCAGTGAAATCAAACAACCCTTTTTTTACTGTAATCGATTGAATATCAGTAGCCTGCCTAAAGGCGTGTGTGTGAGGCCTATTGCATCTAGTCTGCCAACTTTTGCCAGTGCGCAGTGACACTCATATCTAGTGCAACCGTAGTGTGCAGTGAAATAAAACAACCCTTTTTTTTACTGTAATCGATTGAATGTCAGTAGCCTGCCTAAAGGCGTGTGTGTGAGGCCTATTGCATCTAGTCTGCCAACTTTTGCCAGTGCACAGTGACACTTATATCTAGTGCAACCGTAGTGTGCAGTGAAATTAAACAACCCTTTTTTTTACTGTAATCGATTGAATATCAGTAGCCTGCCTAAAGGAGTGTGTGTGAGGCCTATTGCATCTAGTCTGCCAACTTTTTCCAGTGCACAGTGACACATATCTAGTGCAACCGTAGTGTGCAGTGAAATCAAACAACCCTTTTTTTACTGTAATCGATTGAATATCAGTAGCCTGCCTAAAGGCATGTGTGTGAGGCCTATTGCATCTAGTCTGCCAACTTTTGCCAGTGCGCAGTGACACTCATATCTAGTGCCACCATAGTGTGCAGTGAAATCAAACAACCCTTTTTTTACTGTAATCGATTGAATATCAGTAGCCTGCCTAAAGGCGTGTGTGTGAGGCCTATTGCATCTAGTCTGCCAACTTTTGCCAGTGCGCAGTGACACTCATATCTAGTGCAACCGTAGTGTGCAGTGAAATAAAACAACCCTTTTTTTACTGTAATCGATTGAATGTCAGTAGCCTGCCTAAAGGCGTGTGTGTGAGGCCTATTGCATCTAGTCTGCCAACTTTTGCCAGTGCACAGTGACACTTATATCTAGTGCAACCGTAGTGTGCAGTGAAATTAAACAACCCTTTTTTTTACTGTAATTGATTGAATATCAGTAGCCTGCCTAAAGGAGTGTGTGTGAGGCCTATTGCATCTAGTCTGCCAACTTTTTCCAGTGCACAGTGACACATATCTAGTGCAACCGTAGTGTGCAGTGAAATCAAACAACCCTTTTTTTACTGTAATCGATTGAATATCAGTAGCCTGCCTAAAGGCGTGTGTGTGAGGCCTATTGCATCTAGTCTGCCAATTTTTGCCAGTGCACAGTGACACTCATATCTAGTGCAACCGTACTGTGCAGTGAAATCAAACAACCCTTTTTTTACTGTAATCGATTGAATATCAGTAGCCTGCCTAAAGGCGTGTGTGTGAGGCCTATTGCATCTAGTCTGCCAACTTTTGCCAGTGTGCAGTGACACTCATATCTAGTGCAACCGTAGTGTGCAGTGAAATAAAACAACCCTTTTTTTACTGTAATCGATTGAATGTCAGTAGCCTGCCTAAAGGCGTGTGTGTGAGGCCTATTGCATCTAGTCTGCCAACTTTTGCCAGTGCACAGTGACACTTATATCTAGTGCAACCGTAGTGTGCAGTGAAATTAAACAACCCTTTTTTTTACTGTAATCGATTGAATATCAGTAGCCTGCCTAAAGGAGTGTGTGTGAGGCCTATTGCATCTAGTCTGCCAACTTTTTCCAGTGCACAGTGACACATATCTAGTGCAACCGTAGTGTGCAGTGAAATAAAACAACCCTTTTTTTACTGTAATCGATTGAATATCAGTAGCCTGCCTAAAGGCGTGTGTGTGAGGCCTATTGCATCTAGTCTGCCAACTTTTGCCAGTGCGCAGTGACACTCATATCTAGTGCCACCATAGTGTGCAGTGAAATCAAACAACCCTTTTATTACTGTAATTGATTGAATATCAGTAGCCTGCCTAAAGGAGTGTGTGTGAGGCCTATTGCATCTAGTCTGCCAACTTTTGCCAGTGCGCAGTGACACTCATATCTAGTGCAACCGTAGTGTGCAGTGAAATAAAACAACCCTTTTTTTACTGTAATCGATTGAATGTCAGTAGCCTGCCTAAAGGCGTGTGTGTGAGGCCTATTGCATCTAGTCTGCCAACTTTTGCCAGTGCACAGTGACACTTATATCTAGTGCAACCGTAGTGTGCAGTGAAATTAAACAACCCTTTTTTTTACTGTAATCGATTGAATATCAGTAGCCTGCCTAAAGGAGTGTGTGTGAGGCCTATTGCATCTAGTCTGCCAACTTTTTCCAGTGCACAGTGACACTCATATCTAGTGCAACCGTACTGTGCAGTGAAATCAAACAACCCTTTTTTTACTGTAATCGATTGAATATCAGTAGCCTGCCTAAAGGCGTGTGTGTGAGGCCTATTGCATCTAGTCTGCCAACTTTTGCCAGTGCGCAGTGACACTCATATCTAGTGCAACCGTAGTGTGCAGTGAAATAAAACAACCCTTTTTTTACTGTAATCGATTGAATGTCAGTAGCCTGCCTAAAGGCGTGTGTGTGAGGCCTATTGCATCTAGTCTGCCAACTTTTGCCAGTGCACAGTGACACTTATATCTAGTGCAACCGTAGTGTGCAGTGAAATTAAACAACCCTTTTTTTTACTGTAATCGATTGAATATCAGTAGCCTGCCTAAAGGAGTGTGTGTGAGGCCTATTGCATCTAGTCTGCCAACTTTTTCCAGTGCACAGTGACACATATCTAGTGCAACCGTAGTGTGCAGTGAAATCAAACAACCCTTTTTTTACTGTAATCGATTGAATATCAGGAGCCTGCCTAAAGGCGTGTGTGTGAGGCCTATTGCATCTAGTCTGCCAATTTTTGCTAGTGCACAGTGACACTCATATCTAGTGCAACCGTACTGTGCAGTGAAATCAAACAACCCTTTTTTTACTGTAATCGATTGAATGTCAGTAGCCTGCCTAAAGGCGTGTGTGTGAGGCCTATTGCATCTAGTCTGCCAACTTTTGCCAGTGCGAAAAGACACTCATATCTACTGCAACCGTAGTGTGCAGTGAAATCAAACAAGCCTTTTTTTACTGTAATCGATTGAATATCAGTAGCCTACCTACAGGCGTGTGTGTGAGGCCTATTGCATCTGGTCTGCCAACTTTTGCCAGTGCACAGTGACACTCATATCTAGTGCAACCGTAGTGTGCAGTGAAATAAAACAACCCTTTTTATACTGTAATCGATTGAATATCAGTAGCCTGCCTACAGGCGTGTGTGTGAGGCCTATTGCATCTAGTCTGCCAACTTTTGCCAGTGCACAGTGACACTCATATCTAGTGCAACCGTGGTGTGCAGTGAAATAAAACAACCCTTTTTTTTACTGCAATCGATTGAATATCAGTAGCCTGCCTAAAGGCGTGTGTGTGAGGCCTATTGCATCTAGTCTGCCAACTTTTGCCAGTGCACAGTGACACTCATATCTGGTGTCACAGTAGCTTGCACGCATAGTACCACTAATCGTAAAAAAAATTACAGGCAGAGGCAGGCCACCCCGCAGGGGCCGTCGTGGTCGTGGTGCTGTGATTCCCTTTGGCCCTAGAATAATGCCCAGTTTTCAGAGGCAACGTACCCTGAACTTGAACAGTTCTGAGGACATGGTTAACACAGGACACCCAATCTTCTACAGCTTCCGCTCGGAACCTAGACGCACCATCCTCCTCCAGCTTAGCTTCGGGCACCTCTCCAGTTACCACTCGCCCGCCTGCCGCCACCACCAACACTAGCACCACAGCCGCTTCACTTGATCCGTCAGCAGAGTTATTTACAGATCCGTTGGAAGAAATGAGTGATGCACAAACATTAGTGCCAGAGGATGTAGATAACAGGGATATGTCCCAGTCAGGCAGCATTACACACATGGACGTACGGTCTGATGATGATGATGATGTTGTACCCAGTGCTGCTTCCTTTGTTGAATTGTCAGATACAAGTGAAGCGGTTGATGATGACGATGCGTCCGTGGATGTCACGTGGGTGCCCGCTATAAGAGAAGAAGAACAGGAGGAAAGTTCAGATGGGTAGACAGAGAAAAGGAGGAGACGAGTTGGAAGCAGCGGGAGGTCATCGAAAGTAGCTAGTGGCACAGTCAGACAGCATGCATCGGCACCCGGGGTCAGCCAGACAGCACGCCAGTCAACGCATGCTTTTTCCACCACCAGAATGCCGTCATTGCAGAGCTCAGCAGTGTGGCAATTTTTTTGTGTGTCTGCCTGTGACAACAGTGATGCCATTTGCAACCTGTGCGAAAAGAAATGGAGTCGTGGGAAGTCCAACACCCACCTAGGTACAACTTCTTTGCGAAGGCACATGATGTCACATCACAAACGCCTATGGGATCAACACATCAGTACAAGCAGCACACAAAGTCAAAGCCGCCATCCTCCTCCTGGTCCAGCATCAGCCACGTCAACCACTGCTGCCCTGCTTGCCCCCTCTCAACCATCCGCCACTCCGTGTCTCGCCCTGAGCAGTCCCTGCTCATCTGCCCACAGTCAGGTGTCTGTCAAGGACATGTTTGAGCGTAAGAAGCCAATGTCACAAAGTCACCCCCTTGCCCGGCAACTGACAGCTGGCTTGTCTGAACTCTTAGCCCGCCAGCTTTTACCATACAAGCTGGTGGAGACTGAGGCGTTCAAAAAATTTGTAGCTATTGGGACACCGCAGTGGAAGGTACCCGGCCGAAATTTCTTTGCACAAAAGGCAATCCCCAACCTGTACTCGATTGTGCAAAAGGAAGTACTGGGACACAGTGTTGGGGCAAGGGTCCATCTGACCACGGATACCTGGTCTGCAAAGCATGGTCAGGGCAGGTATATCACCTACACTGTGGATTGGGTAAACCTGGTGACGGCTGCCAAGCATGGAATACGTGGATCTGCAGAGGAGTTGGTGACACCGCCACGACTTGCAGGCAGGCCTGCTGCTACCTCCTCTACTCATCCTACTCCATCCTCTTCCATAACCTCCTCGGCTGAATCCTCTTCTGCTGCTGCTATGTCTTGCTCCACATCAACGGCACCCCTACAGCTCCAAAGGTACTATTCCACATCCCGGATACGGCAGTGTCACGCCGTCTTGGGGTTGACTTCCCTGAAAGCAGAGAGTCACACCGGACCAGCACTCCTGTCCGCCCTGAACGCACAGGTGGGTCAGTGGCTGACTCCGCACCAACTGGAGATCGGCAAAGTGGTTTGTGACAACGGAAGAAATTTGTTGGCGTTATTGAATTTGGGCAAGTTGACACATGTGCCACGCATGGCACATGTGTGTAATCTGATTGTACAACGCTTTGTGCATAAGCACCCAGGCTTACAGGACGTCCTGAAGCAGGCCAGGAAGGTGTGTGCCCATTTCAGTCGTTCCTACGTGGCCATGGCGCACTTTACAGATATCCAGCGGTGAAACAACATGCCAGCGAGGCTCTTGATTTTAGACAGCCTGACACGTTGGAATTCAACACTCCTAAAGTTCGACCGCCTGCTCCAACAAGAAAAGGCAGTTAACGAGTATTTGCTTGACCGGGGTGCTAGGACAGCCTCTGCGGAGCTGGGGATTTTTTTGCCACGTTACTGGACGCTCATGCGCAATGCCTGTAGGCTTATGCGTCCTTTTGAGGAGGTGACAAACCTGGTCAGTCGCACCCAGGGCACCATCAGCGACATCATACCATTTTTTTTTCTTCCTGGAGCGTGCCCTGCGAAGAGTGCTGGATCAGGGCGTAGATGAGCTTGAAAAGGAAGAGGAAGAGTTGTGGTCACCATCACCGCCAGAAACAGCCTTATCAGCATCGCTTGCTGTACCTGCGGCAACGCTGGAAGAGGATTGTGAGGAAGAGGAGTCAGAGGAGGAATGTGGCTTTAAAGGAGGAGGAGGAAGACCAACCACAACAGGCATCCCAGGGTGCTCGTTGTCACCTATCTGGTACCAGTGGTGTTGTACGTGGCTGGGGGGAAGAACATACCTTCAGTGAGATCACTGAGGACGAGGAACGGGTCATGACTAGCTCGGCATCCAACCTTGTGCAAATGGGGTCTTTTATGCTGTTGTGCCTGTTGAGGGACCCTCGTATAAAAAGGATGAAGGAGAACGACCTGTACTGGGTGTCCACGCTACTAGACCCCCGGTATAAGCAGAAAGTGCCTGAAATGTTACCGAATTACCACAAGTCGGAAAGGATGCAGCACTACCAAAATAAATTAAAAAGTATGCTTTACACAGCGTTTAAGGGTGATGTCACAGCACAAAGGCAATCTATCAGCGGAAGAGGTGAACATAATCCTCCTCCTCCCACGACCACGCCGGCAAGGGGAGGACGCTTTACAGACGTGTTGTTGATGGAGGACATGCGGAGCATTTTAAGTCCTATGCATCGCCACAGCCCTTCGGGGTCCACCCTCAGAGAACGACTCGACCGTCAGGTAACAGACTACCTCGCCATAACTACAGATATCGACACTATGAGGAGCGATGAACCCCTTGACTACTGGGTGTGCACGCTTGCCCTGTGGCCTGAGCTATCCCAATTTGCCATAGAACTTCTGTCCTGCCCCGCTTCAAATGTCCTGTCAGAAAGGACCTTCAGTGCAGCAGGAGGTTTTGTCACTGATAAGAGAAGTCGCCTAGGTCAAAAAAGTCTAGATTACCTCACCTTTATTTAGATGAATGAGGGATGGATCCCGAAGGGACTGACAGTGGGAGATACATTCCATTAAAAAAGGCCTGATTGATGAGCTGCCTTGAGCTAATAATGGTCCACACGCTGCTGTATTTTATCCCTGAATGCCGGATGACTTGCGTGAATTATCCGCCACCAACTAGGGTTCAAGACGCAATGTTTTAGGGCACTTTCTGCCTGGCAAACTAACATCAATTTTTCTGGTCGCTGCAACAATACCTAATTTTTGCATTTAAATTATTTTATTTTAGAAGGCGTACAGCATTTAATGAAAAATAAAGCATTTTTGAACAGTCTTGCATAACAGTTGTGCAAAAATACATATTTACAATAGAGACATTTTGTGAAAGTTAGCTGGCTATTCCTTCTTATTTTTACTTTTTAGGTTAATAATGTTTCCTTTTTTTTTACTGTGATTGCAATTTAAGAGATACCTAAAAGATGGTAAAACAGACAATAGTAAAGAGTATATCTGCAGGAAACACCAAAGTCCTATTAGCTATCATCCCTCCAGCAGTATTAGCTTATTATTTACAATATCTAACCTGGGCAATCACCCTTGGGATACCCTAGGGCAGGCTTCAGTAAGCGGCCTCTCCTTTCCTGGGATGATTTTGCCGCCGGTTGCTTCTGAAGGGTCTCCAGGGCTCCCCCACTCCGGTCCTTCCCCCAGTGTCGCTTCAACCAGTAACAAATGTTTTATATTTGTAAAGCGACCCAATGATCCCCCTTGATAGAGGTTTTTCTTTACAAATTTTGGAGAACCAATTTAAGACCGGTGTCCCCTGTTTCTGGGTCAGGGAGTGTGTGAAATGCCTCAGACTACAGTAATTGTAATGTTCTGACAGCGGTAGCTCATGCTTGTCCCTCAGTTCCTCATAGGTGAGCATCTGGCCCTTTACTAACCAGTCTCCCAGTCTATCTAGTTTCCTTGACCTCCACCAGTGTTGTGATGTTGTGCTCATGTGTTTCAGGGCCTGTGGGTTGTCAAGAATTGGGGTCATTTGGGTGGATCCAGGGAACAAACCCATGTGTTTCTTGGCCCATTTCCAGTATGATAGTGAGTGTCTGATTAGGGGGCTTGGCGAGTTTTTAAGGCTCTGAGGCAATTCTGATAGCCAAGCCACCTTGTCCCAGGTTAAGGGCCTTAAAGTGTGGTTCTCTAAAGACACACAGGCCGGTTGATGACATATAGAATGTGCTATTGGGAGGAAAGATAGGTGACGGAACAGGTATTAAACTGATTTTTTTTTTTTTTTCTTTTTTTTTGAATCCGCTCTAAGTCAGTGCACAGTTTGTCTGCATTAATCAGTGTACAGGTAAGAGTGGGTGTGGCTTGGCCTGTGTAGTTATATCTGGGTGAATTTGTGTGAGTTTCTGTTTGAATCTGCTCTAAGTCAGTGCACAGTTTCTGTCTGCATTAATCAGTGTACAGGTGAGAGTGGGTGTGGCTTGGCCTGTGTAGTTATATCTGGGTGCATTTGTGTGAGTTTCTTTTTGAATCTGCTCTAAGTCAGTGCAGAGTTTGTCTTCATTAATCAGTGTAAAGGTGTGAGTGGGTGTGGCTTGGCCTGTGTAGTTATATCTGGGTGCATTTGTGTGAGGTCAGGTTTGAATCCGCTCTAAGTCAGTGCACAGTTTGTCTGCATTAATCAGTGTACAGGTGAGAGTGGGTGTGGCTTGGTCTGTGTAGTTATATCTGGGTGCATTTGTGTGAGGTCTGGTTTGAATCCGCTCTGTAAGTCAGTGCACAGTTTTCTGTCTGTTGCATTAATCAGAGTACAGGTGAGAGTGGGTGTGGCTTGGCCTGTGTAGTTATATCTGGGTGAATTTGTGTGAGTTTCTGTTTGAATCCGCTCTGTAAGTCAGTGCACAGTTTCTGTCTCTTGCATTAATCAGAGTACAGGTGAGAGTGGGTGTGGCCTGGTCTGTGTAGTTGTATCTGGGTGCATTTGTGTGAGTTTCTGTTTGAATCCGCTCTAAGTCAGTGCACAGTTTCTGTCTGTTGCATAAATCAGTGTACAGGTGAGAGTGGGTGTGGCTTGGCCTGTGTAGTTATATCTGGGTGCATTTGTGTGAGGTTTGGTTTGAATCCGCTCTGTAAGTCAGTGCACAGTTTCTGTCTGCATTAATCAGTGTACAGGTGAGTGGGTGTGGCTTGGCCTGTGTAGTTATATCTGGGTGAATTTGTGTGAGTTCTGTTTGAATCTGCTCTAAGTCAGTGCAGAGTTTTCTGTCTGTTGCATTAATCAGAGTACAGGTGAGTGTGGGTGTGGCCTGGGCTGTGTAAGTTATATCTGTGTGTATTTTGTTGTTTTCTGTTGAATCGGTTCTGTGGGGCAGGACCGTGTTTTCTATCCTGTGCTCTTTTATCATTGTACAGGCAAGTAGGCGGGGTCTATTTTAACAAGAGAAGGGAGAGCTTGGGAGCTTGCAATCATTTCTAGTGTAAGTGTAGTTGGTGTGTAGGAGATTAAATAAAAGGAGGAAATCCAAATAAGGGGTATTATAAGAAAAAACAGAAAACAAACGTACATATTGTTTCTGTTTTGTTTGGTTTAAGGTGTGGAAAATAAATCTTTATACAAATACATTGATTTGTTTTCTCACTGTATTTTTGTAACTGATAATCATGAGTCAGTCCAGTGGAAACCTCACTCAGTGTACATCCTGCCAAATGTATACACTACTGGAACAGATGATCCAGGGTCCATACCTCTGTGACAGGTGTGAGCATGTTGCCTCTTTGGAAGCTCAAATTGAAGATCTGGAGAGGAGAATTGCAGCGCTTAGTGATATTGCTCCACTGGAAAGGGAGTTGGTGCTCGCGGAGCACAGTTTAGCTGGGCCTAGTATGGAGGGAGGAGCTGGGGCTAGTGAGGATGGCCAGGGAGGTAGCTGGGTTACAGTTAGAAGAAGAATCAGGGGGTACAGGAGGAGGCAGGCCAGTTCTGAGTTGGCAAACACCAACAGATTTGCGAGATTGAGTGAAACTGTTGGGGATGTCCATTCAGGAATGGCAATGCCAGATAGAGCTGTTCCCTCTAACAGCCGGGAGAACAGTTCTACTGGAGGAGAGGGAGGGCAGAATAGGCAGAGCAACAGACATGTTTTGGTGGTAGGGGACTCTATTATTAGGAAGGTAGACAGGGTAATTTGTCATCCAGATCCCAGCAATCGAACAGTTTGCTGTCTCCCGGGTGCTCGGGTTCGGCATGTTGTGGATCGGGTGGATAAATTATTGGGAGGGGCTGGTAATGAACCGGCGGTCTTGGTACACATTGGTACCAATGACAAAGTTAGTGGAAGATGGAGCGTCCTAAAGAATGATTTTAGAGAATTAGGGAATAAGCTTAAAGCAAGGACCTCCAAGGTAGTATTTTCTGAGATACTACCAGTGCCACGTGCTAGCCCAGGGAGGCAGAAGGAGCTTAGGGAGGTTAATGCGTGGCTAAAAAAGTGGTGCAGTGCAGAGGGTTTTAGGTTTTTAGAGCACTGGGCTGACTTCTCACTTGGGTACAATCTCTATAGCAGGGATGGATTGCACCTTAATGATGAGGGCGCTTTTGTGCTAGGGGATAGGATGGTAGAACGGCTGGGGGAGTTTAAACTTGTAGGTGGGGGGGAGGGACTATATAGAAGTATTGGGGTAAATAGGGTAGAGAGGGAAAGGGATGAATTATTTACCCATGGGGGAGGAGAAGGGGGGAGGGTTACAATAGAAAGTAGGGAGATATTAATAGGGGCCTCAAATACAGTGGCAGGCACTTCACAACAGCAGAGCCATAGCAACATAAAGTGTATGATTGCAAACGCAAGAAGTTTGCCGTGGAAAATGGATGAGCTAGAAATATTATCAGTACAAGAAAAATGGGGCTTAATAGGCATTACAGAAACATGGTGGGATGAATCTCATGACTGGACTGTTAATCTGGATGGTTATAACCTATTTAGGAAAGATAGGGTAAATGGTAAAAGAGGAGGAGGGATCTGTCTTTATGTTAAGCCTGAATTTAAGCCTATAGTTAGAGAAGATATTTATGCTGGCACTAACGGCATCATTGAATCCTTGTGGGTTGAGCTAAATAGTGGAGGAGCTAATTCTAAATGCATATTGGTGGGAGTATGCTATAAACCCCCAAATATAGCTGAAAGTGAGGAAATACAATTATTGTTACAGATTGGAAATGCAGCTAAGCATGGGCAAGTTCTAATAATGGGAGACTTTAATTACCCTGATATAAACTGGATAAACGAGACCAGCAGCTCAGCTAAGGGGAGCAGGTTCTTGAGTACACTCAGGGATCATTATCTAGCCCAGGTAATACAAGAACCTACTAGAAATGGGGCCATCTTGGATTTAGTCATCACAAGTAATATTGATATAATATCAAATGTAAAAATAGGGGAACCCTTGGGGAACAGTGATCACAACACAGTCTCATTTGAGATTGAATACAAAAAACAGAGTTGGGAGGGGCCAACAAAAACTCTAAATTTTAAAAGGGCTAACTTTAATGGGCTACGGGCAGCAATACAACATATAGACTGGGACAAAGAACTTACAGGGAAGAATACTGAAAATAAATGGACAACATTCAAATCCTTACTAAATAAACATACTCATCAGCATGTACCATGTGGAAAAAAAATGAATATGAGTTATTCCAAACAATTTAGGAATGTTAGGTAATTTATACCCTTTATGGCTTAAAACCAGACTCTGCATCAACTATGTAAATTTCCGTGGGAGTTTTGCCATGCATCCCCCTCCGGCATGCCACAGTCCAGGTGTTAGTCCCATTGAAACAACTTTCCCATCACTATTGTGGCCATAAAGAGTCCCTGTGGGTTTAGAAATTCGCCTGCCCATTGAAGTCTATGGCGGTTCGCCGATGTTCGTCCGTTCGCAAACATTTGATGGAATTCGCGTCCGCGGTTGGCGAACCGAAAATTTGATGTTCGCGACATCACTATATATAAGATATAAATAAATATATATTTATACTCGGGACACTTACCCAAACTCAGTAACACTTCATGTGGCACGTACCACACATCCTGCGGCACGTAGCACATACAAAATTGAAGCCATTTTCTATGGAAGAAGTAAGTACCTTGCATGAAATGGCGGCTGGAAAGCAAATTGACGGCTGGAACATAAATAGCGCATGCACATTGAGTTATAGTGGTTTCTACTTCAGCTCGCACTCTATAAATACTGCAAACGTTCTCAAATTTTCTCCATTTCTCATAAGGTGATGAACAGTGTGACTGTACATTTCACTGGTGGGGTTACTTCTGAAGCAACATGATTAAAACCTGCAAATTACAGCATATAGGTAAGCTATAATTAATTAATTAATTAATAATTAAAAAAACATAAGAAAATTATGGTTTGAAATATTGCCGATAACATTATTCATGTACAGTAACATTGAAAAGATACATGCATTTTTTTAATTAATTAATAAATTAATAATTTTTTTAAAAATTGGATTTTAAATATTGTCAAAAACAACAATATTAATGTACAGAAGCAATTAGAAGACATTATTCATGTATAGTAAGATTTAAAAGACAGATAAATGTTTAGGTGGGGTAAAATGGTGTATAATTTTAAAATAATAAAAAGGGAGACATTTAAAGCAGAAAATAGATTTTATTAAGACATATTTGTAAACACAATTTATGCTTTTAGAAAAAATATATTAATATTTAGAGTGGATTTCAATATTTCCAAATTTTTCTCATTTTCAACACACTCTGCCTAAACGATATAACTGATTCATTTGCAGCACTGCATGGTTTAATACAGACTGTAAACTCTGCAGAAATTTACAGACAAAAAATTAAACCCAACAGGTAATGTACAAAAATACATTTGCTTAACAAAAATACTATGGTCTTAATAAAAAAAAAAAAAATTGAAAAGTGTTTTCAACATTTGCATCTCTGTCTGTCATTTTCAACAGACACTGCCTAAAGAGTGGAAGATTGGCAGCAGAGGACCCTGTCATTTATAAACAACAAATTAAAGACAACAGGTACAGTATAACAAATAAAATTAAAAAAAAACATGATCTACCATGTTTGGTGTGTGTCAATGTGAAAACGCACTGCAACCTAACTAACCCTCTAAGCCTAACCCCATAACCTACACCCCTAATGCCAACAGTGCCGCACACAAAAGATGATAGCACAAAAAAAAAGTACCCCAACCCCCTAATGCCAACAGTGGGGCACACAAAGCAGAATACCACAACAAATGTTGTTAACACATATAAAATGGAAGACTATGTCCTGTTTTGAGTGCACCAACCTCTAAGCCTAACCCCATAACCTAAACCTATAATGCCAACCATGGCGCACACAAAACAGGATACTACAACAACTTTCCTGAAAACATAATAAATGTAAGAAACTATCCGGTTTTGAATGCACCACTGTCTAAGCCTAACCCCATAACCTAAACCTCTCTGAATACATACAAAATGGAAGTATATATCCTATTTTGTATGTTCTTAGTACAAAAACAAATTGATTTAAATGTTATTTTAACATTGCATCTCTCTCTGTAATTCTCAACAGACACTGCCTGAAGAGTCTCATCATCTCTACAGCAATTAATACACAACACATTGAAGACAAGAGGTACTGTATTACAAGTTTAAAAAAAGACAAGTATTGCTGTTTACACATATAAAATGGAAGGACCTATCCTGCTTTGTGTCTGCCTTTGTAGAAACGTACTGTAACATAACTATTAATCTAAGCCGAATCCCGAAAACGTAATCGCCTAATGACAGCATTGAAGCATGCAAAACAGTATACCAAAAAAGAAAATAAAATGGGTACCCAAACCCATAATGCCAACAGTGGTGCACACAAAACAGAAAAGGACAATGCTGTTAACATATACAAAATGGAAGGATATATACTATTTTAGGTGCGCAACCCTCTAAGCCCAACTCCATACCCTAAACACCTAATGACAACAGTAGTGCACAAAAATCACAACTAAAACCATAATGACAACACTGCCACACACAAAACAGGATAACTCAAGAAATGCTGTTAACATATAAAAAATAGAAGGGCCTATCATGTTTGCTGTGCACCTTTCTCAAAATAGACTGCAACCTAACTAATCTGCTAAGTCAAACCTCATAAAGCTAAACCCATTATGCAAACAGTAGTGCACACAAAACAGGATAGGAGAAAAAAATAAACAAAAAAATAAACAAAGGAGCAAAAGTACTAATGTACTACTTTTATTTACAGATTAATATGGCAGATACTTAAAACAAAGAGGAAAAGAAGTCAAACTAGAGAACGTCAAAAAACATGGGTAGATTAAAAGGAAATTCGATGACAAAAAGAACAGGTGAGACTCACAAGCAAAAGACTGGTGACTGACTAACTAACATCCTTTTCCAAGAAGGCAACTAAAAAACAAAAGCATTTAGAAAATGTTCTTTCCCTAATTACCACAATTTCAAAACAAACATAAGATCATATAATAGTGTCATATCCTTTGCATCTATGGGGGCAACATCAGCTGCTAATGTGCCAGGACATAGCCCTTACTGTTTCAAAGTACAAGGAAAAATTTACCATCGTACTTCTCATTTACATCCAAAAGAAGGGGAGCAAAGAAAATTTGCTCAACTATATGTCCTAGATACAATGGAAGCTGTTGAACAATGTATGCAGCTTCCAGAAAATCAAAAATGCTTACCCATTGTTTTTAAGGAGCTTGATAAAATTATGGCCCAAAACCTGTACACTCAAGCTTATAAAAAAATGTCTGAAATAGAACAAATAATTCATGCACAACTACATCAATTACCAATCCCCAAAGTCAATATGGTTTGTAAAAGGGATTGCCATACTGATAAATGATGTTACAACTTAACAACATCAAATGAGATTGCAATGGTCTTTCAAAATGATGAGGGAGAACCACCATTTCAAAGGGATATTAGAATATATCACAGAAATGAGGAGCAACCTTACATCAACATAAGTATCTTAAGTACTAATTTAGATCCAATGACATATACCATTTTTTCCCCAATGGGGAAGCCGGATGGCAACCAAAATTAACACTTGGCAGTTACCCAAATTCTAAAGTAAGTGTCAGAAATAATATTTCCATGCTTCAATTTAAAGTGGCTCAAACTGCCATTCGAGATGAATCCCATTTTATGTGGTGGAAAACCGACACAACAATGGATCATTGAGTTGAGGCAAATAATTTAAATTGCATAAAATATCAACAAGATAAACTACGGGTAGAAAAGTATTGTGGACTGATGAATTATGTCGCTGAGGTAGCTACAAAGAGAGAGCTGCCAGCTGGCAAAGCCATCGTTTTACCTTCTTCTTTCCAAGGATCTCCTCGCAATATGCAAGAAAGATACAATATAGCTATGACTATTGTAACTAAATTTGGAAAACCAGATGTATTTATTATATTTACATGTAATCCACAATGGCCAGAGATTGTACAGAATCTGCTAATTGGACAAACTGCTTCCGAAAGACCAGATTTAGTGGCAAGAGTCTTCAAAATTAAATTAACTGAATTAATATGTGACATAACCATAACAAGTTATTTGGCAAATGTCTGGCTTATGTCTGGTTTATACCATAGAATTAAAAAAAAGAGGCCTTCCACATGCACATATGCTTATAATCCTTCAAGAGAAACATGAATTAGATACTGGTGATAAAGTAGACTCAGTGAATATTGCTGAACTACCAGATCCAGAAATACATAGTAGATATGAGATTGTAACTCATTGCATGATACATGGACCATGTGGAGATATTAATCCACAATCACTGTGTATGGAAAATAAAAAATATACTAAAGAATTCCCAAAAGATTATAGAGACAAAACTTATGCTAATTGTAAATATCCATTATATAGAAGAAGAGAAGGCCAAAATGCCATTATTCGTGGAAAAAAGTTGATAACAGATATGTGGTGCCATACAATCCACATTTGCTCATGAAGTATAATGCACACATTAATGTGGAAGCTTGCACTTCTATAAAATCCATTAAATATGTCTACAAATATATTTACAAAGGCTATGATGCAGCTACTGTAGTGGTCAAAAGTGCAGAAAATCCAGAACAAACTGAGTTATTACATGATGAACTTGCATCTCATGTAGATGCTCACAATGTGAGTGCGCCAGAAGCAATGTGGCGTCTTCTCAAATTTGAAATGCATGATCAATCACATGCAGTATATCGATTAGCTGTACATTTTCCCCAAAGACACTTAGTTTACTTTACAGTTGGAAATTAAAGAAATGCTTTGGTACAAAGTGAGCATTGACAAACTATGCTAACTGCGTGGTTTCAATTAAATTGTACTGACTTGGAGGCAAGGGAATTGTTATACATTGACATTCCATATCATTATGTTTTTGTTAATGCATTATGGCGAAAAAGAAAAACCTGTGGAAATAAAATTATAACTAGAATTGACACTGTAAGTCCAAGAGAACTTGAACGTTTATGCTTACGTTTACTCCTTTCCTCCTTTTAAATGTTCCTGGTGCACAAAGTTTTGAACAGTTGAGAACTGTTAATGATACAGTTTATGACACATTTAATTTACCTGCGAGACACAGAAACTTCCTGGCTGATGATACAGAATGGGAAAGATGTCTAGAAGAAGCAGCACTGTGTCAAATGCCACGGCATATGAGAGAACAATTTACATTCATTTGCATCTTCTCAAATGCTACAAATGCATTAGCTTCGTGGGTTAAATTTAAAACAAATATGTCTGAAAACTTTGTGCAACGATACAATGCCTATTGCAGAATTAAAAGCATTCATAGAAATTCAAGAGGTCTTTCTCTCTCATGGATTAAAATGTGCAAATTTGAATCTGCCAGATCCAGGACTCATAGATGAAATAAACTTTGAAGACTATGACACTCAGCTTCAAAACAAAATAACACAAGAAAAACTTGCAACTTTAAATACATTGCAATTGCAAGAATGTAATGCCATAAAAAGTGCACTAGAGGATGACTTGCTCAAAGAGCGTTATTTCTATCTAGATAGACTTGGTGAATCAGGAGAAACGTATCTATATAATTTATTGATGGGTTTTGTACCTGCACAAGGTCAAATAGCACTGCCATTTGCAACAAATGGAATTGCTGCACTTTTATTAGAAAGTGGAAGAACTGTGCATAGTGGATTTAAACTGCCAGTTCCCATTCTGGAAACATCAGTATCGGATATTCGATTGACATCTTTACAAGCAAAAAAAAAAATAAGAAAAGTAAATTAATTATAATTGATGAAGCTACAATGATATCATGCGTTGCGCTACAATGTATTGACCATTTGTTGCGTGAAGTCATGGATAATGATTTGCCTTTTGGTGGAAAGGTGTTATTAGGTGGAGATTTTAGGCAAACATTACCTGTTGTTTTCCATGGAAATGGCACAGACATTGTAGAAACATGTATAAAGTCACGTACACTATGGTGACTCTTTACTCACCTCAAATTAGAACAAAATATGAGCTCAGAAGGACAAAATGAATTCAATGAGTGGCTCATCAAAATTGGAGAAGGAAAAACCAAACAAATTAATAACTTACCCGATGATACCGTGGAAATTCCATCGCAAATGATTTGCAAACTGGACATTATATTGGCTATATTCCAATATACAACAACTAACGACGATTATGCAGAGCTTGCAACCAAAGTAATATTAACATCTAAAAATAAAGATGCATTGCTTCTGAAGAATGAAATATTCAAATTAATAGATGCACCACAAAAAAATGATCACAGTGCTGGTTGTGTACTTGGTGATGACAAAGAAACTCAGACAAACTTTTCAACTGAATTTATTAATTCATTAACTCCATCTGTAATGCCCCTACATATTTTACAGCTAAAAAAAGGTGCAATTGTCATGTTACTATGAAATATGAACACAGAAAAGGACTATGTAATGGGACCAGATTAATTGTTCAAGAATTAAAAGACCATTCCATGAATGCAGAAATTCTCAATGGTACCCATAAAGGTGAAAGAGTTTTCATACCAAGAATAGATTTGGCACCAAATGAAAGTAGCTTGCCTTTTGTACTTCAGAAAAGACAATTTACCATCATCATGGCATTTGCCATTACCATTAATAAATCACAAACTTTTAAATCCGTTGGAATCCTTTTGGAAGAAACAGTATTTGCCCATGGCCAACTGTATGTTGCATTTTCAAGATGCAAGAATCCAGAGGAAATTAAAGTTTATATTGAAAACAACCAAAGTCAGGGTGATTTATTAGATGATGGCTGAATGTTTACAAAAAACATTGTCTGCCATGAAGTACTGTAAATTAAATTAGAAAAAAAAATAACAATACAACTAATCTACAAATAAGCCAATTATAAAAGCAACAGTGCTCTTATATCTATGAGAAATTCACAAAAAAACAACAAATATAGAGAACAGTGGTTTTATTTGAAGGACGCAATTTTATGTCACTCAGACTCTTTTTAGAGGACCACTATTTCGCTAAGGAAACTCTATAAGATGGCAAAAAAACTGAGCGATTAGTGGTTATACCCCACGGACGAACTTTGATGTCTGGCGGTCTCTTTGTAAAGGACCCCTATTTCACATAGGAAACTCAATGTGCCATTTTCAATAACTACAAAAATACAAAAAGCAAGTGAAAAAAAACAAAAAAAAACAATAACAATAAACAGTGGTTATAGCCCATAGACAAAATTACAAGTCTGCTGGGCACTTTTTCAGAAAACCACTTTGACATACAAATCAAAAAAAGATTGGAATGTCTTGGAAGTGACTTTTGCCAGGATTGGCCCCACAAAACAATAACCTTGCATTTTCTTAAATTTCCTGTTTCAATTTTAATACATAAAGTTCATGTTTGTAATGTTAAAATTCTGTTTTCCAAGGACAGAAAAGTTCTTTCATTGTATGTAATTAAGGGTTCATGTTATTAGGAGGATGATCATTTGTTGTAAAATGTAAATGTTTAATTACATAGAGAGTATTGATCCAAGGAGTAATCCGATCATCAGGAAGAAATACATTTTTTCCCCCTTTGATAAAATTGGCTAAGTTTCAGTGTTTTTTTTTTTACTGTTTGCCTTCCTCTGGATTCAATACCTATTTGCTTTACCAGTAGTTCAACTATAAGTTGCATGTTAAGAAGCATTCTGTAATGGTTTTACATACTCATTCATATAAAGTTGACCTAGTGTTATGTTACTCATGTATAGCTCAGAATTAAAAATGTTAGTATTGTTAAAAATAATTTGTTGACCACTGTTTCCAATATAAGTTGTATGTCACAAAGCTTTATGTAATGGTTCCCAATACATATTCATACACATTTCATCCATTGTTATATTATTACTGCATACATGACAATTAAAAAGGTTATTATGGTTTAACAGTTGTTGAAATACATGTTGAATGTTAAAAAAAATTTAAAAAAATATTATAATTGTTGTACTTCTTTGCAGATAACAAAAAGGTTAGGAGTGTCAGACACTCACATTGTGTGCCAAACAGCATTCCCAGCTTTAAAATTGTATTGACTGTCATTTTTTGACAGGCAAGTCTCTAGTATGGATCTATTCATGAGTACAATTCCTTAGCAACCCTTCTAAATGCTTTCTCACTACTAAAATTAAGCTTCCTTGGTCTATAATCCCCTGGATTCATCCTTAAATAAAAATACAGTATCTGTTTTTTAACAATCCTTTGGTACTTCATCAGTGGAGATTCAATGTAGTGCTTTATTAAAAAAAAAAAAATGTTAAGCCATTTATTTTGATAAGGTAATGCTGTCCCATTGTTTTGCTGTGTCTGTTCAATTTGCAAACTGGAAAAAAAGAAAATTATATACATATTTAAGCTCTCCAAATGTGATATGTGATTCTCTAAAGAAACTGTATGGCACAGTAGTTAAAGGACCACTGTAGTGTATTTACAATTAAAGCTCATATGTTTGTTTGCTGGACAAGAGCTATAATAACAGTATACAGTTTAAAATATTTTTTTTTTTTCGTGGCTTTTAAAATATCTGTTTTCTCATCAGGCAGAGCTGTGTGTCTCCTACCTGTGTCTATCAGAGTCATGGCCAGCTCTTCCTTCTGTGCTGGACAATAAATAAAATCTGACCAGTTTAAGACCTGCTGCAGACAGAGCATGCTTAGTAAAGTGGGTGGGGCTCAGATGGCTCATGTCACTGGATTGTTGTGTCTATGGGCCAGCTACAAGCATGTTACAGCATAGCTTTTACCTTTGTATAGGCTGTAGGGTGGAGCTAACAATATTATGGGACAGGGCTGTTATGAAGCTCCTTGATAGTACTGCCTATAAAGAGAGTAGACCATGCCCCTTGTTAAATACAGGTAGCAGAAGATACACAGCTCTGTTTGAGGAGAAACAGTTTAAAAGCCAAAACATGTATTTACTTTAAACTGCATACATTTTTTATTAGCCTATGCCCAACTTTAACTTGTAAATTAACTACAGTGGTCCTTTCATTTTGAGGGTGTTCTTATGATGATTTACTGTTTATGGACTAAAATAATTATTATACTTCTTGGGGACATTTTTGACTACCAATCATTTTATTGATAGGGTTGACAAAACACTATATTGTAACAATTTTAATTTTCCTGAGTAAAATAGATATACATAGGGCCCTATGTAAATAAGGTGCTCTAAATGAGGGCATTGGAGCAAAAAGTCTGCATGAGCTTTTTTCCCCTAAGCTCTGCTTGAATTTAAATCATTGACTCCCCCAGATTACAGCACTCAGCTCACAGACATAAATCCTGCTCTGCAGCTGCAACAGATTTCTGTGCAGGTAGCAGCCAAACCAAGCTTTACGGATGAGACGGCCAAGGAGCCAATAGGAAATATGTACGTCATAAATATTATAGTGAGTGGGAAGTGCAGTACAACTTTGTAACTAGCTACAGCAAGGGAACATATATATATATATATATTTGTATATATATATATATATATATATATATATATATATACCGTAAATACCCGAGTATAAGCCATGACACCTATTTAACCCAAAATACTGGAAAAAAATTAGTGACTTGAGTATAAGTCGAGGGTGGGAAATGTGCTGCCCCCTGTGTCCATCTTGTGACCTCTGTGTCCCCCTCTTGTGTGCCCTCTGTGCCCCTTTCTTGTGTCTCCCCTCTCCCTCCCCTGTGTCTCTTCCCCCCTCTCCCTCCCTTTGTCTCTCCCCCCCTCTCCCTCCCATGTCTCTCCCCCCTCTCCCTCCCCTGTGTCTCTTCCCCTCCTCTCCCTCCCCTTTGTCTCTTCCCCCCCTCTCCCTCCCCTATGTCTCATCCCCCCCTCTCCCTCCCCTATGTCTCTTCCCCCCTCTCCCTCCCCTATGTCTCTTCCCCCATTCGCAATTCCCTGTGTCTCTTTCCCTTCCCCTCCCTTCCCTGTGTCTCTTTCCCTCCCCCTCCCTTATCACTCTCCTCATCCTCCCTCCTTATCCCCCTCCTCAAACCCCCTCCTCAAACCCCTCCTCAACCTCCCTCCTCAACCTCCCTCCTCAATCCCACTTCTCAACCACCCTCCTCAACCCCCCTCCTCATCCTCAACCCCCCTCCCCCACCCCCCCTCCTCAACCCCCCTCCTCATCCTCCCTCCTTATCCCCCTCCTCAACCCCTCTCCACAACCCCCCTCCTCAACCCCCTCCTCAACCTCCCTCCTCAACCCCACTTCTCAACCCCCCTCTCTCAACCCCCTCCTCATCCTCAACCCCCCCTCCACATCCTCAACCTCCCTCCTCAACCCTCCTCCTCCCTCCTCAACCCCCCACATCAACCTCCCTCCTCAGCCCCCATCCTCAACCTCCCTCCTCAACATCAACCTCCCTCCTCAACCTCAACCCCATCCTCATCCTCAACCCTCCATCCTCAACCACCCATCCTCAATCCCCCATTCTCAAACTCCCCTCCTGAACCCCCCTCCTCATCCTCAACCCCCCTCCTCAACCCCACTCCTCATCCTCAACCCCCCTCCTCATCCTCAACCTTTCTCCTCAATCCCCCTCCTCAACCCCCCCTCCTCAACCTCAACCCCCTTAAACCTCAACCCCCCCTCAACCTCAACCCCTTTCTCAACCTCAACCCTCCAATCCTCATCCTCAACCCTCCAATCCTCATTCCTCGACCCTCCCATCTCATCCTAAACCCCCTTCTCACTTTACCCCCTCTAATTACCTTCCCCTCTCCCTTTCCCCTCACTTACCTTCCATCCCCCTCTGTAGCTGCTCCTGCGCGCTCCTTCTGGCTGCGTCGGGAGGGAAAGAGCCACGGGGGGTTAAAGAGAGCCACGGTGGTTAAAGAGAGACATGGGGGGTTAAAGAGAGACATGGGGGAAAGAGAGACACGGGGTAGTGACTCGAGTATAAGCAGAGGGGGCCCTTTTCAGCCTTAAAAAAAGGGCTGAAAAACTCAAAGTTATACTTGAGTATATACGGTATATATATATATATATTTATATATATATATATATATATATATATATATATAATTATGTATAGTAAATAAAAAGTACATCTGTGTTTACAATTGAACATCTAAAGCAAGTTAAAAAACCTGCTTCCAGAGAAAAACAGTTATTACACTGCATTCTGGGAAGCTGAGTAGGGGCATGCAAATGTGCCAAGAAATGCCCTCACTCTTCAATCCATAAACCATTTTAAACATGGCTTCCTTTAAGCTTACACCTGCTTCAAAGCCAAGGCTGGATTATATACAAGCTGAGAATCCTATCCATGCACAGCTGTAAATCTTTTTTCTGCTTTTCAGTTACGGCAGTGCCCTGATTTGCGAGTGATCCTTAACTCTTATTAGCATAGGGTTTGGGTGTCAGGGAGGTAAACTTGTAATTTATTTTCAGTTTAAAACTCAGTGGAGATTTATGCCTTGCTTTCAGCTGTGTCATGATTTCACTCTGAGCAGTGACTCTTAGGAGTTCTCTCAGAATGTTTTAGGGATGGGTGATTTGCATAGCTAGGTAGGATTTACTGTGCAGATAGGGCACTCCTAATTGCTTTTTCAGAGATTAGCATAGAGCCTATAGTTACATTGTACCTGAGGTTGAAAAAGGACGTTTAGTCCATGTTCAACCTTTTTAGCTCTGCTCTGATGCTTGTAATGTGTGGATTGATTGCTAAATGAGCCTTAGTAAGGCAAACAGAAAAAGAAACACATTGAAACATTGCCAATTGCCAAAAAATAAATTAAATTCCTGATCGAATATATTTCTTAGTTATACAGAATAACTATGAATGCCACATTTATTCAAAATTATATGCAACCCCTTTTTGAAGTTATCTATCAAACTGCTGTCACAATCTCCTTTGGTAGAGAATTCCAGAGTTTAAACTACCCTTTACTGTGAAGAACTCTTTTCTTTCTTTAAGATGGAGTTGCTGTCGTTCTCTGTACTCTCTCCAGCTCTAAAATGTCCTTTCTATGAAATGGTGCTCAAAATTGTAGTCTGTATTCAAATGAGGGCGTACTAGTTATTTGTAAAGTGGCGGAATTATATTTGCTTCCCTTGTTTTCTATATCCTTATTAATACATGCTAATATTTTACTAGCCTTTGCAGATGCTGGTGGCATGGAGCACTGTTACATAGGTGGTTGTCCACAAGCAATCCTAAATATCTTTCAATCTTGAATACCCTGGTCTGCTCTATTAAGATTATAAAATGCATGCTTATTTCCTCAAATTCATAACTTTACATTTATTAGTATTAAATCTCATCTGTCATTTAGTTGCTAATTTCTCTAATTTACGTAAATCCCTTTGAAGTACATTATTTCTGATTTAATTACCTTGCACAAGTGTCATCTGCAAAAATGGGTACAATAATTTCCAGTCCTATTTCTGAGTCATTCATAAATATGTAAAAAGGAGAGAACCTAATACTGTACCCTGCGGAACCCTCACTTACCAAATTAGTCCAATCCATTTACAACAACCCTTTGTTATCTGTCTTTTAGCTAGTTCTCAGTTAAAAAATGTTGACATGACCTATCCTTCATAAATTTATTTTTACTCATACTTATTACCTTGTTCAAATTAGATGGTACATTCAAACTATTTAAAAAGTGCATATCAATGGGAGTATTTGTTGTATTTCATGAATACAATGGTTAATGAGGTTATTCAAGTTATAATCCACATTGCTACTTGTATTTTTGTGTTAAATTTGTTGGTTCCCAAAACTATTGGTCTCCTTGGTATTAGTGTTATGTTTTTGTGAAACTATAGGGAGTGCGTAACAAGGAGCAAGGACAGAAATTTTGTAAACAGTAATTTGTGTTCTTGATTACTGATAATACCACTACATTTAGCTTGGTCCCATAATAAGTTTATAATTCTTTTTAATAATTGGTGTCTCATGTTAATAACTTGTATGCATTTCTATCATCTAGTATTTATTACACCTACAGTACTTAGGTAATTAGGATTATGCATGATTACAGAGATTGCCACATTTGTGTCCTGCCTTTTTTATGGTTTATTGGTTTTGCGATCCTGAAGTTCCTGTAATTTTCAGACCTTAATTAACATAAACATTCAATTGATTTTTTGCTCCTAAAAGCTTTCTTCCAATTCTTTAGTTACATGTTGTTTGAACTAATAAATGTTTTCATCATCTTTCTTTAAGTTGTGGCTGTTTAGTTTCCCAATTCCGATTAGTTAGGGAAGACAATCCCTAGTTGTATCCCTTCCAAAAAAATAAATTAGGACTTAATGCTGTTGTATCCATCTTTTCCCTGGCCCCAAATCCAATCAAGGTATTTTCATTCCTTTATTTGATAGGCTATTGAAGAGGCTTGTTTTTCTTGCAACAAATGTTATCGTCCTAATTATTTGTAAATAAGGTTTGATTTTATAGGATAGGTCAAAGGATAGACCTCTATTTAGCACTAAATTGTGAACTTTAGCAAGTGAAAGATAGACTGATTAATGACAGAGTTATTCATACGCATCAATTTTGATAATTTAAAAGAATTGGTTTATCCTTGTTCTGAATTTTTGGTTGTGTCTTTATTTTGAGGAGTGCTCCTTAGCTACAAAATAGCCTATTATTATTTTGGGAATTTTACCTAGTAGTTATCCCCATCTGATGAGTTCTAAGTATTTATAGAAGTTGTAGATTGAGGGAGATTATAGTCAGGTTAATTTCTCAGATTATCAATCGTTGATGTTTAATTAGCTTTTGGATTAGAACTGAAAGATTGTTTGCTCAGTTTCAACTACTAAGTTCATGAGATAACAAGAGCATCTTGAAACAATATCCCTCCATTTCTCCATAAACATTTCAATAGGTAAATGAGAGTCAAGTGACAATTGAATCCTTTAGCCCCTAACTAGGCACCCTATCGAAAACTTTTTAAAAAAATTACTGTGCATATTGTACTTTAACTGAGTGAGGTCCCGATCAAAATTACCTTTTTTTCAGCACTGCATGAAAGCAAAGCTGAATAGGCAAAAATGCCTAATTTTAATGAAAATTTTCTTTAACCAATAAGAAGGCTAAGAGTGTTAAAGTCCATCAATATAAGCAGCCTGAGCGGTTACTAAGTAACCAATCAGGTTGCTTAGATTGATGGACTTTATCAATCTAAACCGTTATTTTAAAATTCCCACTCTAAACGATCAGGGTGACATATGAAAAATTCTAATTGGCTGAAATATGATGGACACACATTTTAACCAATCAGAATTCTCAAAAAATTATATATAGGCCGCAAAACATTGCAAAAGCAAAAGCCATTTGCGGTGGAGGAGCCCCTCATAGGAGGCGCTTCGTTTGTTAGAGTGATTTTTTTTAAAGTGTTTTGAAGGGCCCTTTCCAGATGAGGATATTGGCTTTATTTAAGAAAGAAGAGAACATAAATTCAACAACTATAGTCTGATTGGTCCAGGGCAAAAGAGTAAAGACCAAGGCTCCGGGATCATTGCTGGATGAACTTTAGCGTTGTTGTTGTTGTGTAGGCGTTTAGTTGTTCTAGAAGAAAAATATATCCACAAGCAACACTCTACTCTCCAAAACCAAGGAATTATCCAAAAATTATACTAAAACACAGACATCTCTGAGTATGTTTGATTTACTGACAAGCAGCTGAGGAAGGCAACAGCAAAGTACAAAGTATACAAAATGTCTGCTGAGTTCAACGAATACAGAAACATCATATGTTTTTATAGTAGTCCTACATACAGAAAATGGTATATTCCATTACTATCCTCTAGAAAATGATACAGTCCACCAACACCCATTTCTAAGACAATAAACAGTTAATTATATTAGTAGGCCAATTAATAATCAGACATGTACCTAGGTTAAATCTTTGCGCACATCACCCTTATGTTTTGCACTTCTGCGCAGACAACAACTTGTTTTTTAGCCTTGACTCTGGCCTTACAATGCTCACACAGAACATTTTCTTATGGGTATAGGGTTTGTTTTCAGTTATAGTGAAAACCGCTGAATTAGGGAAAAGCATAATTAACCATTTCATAACTTACATATTGCAATATCAAAAGTACTACTAAGTTAATAAAAATATAGTATATATATATATTATATATATATATATATAATATATATATATAAATATATATATATATATATATATATATATAATATATATACAGTATATACTAATACTTAGAGGGTAGCAATATTTGTATTTAACCCCAACATTGTTTCCAACTACAGGTAAATCTCTCAGTCACATCCCCTCTGAGCTCAATCAAATTCATGTTCATTGCTTCAGTGACCTCATCTATTGATCTCTGCTTCTGTAATCCCCTTTTTCTTGTGCCTTCAATCTTCCCTAGGGAACCCTGCTGTCTCATAATATGGCCAACATTTTTGAGCTTCAGCCTCATGTTCATACCTTCTAAAGAACAGTTTGACTTGATTTCTTGAAGTACTGATTTCTTGGATATTCTTGCAGTCTAAGCCATCAAAGTAGTATCATCGGCGTATGTGAGTTTGTTGATACTTCTTCCAGAAATATTGATTCCGGCTTTGGATTCATCCAGTCGAGTCTTACGAATGATGTACTTTGTGTATAAGTTAAATAAATAAGGTGACAATATACAATCTTGTCGCACTCCATATACCATCTTAAACCATTCTGTTGTCCCATTTTCGGTTCTGACCGTGGCTTTTTGGTCCACATAACGATTTTTCAGGAGGAGCATGAGATTATCTGGTATTCCATCTCTTTAAGAATATATCACATTTTGTTGTGATCCACACAGTCAAAGGCTTTAGAATAGTCTATAAAGCAGAAGTAAATTATTTTCTGCAATTATTTCTCTATAATTCGTTGGACATTGGCAATTTGATCTCTGGAGTCAAGCTTGTAGAATCTAAAGCAATACCTTGCTAGCATGTGAAATGAGTACTATTGTTCGATAATTGGAGCACTCTTTGGGATTGGGATGTAGACTGACCTTTTCCAGTCTATTGGTCACCTTTTCCAGGCTATTGGTTTTTCAAATGTGTTTGGCATAAGGCAATCAATCAATACTTTCATCGTATCATCTTGTAGAATTTTTTATAGTTCAATTGGTTTTCCATCACCTCCTGCACCATTATTATCAACAAGACATCCTCATTAGAAAAACTATTGAGATCATCACTGCTGTTAAGATCCTTCCTGCATAGATCTTCAGTGTAATCCTGCTACCTCTTCTTTATCTGATCTTCTTCTATTAAGTCCATACCACTTTTGTCTTTTATCACGCCCACTGTGGCTTGAAAGGTGCCTTTGAGATCTGTAATTCTCTTGAAGACATCTCTTGATTTACCCATTATTTTATCTACTTCAATCTCTTTACATCTCTCATTGTAGAATGTCCCCTTGTCTCTTCTTACTAATCTCTGGAATTCTGCATTCAGTTGGATGACTTCAGGCTTTCTATATTCCATGTCTAGTCTCTTAAATCTATCCTATACTTCCACTTCATAATCACAAGGGATATTAGTCATTTTGTATATACTTGGTCTATTTATTTTCCCTCTTTACTTCAGTTTAATTCAGAATTTTGCAATAAGAAGCTCATGGTCTGAGCCACAGTCAGCTCCAGGTCTTGTTTTTGCTGATTGTATAGAGCTCCTCCATCTCTGGCTGCAAAGTATATGGTCAATCTGATTTCTATGTTGCCCATCTGGTGAGGGAGGCTGTCAGAAGAGGGTATTTGCTATGACCAGAGAAATAACTTGACAGAATTCTACTAATCTCTAATCTCAGGGAGTTATCAACTACACCTCACTGACGAGGCCCAAAAAAGGGTGAAATGTACCTCTGGGGTTTGCTGTTTCTCCTGTTCAGGGTAGAATTGCCTAGTATTTTGGGACTGGACCATTCTAGTGAGTGGGACCAGACTGATATAGTTCAGGATATTTCTCCCTGGGAAGGGCACAAGTTAGCTAAAAGAGGTTGCTCTCAGAGTGGGTTTTCATGTCCACAGAACTAACCTATTAAGGTTAGTTTGTTCTCTGATTGAGCACCTCTATTTTGTTTTTTGTTTATTCAAATGACCCTTAGGGATTAGTCTCCCTAAGGGTGATAGGGGAATCCATACGGGGACCCCTTGCTCACTGTGCCTTATGGAGTAATTAGCTACCCCTCACTGACGAGGCCCAAAGAAGGCCGAAATGTACATCTGGGTTTTGCTGTTTCTCCTGTTCAGGGTAGAATTGCCTGGTATTTTGAGGCTGGACCACTCTAATGAGTGGGACCAGACTGATATACTACAGGATATTTCTCCCTGTGAAGGGCACAAATGAGCCAAAAGAGGTTGCTCTCTCAGAGTGGATTATCATGTCCACAGAACTAACCTATTAAAGTAAGTTTGTTCTCTGATAGAGCACCTCTATTTTTTGTTTTTGTTTAATCAAATGACCATTAGGGGTTAGTCTTCCTAAGGGTTATAGGGTAATCCAGATGTGGACCCCTTGCTCACTGTGCCTTAGAGAGTTATCAGCTACAGTTCCCTGACGAGGACCAAAGAAGACTGAAACATACATCTGGGGTTTGCTGTTTCTCCTGTTCAGGGTAGAATTGCCTGGTGTTTTGGGGCTGGGCCACTCTAGCGAGTGGGACCAGACTGATATACTTCTGGATATTTCTCCCTGTGAAGGGCACAAGTGAGCTAAAAGAGGTTGCTCTCAGAATGAGTTATCATGTCCACAGAACTAACCCATTGAGCACCTCTATTTTGCTCTTTGTTTAATCTCTAACCTGCTTCATTTTGAACTTCAAGGCCAAACTTGCCAGTTATTCCAGGTGTCCTTTGGTTCCCTACTTTAGCATTCCAATCTCCTATGATGACAGTACCTAATTTACCATAGGTAAGTATTATTAATCATTTTATTTTACAGGTTTTATTTTTTATTTTATTTTATAGTGATTATTGTTTTATTATTTTTTGTAATTTACTGCATTGTTTTGTTTTTTGTAATTAGTTTTTTTTGTGCAATTAGTGTTTTTTTTATAATATAGGGTTAATTTTTTATAGTGTAGGTGTAGTTTGTAGTATATAGTGTGCCCTGGGAATCCTTGAGGACCCCCAAGGCACATGAGATGTTAATTTAGATTATCATCTGGATCCTTAAAGGACCCCATTGTTATAGGGGTTTTAGTTAATATCATGGGTCTCTTTTAAGGACCCAGTAGTATGGGGTTAATTTTTTAGATGCCACAGAGTTTAAAGCGTTGTTAGGACCCCAATGGGTAGGACCTCTGTGGCACTGGAGGTTCATTTTAGGGGCCATATAGGTCCTGAAAGGACCTTCATACCATACCATATATCTTAGTTAATATATGCCATGGAGGTCCAGCAAGGACCTTCATGTCTAGGTAGTAAGTAGACACCACAGGGTCCTTAAAGAATTCCTGTGGCATAGGGATTATTTGTATGTGCCACAAGGGTCTGTTAAGGACCCCAGTGGTAGGAGTTAAAATATAGATGCCAAGGAGGACCTTTCAATTAATTTGTAGATGTCATTTCAATAGACTCCCATGATTATACTTAATAGTGGGTATCAGGTGTCTGCAGGAAAGAGAGTCCCTGGGGATGTGCCATTAATCTACTACTATTATTTGGATATTAAAACTACTAATATTTGGATATTAAAATCTGGTGTGGTGTATGTATTGCTATAACATATTTTGTTACATCGCATCATTGGTAATTAGATCATTATTGCGCATGCATTATACACAGATTCTATGTTGGGAATAAATTATTTGTAGCTATGTTATCTATATTTCCCAGTTATTGCAGGGATCAAGCCAGTTTTGGGGTAGCAGTTTTCTTCACCTTCCAGGAAAATCATAGTATACTTTTTGTTTCAATGACAAAGTGTTTCAATTACTTAGTGCTAGGTACTTTTTAGTTCTGGTGTGATTTATTATAAACAAAAAATATTTTATTATTATTATTATTATCCTTTTTATGTAACACGCTAACATATTCTATAGTGCTAATTAGGGGTTAAGTAAGACAAAAACTATTTTAAAACATTACAAAAGAATGGATGGCCTTGTCTTTGCGCTTACGATCTAACATACATAGGGCCATATTCTGTGTGTATGTCTTTATTGTTGGTTATCTTCTGGGGTGAATCCGTAAAGGAACGACATTGGCCTCGCAATACTTTCTTTAGTTATGCAGAAGATGGCAGTGGCCTAGGTGCTCACTTTATACAGAGGTATCAAAGATTGAGATAGGCTTTGAATGGGACCTATGTTTTTAACATTTTCTTCTTTAATATTTTAATTTCTGAAAAAAATACATGTTTTAAATATTTGTTTTATGGTTTCCATTTGCAATTTGTTTCAGCACAAATCCCATATGAAGTAATGTGCTCACCGTGCCGTTTGGGCCACAATGTATCAAGGTGGACAAGCTCCTTGGATGATGAAGCTACCCCCTTGTGGATGACATCACCATGTGTCACTGTAAATGACCTCATAAAGCCTGGTCACTATACAAGTATCTGTGTTATGAGGATAAAGTAATTTCCATCTGGCTGAAGTGGGTGTGCTGTTTGAAGGCAATGGCTCATATGATGGGGGTTTGCAAGAAGGGCTGAGGGAGAGAAACTTGAATTTTTCAAATGTTGATTATAATAATCACTAGCGACTTGCCCATCAAAAAATAATTTGAAGCCTGGCAATGGTGTTTGCCACACAATGCGAGACTCTCCCCCCTCTAAACTGCCTGCCTCGCAATGAGCCCCCCTCTAACCTGTCTGCCTCGCAATGAGCGCCTTTTGTGCTCATCACAGGCCTTGCAATGTGCGGGTTTGGCACCCATTGTAAGCCTCTCAATGAGCCTCTATCACCCTCTACCTCTGCCACCCTCTATTTGATGGGAGGCGCTCATTGATAGCCTCTCCCCCCCCTCTACTTTACTGGCCTTACGATGAGCACCTTTGCTGTTCATCACAGTCCTCGCAATGAGCGCCTCATGATGTGCGCCTTCAGCGCTCTCATTGCGAGGCCCGCAATGAGCGGCTTTGCCGCTCATTGTAGGCCTTGGCCAACCCACCACTTTCATGCCTCGCATTGAGCCCCTTCCCTGTTCATCGCGAGCTCAGCAATGAGTGCCTTTGGATTGCTCTCCATTACAGTCTATCACTTTCCAAGCTTGCCCTTCATTGAATTTCTCTCAGGCTCCTGGATTGGTGTCTCCTGGAACGTGCTGTCTCTGCAAACTGCAGGCTACACACTCTTGCAGCTTTCATTTGCAACCTTTTAACTATCTCAAACTTTTTGCAGCTCAGAAACACCTCAAGCTTGCAATTTACGGGTCGAAAGCCAAAACTGTAAACCATGCAATCTTGAGTAGCAGTTCAGAGCATGATCATGATTAGAAACCGCCAATAATAAATGAGACCGTCATCATGACAACAGTAAAAACATGGAGGTTACACGTCAATCAATTAGCATTTAGAGGTCCCATATGCGATCAGACTCCCAATTTGGCAATGTACAAAATATTAAAAATGAATGGTTATATTGTATTAGCGACTTGCCCGTCAAAAAAGGACGGCAATGAGATGTGTATGTTTGGAAAGTTGTTTAGTTATTAATATACGTTTTTGACACTTGTAAGATTTTAGTTATGATGAAATAAGCAGTATTGTGATATTAAACATGTTTATTTTTGTAAAATGTTCTCTTGGTGAACAATAACTGTTAAAGCATTTTGTATTAAAAGTATTAACATTTGAATGTAAAAACAGTTGAACTTTTAATTAATTAGTATTGTAAACTTGAGGTAATGTTTTTTTAACATGCAAGTTCTATCTCAAGAATTGTTAACTTAAATATACATTGAATCCAGAGGAAGGCAAACAGTAAAAACCCTCCTTGAAACGTAGCGAATTGTATCGGTAGGGAAAAAAAAATTCCTTCCTGACCCCATGAACTGGTGATCAGATTACTCCCTGGATTAATGTTTAACATAAAAGACAATATTTACATTGTGACTTAAAACGTGGTTGAGCTCTTAACATGAACTTTGTAATATGTTTAACTAAAGAACTTGAAAGCATATTTTTTGAAACTTGAACTTTCTTATCTGTCTAAGTAATGAACTTGAAAATATTGTTTTCAAACTTGTAACATTAGAAACAGTAACATAGTTAATTAACATTTTAACATAATTTGTAAAAATAATGCACGGCAAGTGTTTTGTGAGGCCAATCATCCATAAACAGTACTTCCATTAATTATGACTGAATTGTTTATTGTTTTGTATCTTTTAACGGTTGACCTTTGTTTATTGCTGTGACTTAAAACGTGGTTGACCTCTTAACATGAACTTTGTAATATATCTAAGTAAGAAACTTGAAAGTATATTTTTTGAAACTTGACCTTTCTTATCTGTGTAACTAAGGAACTTGAAAACATTTTTTTTCAACTTGGAACATTATAAACAGTAACATAGTTAATTAAGATTTTAACATAATTTTGTATTAAAAGTATTAACATTTGAATGTAAAAACAGTTGAACTTTAAATTAATCAGTATTGTAAACTTGAGGTAATGTTTTTTAACATGCAAGTTCTATCTCAAGAATTGTTAACTTAAATATACAGTACATTGAATCCAGAGGAAGGCAAACAGTAAAAACCCTCCTTGAAACGTACCCAATTGTATCAGAGAGGGAAAAAAATAATCCTTCCTGACCCCATGAACTGGCGATCAGATTACTCCCTGGATTAATGTTTAACATAAAAGACAATATTTACATTGTGACTTAAAACGTGGTTGAGCTCTTAACATGAACTTTGTAATATGTTTAAGTAAAGAACTTGAAAGTATATTTTTTGAAACTTGAACTTTCTTATCTGTCTAAATAATGAACTTGAAAATATTGTTTTCAAACTTGTAACATTAGAAACATTAACATAGTTAATTAACATTTTAACAATGTTTGTAAAAATAATGCAAGTGTTTTGTGAGGCTAATCATCCATAAACAGTATTTCCATTAATTATGACTGAATTGTTTATTGATTTGTATTTTTCAATGGTTGACCTTTGTTTATTGCTGTGACTTAAAACGTGGTTGACCTCTTAACATGAACTTTGTAATATATCTAAGTAAGAAACTTGAAAGTATATATTTTAAAACTTGAACTTTCTTATCTCTCTAAGTAAGGAACTTGACAAAAATGTTTTCAAACTTGTAACATTAGAAACAGTGAAATAGTTAATTAACATTTTAACATAATTTGTGAAAATAATGCAAGGCAAGTGTTTTGTGAAGCTAATGATATATAAACAGTACTTCCATTAATTATGACGGAATTTTTATTGATTTGTATTTTTGAATGGTTGACCTTTGTTTGTTGCTATAGTAATTGTTTTAAATCACACATATAGTTTGGTCTCTGGAAAAGTGGTTCTCTATATTGTGATTTTTTATATTTTTGCATTTGCTTTTAAATTTGTTTTGCATGGCTTTTATTTCTTTAATGAAAAGTTAAAGTACTTCATAGTAGACAGTGTTTTTAGTAAAAATACGTCCATCTTCTAATAAATCACCTTGACTTTCATTCTTTTCAATGTAAACTTTAATAGCCTGTGGATTTTTGCACCGTGATAATGCAACGTACAATTGGCCATGTGCAAATACTGGTTCTTGTAAGAAAATACCCACAGATTTGAACGTTTGTCGGTGTGATTTATTAATGGTCATGGCAATTGCCATAATTATGGGAAATTGTCTTCTTTGAAGTATAAAAGGGAGACTACTTTCACTTGGTGCTAAATCTATTCTTGGTATGAAAACTCTCTCTCCTTTATGGGTACCAGTTAAAACTTCAGCATCTATAAAATGGTCCTTTAATTTTTTTTTAAATTAGTCTTGATCCCATTGCATAGGCCTTTTTTGGGGTTCAAATTTTGCAGTAACATGACAATTGCACCTTTTTTTAGCTGCAAAATATGTGGTGGCATTCCAGAAGGAGTTAGTGAGTTTATGAATTCAGTGGAAAAGTTAGCCTGACTTTCATTGTCATCAGCAAGTACAGAATCAGCACTGTGATAATTTCTTTGTGGTGCATTATTTTTTTTTTAAGATTTCATTATTGAGGATTAATGCATCCTTATTTTTACACGTTAGTATGACTTGGTTGGCAAGCTCTGAATATTCCTGGTTATTTATGCTACCTTCAAATATAGCCGATATAATATCTTGGTGAAAATCATATGAGGTGGGATCTGCACAGTGTCGTCAGGTAAATGTGGTATTTTTTCTGTTCTGCCTTCTCCAATTTTAATAAGCCAATCATTGAAATCAGTTTGGCCTTCTGATCTCATGTTTTGTTGCAGTTGAAGATGGGTAAAATGTTTCCATAGTGTGCTTGACTTTATACAGGTTTCGATAATGTCAGTTCGATTTCCATGTACAACGACAGGTAATGTTTGTCTAAAATCGCCACCTAACAACATTTCCTTTCCACCAAATGGAAAAGTATTATCCATGACTTCACGAAGCAAACGGTCAATACATTGGAGGGCATAACATGACATCATTGTGGCCTCATCTATTATAATTAATTTACTTTTTTTCAATTTCTTTGCTTGTAATGATGTCATGCGAATATCTGACACAGAGGTTTCTAAAATAGGCACTGGCAGTTTAAAGCCACTATGTACAGTTCTTCCACCTTCTAACAAAAGTGCAGCAATTCCAGTAGTGGCAAACGGCAGTGTTATTTGACCTTGTGCTCGTACAGAACTCATTAATAAATTATATAGATAAGTTTTTCCTCATCCGCCAGGTCCATCAAGATAGAAATAACGCTCTGTGACCATGTTATCATCTATTGCATTTTTAATGGCATTAAATGCTTGCAATTGTAACGTATTTAAAGTTGCAAGTCTTTCTTCTGTTCTTTCTACTTGTAGTTGAATGTCATAGTCTTCAAAGTTTATGTCATCTATAAGACCTGGATCAGGCAAATTAAAACTTGCACAACTTAATCCATGAGTTAAAAATACTTCTTGGATTTCCATTAACGCTTTTAAGTGTGCAATCGGTTCAATGTATCGTCGCATAAAGTCTTCAGCCATATTAATTTTAAATGTGTCCCACAAAGCTAATGCATTTGGAGCATTTGAGAAGATACAAATAAATGCAAATTGTTCTCTCATCTGCCGTAGCATTTGACATTGTGCTGCTTCTTCTAAACATCTTTCCCATTCTGTATCATCAGCTAGTAAGTTTCTATGTCTTGCAGCTAAATGGAAGGATTCATATACTATGTCATTAACAGTTCTTAAGTGTTCAAAACTTTGTGCTCCAGGAACATTTAAAAGTATTATTCGTAAGCAAAAACGTTCAACATCTCTTGGACTGACTGTGTAAATTATTGGGATTATTTTCTTTCCTCTGCTTTTTCTGGGTCTCCATAATCCATTCACAAAAACATAGTGATATGGAATTTCAATATATAAGAATTGTGTTGCTTGTGAATCTGTGGAATTTAATTCAAACCATGCAGTTAGTGTAGTGTGACGAAGCTCACTTTGGGCCAATGCATTACTTTCATTTCCAGCATGGAAATACACTAAATGTCTTTGTGGCAAATGTACTGCTAATCTATATACTGCATGTGATCTATCATGCATTTCAAATTTTAAAAGCCGCCACATAGCTTCTGGCGCACTGACATAGCGAGCATCTACATGAGATGCAAGTTCATCATGTACTAACTCACTACTTTCAGGGTTGTCTGCACTTTTGACGACTACAGTAGCTGCATCATAGCCTTTGTAAATATATTTGTACACATATTTAATGGATATGATGGAAGTGCAGTCTTCTACATTAATGTGGGCGTTATACTTCATGAGTAAATGTGGATTGTAGGGTACTACATATCTATTGTCAACTTTTTTGCCACGAATAATGGCACTATCTCCTTTTCTTCTTTTATAAAGTGGATAGCCATCACAATTGGCATAGGTTTTGTCTCTATAATCTTTTGGAAAATCTTTGGAACATTTATTATTTTCCATACATGGTGATTGTGGATTAAGCTCACCACAGGGTCCATGAATCATGCGATGAGTAACAATCTCATATAGTCTACCATATAGTTCTGGATCTGGTAGTTCTGCAATAATGACTGCATCCACTTTGTCAGCAGTATCTAATTTATCTTTTTCTTGAAGTATTATGAGAAGATGTGCATGTGGAAGGCCTCTTTTTTTAAATTCAATGGTATATAAATAAGCAAGACATTTGCTAAATAAGTGACTTATAGTGATGTCACGTATTAATTCATTTAATTTAATCTTAAAAACTCTGGCTACTAAATCTGGTCTATCGGAAGGACTTTGGCCAAGAAGTAAATTTTGTGTAATTTCTGGCCATTGGGGATTACATGTAAATGTAAGAAATAAATTGGGTTTGCCAAATTTGGTGACAATAGCCATAGCATCATTGTATCTTTCGCTCATATTTCGAGGAGATCCTTGAAAGGAAGATGGTAAAATGATGGCTTTGCCAGCTGTCATGTCTCTGCTTTTAGCCACCTCAGCAACATAGTCCATTAGTCTAGAATATTGTTCTACAAATAGTTTTATCTTCTTGATATTTTATAAAGTTTAAATTATTGGCCTCAACTTGCAAATAGGAATCAATAATCCATTGTTGTGTTAGTTTTACACCACAGAAAATTGGATTAAATGTATTTCGAAAGGCAATTTCAGCTACTTTAAATTCAAGCATAGAAATATTATTTCGGATTCTGGCTTTAGCATTTGGGTAACTGGGAAGTGTTAATTTTGGTTGCCAACCTGCTTCTCCGTGTGTTAAAAAAATGGGATATATGTAATTGGATCTAAATTTGGACTTAAGATACTCATATTAATGAATGGTTGCTCCTCATTTCTGGGATATATTCTAATGTCTCTTTGAAATGGTGGTTCTCCATCATTTTGAAACACCATTGCAACCTCATTTGATGTTGGCAAGTTGTAACGACGTTTATCAGTATGTCTGTCTCTTTTAAGCACCATATTAACCTTTGGCATTAGTAATTGATGTCTTTGTGCATAAAGTTGTTGTTCATTTTCTACTTCTGCCAATTTTTTATAAGCTTTAGTGTAGGGGTTATTCTCCATAATGTTATCAAGCTCTATAAAAACAGTGGGTAAGCATTTTTTATTTTCTTCCAGCTGCATACGTTGGTCAACAGCTTCCATTGTATCTAGGGCATATAGTTGAGCAAATTTTCTTTGCTCTCCTTCCTCTGGATGTAAATGGGAAGTAGGATGATAAATTTGGCCTTGGAATTTAAAACAGTAAGGACAATGTCCTGGTACATTAGCAGCTAATGTTGCCCCCATAGATGCAAAGGATATGGCACTATTGTAGGATGTTATGTTTGTCTTAAATTTTTTGTAGTTTGGAAAAGTAGGTTCAGTCATAATGTTTTGTAAATAGATTGGAAATTATTTTCTTTCTGGAAGTTTGAACTTGCCTTTTTGACAGCAACTAATAATTTGGCCATCTCTGGGTCTCTCCTGTTTAAAATAATAAACCTCACCAAACTTACATTGAGTATTCATGTCCCCACAATTATGAACCTCTACTGCTAAAGACTTGAGTAAAGGACAATTTGCAAAGCATATATCAGTCTCATTTTCAAATCAATAGGTGAAATGTCATGTGATGTTTCAGGAACAGGTTCTAAATGCTTTGTTTTTTTGGTGGCTTTTTTTTGGTATATCTTTTATTGGTTTAGGTAAAATGTCATGTAATGTTTCAGGAAGAGGTTCTAAATGCTTTGTTTTTTTGGTGGCTTTTTTTGGTATCTCTTTTATTTTTTCAGGTAAAATGTCATCTGATGTTTGAGGAACCGGTTCTAAATCCTTTGTTTGCTTAGTAGCTTTTATGGTGTATGTTTAATTTTTGTAGCTGATGCTTGCAATTCTTGCTTGCAATTCTTTTGCGTTCTTTTTCTCGTTGAATTTCCTTCTGCTCCGGTATCTGCTGTCTGTCTGATCTCTGTCATCATTCTCTAGCTTGCCGTCTTATCTTTTCTTGTTTGCTCTCGTTATCAGCCATGTTAATATGTAAAAAAAAATAATGTATCATTAGTTTATTTTGAGATGTTAAGTTTGTTTTTAAAAAAACTTCTTATTAACAGTTTGTTTCTATGTGATTCTAGTTGATTGTAGCGGTCCTTTCTTCGTATTGTTAAATAGGTGTTTTTTCTTTTTTTGCTTTTACTTTCTCGTCGTAGGTTGTAATTTTTGCCTTACATGCATAGCACACTCAAGGTAATTACACTATAGTTTCTTGTAGATATAGTAGGTGTATTTTTTTTGTTTGTTAATTTTTTTTGTTGTTGTACTTTTGGCTTATAGGGATAGTAGAGGGCAGAAATTATTCTTTGTAATTTATCGTACAGGGGATTGTTATAATAGTATTTTTATATTTTATTTAAAGGCTTATATGTTGGGGCTCTGAAAATGTTTCTATTGTTGTTTTTTGGGTGTTAGTTCTATTTGTAGTACTATTGTATTTTATGTGTGTGGTTAGGTTTTATGCTTAATATTGTACATTTGGACTGGTAATTTAGAATGACAAATTTTATTGAGTCTGTGTTTTGAGACTTTTGTGGACTATGCTGTTTTTTTTTTTTTTTCTGGCTACATTGAAGTTTGGTTTTACTGTTAAACATTATTGTCCATAAAAGACAAATAAGAGGTAAATGAGAAATGTGTCAGTTATATTCTGTTAAAAAATTATAGTTAGTGGTTGTTATTCTTTTTTTTTTTTTTTTTCTGTTGACATGGATGCAGAGCAAACAGGTTTATTTAGTTTTCTCTTTTTTTTACTTGTTATACTGTACCTTGGTTGAAGTGTGATTCCAAGCAGAATCTTTGTTGGTCCTCTGTTGAAAGTCTTTGTCCGATGCTCTTCACGCAGTGTCTGTTGTAAAAGAAAAAATAATGCATAGCATATTTCATTGTTTTGGTCTATTGTATCTGTTATGGTGATTTTTTCTGCTATGCTGTTTTTTGTGCAACCTTTTAAAAATACTTTAATTGTATTTGTATATTTCAGTTATCCTTTTTTTATACTGTAATTAATAATGATTTTCTTATTTTGGATATGATCGCAATGTTTTTAGCATTATCCTGTTTTGTGTCCTCCACTTTTGGTATGCTAATTTAGGCTTCTTTGTAAAGATTATAGCTTCTTAAACAGTAAAGAAGAAGAAGAATTTACTTTGCTATGTGTTTGTGTGATTTTTGGTACAATCCTGTTTTGTGTCTACCATATGTTGCATACTTTATTTGCTTAATTAGTCTTTTTTATGAAGATTAAATGTTTTTGTACAGTGAAAAGGAATGTTTTTGCTATTTTGGATATGATGGCAATGTTTTTAGCATTATCCTGTTTTGTGCCCACCACTATTGGAATGCTTATTTAGGTTTCTTTGTTACATAGTTACATAGGGCCTCATTCAATTGCGATTTGGCCAATTGAATAGGGCTCTAAATAAGCACATAACCTATATTTTTTAAAGAAGTTTTTAGTTAGTAAACATCTATTCAAAAGCAAGGTTTTCACTAACTGAAAATTTCTTTAAAAAAAATATGCTATGTGCTTATTTAGAACCCTATTCAATTGGCCAAATAGCAATTGAATGAGGGCCATAGTAATTAAGGTTGAAAAAAGACTTTTAGTCCATCAAGTTCAACCTGTTAAGATCTCCTCTGATCTGCAATATGCGGAATAGTTATTAATTAAATTATTGATTAAATAATTATTAATAGTATAGTATTGGAGGATGAATAAAGAGTTAGTCCATCAAGTTCAACCTTTTTAGATCTCTATTAATCTTTTTAATGTGGACTATTTATTATAATTTGTTAATTGTTATTTGATCCAGAGGAAGGCAAACAGAAAAAAAAAACATTGAAACTTTGCCAATTGTCTCATAAGGAAAAAAAAAGAAAAATTCCTTCCCGACCCCAGAAACTGGCGATCAAATTTCTCCCTGGATCAATATTCCTTTGCTAGTTATCTAGGATAGCCTTGAATGCCCTCTTTATTCAAAAATATATCTAACCCCTTTTTGAAGTTGTCTATCGAATTCTCTGTCACCACCTCCTTTGGTAGAGAATTCCACAGCTTAACCACCCTAACTGTGAAGAACCCTTTTCTTTGTTTAAGGTGAAATCTTTTTTCCTCTAACCTCAAAGGATGTCCTCTTGTCAGTTGAAAATCTCTTGCTACAAAAAGTTCACTTGACAAAGCCTGATATTGACCCTGGATGTATTTATATAACGTAATCATATCTCCTCTTAGACGCCTTTTTTCTAGCGAAAATAAGTTTAATTCTGTTAGTCTTTCTTCATAACTTAGCCCCTCCATTCCCCTTATTAGTTTTGTAGCCCTTCTCTGTACTTTTTCCAGCTCTAAAATTTCTTTTTTATGAGGTGGTGCCCAAAATTGTACTCCATATTCCAAATGAGGACGTACTAGAGGTTTGTATAGTGGCAGAATTATATCTTCTTCCCTGGCTTCTATACCCTTCCTAATACATGCTAATATTTTATTTGCCTTTGCAGCCGCTGCTTGGCTTTGAGCGCTGTTACGTAGGTGGTTGTCCACTAGAACTCCCAAATCCCTTTCAATATCTGATACCCCTAGATTTGCTCCATTAAGATTATAGATTGCTTGGCTATTGTTCCTTCCCAAATGCATAACCTTACATTTATTTGTATTAAATCTCATCTGCCATTTACCCGCCCATTTCTCTAATTTATGCAAATCCTTTTGTAGGGAAATTACATCATTATCTGATTTTATTACCTTGCACAACTTAGTGTCATCAGCAAAAATGGAGACACTACATTTGAATCCTACTTCAATGTCATTAATAAATATGTTAAAAAGGAGAGGACCTAATACTGAACCTTGAGGAACCCCACTTATCACATTAGACCAATCGGAGTATGTTCGATTCACAACAACCCTTTGCTTCCTGTCTTTTAGCCAGCTCTCGATCCATGAGCACATATTTACTGCAATTCCTGTATCCCTTAGTTTGCTCACTAGTCTTCCATGTGGCACTGTATCAAATGCCTTTGAAAAATCTAAAAAGACTACATCCACTGAGTTGCCCTTAACCAAGTTCCTACTAACCTCCTCATAAAAACCAATTAGATTGGTCTGACACGACCTATCCTTCATAAATCCGTGTTGACTGCCCCTATGATACTGTTCAAATAGACATATTCTTGTATTCTGTCCCTTATTAACCGTTCTAAAAGCTTCCCAACTACAGAAGTGAGGCTCACTGGTCTATAATTCCCCGGATTTTCTCTAGATCCCTTCTTAAATATAGGTATCACCTCTGCTTTTCTCCAGTCATCTGGTATAGACCCTGTAGTGAGTGAGTCTTGAAAGATTAGATATAATGGTTTGGCTATTACAGAACCCAGCTCCCTCAGTACCCTTGGATGTATTCCATCAGGACCTGGGGCTTTATTAACATTTATTTTCTCCAACCTCTTTTGTATTACTTCCTGCGTTAACCAATTATTTAGTAAAGGTAGTGTATCCCCATTATGTTGCGGTGTCCCAACCACTGGTACCTCCCTTGTGTATACCGAAGAAAAGAACCAATTTAGCTCATCTGCCTTTTCCTGGTCACTAATTATCAGATGGCCTGTGTCACATTGTAATGGTCCTATCGATTCCTTCCTGGCCTTCTTCCCATTAATATATTTAAAAAATATTTTAGGGTTAGTCTTACTTTCCATTGCAACTGACTTCTCATTTTCTATTTTAGCCAGTCTAATAGCCCTTTTGCAAGACTTGTTGATTTCCTTATAGTCACATAAAGCTGCCTCTGTTCCCTCCTTCTTGTATAATTTAAATGCATGTTTCTTTTCCTCATCATGATCTTTAAGTCATTGTTAAGCCACATGGGATGTGATTTACTCCTATTCATTTTATTTCCACATGGTACATGCTGATGAGTATGTTTATTTAGTAAGGATTTGAATGTTGTCCATTTATTTTCAGTATTCCTCCCTGTAAGTTCTTTGTCCCAGTCTATATGTTGTATTGCTGCCCATTAAAGTTAGCCCTTTTAAAATGTAGAGTTTTTGTTGGCCACTTCCAACTCTGTTTTTTGTATTCAATCTCAAATGAGACTGTGTTGTGATCACTGTTCCCCAAGGGTTCCCCTATTTTTACATTTGATATTATATCAATATTGCTTGTGATGACTAAATCCAAGATGGCCCCATTTCTAGTAGGTTCTTGTATTACCTGGGCCAGATAATGATCCCTGAGTGTACTCAAGAACCTGCTCCCCTTAGCTGAGCTGCTGGTCTCATTTATCCAGTTTATTTCAGGGTAATTAAAGTCTCCCATTATTAGAACTTGCCCATGCTTAGCTGCATTTCCAAATTGTAACAATAATTGTATTTCCTCACTTTCAGCTATATTTGGGGGTTTATAGCATACTCCCACCAATATGCGTTTAGAATTAGCTCCTCCACTATTTAGCTCAACCCACAAAGATTCAATGATGCCGTTAGTGCCAGCATAAATATTCTCTGACTATAGGCTTAAATTCAGGCTTAACATAAAGACAGATCCCTCCTCCTCTTTTACCATTTCCCCTATCTTTCCTAAATAGGTTATAACCATCCAGATTAACAGTCCAGTCATGAGATTCATCCCACCATGTTTCCGTAATGCCTATTATAAGGCTTATAGGTTCTTAAACAGTAAAGAAGAATATTAATTTACTTTTCTATGTGTTTGTGTGATTTTTGGTACAATCCTGTTTTGTGTCCACCATATATTGCATACTTTATTTGCTTAATTAGTCTTTTTTATGAGGATTAAATGTTGTTGTACATTGAAAATGAATGTGTTTCCTATTTTGGATATGATTGCAATGTTTTTAGCATTATTCTGTTTTGTGTCCACCACTTTTGGTATGCTTATTTAGGCTTCTTTGTAAGGCTTATAGGTTCTTAAACAGTAAAGAAGACTATTATTTAACTTTTCTATCTGTTTCTGTGATTTTTGGTACAATCCTGTTTTGTGTCCACCATATTTTGTCTACTTTATTTGTTCAATTAGTGTTCCTTATGAGTATTCAATAATGTTGGACAGTACAAATCAATGTTAATTGCCTTTTTTTATCATGTTGTATTTTTGTTTTATCCTGTTTTGTGTCACCACTTTTTGGTTGCTGCATTTGGCTTGTGGGTGATGGTTGGAGGTTATTTTACAGTAAAGAGGAGGAATACTTTTGTTTTATGTATGTTACTAATGCTTCAGATGCTATCCTGTTGTGTGGCCACCTCTTGTTTTGTGTGGTTTCTGTGAAACTGTCAGTCTTCCTAAATTGTATAGGTCTTTGTGAAGTTTGTTGAACTGTGTTTTGTTCCTTATTCAATTTATATGTTTTTGTTTTTTTTAATTTTACTTGAAATTGTTATATTGGCGGCCATTAAACATATATAGTCTCTTTATTTTTTCTTCTTGTTATACTTTACCTTGATTGAAGTGTTGTTCTTGTCCGAATGACCGAGGGTCCCCTCCTGCCAATCTTAATCCGCTGGTCTTCTTGTAGTGTCTGTTTAAGAAAGAAAGTGAAATGGTTAATTGTATATTTCTTCTTTTTGATTTAGCAAAGCATGGTCTTTTTCAGCATGTAATGTATTTTTCTATCTTACCTCTTCTTCTTTGTTGGTGTTCTTTAAAAGGGATTGTGGTTCACAATGCACTGTGCAAATTCTTAACTGACGCTGTTGATGCAGAGTCTGTTTGAATAGTAAAAAAAAGGGCAAAGATTCAGCTTTAGGTTACATATGTATTAGTGTCATATAATTTTTTGCTATGAGTTGCAGTAAATTAATGTCATTTAAATATACTTGTTTAATTAGTTTCAAATAACATTAGTTTGTTTTAGGGCCTACACACATAAATGTGCGTGTGACATGTCATGAATCACATTTTCATAGTTAAAGTTTTTTTTTTTTTTAATGGCATTTAAATATACTTGTTTAATTAGTTTGGGTTAAGATTAGTTTGTTGTAGGGGCTATTATACACATAAATTTACATGTGACATGTCACTATACATGAATCACATTTTCATAGTTACATTTTTTTTTTTTGGCCTGTCTTGATAATAAAATGTAATATATTATAGCTTACCTCTCAGTTGTAATTTGCACAGTGTAAAGTAGGAAATTAGGAAATAATTCTCTTCTCAAGTAACAGCAGCAGTTAACTATCCAGTCACTCCGTTCATCACCTGAGTAGAAATGTAGAATTTTCTGGAAAGCAGGCAGTATTTATTAACTTTCAAGTGCCTCAGACCGTTAGAACGCAATACGCATGCGCTATTTGCGTTCCAGCTTACAATTTGCATTCCATCCGCCATTTTATGCGTAGCAGTTTTCAAAATGGTGGTTATATCAGTGTGGTACGTGCCGCATAGTATGTGTTTCAGTTTTGCGAGTCACTGTAGTATTGTTACGTCTGTAGCCTCATTTTCGTTTTGTTCGGCGGCCATTTTTTCTCTCTCTTAGGTGATTTTCGGCAGTTTAAACTAATTTTTTGGGACTTAAATGGACGTGTAAATTAACTTTTCAAGGTGCTGGATGCCCCTCCTTGCTGTACGTAAGCTTTTTATGTGTTCGTTGTGTTTATTTCTTGTGTTTCTGATGTTTTCATGCACGCCGTTTTCGGCCGCTTTTGCGCGTTGGGAATGGGTCGTTTCGCGGCTGTATTTTTTTGGGAGGGACGCAGTTGTTTTTTTTTCTAAGTCGTGTGTGTACGACGCAGTTGTTTTTTTTTTTAAGTCGTGCGTGTGGGTTAACCGCGTGTGAGGCGCCTTTGGATCTTCCACCACCGCAAATGCGGCCCCTCGCTTTGCGAGGGTCCGCATTTGTGGACAAACACAGCCGACGTGGGATGCTCAACCACCGCAAATGCGGCCCCTTGCTTCGCGAGGATCCGCATTTGCGGGGAACTGCGCGAGCCCGCAAGCGTGAGCAACGGCTCATATGCTCACAACTATATATGTGATTAACTCATTGATTCCCGAGATTGATATGACACTGAAATTAAACATAATTTTGTTTATTATTGCAGATTTGCGAGCTTGAGACTATTGTGCAATTCATTCTAATGTCTTTTGTCGCTTTCCCTGTCTTTTAAAGTGCAGTATTGATTTTTTATTTGCATTTACAGTGCTATGAACAGGTGTTTAACCCCCTTGCAAATCCTATATGGTACTGATTGGGTTTTCTTCTACATTTACATTTGCAATTTACGGATGTGAAAACATTTGCAAGCTTGAGGAATTGGAGCAATTAAATAGCAATTAGCAATTTAGCTATTGTAATTTTTTGTCTGGCTTGAAATATCAAAGGCTTTGATGAGTTGTAAGTTACGATTTTGACAACTGCAGGGATTTCAGCCTGTAGATTGTTTGCTGTTTGCTAAAAAAAGCCAATTGAATAGCAGATTAGTGAACGGTCTACATTACGGGCTCCAGTAAACAACAATTGCTCAATTGAATACAGGCCCTAGTCTCTGCTTATGTCACATCACATATGAATCTTTCTGGTGGTCTAAATCTAGCCTTTATAAAAATTCCTCAAAAGTTTCATCTTCTCTCCGAGATAGCTGCTCCCATAATGTAAACCCTTCCATCAAAATATCTTCAAAATACATCATTAACTTAAACAATACATAACTAAAATTATAATCCATTCTCTCATAATCTCTCACCTCAACTGCTGAAACTCGCTTCTTACTGTGATCTCTCCACCCTGGGCTATCAACCCCCTCTCCCTGGTTTCCAGACCTGATCAATTTTACAACCACAAAGGGGCAATAAGAAAACTTCACAATTTATGATACCAGAGAGAAGGGATGCCTGGCATCTCCGAGGGGCCATATATCCATATAGATTCTTGCAAAAACTTTGGGTTAACCCTTTTTTTGACACATTAAAAACATGGCAGAACGTGTATCTCTGTTAGTTACCAGTAAAATAAGATTATTACAGTGCATATAACATAATGTAGAAACCCCAACATTCATTACTGTGGTCCACATTCCATTCCATATAAAAACAACATATCATTATCCTTAAAACAAGTATCATGTCCATTTTAATAGCCAATATGTTAGAGTCTCAAATAACAGGGTTGCTTGTGGGGCTCAGGGGAGTTCCACTCTAGCTCCAAATGTCAGTCATGACACAATGGTTGGGTAAACAATACTAGGCTTGGATTGTGTTGGATATGACAAATCAAGTTTCATATCCGACACAGTTGAAGTGTTTGACTGAGCATAGCATCATATCTGACGTTTGAATCATCTTCAGCTGCATTTTTATTTGTGGTCATCAGTACATGCAGGATTAGGGAGGGGAAAAAAGGCTAACACACTGTAAGTAACTTGAGTGAAGCACCAGTATATCTGATTAGGATGGCTTGCATGTGGCAACTAGCCAAAACTTGCCAACACAGCTCATCTTACTCTATTCAGAGATGCCTTCATGCATCACTGAATGTTATCTGTATTTAGATCGATAAGTTGGCAAGTTAAATGTCAAGTTGACATGTAACTGTCCTTACTGACTAAGGTGAGAACTTTCTCACTAGTGAGACAAAACCAGTAGGTTATCTGTGGTGCTTATTCACTTAAGTATGAAACAATTGCTCCTTAAAATAGCATATGAATTGTGTCACACCTGACTAGTGAGATACCATTTACTTTATTCAATATAGCCCTACTAACAGCATCACATCTCTCACACTCGATAATAACAATGGCTCTAATACCTACATCTTAAACTTTCAAACACATTCTGTCTTCTGCATTACAGATAAAGGATGTATTAGAATCCCACTCCCTATAAATAAAAATATGGGCAAGTGATTATCATGGTTATAGAAATCCCTTGCCCCTCAAATCCATATATTAGGCCACTCTTTTTAAAAAGGTGACTCTTATTTTTTTTCCCCCTTGACGGGTCCCAAATTGTTTTTATTATCTGTGGACTACAAATAGAGGCTTTAGTGATTGGAGGGCCCCCATCTGAAAGAGGAGTCTCTTCAATTTTCCAAGAATGGTCCATTATCACTATTTTAAGACCCTTACACTGACAGTCCCTGTTATGTCTGAACATGAATGAAATGATGTCACTATGCACCACTGATTCTCTCATCCTGTCCCTCTGGGCACTGGCAGGTACTAGATATGAATGTGCCCTCTACATCATAAGGTAGCAGAGATAACACTCGGGGGATTCATGTAAATAAAGGTAACCAGCAAAGTTGAAAGGTAGAAACCAACAGTGTGGTTTAGAAGATATAGCATGGTTTTATTTAGGTTTTATGCTGCCATAGGCTTATTCAGACTTATGCACCCAAAGCACCATTTACCTGAGCCTACATCCCAGTTTTTACTACTCCTACCCCCTTGCTTTATTCCAAATGCAAGGTTTATGAGTGTATATATATATATTTGTATATATATATATATTATATATATCACATATTATAATTGTCTAACTGCGATTCGTCGTCACGCTTCAGACGAATCGCAGTCAGACAATCATAAAGTGCTGCGCATTGCGCAGAGCGCGGCGCAAGCCGCGCTCTGCGCCCGAGCCGCGCTTGCGCAGAGCGCGGCGCGAGCCGCGCTCTGCGCATGCGCGGCTCGCGCCGCAGAGCGCGGCACGAGCCGCGCATGCGCAGAGCGCGGTGCAAGCCGCGCTTGCGCGGCCCGAGAGCAGGTACAAGAGTGGGGAAGAGGGGGGGGGGAGAGTCACAGAGGGAGAGTGGGGAAGAGGGAGAGGGGGGGAGAGGCACGGCACAGAGGGAGAGTGGGGAAGAGGGAGAGTGGGGAAGAGACACAGAGGGAGGGGGGAGAGACACAGAGGGATAGGTGGGAAAGAGACACAGGGGAGGTAGAGGAGGGGGAAAAGACACACAGGAGGGAGAACATGGGGAAGATACACATGGGAGGGAAATGGGGGGGGGGAGAGGGGAACAGACACAGGGGGAAGGGGAAAGAGACACAGGCCAGGGGGGAACAGACACAGAGGGAGAGGGGGGAAGAGGCACAGAGGGAGGGGGGGAAGAGACACAGGGGGGAGAGATACAGAGGGTGAGGGAGGAAGAGACACAGAGGGAAGGGGGGGGGAAGAGGTACAGAGAGAGGGGGAAGAGGCACAGGGGGGGGGGGGACAGAGGAAGGGGTGAAGAGACACAGTGGCGAGACACACAGAGAGAGGCGGAGGAAGAGGCACAGAAAGAGGAGGGGGAAGAGACACAGGGGAGTGAGAGGAGGGGGAAGAGACACAGGGGAGAGAGTGCAGGGGGGAAGATACATAAGGGAGGGAAATGGAGACACAAGGAAGGCCGTAACAGACACAGGGCTGAGGGGGAAAGAGACACAGGCCAGGGGGGAACAGACACAGGGGAGGGTTGGGGGAGACACAGGGGAGGGTTGGGGGGGACACAGGGGGGGGGGAGATGCATAGGAGGGAGACGGGGGAAAGAGACACAGGGGAGGGGTTTAGAGACACGGGAGGGAGAGGGAGGTAAAAACACAGGGGGGCAGGAGATACAAAGGAGGTAGACGAGGTGAAAGGAGACACAAGGGAGGGAGAGGAGGGGGGAAATAAGACACAAGGGAGGAAGTAGACAGAGGGAGAGACTCGCAATGAGCTCCAAAGGGGCTCATTGCAAGGCCTGTGATGAGTGCCAAAGGCGCTCATCACAAGGCCAGTAAAGTAGAGGGGGAGAGGCTTACATTGTGTGGCAAACAGCATTGCCAGGCTTCAGTTTTTATTGCCGTCATTTTTGACGGGCAAGTCGCTAGTATATATATATATATATATATCAGAGAGTGCTAGTTACTCTTACAGCAGAAGTGTCAATACAAATAGGCATTTCTGTGGCTATGCAACCATCATTCTATGGTACTACAAGGCATCTTATGGCAGCCTGCTGCCCCATGAAAATCTGCTGCCCTGGGTCTAAAACCACAACTGAGACTCGATTATAGACAAGTGCCTAGTGTAAACACACATAAAGAAATAATGGTGGGCAAAACACTGAGTGAACCAGAAAAGAAAGAACCCTGTGCTCAGCATTACAGGTCATAATCTAATGTGCATTTTCTTGTTCTATTAATACAGATATACATAAAATCAATATTCAATATTCCCTTAGTTCCAGCTCTCTGAGCATAGTGTGTTTTCAGAAATATATTAAAACCCAGTGGGCTGAAACTTTTAAACATATATTGAGTAATTTAATTTCTATAAATAGCATGAGACATAGAAAACGAACAATGCATGTAACATCAAAAGCTCAGTATTTTTGCTGATTATGTTTAAGAGTAACAATAGTTATATGGAAAAAAATAAAATTCCGAAGAACTTGAATTAAAGGACTGTTTTAAAATAAAAGAGTTACACTACTTGCTCTCATTAATTGTGACAAGAGTGTGTCAAGCAAGCCTACAAACTTATCTATGTACATTCTTGAATATATGTATATCAGCAGCAAATGAGCCTAATAATTTGCTTTCTCAATGCTAATGTGAATAAAATTGCTTGAAAGCTCTCTAAGTAATATTTGCATTATTATGTAAAACAAAAATAGTACTCTTTTGTAATTTATTGGTTTGTCACTAGAGATGTCGCAAACATAAAATTTTTGGTTCACGAACCGCGGACCCGAATTTCATCAAATGTTCGCGAACGGGCGAACCGCCATAGACTTCAATGGGCAGGCAAATTTCAAAACCCACAGGGACTTTTTCTAGCCACAATAGTGATGGGAAAGTTGTTTCAAGGGGACTAACACCTGGACTGTGGCATGCCGTAGGGGGATCCATGGCAAAACTCCCACGGAAAATTACATAGTTGATGCAGAGTCTGGTTTTAAGCCATAAAGGGCATAAATAACCTAACGTTCCTAAATTGTTTGGAATAACATGCTTTAAAACATCAGGTATGATGTTGTATCAATCAGGTAGTGTAAGGGTTACACCCGCTTCACAGTAACAGACCAATCTCCCCGTTTAATGCACCGCAAACAACCGCAAACAGTCCTTTGCACAACCGCAAACTCCCCATTTGCACAAGGTTGGATACCAAGCTAGCCATGTCCCGTTCCTTGTCTTCACTGATGTCATTGAAGGTCTCTTCCTCCACTCAGCCACCAAGGGTCCCCGAAAGGTGACAACAAGCCCCCTGGGACGCCTGCTGTGTTTGGTCTTCCACCTCCTCAAAGCCACCTTCCTCCTCTGACTCTTTTCTTCAGACTACTCTCTCTGCGTTGCCTCTGTCTGCGTTATTATAAGTGTGTGTACTGTTAAGTAGTACTATTCCTATCGGTTTAATCCCTGTTACGTCCACTATTAGGGGACATGTATATGGCATTGATATTTGGAAGTGGGAGATGTAAAAAGATGCTTGGTCAGTCTCCCACTTCAAATTTGGGGCACTGCGCGTGCAATCTAAGGTGCCACCAGATAGGAGTGGTGTGTTCAGCTGTACTATTTATTCCTATCGGATTCAATAAAGCCAATAAACCTGGCCCGTTACTAGCCAGGAAACTACAAACCAAAGCAACACAAAATAGGATACTTCAAATTAAGACCTCGAAGGGAGAAAAAACAATGAACCCAAATAAGATCCAGAAGATTTTTACAAACTTTACAATACCTTTATACGGCAACAAAACAAATAGATCTACACAAAATGAGGGTATTTCTTAATTCCTGTGATCTCCCCTTAATGGAAGAAAATGACTTAGAGACTTTAAATGCCAAAGTGACCCTAGAGGAAGTGAGAAAAGCAGTCCAGAACCTCAAACCTGGTAAGTCACCAGGCCCAGACGGGTACACCAATTTATATTATAAAAAATGTATAGACATATTAGGCCCGTACTTGGTCACTCTAACAAAGTTCTAGAAGGCAAGCAAACACCAGCAGAGCTGAACAGGGCAGATATCGCTCTATTCCCTAAGGAGGGTCGAGATGCCCTAGAACCCCAAAAAACTACAGGCCAATATCATTACTAAACTGTGATACAAAGATCCTGTCAAAAATAATAGCGGATAGAATGTCATCCTTCTTGCCTAAGTTAATACATAATGACCAAGTAGGCTTTGTCTCCCACAGGTCATGAAAAAAGTCATGAACCTACTGTACCACACCAAAGCCTCTAAAATTCAAGCCTGTCTTATGGCCTTTGACATAGAAAAGGCGTTTGATTCCCTGGAGTGGACTTACCTATACGCCACGCTTGAAAAATTTGGTATTAAAGGCCATTTCATAAATCTCATATTCTCATTATACAAATCATCCAGGGCAAGGTTACAGATTCCGGGAGATGAGAGATCCTTAATTAAAATAGAAAGAGGAACAAGACAGGGGTGCCCCCTTTCTCCCTTCTATTCGCAATAGCAATAAAACCCCTGGCTCAGACAATTAGGGCCAATGCTGGGATCACAGGCACAAAAATAGGCCATCACCATTTCAAAACTTGTCTATTTGCAGACGACCTGCTGTCTATGCTCTCAAACCCTACCCAATTGGTCCCAGAGTTGATTCGAACTATGGAGGAGTTTGGTCAGTTTTCTGGCCTTAAACTGAACATAGAGAAGACAGAAGCACTAGCGATTGACTTAACAGCAGTAGAGAAGCAGGGTCTCCAAGAGAAGTTTAATATTAAGTGGGATAAGAACAACATAAACTACCTGGGAATCCGACTAACCCCTAAGCTAGAGGACTTGTACAAAGCCAACCACTCCAAACTTTATAAAACAATAATTAATGACCTGAGTAAATGGACAAAGTATAGGTTATCATGGCTAGGGAGAATAAATACGATAAAAATGAATGTCCTTCCTAGGTTGCTCTACATATTTCGAACACTCCCGATCCCGATTAAATAAAAAGAATTAGAAAATATTCAAAGGAAAATATTTCAGTTTATCTGGAACCACTCTCCCTCAAGCATCACAAAGAAAATTATGTACCTTCATAAGTCAGAGGGGAGACTATCGTGTCCAAACTTAAAATATTACCACAAGGCAGCTCAGTTATCTTTCCTCCCAATAGCACATTCTATAGGGCATCAACTGGCCTGCGTGTATTTAGAGAACCACACTTTAAGGCCCTTAACCTGGGACAAGGTGGCTTGGCTATCAGAATTGCCTCAGAGCCTTAAAAACTCGCCAAACCCCTAATCAGACACTCACTATCATACTGGAAATGGGCTAAGAAACACACAGGTTTGTTCCCTGGATCCACCCAAATGACCCCAATTCTTGACCACCCTCAGGCCCAGCAACACATGAGCACAACATCACAACACTGGTGGAGATCAAGGAAACTAGATAGACTGGGAGACTGGTTAGTAAAGGGCCAGATGCTCACCTATGAGGAGCTGAGGGACAAGCATGAGCTACCGCTGTCAGAACATTACAATTACTGTAGGCTGAGGCATTTCACACACTCCCTGACCCAGAAACAAGGGACACCGGTCTTAAATTGGTTCTCCAAAATTTGTAAAGATAAATCTCTATCAAGGGGGATCTTTGGGATGCTTTACAAATATAAAACATTTGTTACTGGTTGAAGCGACACTGGGGGAAGGACCAGAGTGGGGGAGTCCTGGAGACCCTTCAGAAGCAACCGGCGGCAAAATCATCTCAGGAAAGGAGAGGTCGCTTACTGAAGCCTGCCCTAGGGAAACCCAAGGGTGATTGCCCAGGTTAGATATTGTAAATAATAAGCTAATACTGCTGGAGGGATGATAGCTAATAGGACTTTGGTGTTTCCTGTTTTACCATGTTTTAGGTATATCTTAAATTGCAATCACAGTAAAAAAAAAGGAAACATTATTAACCTAAAAAGTAAAAATAAGAAGGAAAAGCCAGCTAACTTTCACGAAATGTCTTTATTGTAGATATGTATTTTTGCACAACTGTTATGCAAGACTGTTCAAAAATGCTTTATTTTTCATTACATGCTCTACGCCGTCTGACAATAAAATAATTTAAATGCAAAAATTAGGTATTGTTGCAGCGACCAGAAAAATTGATGTTAGTTTGCCAGGCAGAAAGTGCCCTAAAACATTGCGTCTTGAACGCTAGTTGGTGGTGGATAAGTCACGCAAGTCATCCGGCATTCAGGGATAAAATACAGCAGCGTGTGGACCATTATTAGCTCAAGGCAGCTCATCTATCAGGCCTTTTTTAATCGAATGTATCACCCACTCTCAGTCCCTTTGGGATCCATCCCTCATTCATCTTAATAAAGGTGAGTTATTCTATACTTTTTTGACCTAGGAGACTTCTCTTCCCAGTGACAAAACCTCCTGCTGCACTGAAGGTCCTTTCTGACAGGACACTTGAAGCGGGGCAGGACAGAAGTTCTATGGCAAATTGGGATAGCTCAGGCCAAAGGTCAAGCGTGCACACCCAGTAGTCAAGGGGTTCATCGCTCCTCATAGTGTCGATATCTGCAGTTAAGGCGAGGTAGTCTGTTACCTAACGGTCGAGTCGTTCTCTGAGGGTGGACCCCGAAGGGCTGTGGCAATGCATAGGACTTAAAAAGCTCTGCATGTCCTCCATCAACAACACGTCTGTAAAGCGCCCTCTCCTTGCCGGCGTGGTCATGGGAGGAGGAGGATTATGTTCACCTCTTCCACTGTTAGATTGCTGTTGTTGTGACATCACCCTTAAACGCTGTGTAAAGCATACTTTTTAATTTATTTTGGAAGTGCTGCATCCTTTCCGACTTGTGGTAATTTGGTAACAAATCAGGCACTTTCTTGGCTTATACCGGGGGTCTATGTAGCGTGCACTACCCAGTACAGGTCATTCCCTTCAGCCTTAATTATACGAGGGTCCTGCGACAGGCACGACATGCATGAAAGGACCCCATTTGCACAAGGTTGGATGCCGAGCTAGTCATGTCCCGTTCCTCGTCCTCAGTGATCTCGCTGAAGATTATGTTCTTCCCCCCAGCCACGTACAAACACCCCCACGGGTACCAGATAGGTGGACAACGAGCACCCTAGGATGCCTGTTGTGATTGGTCTTCCTCCTCCCCATCAAAGCCACATTCCTCCTCTGACTCCTCTTCCTCACAATCCTCTTCCAGCGTTGCCGCAGGTCCAGCAAGCGATGCTGATAAGGCTGTTTTCTGGTGGTGATGGTGACCACAACTCTTCCTCTTCCTCGTCACATTCATCTACGGGCCGATCCAGCACTCTTCGCAGGCACGCTCCAGGAAATAAAACTAATGGTATGATTGTCGCTGAAGGTGCCGTCGGTGCGACTGACCAGGTTTGTCACCTCCTCAAAAGGACGCATAAGCCTACAGGCATTGCGCATGAGCGTCCAGTAACGTGGCAAAAAAACCCCAGCTCCACAGAGGCTATCCTAGCACCCCAGTCATACAAATACTCGTTAACGGCCTTTCTTGTTGAAGCAGGTGGTCGAATATTAGGAGTGTTGAATTCCAACGTGTCGGGCTGTCGAAAATCAAGAGCCTCACTGGCATGTTGTTTCGCCGCTGGATATCTAGGAACGCCTGAAATGGCCACACACCTTCCTGACCTGCTTCAGGACGTCCTGTAAGCCAGGGTGCTTATGCACAAAGCGTTGTACAATCAGTTTACACACATGTGCCATGCACAGCACATGTGTCAACTTGCCCAAATTCAATGCCTCCAACAAATTTCTTCCGTGCTGATCTCCATTTGTTGCGGAGTCAGCCACTGATCCACCTGTGCGTTCAGGGTGGACAGGAGTGCTGGTCCGGGTGGTGAATCTCTGCTTTGAGGCAAGTCAACCCCAAGACGGCATGACACTGCCCGTATCCGTGATGGTGGAATAGTATCTGGGAGCTGGGGGGGTGCTGTTGATGTGGAGCAAGACGCAGCAGCAGAAGAGGGACTCAGCTGAGGAGGTTATGGAAGAGGATGGAGTAAGAGGAGTAGAGGAGGTGGCAGCAGGCCTGCCTGCAAGTCGTGGAGGTGTCACCAACTCCTCTGCAGAGCCACGCATTCAATTCTTGGCAGCATCAGGCAGGTTTGCCCAATGCGCAGTGTAGGTGATATACCTGCCCTGACCATGCTTTGCAGACCAGGGTATCAGTGTCAGATGACCCTTGCCCCAACACTGTTGTGCCAGAGATGCCATTACTTCTTTTGCACAATCGAGTACAGGGTTGGGCCTCTGCACTCCACCATCTTGTATGGTAAAAGCTGGCGGGCTAAGAGTTCAGACAAGCCAGCTGTCAGTTGCCGGGCAAGGGGGTGACTTTGTGACATTGGCTTCTTATGCTCAAACATGTCCTTGACAGACACCTGACTGTGGGCAGATGAGCAGGGACTGCTCAGGCCGAGACACGGAGTGGCGGATGGTTGAGAAGGGGCAAGCAGGGCAGCAGTGGCTGTCGTGGCTAAAGATGCTGGACCAGGAGGAGGATGGCGGCTTTGACTTTGTGTGCTGCTTAAACTCATGTGTTGATCCCATAGGCGTTTGTGATGTGACATCATGTGCCTTCACAAAGAAGTTGTACCTAGGTGGGTGTTGGACTTCCCACGACTCAGTTTCTTTTCGCACAGGTTGCAAATGGCATCGCTGTTGTCACAGGCAGACACACCAAAAAATTGCCACACTGCTGAGCTCTGCAATGACGGCATTCTGGTGATGGCAACAGCATGCGTTGACTGGCGTGCTGTCTGGCTGACCCCGGGTGCCGATGCATGCTGTCTGACTGTGCCACTAGCTACTTACGACGACCTCCCCCTGCTTCCAACTCGTCTCCTCCTCCTCTCTGTCTCCCCATCTGAACTTTCCTCCTGTTCTTCTTCTCTTATAGCGGGCACCCACGTGACATCCACGGACGCATCGTCATCATCAACTGCTTCACTTGTATCTGACAACTCAACAAAGGAAGCAGCACCGGGTACAACATCATCATCATCAGACCGTACGTCCATGTGTGTAATGCTGCCTGACTGGGACATATCCCTGTTATCTACATCCTCTGGCACTAATGTTTGCGCATCACTCATTTCTTACAACTGATGTGTAAATAACTCTGCTGACGGATCAAGTGAAGCGGCTGTGGTGCTAGTGTTGGTGGTGGCGGCAGGCGGGCGAGTGGTAACTGGAGAGGTGCCCGAAGCTAAGTTGGAGGAGGATGGTGCGTCTAGGTTCCGAGAGGAAGCTGTAGAAGATTGGGTGTCCTGTGTTAGCCAGTCAACACTGTCCTCAGAACTTTTCAAGTTCAGGGATACGTGGCCTTCTGAAAACTGGGACATTATTCTAGGGCCACAAGGGAATCACCAGCACTACGACCACAGACAGGCCCCTGCGGGTGTGGCCTGCCCTCTGCCTGTCATTTTTTTTTCGATTAGTGGTACTATGCGTGCAAGCTACTGTGACACCAGATATGAGTGGCACTGTGCACTGGCAAAAGTTGGCACAGTAGACGCAATAGGCCTCACACACACGCCTGTAGGCAGACAACTGATATTCAATCGAGTACAGTCAAAAAAGGGTTCTTTTATTTCACTGTACACTACGGTTGCACTAGATATGAGTGTCCCTGTGCACTGGAAAAGTTGCCAGAGTAGATGCAATAGGCCTCACACACACGCCTGTAGGCAGGCAAATGATATTCAATCGATTACAGTCAAAAAAGTGTTGTTTTATTTCACTGAGCCCAATATAAGCTGTGAGCCTGACACAGGCAGGCAACTGCAATTAGATTAGAGGAAAAAAGGGTTGTTTTTTTCAATGTATGGTACACCAACTATGACTGGTGAAACAGAGCAGAATATAAGCTGTGGGCCTGACACAGGCAGGCAACTGAAATTAGATTACAGGAAAAAAATGGTTGTTTTCAATGTATGGTACACCACCAGGTATGAGTAGTGAAAATAAGCACAATATAAGCTGTTAGGTGTTTGTGTGTCACACACACACGCTGGCAGGCAGGCATATGCAATTAGATTACACAGAAAAAAATAATACAATAAAATAAATGATGTTCTAGCCCTAAAAGGGCTTTTTGGGTTGCTGTCCTTGCAGCAGATATCAGATGAGTCCTTCAGGTCTGTAGTGGAAGGTAAATACACAGCCTGGCTATCTATTTCCCTATTAAATCTCCAGCAGCTACATTATCCGTCCTCTCACAACGAATGCAGCTTCAGAATGATTCTAAAATGGATGTCCTTCAGATGGAAGGCTCTGGAAGGGAGTGCATGCTGCTGATTGGCTGGAATGTGTCGGCTGACTGTGAGGTGCAGGGTCAAAGTTTCCTCAATTATAACGAATAGGGGCGGACCGAAAAGAGCATGTGTCCGCCGTCCGCTGCGAGCGCGAAAGAGCCAAAATCGCAGCAAATAGTCCGCGGGTGAACTGTCCGGGACATCTCTATTTGTCACTAAATGGTATTTACTAAATTATCACAGTCTGTGTAGTGGAGTGATATTTAATTGACTTTAAATGAAACTGCTAAGTGGAGGGATATTGTTAAGTTATCACAGGGGCTGTAATGCCCATTACCATATTATGTATGCTTTAAGACTTGAGGGGAACTGCCACTAAAGCCCCACAGCATAGCTTTGTAAATATCTCTCTACTTAAAAGACCACTGCAGGTTTTTTTTTAAGACACTTCTTTGTCAAGTATGTAACACATTCTCAATATTAGCAGCTCTGTAAGGCAAGGGAATAAAATTTTTTGAGAAAATCAGATTTTTTGAAGACACTGTGGAGAGAGGGAGAAGAAGCAGGGATCAGAGAGTCATTGTGAAGATAGTTGGATAACACTGAAATAGACACAAAACCCCTCCCCTCTCACTGGCCCAGAAGAAGACAATTTGTATCATTCATTGCAACAATAGCACTCCAGAAATGTAAATGCCCCTCTCACACACAAAACTTCCACTTATATTTGATGGATCTCTTCTGGGTCCTGCAGTGGTATTTAATTCTAATTAATAACTTTTGACAGGTATCATTATTGATGACATTATTTATAAAAACAGGATTAACAGCCTTATTATATTGCAAGTTGCCTATTAAATAGAGCTCACAGCATATTTTGGAACATAACTTCTTACTTACTGAAGACCTTGCTTTTGGATAGAAGATAACTAACTACAAACTTACAAAACCAAAATATGTTTGTGGTTATATACAGCACTATTCAATTCCTTAAATCACAATTTAATAAATCTATAAGTGTTTTTCATCAACATTATTCACAGGTTGTCATTCTTTAAAAAATACATATATGAAAACATATTTATCTTTACATGAATGAGAATTACACTTTTTTTTCATGTCAATCTATAGTTTGCTAATAGCTCTTTTGCTTTGCCCTTCTTTAGGAAAACATTATTACCTGTTTATGGTTTTGCATTCATGATAGAGAGAGGCACAGAGAGAGAGAGAGAGACACACACAGAGAGAGAGAGAGAGAGAGAGAGAGAGATAGAGAGAGAGAGACAGAAAGAGAGAGAGGCAGAGAGAGAGGGACTGACAGACAGAGAGACCAGACAGACAGAGACAGACAGACAGAGAAAGACAGAGAGAGACGCAGAGAGAGACCGCAGAGAGAGACGCAGAGAGAGACACACACATAGTACACAGAGAGAGACACATACAGAGACCACACAATCACACACACATAGAGAGAGACAGACACACACACACACAGAGGCACACACACCAGAGACACACCACACAGACACACACACAGAGGACACACACACACAGACACACACACAGAGAGAGACACACAGACACACACAACACAGACACACACATACAGATACACACACATACAGATACACACACACACAGAGACAGAGACACACACACAGAGAGACACACACTTACACATAGAGATCACACACACAAGATACACAGACACACAGACACAGACACATACAGAGACACAGACACCCAGAGACACAGACACACAGACACCCAGAGACACAGACACCCAGAGAGACAGACACCCAGAGAGACAGACACCCAGAGAGACAGCAGAGACAGATTGCCCCATTACATTTTTTAGAATATATGACAGGTTAAAAAATATGTATATAAAACAATGCAATTCTTACAACTCTATTTCCAATAACAGATTACAATGGCAGACAATGCAGAAGATAAGAAATGGCAGAATGGCAAGGGAAAGGAAGCAGAGATGGAGAGATGCACAGACCCCTGAGACTTCACAACGTTTAAGAGAGAAGATCGACAGAGACTTCTAAATAAAAAGAAAATGGCTAAAAAATCTCTGCTGGAGATTCAAGAAAAAGAAAAAAAAATGTCTCTAAAACATTCTCTAATTGACCCTTTTTTGCCTCCTGACACAATGTTGATAGAGATGACAGCAATGTAGATATAGAAAGTTCAACTGAGATCTATATTGAGGAAGGTCATGATAGTCCTTATTTTACAGCACTACAGTAGACACTCATTATTGTGGATAAATGAATGTGGGTTGTCAGTTTTGTGGGGCCTATCATTTTCTGAAAGAAAGACCAACTGATGTAGAGTTTATAGTTGCTGTCAGAAAGGAAAGGTAAGACTTCCAGAAAGACACACATTTCCAGAATATTTAAAAAGAATAATGAGTGATCCTATATTTCCAAATTACAACAATTTTAGAAAAACATTCAGTCATATAACAGTGCATATTTCACTTGATTCAATGGTTGCAACATTAGACAAAAATGTCCCAGGACATGGTGCTTACTGTTTCAAAGTCCAAGGACAAATATACCACCGGGACTTCACATTTACACCCTGAATCAGGAGGACAAAGGACATTTAAACAGTTATATGTCCCTTGTTACAAGGAAGCTGTTGAACAACGTATGATGCTTCCTGAAAATAAACAATGCTTACCCATAGTCTTTGAACAGCTTGATAACATTACTGGCCAACAACCCATATAGTAAACCATACAAAAAATTAGCTGAGGTTGAAAAAGAACAACTGGCACATGCACAAAAACATCAATTGCAATGCCAAGAGTAAATATGGTTCTCAAAAGAGATCGCCATACTTATCAAAGACGGTATAATTTACCAAACACAATGAGGTTGCCCATGGTATTTATAAATGATGATGAGGAACCACCATTTGAGCGGGATATTAGAATATATCCACGCAATCAAGAACAACCCTTTTATAAACATAAATATTTTAAGCAGTAATTTGTGATCCTATGACATATCCCATTTTCTTTCCAAATGGGGAGCCAGGATGCAAAGAAAATTACTGTTGCAAAGTTATCCCAATAGTAAAGTTTGTGTTAGAAAACAATATTTCCATGCTGGAATATAAAGTGGCACAAACTGCTGTTCGGGATCATTGTAATCCTATTTTATGTGAGGGTAAACTGACACAACAATGCATTATTGATTCCTATCTACAAGTCGAAGCAAATAATCTAAATTTTGTAAAATTTCAACAAACAAGCTTCAAGTAGAACAATATTGTGGATTGATGGATTATGTTGCTGAATTGGCTGCAAACAAAGACATTGCTGCTGGACGAGCAATGATTTTGCCATCCTCTTTCCAAGGATCTCCTCGCAATATACAAGAAAGATAAAATGATGCCATGGCTGGTTGTCATTAAATTTGGCAAACCAGATTTATTCAATTACATTTACTTGTAATCCACAATGGCCACAGAGCAAAGACAATTTACTGCTTGGACAAACTACTTCTGACCGACCAGATTTGGTAGGCAAGAGTATTCAAAATAAAACTCAATTCATTAATTCATGATATAACTAAAGCAGACTTATTTGAAAAATGAGTGGGCTTTTGTTTATACCCAATAAATTTCAAAAAAGAGGCTTGCCACTACATGCAATATACTTTTAATCTCTGCAAGAAAAAGATAAATTGAATATGGCAGACAGAGTGTATGCAGGCAATTACCGTTGAACTGCACATCCAGAGAAACATCTCCAAACTTTATGAGATTGTAACTCATAGAATGATACATGGTCTATGTGGAGAGATCGATCCAAATTCACCATGTATGGAAAATAAAAAAATTCATAAAGAGTTTCCAACAATTTCAAATGCAGACAAATGTTAATTGTGATGGATACCATTTGGGTAAAATAAGAGAAGGACAAACAGTTATTATCAGTGGCCAAATGGTTGATAGTAGTTTGTGGTTTCATACAATCCACATTTGCTGGTGAAGTACAATGCACATATCAAAGTGGAAGCTGCACTTCTTATCAAATCCATCAAATATGTGAATATAAATATATATAAAGGTATGATGCAGCAAACTGTTGTTGTGCAAGGTGCACAAATGAAAAAGAAATCATTTTACATGACAAACTTTCATCTTATTTAGATGCTCGCTATGTAAAGTGCTCCCAGAAGCAATGTGGCGTCTTCTCAAATTTGAGATGCATGATCGGTCCACATGCTGTGTATCGATTAGCTGTCCATTTGCCACAAAGTCAATTTTGTTTGCTTCACTGCAGGCCATGAAAGATATGCTTTAGCACAAAGTGAACATAGAGCAACACGATTACTACTTGGTATCAATAAAATTGTCAGGACACTCAGGCCAGACAATTTTTATACATTGACATTCCAAATCACTATGTATTCATAAATGGTGAATGGAGACAATGATAAAAACATAATATAAAATTATCCAAGAACTATATACCGTCAGTCATAGACATTGAACGTTTCTGTTTAAGATAACTTATTTTACATGTTCCCGGTGCAGAAAGTTATGAACATTTACCCACAGTCAATGACATAGTTTATGATACTTTCCCGTTAGTCTGCAAGACATCAAAACTTTCTGGCAGATGGTACAGAATGGGAGAGATGTCTCGAGGAAAGCAGCACTATGTCAAATGCCAAAGCAAATGAGAGAACAATTTGCTTTCATTTGCATCTTTTGCAATGTACCTGGTGCATTAACTTTGTGGGGAAACATTTAAATTACATATGTGTGAATATTTCTTGAAACGTTACAATGAGACCATTGCACAATTGAAAAGCACTAATGAGAAATACAGGAATTTTTTCTTTGTACATGGATTAAATTCTGCCAAGTTTAATCTGCCTGAAAAAAGGAATTATAGATGAAATTAACTTTGATGAGTATGACACTGACATTGAATACCAAAAAACGCAAGAAAAAATCGAACTTTATATGCATGTAATTGGAAGCATTTAACTCCATCACAAATGCAATAGAAGATGACATGCTCAAAGAGCATTATTTTCTATCTGGATGGCCCTGGTGGATCAGGAAAAATGTATCTATATAATTTGTTGATGAGTTGCATTCGAGCACAGGGTTCAATAGCACTGCCATTTGAAACACTGGAATTGACGCACTTTTGTTAGAAGAGGGCTGTAGAACTGTGCATAGTGGATTTAAACCTGCCAGTTCCCAGTCTGGAAACATCAGTGTTGGATATTCGAATTAATTCATTACAAGCAAAAAACATTTCACAAGAGTAAATTAATTATAATAGATGAGGCAACTATGATGTCATGTCATGCCCCTGCAATGTATTGATCGATTATTCAAAAGGTGATGTTGTTAGGAGGAGATTTTAAGCAAACATTACCTGTGGTGCAACATGACAATCGGACTGACATTGTTCGAAATATGTATAAAAAGAAGTAAGCTGTGGAAAAGTATTTACGCACCTTAAATTAAAAGTAAAATATGAGATCTGAAGGCCAAAATCAATTCAATGATTGGCTCATTCAGATTGGAGTAGGAAATCAGACAAAAATAAATAATTTACCTGATGATGCTGTTCAAATTCCACCAGAAATTATTGCAAAAGAACCACTACTTTCGACAATCTTTCTCAATACCATCAATATCGAGGATTACTCAGACATTGCAAGCAAAGTCATATTGACATCAAAAAATATAGATGCCTTGAATCTAAACAACAAAATATTAAAATGAATCAATGTACCCCAAAAAAACTATTACAGTGCAGATTCTGTTCTGGCCGATGACAAAGATAGTGAAGCAAACTTTACTATGGTTCTTATTAATTCTTTAACTCCCTCTGGAATGCCACCACATGTTTTGCAACTTAAAAAAAGGGGCAATTGTCATGCTACTGAGAAATATGAATTCCAAAAAAGGACTTTGTAATGGGACCAGATTAATTGTGAAGGATTTAAATGATCATTTTATACATGCAGAAATTTTGAGTGGTACCCATAAAGGCGAACCAGTTCTTATACAGAGAATTGATTTGGCTCCAAGTGAGTGAGGGTTGCCTTTTCTCATTCACATGAGACAATTTCCCATTATGGATGGCATTTGCCATGACATCAATAAATCCAAGGACAAACTTTTAAGTCTGTGTTTTTTTTTTGAAGAAACCTGTGTTTGCACATGGTCAACTAATATGTTGCATTTTCAAGATGAAATAATCCAGAGGAATTAAAGTACATGTTGAAGAAAACCCAAGTCAGGGTGATTTATTGGAAGATGGATGTGTTTTTACCAAAATGAGGTGCCTGTAAATATAGAAGAACAGTGGTTTAATTTCAACGACAACATTTTATTTAACTCAGAATGATTTTAGAGGATCACAATTTTAATAAGAAAAAACATAGAGAACAGTGGTTTTACTTGCAGGACAACATTTTAGCTCACTGGCACTCTTTCAATAGGGGACTTAGGAAACTTTATGTGCCATTTGCACAAAGTACAAGAAGAACAAAAAAAAGTGGAAAAAAAAGAAAAACAACAGTAAACAGTGTTATAACAGATTGGAATGTGTTAGAAGTTACCTTTTTACACGATTGGCCCCCACAAAACCAATTATGGTGGCATTTTCTTGAACTTGAATGTTAAATGTTATTGTTTTATGTTACTATTTCACATGTTAACATTGTATTTTCAAAGTTGTGGAAAAGTTGGTTCATTGTATATTGTATATACTACAAGTTTCACCATTGTTAATACATTAACTGTATAATTAAATACAGAGTATTGATTCAGGGAGTAATCGATCACCAGTTAATGGGGTCAGTAAGGAATTCATTTTTTTTTCCTCTTTGATACAATTGGCAAAGTTCAATGGGGGTTTTTATTGTTTGCTTTTCTGGATTCAATGCCGATTTAGTTTTAACAAGAGTTTAAAAACAAAAATGAATGTTACAAAGCATGTAATGTTCTAAATAGTTATTTACCTGAACGTTTACATAGTCTTCTGTTATTCATGTATAACTATCAATTCAAAATGTTAGTATTGTTAAAACAAATGAATCAAGATTGTTAAAAAACAAGTTGCATGTTACAAATTTTTATTTTATGGTTTAAAATATGTATTCATGAAAACTTCAGACATTGTTTTATTGTTTTCCATATATGACAATTAAAAGAGTTAATATAGAAAAAAATATATTCTATACCTGTTGGTGAAATAGAAGTTGAAAGTTACAAAAATAAAAAGTTTTTTCAAAATGTTGTATTTATTTGTAGATAAAATAAAGGTTAAGAATCTCAGACACTCACATTGTGTGGCAAACAGTTTTAAAAGCATTAACATTTGAGAATGACCAATACCTTAGAAGGTTTGCTCTATAGTTTATTTAGAGAGTTTATAGTTTTACTCAAGAGCAGCCCCTTTTAGCTCACTTTTGCCCTTCACAGGGAGAAATATCCTGTAGTTTATCAGTCTGGTCTCACTCAAAAGAGTGACCCATTCCTGAAATATCAGGCAGTTCTACCCTGAACAGTAGATATAGCAAACCCCAGACGCATTTCGGCCTCAGTGGGCCTTGACAGTGAGGTGCAGCTGTACTCCCTAAGAAACATGTCTGGGGTTTGCTGTTTCTCCTTTGAGGGTAGAATTGCCTGGTATTTTGGGTCTGGTTCACTCTTTTGAGTAATACCAGACTGATATACTACAGGATAGTTCGCTCTGTGAAGGGTACAAGTGGGCTAAAAGAGGTTGCTTCTATAGCGCAAACCTACTTAGGTATTGTTCGTTCTCAGATGAGCACCTCTACACTTTTTGTTTACATGTTCTCACCTTATGGGTGATAGGGGAAACCAGACATGGACTCCTTGCTCACTGGGCCTTATGCAGTACAGCTGCATGATGTCAATAAAACATGGAAGTTATACTGTACATAATCTGCAATCGGAAGCTAAGAATTAATTAGTGCCAATAAGTAATATTTGCTGATTGGGCGCAATCAAGCACTCTAGCAATCTATAAAATGTATTAGTTCATTTGTTCTAGTCCATGTGGGTTTCATGATATGCATTACCCCTTGAGTCCCAAGTGTTTGAAAAATGCCTTGCTTGTCCCATTTAGTACTCAGAATAGTTTTGACAGAAAATTGATAGTTTTTTCATTTGTTGGTCAGACTTTATTGCCAGCTAGTGCTACGGGTTAATAGAATATTTATTTTGTGTAAGTTAAATTAGTTAGCACTCATAATATTCAAGCTTTGCTAAAAACAATGGATTTCTACGGCCAATTTTGCGTCTTTGGCTGGCCCATATTGATTGTATGAAGGTAACTCTAAATCAGATTGTGAGCAGCTAATAGAATCTGTGGCAACATTAAGAGTGATTTTAAGTGTCTATACATTTATGAATTAGGCAATAGAATAGAGCCCACTGTTCACAATACTTTCCCATGCAATACTTTTATTTAAGTATTACTTTAATGTGTTCCCCATTAAAAAAAAGTTTTTTCTGTGCCCTGAATAGATTAAACTCTTTAAATAAAATATAACTTTCAGAAATATGTTTCACATGTAGTTTGCCTTCTCGTTCTAATTTGAATTCTCTCTTTCAAAACCAATTTTAGAAAGAATATAAAGGCTGTTAGCATATCTCCAACATCCTTTAAATTTCACCAAAAATGCAATATACTGTATAATAATAATAATATAAGGAACAAGCTTAATCAGTAATGCAATAATATTTATGTACATGTCATGGAAATATTTTGCCGTATTGTGTAAAAACAAATAACACTATTATTTTCAAGGTATTCATTAATGTTTAATATGTACCTTATTCTAACAACTTTATATCATAAACATTATTCCAAATTATTATCTATTGTGTAAAAACAATAACACTATTATTTTCAAGGTATTCATTAATGTTTAATATGTCCCTTATTCTAACAACTTTATCATAAACATTATTCCAAATTATTATCCAATAATCTGGGAGAAAAATACCAAGGACACATGTCATTCTTCTAAACATGTGAAATATATAAGATTTATTCCCCCTGCTTAAAAAACTTTCAACAGAAAAAGGGCCTATGTCACAGAGTATGAATCATTTTTATCAATCAATGTCAGTCTAGCAAGTGTATGATAATTAATTGTATAATGTACATGTCTACAGCAGCAAAACATTCCTAACACAATGTTTATTTTTTTACTAAACTCAATTAAAATGGTTTTAACATTTAAGCAATATAATTAAACTATGTAACAATAATATACTACTTAAACATTGTGCATCATTATGAGGCTGTAGGGCAAAAACATTTTTCAATCTTTTAGATGTCCACTGATTGTACTATTTTAACTCTGAATTAATCCAGAAGTATGCAAACAAAAATCCTTGAATCCATAAATGCATGTTATGCTGCTTGTCCTATTCTAGTTGGTGGTAAAAGGCACCAAGAGATAGAAATGGCAGTTACCCAGATATCCAGTAACAAACATCCTGGTCCATGTGGATTCTCACTCAGGTATTATAAAATGGCATTACATTAATTACTAGGATAATCACACTTTAACATCGATCTAGAGAGAAACAATTTTATGCTAGATGCCTATATTGCATTTATTCCAAAGACAGCAAACATGGGGCCACATTCAATTGGCCGAATTTGAGTTCCGGGAGCCTGTAAGTGAGGTTGCAAGCTATTTTGCTATTCAATGGGCGTTTTTTTGAGGGCTCCGATCGGGTTACAAGTTACGGGATTGAAAAACTTGTATCCGTCTAACTCGTAACTTACAGCCTTCATAAGCCTCTTGATCTGTCACTTTCATAAGGCTAAAATCGAAAATCGCTATTCAATTGCTCAATTTTCCCCAAGCTCGCAAATGTATCCACACTCGTAACTGCAAATGGAGGAGGAAATCGTACATGTGCTCGAGAGGACCCACAAGGGGCTAAACACTGATTGGTAGCACTGTAAATTCATATAGAAAATCAATCTGCACTGTAAATTACGGGGAAAGCAATGAAAGACATTGAAAGACATAGAATTGCACAACAGACTCAAGCCGGAGATCGTCAGGAATAAACTTTCATTTTATGTGTCCATTTCGGGGTTAAAACGATCTCGGGTATCAATGAGTTATAATACATATCAGCCACCCATATGGAACAGTATTGGCATTCATTTTTCATAATTCTTTATTTTCTATGTCTTGTGATCGATCGCATATCAGACCCCCAAATCTAATTGAATGACAAGTAACTTCATTTTTTACTGCCGTAATTCAGACTCAATTGGTCTCATTTCCTAATGGCTGATTTAAAATGGGAGGTTATGGGCATGGTTAATGGTTTTGGCTTCAAGCATGCAACTTGCGAGTTTGAGCAATTGAATAGCCTCTCAAACGGTGGGAAACTGGAGGCTCTCAACTCATGGCAGACAATCGGCTATCTGCGATCAAGTTACGGGCCTGGAATTGAATGTGGTCCATAATCTTCAGACTAATAGTTACATGCCTATTTCTCTAGTTAAGACAGATCTAAAACATATGCAAGACTATGGCCAACAGGCATAAATAATATCATGATATCCTGGACTTCATGGACTTTTTTGTAAATGGCAACTTGTCTTTGATGGACAATAGCCATGTGCTAACTAATCCAAGGGCTATTGTAATTGGCATAAGAGCTTTCAAAGGATTATGTCACTTGCTGATTTGTATTGTTGTGTGATATTTTTCCCCAAGCCCTAGTTATACGCTCTGGGCCCATAGGTTCCTTTTTAAAGTCATTTGAGCCTAGCGGCTTTGGGTAATTTTTCATTTTGGGAACCCTTATATTATGTGTTGACTGTTTTTGGAGGTATAACTATTACATTGGGCAACAAGTAGATGCTTCCAGTAGCCTACTGTAAAACTCAGTTAACTCCCAGTCACAGTGCTGAGCTACGGCCCCCGGCCTGATAAGTGGTAGATTAGGCTTCATAGATGGCAATGGGAGATATACAGACTGATTAAGTCATCAGATATTCTTAACAAGGCTAAACAGCAATGAAACACTTGCTTCAATAGTTAAGGGTCAAGTGGTGTCAAGTGCTTTACAAGTGATACCCATTTTATCCTTTATCTTGTGGTTAATCACAAAATAGGAAGTACTTGTCCCAATTCAATCTAATAGGGAGCCCAGATTGTAAGATTGTTATAGTATCAAAAAAGTCGGCTCCTAACAGTGGATACACCCTGAAGCTCCTCCAACCCCTAACTAATTCCCCTCTGACTCAATAAAGAGGCGGTTGGCTAAGAAACAACCTAAAATTTCTGGTTCCTTACCACTATTCCCTCCTTGCTCAGGAGGTACTCTGAGCCTGCTAATTAGCCCCACTTCAGACAAAGATAAAGACAAATTAAACATAGCAAAGCAAGGAGGGCCCTGTCTTTGACCCTCAAATCAAGTGTCCATAGTGCTTTCCCAAAGCACCTTGGTGGGATTGAAACTCGCAGACCTAAAGGTATTGTGTGTGGTAAAAGGAGTGAGAGAGAGGTGAGAGAGTGTTAGGGTGGAAGGTGATCTTTGCTTCTTTAAAGAGATGCATTTTTAGACAGGTTTTAAAAGTTTTGACGCAGGAGGATAATCTGGTGAAGCGAGGCAAGGAGTTCCAGAGAATAGGGGCAGCACAAGAAAAGTTCCTGAAGGTGAGAGTGAGAGGAGGTGACAAGAGTTGTAGAAAGAAGAAGGTCATTAGCAGAATGGAGAGGGTGGGTGGGGAGTATTTGGAGATGATGACCAGGAGATGTATGGGAGTGCACTATTGTTGTATTTATAGTAAGGGCCATGATTTTAAATTTTATTCTGGAGGCTAAGGGAAGCCAGTGGAGTGATTGACAGAGAGGTGAAGCTGACACTGAGACATTGAGTACAGAAGATGAGTCTAGCAGAGGCTTCATAATAGATTAAAGTGAGGATAGTTGGGTGTGGGTAGGCCAGCAAGAAGTGGTTTGCACTAGTGAAGTCGAGAGATGATGAGAGAGTGTATTAGATTTTAGTTGTATCTTGCATAAGATAGTGTCGAATTCTGAGATGTTTTTTAGATGGAGAAGACAAGATTTAGTTGGTGTGAGGGATAAAAGACAGAGCGGGGTCAAGTTGAACCCCTAGATAATGGACTTGGGGAGGTGGGGTTATAATGCGGTGGTAGAGGAGGGAAGATAAGGAGCTCAGTCTTAGACATGTGAGGTTTGAGACGGTGGGTGGACATCCAAGAGAATATTACTAGAGAGGCAGTTGGAGATGTGTGTTAAAAGAAGAGGGGGATAGATCTGGTGCTGAGAGGTAAATTTGGGGGTCATTTGCATAGAGATGATACTGAAGCCCAAAAGAGTTTATTAGGGTACCTATTGAGATGTGTAGATGGAGAAGAGGAGGGGACCTCGGACTGATCCTTGGGGGTATGCAAAAAGACAGAGGTTGAGGAGAAGATGAGGTGGTCAGAGAAGGAGACACTGAATGATCGATTTTTATAGGTTTAGTGAGAACCAAGAGAGAGCAGTGTCTCGAATACCGAGGAAGGAGAGGATATGAGTAGAAGTGGATAGTCGACGGTGTCAAAGGCAGCAGAGAGATCAGGAAGAAGAAGAATAGAAAAGTGACCTTTTGACTTGGCAATAAGCAGGTCATTAGTGACTTTGGTGAGAGCTGTCTCAGGTGGAGAGTTGGGGCCGAAGCCAGATTGGGAAGGTGTCAAGAAGGGAGTTAGAGGAAATAATGCTGTTAAGACGGTTATAGATGAGGCCGCTACAGCAGTTTGGAAGCCAGGGGAAGTAGAGAGATAGGCGAGGGTTTCTGAGAGTGGTTGTAATTATGGCATGTTTTAGAGATGATGGAAACATGCCAGTGTTTAGGAAAGGTTTGAAGATATGGTGTGAGTGCTGGGATTTGGGTGGTAGAGAGGGGAGGGATGAACTGAGATGGAATAGTTTTCCTGAGGGCAAGGTAGTGAGGTGAGTGGATGAAAGCAGACTGGCACTTTGTCTTCTGTAGCCGGGTCAAAGTAGTTCAAAGTGGCTTGTTGGATTCGGAAAGGAAGAAGACTGGGTGTTTTAGGTTAGTTGAGAGGGTAGAGTGTGTGAGCCATAAGGAGATGAGAGTTTATTGCTGATATTTTTGAATTTTATGAATAAAATGGTTGGCGAAGTCTACAGCTGAGAGAGATGAAGGGATGGGGAAGAGGTGTTTGGGCGGAGGAGAGTATTGAAAGTGGCAAACAGATGCTTGGGGTTAGAGGACAGAGTAGATTATTAGTGATGTGAAGTAGTGTGGTGAGGTTGAGGGCAGAGGAATAGGAGCATAACATGAATTTGTAGTGGAGAAAATCTGCAGAAGTGGTGATTTTCTCCAGAGACGTTCAGCAGTGCGGGAGCACTTCTGGATGTAATGTGTTTGTGTAGTGTGCCAAGGTTGTGGATGAGAGGCGAGGGCGTCTGTGGCGTGGTTATGGGGGCGAGGGTGTCAAGGGTGGAAGAGGAGAGTAGAATTGTATTGTTAAGTGGCTAGTGGCAGTGTCAGTTTGAGCACAGTGGAGAGCTGTGTAGGGTCAAATGCTAGCAGGTTTCTGGTGGGTGATGATGAGGGGATGAAGAAAGGTGATGAGAGGAAGATGTGATGAGTTTGAAGGTGAGGAGGTGATGTCAGATAGAGGGAGTGGGTTGTGAGGTTGTGCTGAGATTGGTAAAGAGAAGGTCTAGAGAGTGTCCAGCATGAAGAGTTAAAGAATCTGTAAGTTGTGAGAGGCCAAGGGAAGAGGTCAGTGAAAGCAGTTTGGCTGCTGCTGGGGAGGTAGGAGTTGTCAATGAGAATGTTAAAATCTCCAAGTACCAGTCAAGAATGTTAAGGAAGAGAAAGTGAGGGACCCAGGCAGAAAAGTGATCAAGAAATTGAGAGAGAGTGGCGCCTGAGGGAAATAGATCACAGTGACACGTAGAGAGATAGGTGAAAAGAGTCGGATAGTATGAACTTCAAAGATGAGAATTGGAGGCATGGGATAGGGGGTAATATAGGTGAAATGTACAGCGAGTGGAAAGGCAATACACCTACACCATCACTGTTGTTTGTTCCCAGGTCTAGTGTGTGACTGAGGTGAACCATGAGAGAGTTATTTGCAGGGAGACCGTTGTCTGAGGGAAGAGAGCCAGGTTTCAGTGAAAGCCAGTAGATTGAGGGAGTTGGTAATGAATAATTAATTAGTGAAAGCGGTTTATTAAAGATAGACAGTGCGTTCCAGAGGGCACAGGGGAAAGGTGGAGTAGAAGGCTTGTGACAAGTGATGGATTTGAGAATCTGGGTGGTTACGGGTATTTACTTGCTTGAACCAGAGTGTGGATGACAGCAAGTGAAGATGAGTGAAGGGCCTGGGTTGGGGGATATATCTCCTGCAGCAGGAGAAGGAGTAGTGAAAGGGAGAGAAGATGAGACTGGGACTTTGCAGTGTTATTCATGCTGGTGAGTGTTAGGGTGGGTATGAGATTGTGACTGGAGAAGGGAGAGGGAGCAAAGAGGCTGCAAAGGAAAGTCTGTGAGAGAGGCAGTAGGTTATAAGAAAGAGGAAAGAGTGAGAAAGCATTGTGACACAGTGTGTAAGCTCAGGAAAAAAGAGAGGATGATTGTGTGGGTAAGAATTATTATCCTGAGATATAATAGTTGTAGTGATATAGATTCAGGAGCATGGGAAAAGAGTGTGATAACGTTTATCAGTATGACTGTGGTGGATGAGTAGCTAAGAGACTTTATTAATTTGTTTTTAGCAGGTGATGTTGACTGAGCAAGTGCAAGTCATGTGAGTATCTATAAATTAAGATAATGCAAGGGCGGGTGGGAGTGTGGCAGGGAGGGAGGGCAGAAAGTGGAATTGGAGCTGGTAGTCAGAGGGAGACCAGGGAGACACAGTATAGAAAGAAGGAGGCTGTAAAGAGAATGGACATGGGTTCAGGGAGTGATAGGTTTAGGAGCAAAACAGAGGTGTTAGATGCTATACAAAGAGTGTGGGTAGGGTACAAGAAATCCAGGGATATACAGATTTATCTAGGTAAAATCTATTTCAGTAGATATAATATCAGGGAAAAATCATAATAATATTCATTAACAGTGTAAAAGTTTCTTCAGTTTCCAAAGTACCTTAGAAGATCTGTGTAAGATTGTTGCAATTGGAGTTGGTAGTCAGAAAGAGACCAGGGAGACACAGTGTAGCAAGATGAGGGTTAGCAGATCTGTGTAAGATTGTTGCAATTGGAGCTGGTAGCCAGAGGGAGACCAGGGAGACAGTGTTAGCAAGAAGGAAGTTTGGATTGGTTCTCTTGGCCACTTGAAGCCCGATTAAGAGCAATTTCTGACAACATTATCTCACCTTACTGACTCATTTAAGATGTATTCAAACAGGGATGCTCAATACAAAACTATTAAAGCTCTGACTCTGATGGTGCTTGCCTGTATCCACCTGTCAGCTGACATAGATATAGTTTGATTGTATACATAATTTATAAAAAAAACACTGAGAAGCTTTGGAATTAGTGAGGGCTATATCAAATTTGAACAGGTCCTTGGCAATCAGCTAAAGTAATTTCTCTGATACCTTCCATCTTACAAATAATTCAAGGCAGGGATGTCCCCTTCGCCCACTGGTATTTATATTGACTCTTTAGACACTTAACTCCAAAATTTAAGATTAGGCAAACAATGGACATTGAAGGTGTCACTATTGGAGGGGGACAGTAAAATCTGCTCTTCAGACATATAACTTTCTATCAATTGTCACCATTCCACAACAAACAACACTGAACTTGATCTTTGAAGTTGAGTATCTGACTGTAAGATCAATGCTATGACAATATAAACTTGAGTGCATCGGAAGCAACATCCTTATGTCTTTCTTATTTAAGTGAAAATAAAAGAGTTTTGTCTTGTTATATAATTTCACCTAAGCCTCATTATTTATACTAAGAGAATTACATTACATTGTAATTTGCCATTACTGCTGATTTATGCAAATGCACAACATATAACCTGTCTTGAATAGGCAGAATTAATTATCTAAAATTGAATGTCCTACAAAAAAATATATATTTGTTTAAAACTGTACTCATTTTGATCCCTAAATCATATCTAAAGGCATGCAAAGAGACATACAGAACCTTACATTGGGTAAACTGTGGCCTAGAACAGTGGCTCTCACTTTTTTGGATCTGGCAACTGTCTTTTTTGCCGTTCATTGCTCATGGAGACCAGCTGTGTGATCCCTAACATTTTTATGAGAGTTATCTTACACCCTGAGTTTTCATTTAGTTTTGCTCTGATTAAATAGAGAAATGGGCAATTAAATGGCAGATGAGATATAATATGAATAAACGTAAGGTTATGAATCTGGGAAGGAAAAATAGTCATGCAATTTATAAACTTAATGAAGCAAATCTAGGGTTATCAGATATTGAAATGGTTTTTTGGAGTGCTTGTGGACAACCACCTACATAACAGTTACTCAATGTCAAGCAGCATCTGCAAAGGCAAATAAAATATTAGCATATATTAAAAAGGGTATAGAAGCCAGGAAGCAAATATACTTCTGGGCACCACTTGATAAAAAGGATATTTTAGAACTGGAAAAAGTACAGAGAAGGACAACAAAACTAATAAGGGGAATGGAGGTGCGAAGTTATGAAGAAAGACTAACCAAATTAAACTTATTTTCTCAAGAAAAAAAGGCGTCTAAGAGGGGATATGATTACACTATATAAATACATCCAAGGTCAGTACAAAGATTTGTCAAGGGATCTTTTTGTGCCAAGAGGTTTTCACCTGACAAGGGGACATCCATTGAGGTAGAAGTAAAAAGATTCCACCTTAAAGAAAGAAAGAGGGTTCTTCCCACTAAGGATAATTAATCTGTGGAATTCTCTACCAAGGGAGGTGGTGACAGCAGATTCAATAGATAACTTTAAACAATGGATTTGATTAAAAATGGGCATTCAGGCTTCTCCTGGTTAATTAGAGAGGGAGTATTGATCCAGGAGGAATTCAATTGCCAGTATCTGGGGTCAGGAAGGAAGTTTTTGTTTGTTTTTTTCCTTTTGAGACAATTGACAAAATTTCACTTGTTTTTTTTTCTGTGTGCTTCTTCTGGATCAATTAACAATTAATCCATATTGCAGATCAGAGGATATCTTAAAAGGTTTAACTTGATGGACTGAAAGTTTTTTTTTAACCTCAATTACTATGTAACTATGTAATATTTGCCTACTATGTAACTATGCAATTATAACTAATGGGAAAGTTATGTTTAAATGTAACAACCGAATGTTTCAAATCGGGAAACGAGTGCAACAAGGTTGTATATTGTAATTTTATTTATTCAACCTATAGGTAGAATATATCATTGGTAAGACGGCCATGATAAATCAAAAGCAGGAGTCAGTATTGCTGGGAGAAATATCAACTACCTCAAATACGAGCAGGATATACTCTGATGGCTAACACAAGTAAAGAACTAAAAGGTCTACTGATGTTGGTGAAAGAACAAAGTGCAAAAGCTGGGCCTGCTGCACAACGTTCAAAAAGATGAAGATAAAGGCAAACAGCAATCTAAGTTGCTGGGAAATAGATGGGGAAAAGTGGAGACAGTTGCAGATGTTATATTCCTAGGCTACAAGATATCTGCAGATGGTATCTGTAGCCATGAATTTAAAGATGTTTGCTTCTGGGGAGGAAAGCTATGGTAAGTATGGACAATCTATTAAAAAGTTAATATATTACACTATTAACAAAAGTGTGCATAGTTTGAACTATGATATTCCCAGTAGTCACATACGGATGTGAAGAACTGGACCATAAAGAAGACTGAGCTCCATAGAACTGACGCTTTTTGAATTGTGGTTGTGGCAAAAATTGGACTACAAGAAGAAACCAATAAATTAGTTTTACAGGAAATCAATCAAAACTGTAAACTGGAAGGTTTGATCATGAGACTGAAGCTCAAATATTTTGGAGAAGACAGGAAGACAAGATTGAAGGCACATGAAGAAGATGATGGAGAATGATAGGTGTGATAATTGACACAATAAACATGAGCTTGAGGTAGCTCAGAGGTGCAATGCTGCCAGAGAGTTCTGACACGACTAAACGACTAAACAACAACAACAATGGTGGTTTAAAGTGTTAGACTTTCTTCATTCTTCTTTCTTCTGAGGACTAGCAGATAAGGTCTCAGGCACTGGCACCTTGCCATCAATCTTTCATTGATGTTTAGGTCTGGTGATCGGTGGATGCCATGGAAGGCATTTGACTTTATCCTGGTATTCAAGAAGCCACTCTTAAATGTGTTTACACTCATGTATGGGGCATTATCATCCTGGAATATGGGAACATCATCACAGAACACTGTTTGCATAATAGGGGTGCTCCCTGGTCATGTAAAATGTAAATATTCCTTGTCTGTTATACAATCATGCCAAGCAATCAACAGACCTACTGACTCCAATGAGATTACTGCCCATGCCAATTATGGATCACCCATTATGTTGAACAGTTGGTATCAGAGTATGTGGGTTGAAAGTATCCTTTAATTTTTCCCAAAGTTAAACCCATCCGGACATAGGGAATTGGATGAAAGTGATTCACAAGAACATATCACATTTTCCCATTGCACAGGGGTACATATTTTGTGCTCATTGCAGTAGATTATGCATATTTTTTGTGTTGACCTCTAATTTATCAACCATATACAGAGTACTGTGTGTTCATAATCAAGAAATCAAACCTCCCAAATTTGGAGAAAAAACTAGAACAGTGCTATAAACATTACAGAACTTAATATATTTAAATATTTAATATGTATATGTGCACAATATATATGAACAAAACTCATTAAAAATGTACAATGATGCTTAGTACAATTCATTATTATTACAAAAATACAGGAAAAACCACATCCTAAAATAACAATATTTAAAATTCAGTTTTAGTTTCCAGATTCTTAGATTCTGCAGATCGATTTATGGAGCATATCAGTTTATCACATGCTCACTGTCACCACCTTACATTCCATATTCACAAAAAATAGAAAGGGATGTGTAACCCTTGCCTACCCAGCTGCTGCAAATTTTAAACTCCTCCAAATATTTATTTACACACACACACGCAACAAAACAAGTTACAAAGTGTTTACAGTTCTTTTAGTTTGTGATATACCGTGTCTCTGATATACTATGTTACTAGATATTTATATGGTGATAAATATAAAAATGCAAAAATGTCACTAAAATATAAAAAAAAAACTAACATTGTGTGAAGAAAGTAAATCTTACTTTGCATAAGTTGACCATATTTACTAAACAGTGAAATGTCACTTGGAAATGTCAAATCTTAGTTTATGTGCTCTATAGGGTTCTAAAGGAAAGGAGACATTATTCAAGATATCTCCAAAAAAAAATTGTCTCCGAAATGTATGGGGATTCCATGCTTTATGCAATAATTGTATCCTAATTGTCATGCAATTGATATGACCTAAATATTACAGTGTATAGATTAATTGAGTTTGAGGATCAATTTTATTGACAAGTACACAGTAAATATCAAGGATAAAAAACTATAAGTGTTTACACTTGTTAGCTTTGATATTTAGTTAGATCTCAATATACAATCTACATGATGTCAATTACAATCTATTTTGGATGATTGGGTAACAATTAGTCTTAACACACTTTATATTTGGTTAGATCAACACAGAAAACCAATAAGCAGTGTATACAAACGTATCAAATGTTGGATTAGCAATTTATTTGAACACACTATATTTGGTTAGTTCAATATAGGAGTATATAAATAGAGTATATAATCTTATAAAGTTTGGTTAGAACAGTCTATATATTTGGTTAGTGCAATACAGAAATGATATGCAGAGTGTATAAACAAACAATCAGCTAACTATTTGATACATTATATATGATATTAATAATCAGCTATAATGTGTTACTCTATGGAAGCAGTAAATAAGTAAATATGGTATAACAATTTATATAGCAGTTAGAATATAGAAATATATATTGAAGCAATAGGTATAACATTTATTATATTGTATCTGAGATTGCAAATAACCTTTGTATTTAGGTCTTGGCAAGCTATTATTTGGTTATTGGCCTTACATCAAAATGTATTACATTTAGCTTAATTTATCAAATCAGTCAATTCAATCAATAATGATGTAAAACAGTTTTGTTGAATATGTGATACAAGATTATATATGTTGAGTATTGATAAGCATGGTTTGCTGTATAGATGTTTTTTTTTTATAATTGGTTTTGTAACAGAGTTAAATGGTTACATTATTAAATAAAGTCAGTCAGTCTGTTTTAGGGAATATGGGCACATATTGAAATATATTAATTAACATCTACAGTCCAGAATGCACGTGTTAATGAGTCTTGGTTCTGTGTCCACTCCCAAAAGGGTAACAGAAGGATTGTTGTATATTGGGCTAATTTTAACTCTACTACATATAAGAAAGTTAGACCAGTTTATACATACCATGTATAGAATTTCAGGATAACACCTGTCTAATTTTTTTTGATCCTTTCTCAAGATAGCCTGAAGTAATCCCTCTTTGTGTTATTTATTTTTTTAGGAAGAGTTGTGGAGATAGAATAGAATATGGATAGACAGATATAGCAAGATATCTTAGGGAAGATATGAAGGGGACATAGGTTTATGCCCAAAGATGACAGTCAGGTGTGTCCAACAGACAGGACTGATAGATAATAGTACAGAAGAAAAGAGTCCAGGAAAAAGCAGGAAAAGACTAGAAAAAGATAAAAGACTGAAAAAGTGAGGAAGAGACAAAATACCACAAACCTTCTCCCTGCCATTTGATAATTATTACTTCCTCATCGTCACAAGATTGGTTTCCACCAATCACAAATAGTTATTCCCCGTTTGCATGTATATGTATAAATTAGAATGCATTGATAAATATGTTGTGTATATTGGTTTTCTATCTGCTTGAGAGCATTCTGGTACAAAATATTAAACTGTATTAATATTAATATGTATGAACTTCTGTCCCATATTGTCTGCCAAGTATTTTAGAAAATAGACTACACCATTGTGCATTTATCTTAACACCTACTTGAGATATTTACTTAGAACAATGTGGTAGTGAAGAGAGATGCATATGTCTCAGAACACTTTATCTTGAGACCTTCACAATGTTTCATCTTGAGGAGTCTTTCATACCCATGTGAAAATATCAAAACATGGCCTAGCCAAGTCATAAAATGTGGCAGTGTTTACAGTGGTAGAGCAAGACCAATGGACAACAATATAATGTAAACTAGTGAATTGCCATCAAAAAATGACGGCAATGAAATTGTAAGGTAGCTAATGCTGTTTGGTGTATAATAATGAAAGATCTATACATTAATAAATGAATATGTAAAGCTGTTTGGTGTGTAATAATGAAATATATAATACATTAATAAATTAATATACTTTACCTATTTTGAAGCATTGTGTTGAAGAGCTGTCAATGTGTTTTGAGGTTGCTACAGCATTAGTGGTTACTGTGTGTGCGCGAGACGAAACCGTTAGCGTAGTGGTGTGCTTCCGCATTGGCGTAAAAATGAAGGGTTATCTGTGGTATGCGTCTTTGCGGATTATCCGTCGGTGCTTCGTTGTGTTTTTCGAGTTTCGTGTGGTGTTTTGCCAGTGTGTTGTGGTGTTTTACGTGTTGAGAGTGCTGTAGCATCGTTTTCGTTATGTTCGTCGGCCATTTTTTCTCTCGCTTAGCGATTTTATTAGTGTCTAAAGTGTTTTATTTTTATTTAAATGCAGGTGTAACTTGTTTTTTTGAGGTGCTGGATGGTTCCTCTTGCTGTAGGTAAGCTTTTTATGTGTGTGTTGTGTGTATTTATTGTGTTTTAAATGTTTGTATATCGGCGTGTTGCATCCGATGTTTGCAAGGTCGTAATGTCTGGTAACATGTCTCGTATGGTGTTTGCGTGTGTAGCCTCGTTTTCGTTTGTTCGGCGGCCATTTTTTCTGTCGCTTAGCAAATTTTTTATTGTCAAAACTCTTTATTTTGAGTGAAGTGAAAGTTGCATTTTTGAGGCCCTGGGATGCTACCTTTTAAGGTAATCTTTTTATGTATGTGCTTTGTGTATGTATTATGTTTTTAATTTTGTAATGTTCGCGAGTTGTGTCCGAGTTAATATTATGAATTATTTTTTATCCCAATGTTTTATTGCAATCACAGCAGGGAAGGAGTTAATCTATATAAAAGGATTACACGGATGGTTTATGTTCATGTTCTTCTGTCCCATAAAGCCTATTAATAAACATGTTTGGAGTCTCCTATGTCACTCATTACAAATAGGGGCTTGTGCACTTAAATGAAGCTGTAAATACGCCTTTAAAATCATACCCACAGTCTACTCATGACAGCACATATTGATATCTTCTTTTTGCACTCCAACATCATATTTTAGTTCTTAAATGTACTCTTAATACAACAGAGAAATAGATAGCTTAACATGTTTCATGTTTTTAGTTGTCAGCCTTATTAAATTCTGATTTGGTAAATTTAAAAGGGCTCTATATAAGCACACAGCATATTTTATTTACAGAAGTTTTTAGTTAGTGAAGACCTTGCTTTTGGATAGAAGTTCACTAACTAAAAACTTCTGTAAAAAAAATATGCTGTGTTCTTAAATAGAACCCTTTTAAATTTACCGAATCGCAATTTAATAAGGTTGAATATGTCTTGTAACTAATCTCAAATGATAGGTATTAGTTAACAAACATGCAATTACAATAACATTTATGAAGAATGACAGCCTTATTAAATTGGGATTCGGCCAATTGAAAAGGGCTCTAAATAAGCACAAAGCATATTTTTTTTACAGAAGTTTTTAGTTAGTGAACTTCTATCCAAAAGCAAGGTCTTCACTAACTAAAAACTTCTGTAAAAAATATGCTCTGTGCTTATAGAGAGGCCTTTTCAATTGGCCAAATCACAATTTAATAAGGCTGAAAGTCTCCATAAATATCTGAATTTAATAGCATTATTATTTGTTTAATTTTATTATCTGTATGTATAAAAAAATAATAAATGTGTGTTAAAAAATATAAAACATACAAAACAGAATATGATAAAAATCAGATAGAGACTTAAAAATATATAAATAACAGTTGAACACATTTTGTATGAGCATAAGATTAATAATTAAACAAACATGTGCATGAGAATGGATAATCCTGATATTCAAAGAATTTTGTGTTTTGACCTAAGGGGCATTTTGTTGGTAATTGTTTTATCTATGCAAGCGACTAATTTGCAAAATACAGCAGCACTCCATGTTTTTTCTTCGCTAACTCAGCTGGATTTCATTTGCTCCTGCTATCTGTAAGTCCTATAGCTCTGATTATGTGACTCTGCTGTGCTGTTTTAATGAAACTGCAGACATAACACAGTTTGTTCAAGTTAATTAATTTACGTGAAATTCAGGTATATGAAGAAGAGTACGTATAATGCAAAAACAAACAGTACAAAGAGATTATAAGTATACAGAACTTCATTGTCCATACTCGATAGTCTTCTCAGGTAAAAAGCATTAAACCAACCAAAGATTTTATAAATATCTTTATTTCCCTGTGCCAGCTCGTGTCATATGGCCATGATAAGTATGCTGATTAAATGTTGCATGGTACACTTATAAATTGCATTCAAATAGAAAAGATTAGTATTTACTGCAAATTAAACAAATTATTGTTCCTGTGGTCAAAACTCAGTTTGTATTTGCAAATAGAGTTTAGCAAATGTGTGTAGAAATGAAATCCAATCCAATATCAATAGTAATTTTAGTAATTTTAATATAAATTATGCTTTCAATAGTAATTTTATCAAAACTGAAACACGAAGTGTGAACCATGTGTAAGAAAACAACTGATAATTAAGATCCATTTTGTGAAAAGTTACAGATAACTAGCATCAACAGAGTAAATCTCAATAGTTAAAGGAACAAGATACTTTATTACTTTGATAGTTATCACTGCAATAATGAAAGTAAAAACAAGGAGAAAAATTATTTATCTCAAAATGCAACAATGTTGTGTATCAATTGCTAAGTGGGGAATGAACAAATACATGACACTATTTAAATTGACAATTTAAAGTCTTAAATTTACTACATCATTTTGGCGGAATTTATTAGTCATCAGAGTAAATGTAATATTGTTATTAATCGTTCTTATTTTAATCTAAGTCTTTTTTAAGAAAATGAATAAAAGTTATGTTTTAATTGTTTTCTTTTTTGGGCAATCCTTAAAGGTTTTCTTTTTATGACTGAAGATCCTTCAGCCATAATTTTGAATCTATTTGTATTTGAAATGAAAATATAATCGATGCAACATCACAAAGGTTACCATATCTACTCTGCACCATCAGATAGAGAATGGAAAAACATGTTGAAATAGTGCTTGCTTTTTTTGGAATGGCTGATAAATGAACTGAGTAATGAGTTTTTGAAATTAGGCTGTTCTTGACCACCCATGTTTTGGCAGCATACACAATGAGCTGCACTAGCCAGTTGAACTAATTAGCACATGGTTTGCAGATTGTAGAAAGAACTGTTGCATTACCAATATTAGCTTTATGTTGTATACAGAGGCGGAGCTGCTTCTGGTGCAGACGATGCAAGACACAGAGGCCCCTAACCTCTGAGTGGCAACCGTGGACGTCCCGCGGGTCCCCTGTGGCCCCAGGAGCCCCCCTGTGTCCCCTGATGCCTTCAACTGGCCTTTGCCAACCGCCTGTGGTCCCCATGGTCCTCCCATGGCCCTCGCAGGTCTTCTGTGCCCCCATGGATCCCCTGTGGCCCCCACGGATCTTATTTGACCCCCACAGGTCCCCTGTGGCCCCGCAGATCCTCTGTGGCCCCAGCAGATCTCCTGTGGTTCTCCATGGGTCCCATGTGGCCCCTGCAATACCCCTGGGTCCCCCATCTTGCCCCAAGGGCCCCTGTGACCCCTGCAGAACTCTCATGGGCCATATGTGCCCCCTTCTGGCTCTGCCCCCTTCCAACTTAGTGTACTGCAGGTCCTTATGGACCACTGTGGACCCCCATATGGCCGAGGGGCCCCCTGTGGCCCCCACTGACCTCCTGTGCTTCCCCTGCAGCCCATTTACTTTATTGCTTTGATAGTTATCACTGCAATAATGAAAGTAAAAACAAGGAGAAAAAATATATTTCCTCAAAATGCACTGACCTCCTGTTCTTCTTTTGCAGCCCCTTAAGGCTTACGGTAGCCTACAACAGGCCCCAAAGTCCCCATCAGGCCCTGTGGCCCTCACAGCCCCTTATGGACCCTGTGGATCTCCTGTGCATCCCCTGCAGCCCCTTAAGGCTGACTGTAGCCCCCACAGGCCCCAGTGGCCACATCAGGCCCTGTGGCCCCTGTGGCCCCCTATAGTCCCTGCAGACCTCACATGGGTCTCTGCAGCCTATTATGGTTGGTTGAGATGTGATATGTGGCTTGCCTGTTTTTAACTAATTACATTTTACTGGTTTTCTGTTCTGGCTTTCAGACAGTACTAGTACTGGTGTCTATTGTTAAAGGTGCCATCTTCATGAGCTTATTTTGTTATAATTTCTTGTGCTACCTCATATATTACTGCCGGCCCAAGGGCACGAGAACAGAACCTATTCTGTGCTGATCTTGGACACAGTCTGCCCCAGTAGCACAGTTGATAACAATGAGAGAATTATATAAATACAGAGGCTGACATTTTTATTAGAAATATAGGGTACTATGCAGACTGCTTACTAAGTAGTATCAAATACTTCATATTTGTATTGCAGTATGAATAATCAATAATAGCAATAATCACTTACGTGTAAATATGCTGCTTCCTCACTGTATTTGTTTTCACTTTTCAAAAGCTTCCACAAGTATGTGAGAGCTCATGGATTCATGATGTTTTCAATAATGTAAGAACATTTTTCTTATGTATTATGTTGCATTTCACACCTGCGTAACTGAGATGATGTTATTGATCTTATATCCTACTTTTAATAATCATCTACTTTATGAAATTGACACTTCTGTTATTTTTATCTTTATGCATTCCCAAGATCACTGGAAGCTAGTTACTTCACCCCAGACTTTTCAAGTGCAGGTACGGAACACAGCCACCGCTCATTGATAGATTCTACACAGCTATATACATTGTGTGGTCCTTGCATTCAGACTGATACTACACTTCTAGTAAAGGTGGTATTCACCTCCAGAGTTTTTAGTGTGTGTGTTTTTGCTAATTACAATGTAGTTGGAAACAATACCCCTATTAAGTTGTTCTTCATTTTTTTTATTTTCACAAAAAGTCTATTAAAATTACGAGGGACCATGTCCCCATAAAATCACTTATTTTATTAAGTTATTTAAAAAGCATATGAAAATCTAGAGCATGAAAAACTATCTATATATTATAAAAGTTGTTTGATTTTAACATGACTTGAGGCTGATATAACAAAATGTTTCTACTGTATTCTTACACAAATGATCGTCTCCTAAATACCAGATATCAGCTAATTAGGATTATTTTCTACTTGTCTTTATCTGGGGTGGCAAACGCAATGCCTCTTAAGGTTATCTTACAGTTAAATACCCCCACCACACCATCAATTACTCTGAGATACAAATTAGCATACTGATTCCACACATTAGTATAAGGGACTCTCATATTCAATGGCAAATATCCAGAAACTAACTAGAAAACTATGCACTAATTATCACGCAGTATCACTAATTAGCATACTCTGGGCCTCATTCAAATGTGATTTGGCAAATTGAATAGGGCTCTATATAAGTACATAGCATACTTATTTACAGACGTTTTTAGTTAGTGAAGACCTTGCTTTTGGATAGAAGTTCACTAACTAAAAACTTCTGTAAAAAAATATGCTCTGTGCTTATATAGAGCCTTATTCAATTGGCCAAATCCCATTTGAATGAGGCCCTCTGGCTCTTAGAAAAAAGACTGACAGGATTTACTTAGGGAAGATATAAATGCTTGTCTAGTTGTAATGTTTATTTAAACAAATAATTTCAAAAATGTTCCTTTAAGACAATAAAAAGCTTTAACAGAGTAAAAAACACTTAAGAGAATATTTTGTACTTTTTCATAAGCAACATGGTAATGCTCAAACAAATAATTTACTAATATTGTTTATACTTTTTTTCTCTGTCTTTTAGCACTTGTTAGTCTATTTATAAGTTTCAGCATCCTAGCTGTGGTATTAGTTGTCTTATACTAGGCTAGCAACACTAATTCTTTTGTTTGTACTTACATTTAATTTATTTGTATTATAAAATATATATTTTTGCTGTTTAGTCATTCAGTTATGTGTGACTCTCTGTGACCCTATGGACCATAGCACACCAGGAACATCTGGTCATGCTTATCCATAATGGTTATCTTGCCAGAGATACTGGAGTGGGTTGCCAATACCTTTTCCAGTGGACTGTGATTTGTTTGACCTCTCTGCTATGACCTGCCCATCTTTGGTGGCTCTACATGATATAGCTCACAGCTTCATTGAAGTACACAAGCCCCTTCACCATGATAAGGTAACAATCCAGAATGAGAAAATATATATAAAATATGTCTATTCTAGCAACTATAAAACTCAATCTAATTTTTACTTTTTTTTATAAAGTACATCACTTAGACTGTCATCTTACTTTTAAATTACTTACTTAAATGTGAACTTTGTGACTTATATGATAACTAGCAAATACTCGTCAAAAAATATGGCAATAAAATTTGAAGGCTGGCAATGCTGTTTGCCACACAATGTAAGGTTCTGCCCCCTGTAACTTGCAGGCCTCGCAATGAGCACCTTCGGCCCTCATTGAGCATGGGCAAGCCTGAAACTTTTAACATAGTATGACCGACAATTCGTAACAACCACAACTATATATATGATTGAAAAAAAAAAAAATACTAATTGATAAAAAAAAAAAAAAATTGTCAGGGAGAGGATACAAAAAACTCCATCTTTGATGTGCATTGGATGGAACATTACATGAATAGTGGTGAACATCAGAGATCAACTAAGTTGAATTCTTGTAATAATGCAGGAAACAATATGCAAATGATACATGAACATTGGCAACATTTATTTGCATATATATTTCTTATATTTCCTGTCACATGTTTTTGGAAGGGAATCCGTGATAATTGTTAAGAAGCATGACCTGGCTGTATGAAGCCAATATTATGATATTGTTGCAGTGAGTTGGGCCATATTTATTTGAAAGAATACTCTTGCCAACATGAATTTATTGTGCCATTCACTGTTAAAATCTAAAGCTATGTGAGGTATGTTCACAGATCAGATATATATATATATATATATATGACGCTGGTATGCATTATACATGGTTCACTTACAGTATCAGCACTGTTTGGAGATAAACACATTGTAAAACCTGAAAAGAAAAAACAGAAATCTAACAACAAATATTTGGCCTGTATTTTTAGTATTAAAGAGTTTTATAATTTTCATTACAAATAACTTTCCTGTATGTTTTTGAAATGTCTTCTGAAAATGTTGATTTGCAGGTTTTGGATGGAGTGGTTTTTCTGGGATAAGTGGTGTCCAACTGCAACTGGGGTACAATAGCTGTCTTCATTATGCTTTTTGATGGAAAGTCTGTGTAGATTCATCCTTATCCTATATATATATATATATATATATATATATATATATATATATATATATATAAAACAGTTAATTGTCCCCCTGTGCCCACGCTGCCTCACAGCATCCCCCTCTGCCTCCCCTGCCGGCATGTGATGTCATTCAGGATTTTGGAAAATGTGTGACTAAGAACATAATTGCTCAGGAAAATACAGGTAGTTTTTAATCATATATATGGTTGTAATTGTGAGCTTGTTGGTAATGCTATGTTAAAAATTACAGATAGCACACCCTAATGATTCAGCTGTGAGTAAGTGTAAAAAACACACAAGAGATTCCTGTAGTAATAAATAGAGACTTCAGAAATTCAGCTTTTCCCAAAAAAAAATGTATGTTTATGGATTACACAGCTGCTAATATTAGGCCAAATTCAATTTGAAGCCCGCAACTCGATCGCAGACAGCCGAATGTTTGTGAGTGAATTGCGGGCTCCTGTTGTTCTACGATTGCGATGCTACTCAATTGCTCAAGCCCACAAGTTACGGACCCAAAGCCATGCACTGGTTCGGAGAAGTTCAGGGCGGGAACATGATCAGTTTAGCAAGCCCGTAACCACCCATTTTGACCAATAGAAAATTAGACTGTCATCATTACGGCAGTAAAACATGGAGATTGCATGTCAATCAATTAGGTTCGGGGGTCCCATATGGGATCAGAGTCGTAAACCTGCAAAATTATGAATTATGAAAATGAATGCCAGTACGGTTATAGTCCATATGGGTGGCCTGATATGGATTAACTCATTGATACCCGAGATCGATTTAACCCCCGAAATGCTACATAAATATAATTGTAATTTCCTGCCGATTTGCAAGCTTGAGACTGTTGTGCAATTAATTCTACTGTCTATCATCGCTTTCCCTGTAATTTACAGTGGGGTATTGATTTTTTATCTGCATTTACAGTGCTACGAATAGGTGTTTAACCCCCTTGCATGTCCTCTCTAGCACTCGTGGGATTTTCTCAGTCATTTGGCATTTACGGGTGAAAACATTTGCGGGCCTTGGGGAAATTGATTTTAGCCTTGCAAAAGTGAGAGATCAAAGGCTTCTGGAAGGCTGTAAGTTACGAGTTTAACCATCTCAATATTTTCTGGCCGTAACTCGGAAGCCGATCGAAGCCTGCAAAAAGACACCAATTGAATAGCAAATTAGCTTGCAACCTCACTTACGGGTTACCTGATCTCCCGAAAGCTTAATTGAATATGGCCCAATGTTAGTTTGGCACATATTTGACAAATAGTGTGTTTTTTCTTGAACTGCAGTGGTCTTCTAAGAGCAGGTCTTTTTTAAAATTCTAGACACAGAATAGGGGCTGGGAGCAACAATGCTAATTTCAAATGTAAGTTTTAAAAGCTACGCTGAGTTTTTTCTGCGAATACTAACTTTATTGATATGAGTAACTAAATAAACACATTAACTTGACTGTATGACCACTACAGCAGACCTTTATAGATGTTCATTATTAGCACTCTGCTCATCAATTTTAGAAAAACATGGTATATTTGATTTCAACATTTAGGCCTTCAGGGCTTACATAACCATTACTAAAAAAGCACTTGGCCTCCACTAATACTTAAGGTGCTTTTTTCAACCCCACACATTCTCGTAATATCAACATTTGAGCCATAAAAAGACTCAAAGTCATGGTCCATGCTCCTTTTTTCATATTTATTTAATATATATCTTTTGTATCATCGTCTTGTTTGGCTAATGTACATTTTTTAGAAAGCCGAAATTAGGTATATATGTGAAAGACTATACATATAAGCAAAGTATCCCTGCTCTGGTCTATGATCCCTGTTGCAAAAAAATATATAAACTTTATAAAACAAGCAGTTACTGGAACAAATAGCAAGGGAAATTACTGTATATGTTGATGTCAACCTTCTTTCAAGCAGACGCTTTGAAACTAATAGTAACAGTTTTATCTTTCTAAAAACTAACAACAGTAGTGCTTTTCAAATACAATAAAATAAATATTCCAGAGGCACTGATCACTAAATATATATATATAGCTATAGGTCAAGATTAAGTGTATGTATGTATGTATGAGAATTATGTTACAAACAAATAACATTATCAGCTGTGTAAAGCATGAACACAATTATTTTTTTTTAAATCAATTTTTTAAGACTCTAGTCTATATTTTAACACTTGCTAGAGCATGTGTTTTTAATCTATCAGTGGAGAGAGAGGTGAGGACTGATTAGAAAATTGGGTTTTACATAGACACCCTTTCCCCTCACATTGCCAGAAGCTGACAGCTTGTATAAATATATGCATGCCCTGCACTGCAAAAGGTAAATATTCTAACCATTATAGAAGTTTTATGGCCTAGTCAAACTTTATAAATTATTTGTATGATGGTATTTTAATTATTTTAAGTGAATTCTTGAAAAACAGGAAAATATATGTGCTGCTACAATTATTCACGGGCATTTTTTTGGCTTTGCTGAGTTACCATTATTCTTTTTTATTCTTAAACAAATTCAACCCTACTTTAATGAGATAGCTCTTTGCACATTTTATTTGACACTTCTAATGATTGGATCTATTATTAAAGACAGGTGTCACAGAGTTGCTGTTGTTAGTGTCATATTGCTCTTTGGTTTCATACATTTTGCTCTTGTAAAAAGAAGTGTATGTTTAGCACTTTAATTTCAATTTCATATCCAATATTGCTCAAGCTTTCTCGGTTTTAGGTGCCAGTATTTGCCATACAATGCTAGCCAATTAGACTTACCAAGTCTATGCTTGGTGAAAATGCATACTGTTTTGTGAAAAAAAACATTACACTAAGCAGTGGAGTACATGGCTATTAGCACCGCCAGCACACACACACAAAGGTACCTATTTGCTTAAAATGTTTACATACTTCTCTAGTGAATCCTGTTTTCTCATTATCAGTCTTATTAAATTGCGATTTGGAAAATTCTAAAGGGCTCTATATAAGCACAGAGCATATTTTTTTACAGAAGTTTTTAGTTAGTGAACTTCTATCCAAAAGCAAGGTCTTCACTAACTAAAAATTTCTGTAAAAAAAAATATGCTCTGTGCTTTTATAGAGCCATTTTCAATTGGTGGAATCACAATTTAATAAGGCTGTATGTGTCCAAAATATCTGAGTTTTAGCTTTACTGCCAATCCTTCCAATGAGCAATATGTTTTTTTTTCTTGAGCATGGGATGGTTTGATCTTCTTGCAGTCCAGAAACTCTCTTCCAACTCCACAATTCCAAAGAGTCTATTTTCCGGTACTCAGCCTTTTTTATGGTTCCATATCTGTATATTTTTTTAACCATAAGGGCTTTTGTTGACAATGTGATGTCTTTGCTATTTAATATCTTTCATACATATGCCCTACCTTTACTCCCAAGAAGCAAATATGTTTTGAATTTGGGGATGCATTCATCATCCACATGAAAATAAAGTCTTTCACTGCCTCCACATTCTTTTATTCTATTTGCCTAGAAATAATATGGCTGGTTGACACAATCTTTGTCTTTCTGATATAAAGCAGCAACCAGTTTTTACACTTTCTAATTCCAATTTATGCAGCAGGCTTCTCAACTATTGTTCCCTTTATGCCAATAGACTGGCAACATACCCCTATCTGAGTTTGTTGATATTTCTGCCATTCATTTTAATTCCAGCTTTTGATTCATTTAGCCCAGCTGAAGTGATGTATTCATGATGTAAATAGATATGATGATAATGTATAGCCTTTGTCACAACCACTTCTTCAATTGGGCTCTCCCAGAACCTGTTTCTGACATACCCAGCTATATGTGATGATTCTTGTTATTATCCCTGCTAACAGAGATAGAACTAGACCAGTATTGGACCCTCAGGATGACCACAAGAACACAACAATTATCAGAAAGAGTAGCAGTAACTCTTCTTTTAGGCACATATAGAATTATTAACCCCTATGATCATGGCTAACCCTTCCCTCAATAATGAGCACACACATAATTATATATGACCACACTGAGAATTTGTATTTGTCATCCATCCAACAATTTTATAAATTTAAGTCACCCCCCACCACCAACTCACACCGCTTAGTGAAAGTCCCCTTTCTCTAATGCACATGTTTCTCGCTCCCAGCCATGTGGCTGGCCTGTCAATCGTGTGGTGTTAGCTTTTCTAGCGAACCATATCTTCCTGTCCTGGAGATAGGCTGTCTGCCAGGAAGGGGGGGAAGGGTTAGCTAGATTACTAAGGAGGGAGACTATGTATCCTGGCCCCCATTGAAATGAAAGACCACCTGTGGTCAGAGACGGCATGTGTCTGTGGCAAGCCCCCAAAGTAGTAACAACCAAATGTCACAAGAAAACAACACTGGGTAATTAGATTTCCCCTTCCCACCTAAACCAAAATCCCTTAGCTCTGAAGTCTTCCCAAACCCCATCACCCTATTACCCCATAACTATGACCCTATCCTCTAAGGATTCAAGCAAAATGCTTTATTATATTTCTCAGGGAAAACCAGTAATTTTGATACCAAACATTATATGGGGATTCTCATAAAAGACTTCTGTAAACAGAAGCAAAGAAAGGTTTTAGCCAGAAAATATAGTTTACAGACTTGGGAACCTATGTTAATAAGTGGTGTAAACTGCAGCACAACCGTAAGTTGTCTGCTGGAGCTTTTTTCCCCCTACATTATACCACTATGTTAATATTTAGCTCCCCCACATTACGGCATTCAGCTCATGTTCATAAAACGTTGCCTTGTCGGCTAGAGATTTCAGTGTAGGAAGTACTCAAACCACGCTGTACAGACGAGAAATGGCTCTAGGAGGCAATAGAAAATCAGAAATCCATGGCCTGGGGATTCCTTCCATTTAAATCCCCACTGGAGGGAATCCCCGGGCATCCCCTTCCACCACTCCTGATTGCCCCGTTCCCTGCTCAAACTTATGGCCCTACTCGATCACGCCATCTATATAATCATGTGGGTCTATACAGATGTGATCCAAATAAACCATTCTGATTGGCTGAAATATGATAGCCAATCAAAATGCTCAAAATCTGTATTTAAGATGCAGCAAGTGAGGCAACTGCCATTTTCAGTGGAGCTGCTCATGCTTGGAGGAGCTCTATTAAGTTCATTTTTTTTTTTAGAGCGGCAGTTTTTTTTTTTTTGGAGAGCCCTTTTCTGGCCCAGAAGAAGACAACAGGGGCTACAAGCAAGGAAGAAGAGGACTGGAGCCACTTCAATCAACATGGATAGCCTAGTCCAGGGCAGAAGAGTGAGAACCAGGGTGCTGTGGGTCATCGCCGGATGATTATTTGGGGTAGGTAAGTTGTATTAATTCATCTTTTTTTATACGTTTAATTATTATTTTTTTGATAACTTTTATTATTTTATTTTGGATTTTTTATTTTAATTCTTTATAACGTCCATTCTCCTTATTAGTTTTGTTGGCTTTCCATGTACTTTTTCCAGCTCTAAATTGTCCTTTTTATGAAGTGTTGCCAATAATTGTACTAGGGGCATACTAGGAAATTGAATAGTGGCAATATTAATGTTTTACTTGCCCTTGCAGATGCTGCTTGGTATTGAGCACTGTTATCTAGGTAGTTAACCACAAGTACGCCCAAATCCCTTTCAATATCTGATGCTCCATTTAGAATGGCTATTTTTCCTTCCCAAATGCATAACTTTACATTTATTCATATTAAATCTCATCTGTCATCTAGTTGCCCATTTCTTTAATTTATGCAAATCCCTTTGGAAGGAACGTAAATAATTTTCGGATTTAATTAAATTGCCCAACTTAGAGTCATCAGCAAAAATGGAGACAATACTTTCCAGTCATTCATAAATATATTAATAAGGAGAGGAACTAATACTGAACCTTAATGAACTCCCCTTACCACATTAGTCCAATCTAATTATGCTCCATTTACAACAACCCTTTGCTTACTGTCTTTTAGCCAGCTCTCAATCCATGAGCAGATATTTACTGCAATTCCTGTATCTCTTAGTTTTCACAATAGCCTCCCATGTGGCACTGTATCAAAAGTCTTTGCAAAATTCAAAAAGGCTACATCCACTGAGTTCCCTTGATCCAAGTTCCTACTAACCTCTTCATAAAACTAATAAGATTAGTTTGACATGACCTATCCTTTATAAATCTGTGTTGATTCCTATTTAGAAACTTGTTCCAAAGGAAATATTATTGTATATTATACCTTATTAACACTTTCACACTACAGAAGTGAAGTTTATAGGTATATAATTCTCCGGATTTGCTTTTGCTTTATACTTAAATATAGGGGATCCTGATCGGGACCCTTAGGAAGGGTCAATTTTTTTATATGCAAGGGGAGATCCTTGCTGGTTTTAAAGCTTTGGGGCCAGGGTGGTTGTTTAGAGACACGGTATTGTCTCTTTAACTTCTGCTTCTGCACTGAGCATAGGTTTTAAAAGACTTTGCGAGTGGTCTTTGATACCCGTAATATTTCCTTATATTTTTTAGTTAGGGCATTGGCCTAGTTTGTGAGTTATTCCTAAAATCAGTTTAGCATAGGGTTTAAGTCTAACTTAGTAACTCGTAAGGTTTTACGCAGGGCAACAATCAATGGAGATTTATCCCATGCTTTTCGGCTTTGTCATGCAGCAGTCACTCATAGCAGTCCTCTCGCAATTGATTCGGGATTGGGGAATAGCATAGTTAGGTAGGATTTATTGTGGTACTACAGCACTCATAATTGCTTTAGAGAGGATTAGCATAGGGCTCTCAGTTCTCTTTAATTATAGCCGCTGCTGCACTCCTCCCCTGCCTCATTCCTTGTCCATTTTTTTAATCATGTTTTCTTGCTGATTTAAAAAATGGATTTAACCTGAACAGCGCTTTAATTGAATAGTGCTTTTATTGTTGCAGCTTTGACTGAATAAGGACACTTTCCAATAATCCAAAGTCAGAACACGACTTCCAAACAATCAAATTCACCTTCTTGGGTGCTTCTCTCCCCTTTTTGTCTTTGTTCAAATGTCTCTCCTCTCTGTCTTTCCTTGCCCACTGCATTTTACTCCTTGTTCCTTGTTTCTTCTATTCTCTAACCTCTCCCCTGTGTCAAACCTCTCCCCTGTGTCTGTCCTCTTATCCAAATTCTGCCCTTTGTCATACATCTATCATTCCTTTCACATGCCTTACAGTCTACAATGACCATTATATACAATGATCATAAATGCAAAATTACAATAATTAAAAATTAAAGGATGTATTTATGTATTTTAAATGTGTACCAACATTATGAAAATTAAGAAGTCAAGTTCTTCAGAAAAAGCTATACCTCACTGTGTTATCCTTGCCACTCACACATGCAACTTCTGTATCTACTACTCCTGCACAGAGGTGACTGCTATGTAGTTTATTTCACCTATCACCACAAATCTAACTGGTAGAAAGTGGTGTACAAGAGGTGCCTGGCATAGTACCTTGCCTGGCATAGTTCTCATTGTGTTCTGACCTAGTAAAATGTGTATAATTGACATAAGATTAAATGTGAGTTCAAGCGTGTGAAAATCCATTTACCATCATTAGAAATAATTTATAGTGGACTGCCATCCCCGAGGTTTCCTATTAATGGCCAGTGTTTGTCATCTGCTTAGGATATCATAGAATCTCTTGCTAAAAGTAAATTCATATTTTACTTTTTCTCCTCTGGTGATAACATTGTATGTGTTGTTTGTCTAAATTATAAAGGGGCCTTTAGTAAATTAATTGCTGAATAAGGTTTTGACTTAAGTAAGATACATCTAGAGATGCTTAATGGAATGCACCTAAAAAGGTGGGTTATTTTAGGTAGTATAGTCATTGTTATGGCCGCAATTCTACCAAGCCAAGAAAGATTTCATTTTTTCTATCCCATTAGAATTTTACTTATCTGGGTATATACTTTTTTAAAGATAACATCACTTAGAGCTTTTATATTAGGAGTGAAGTCTATGCCGAAATGTCTTATACCATTAATACTCCAATTATAATCATAATTTTCCTTAATTTTGTTACATTTCATTTATAGTAGGAATATTTCCTATTAGTTTATGCAAGAGTTGTAGTGATTCTAAAGGTCTAGACGTTGTAATTTCTATGTCATCTGTAGTCAATACAATTTTGTTATTGATATTTCCTATGATGACTCCTTCTATCTGCTGTTTTGTCCTTATTATTTGTGCAAAGGGCTCTCTGAAAAGAGCAAAGATAAAAGGGTTGAGGGGGCACCCCTGTCTCGTGCCATTATGAATTTCACATTTTCTTGATATAAAGCCCAAACCTGAAACATGAGCATTTGCATTAGTGTATAACAATTTAATAGCCTTGGCAGCGAATTTATCAAGATCACATTTATGCAATATAATATCATTAAACTTCCAAGTTTTTGTCTGTCTAGCATATGCTAGGATATCAATAACTCTTCTAGTGTTTTCTGTTCCTTGATGGGATTTAATAAAGCCTGTTTGGTCTGTATTGATCAATTTCGTTATTAATGCATTTAGTCTTGTGGCTAGTATTTTTGCATATATTTTTATATCAGTATTCAACAATAAAATTGGTCTGTAGTTTTAGCAATTAGATTAATCTTTTCCTAATTTAGGAATAATGATGATTGTAGCTTCCAGCATTTCACTGGACCAGATCCTTGCTGTTTAATTGAATTGAATAAGGTTACCATTTGCTTTGTTAAGATTTGCGAAAAGCATTTATAATAAATGTTTAAAATGCCATCTGGGGCTTTATTAAGCTTTAAATTTAGGATTGCTTGCTCTATCTCTTTAATAGTTATATTATATTCTAAATCAGTTAGTTCTTCATTTATTCTAGGTAGATTAATTTAATGAAGAAATTCTTGGATCTCTTCTTTACTAGGTTTGGCAAAGTGGGGATGTTTTTCCAAATTATATACTGAGTTATAATATCTCTAAAAAAATACTTATATTGAACCATCATTATCTATTAATTTTTTAATTCCTCTATTTGTAACTTTTTCTTTTAATGTATTTGCTAATAACTTGCCATTTTGTTTCCCAGCTGGTAAAACCACTTTTGAGATTTCCATGTCAAATTAACAACTCTTTGTTGTAATATTTTATTAATTTGAGCTTGAGTCTCATAAATCTTGTTAGGTTGTTAGGTTTTAATCTGGAGATATTTTATTTAATTGATCTAAATTATTTAATTCAATGTACAACTGCCTTAATGGTAAATTTCTTTATTTTTCTTATATACGCTTTATGAGTTCCAAAGTGTGGATTTCAAGCTCACTGCTTTCTCATTTATTTAAAAAAACTCTTCAGTTTTTAATAATCAGTTCTCTATATTGTGGAGATCTTAATATTGTTGTGTCTACATAGTTTGAATCGCTGTTTTTAGAAATTAGTTTATTGCCTATTTGTAATTTTATCAGAGCATGGCCTGACAAATTTTATTGAATCTATCTCGGATTCATTGGTATTATTTATGACTAGCGACTTGCCCGTCAAAAATGAAGTCAATACAATTTGAAGCCATGGCAATGCTGTTTGCAACACAATGTAAGACTTTTGCTCCTCTAAGGACCTTCAGCGCTCATTGCCAGCCTCTCCCCCTTCAAGTTTCCTGCTTTGCAACAATCACCTTCAGCACTTATCGTGAAGACAGATATATAAGTACAGTGTAAAATATAAAATGTATTTAGTACAGTGAATTAATAAATTAATATGAATTAATAAATTAATATACTTTACCTATTTATATTTAATATGCGGCAATCAATATCCTGAAGAGCTAACAATCTCTTTGGATTTTCCTGCATCTGAAAATGTACAGTTGGACTGTTGATGGAGAAAGTGTCAGCAATGTGCCAAGTGTGCGGTGTAAATAGGCTGCGTGGGTGAGGCCAAACTGTTTGTTTTGGCGGGTAAAGCACCATTTTAGAATCGTAATGTTATTATTTGCAAGTTAGTGTTGTAAAATGGCGTCTTTTTTCTATGTGTTACTTGGCTAGCAAATAATTTACATCCGTCGTAATGGTATATTTTGTATCTCCTACGTTCCTGGCGAACTCGTACGTTCCTGGTGATAATTTGCGCACCTCTGTCTCCCTTAGCCTTCTTTAGCTAAGCGAGGCTCGCAGGGCAATGAGTGCCTTTGGCGTTAATCGTCTAAGTGCTCTGAGCTCCCGCGTGTTTCAATGCCTCAACTGCTCGCCCTGCAATCCTCCGAACGTGCTCATCGCCCTGCAATCCTCGTGAAGCTAAAGGAGGCTAAAGGAGACTGCCTAAGTGCTCCGAGCACAGAAGGCTTCTATGCCTCAACAGCTCACCTTGCTTAACGAGGCTCGCAAGCGTGACAACGAATCCCAGTTTGACAACTATTATATCCTTGAATAAGTTTGTTGTCTAAGTGAAAAATATGTGAAATCCTTTTCATTTAAATTGGAAAACTCTCCAGCTATCATGCAAGTTTACAATTCTCTTAAAAATATGTATAGCTTTATTAACCGTAATTTTATCTAGTACTGTCTTTTTTGAAGATTTTCTGTTAAGTATTGCATCCATACACATATTAAAGTCTCTACCCAATATAAGTGGTGCTTTTTTAATGTTTTGAATATGTTTTAACAAGCTATTCAAACACCTAATTTAATTATTGTTAGGTGCATACAAAAATAAGCTGTAAAAATATAATTGAAGAAAGAAGCAAAGTTACAAAAAAGTTTCTCAATGGTTTAAAAAAGGTGCATAAAAATTTAGCATAGTTTACTGAACATTATTTATCAATCCAGATCAAATATTAAACCACCCTTCTTGGTCAACTTCTTTAAACTGTTCCAAGAATTCAATTCTCTTGTTGAATAATATGGAAACTCCTCTAGCTTTTTTCTTACATTTGGCATCAATTCTGAAATTATATATTCTATTTGATAAATGTGATACATTGTTGCATTTCCAATGTGCTTCTTATATAAACACAATGAGCCTCATTCAATTGGAAGCCCGCAAGTCGCGGGATGAAGGGCGTAAGTCTGTGGGCCTGCTGCGGGCCCACAGTGTCCATGACTTACTATGCTATTCAATTGGCCAAGCCCGCAAGTCCTGGCCTGATAGAGCATATTGTAAACCATGCCATTATATGTAACATTTGCGAGCTTAAACATGATCAATTAAGCAAGACCATAACTCCTGATGCTGTAACAACCAATAGAAAAGGAGCCCATCATCATGAAGGCCGTACAACATGGAATTGACATGTCAATCAACTAGAGATTCGGGGTCAGATATTCAATCAGTCCCACAAACCCGCAATCTCGAAAATAATAGAAATGAATGAGGCCAATGTGATTGTAGGTGTCATTGTCATTGTAGGTGACCTGATATGTATTAACTCAATGATTCCCGAGATCGATCTAAACCTGAATTGAAGCATAAAAATAAATAAATTGTTATTGCTGTGTTGCGGGCTTAAAACTGTTGTGCAATGAATTCTAATGTCTTTCATCACTTTCCCAATATTTTGAAGTACAGTATTGATTTTGTTTTTGAATTTAAAGTGCTCCGGACTTGTCTTTAAGGCCTTTGCAAGTTCTCTGTGGAACCCGTAACTTGTAGACTTGGCAAGGACGGTTAATGAGGGGAGCCAGAGCAATTGAATATCAATTTTCAATTTTTTATGCGATTGGAACTCTTGTGGCCGAAATAGACTAAAGGCTTGGAGGAGCCTATATTTGCGATACCATTGCAAGGAATCGGAGGCTGGAGTCCGCAACCCGATCGGAGATGCCAATTGAATAGCATAATAAATTACGGCCTCCCTTACGGACGCCTGTATCTCACAATGCCTCAATTGAATGAGGCTCAATGTCTGCATTTTCTTTATAAAAGAGGTCCATTGCTGTATGTCTTTTATATGGAGAATGAAGGCCTCTCACGTTTAAAGAAACTATTTTAAGAGCCATATCTCTTCATCAACAAGGACCATGTCCCCACTCTCCTCTCATCAAATTCAAACATTACATTTTCAATTATTTGTTTCCTTTTTCCAAAATACCCACAATAAATTTCTTGTTTACTTCTTACTACTTACATAGAATAGAAAGCTTCGGTTTTCTGGCTATTTTGTCTCATGTATCCAGAATATCTATAATATAAATATCACAAGCAAGTACACTGCGCATAACAGCTCTTATTACTTCCAAGAATCTAAAATGTATAATTCTCTCCTTATACAAATACAATACACCAATCACATTAAAAAAAATATACAAACATGAGATTATACATCTCAAATCTGCCTTTGGACATATACATGTACATGTTGGAAATGTTTGTCGCGTAAACAATGTAAAATAGTCTAACCAAAATTTAGAGCTAATTGGCTATATTATTGATCAGTTTCAGAACCAGACTAAACCCTATTATTTTATTAATTATTTATTGTATCCTAGGTAAATATAATTACTTTAAAAAGAGATTTTTTTTATTTTGTTTCAAATTATGTGTTCTTCGTTATTAATCCATAATCAAATACCTTCATTCTAACTCTAAGTTCGGTCATAAAAGGAGACAGTCGGATATCTTGGAACCTAATAGATTACTCATAAAATCTTTTCACCTTTGATAGGAAAGAGAACCACAGTCCTCACCCAGAATTGTTTTTTAATCTTTTTTCAAATTATGTGTTCTTTATTATTAACTAATAATCAAATACCTTCATTCTAACTCTTAAGTTCTGTAGTTATAGGGGACAGTCAGATATATTGAAACCTAATATATTACTCCTAAAATATTTTCACCTTTGATAGAAAGGAGTACGAAAGTCCTCACCTGTCATTATCTACCCCATTGCTCTACTATACAAACCTTCACTTCATATATATATAACATTCTGTTCAGCCAGCTGTGCAAGTGTGTGGGGGTGCCTACCAAAGTAAGTAAATAAGGGTTGTAAAAGGTTTAACATCTAAGGAACTATAGAGCTGTAACCAAACTCAGTAATAACAGTAATAACTCAGGTCTTAATGTAGACATGGCATTTTTATTTCATTAACAAAATTTATTGTAACCTCTAACATTCATGATTGTAAATATATATGTGTATTTATGTTTAAGTTTAAATTTTTTTGTTCTCTGCCTTCTTCCTGAGTTTGGTTATATCTCTATGGTTCTTTAGATGTAAAACTATTTACGACCCCAATTTACTTACTCTGGTCTGCACCCCAACACACTTGCACGGCTGGCTGAACAGAACATTATTCGTTAATCATGGAATTTATTGCTGTATTTGTGAATCTACAATTAGTATTGACTCTGACTCGACAAAGAGAGGAACACTCTCGAAAGCTTCTCATGAAACCTATGAATATGTTTGTCCAATAAAAAAGGTATCACTTTATACTGCAATACTCTGATTATTCATCTATGTATATATATATATATATATATATATATATATATATATATATATATATGTATATATATATATATATACTGTATATATATATATATATATATATATATATATATATATATACACACACATACACAAACTTCTCAGTGAAATTATTATGTTTTAAAAAATCTTACTTATTTCAGAGAGAGAAGAGCTAAATTTCTTCAAAAGTAATTTCTACTTATCTCTCTATTCTCCTCTCTGTTCTCCTTAATCTATATAAATTATACTTTGTTCCTAGTATATGTGAATTGTATCCTCTCTTCTTCTCGCTTTTGTGAATTATCTATTGTTTCAGTTTTTTGTTTAACAGATAAAATTATCTAAATGCTTAACTTTAGGTAAGAAAAGGGATCCTCCAATCCATCTTTAAAATGAGTCCTTTTTTCTATAGCTGAATCTTTATAAACTTTGGCTGCCTCTTAAAACAACAGAACCAAAAAACTTTATTCACACTTCCTAATAATTCATATTTTCTTTCAACTTTATGTTAGCAGAGTCCTGTTTTCTAACCTTTGGATTTGGATAAGTGTGAAGGAGATCTTCCATTGTTTCAATAAATTCACAACTTCTTACTGTGAATTAACTTCATAACTCTTTCAAGATAATAAGTCCCCTAATCAATTGAGCAATTGTAAGTTACTAGAGCCCGTAATGTAGCTCGTAAACTAATTTGCTATTCAATTGGCATCTTTTAACTACCCGCAAACGATTTGTGGGTTGCAGGCTGATAATCCCTGCGGATGTCAAAATCATAAATCTAACCCATCTAAACCTTTGATCTTTAAAGCCCATAAATGTTATAATCGCAAATCGCTATTTAATTGCTACAACTCCTCAAGCCCGCAATTGTCTTCACACCCGTAAATGGCAAATGTAGAAAAAATCCAGATAGGATTCGCCAGGGATTTAAACACCTGTTTGTAGCGCTGTAAATGCAAATAAAAAATGAATACTGCACTTTTTTGCGTTTCATTTCCATGTTCTATCAATCTCAGTAATCAAGGAGTTAATACATATCAGACCAGCCACCTGGACTAAAACAGTACCGTCATTCATTTTTATTATTTTGTACACTGCCAGATTGTGAGTCCGAACGCATATCTAAATGTTATTGATTGACATTTAACCTCCATGTTTTACTGACATCATGATGACGGTCTCATTTACTATTGTCTATTTCTAAATCGGTAGTCACGGCCTTGCTTAATTGATCATGATCATGCTCTGAAATGCTACAGGTGCATGGTTTACAGTATAGGCTTTCACCACTTAAAAATAATAATAATAATAATAAATCGATTAAACAAGTAAATAAAATCAAAACAACTTTTATTGATGCCTCTAAAAACAGCTACACAAAAATACGATTGATTAAAAATATAAAATACATATATCCCCTGAGTGACGAATAATAAATATCAAAATAGTTTCTTTCCACATACAGGAAATATAAATAATTCAGTTTTAGGCCAGTTGTTAGTGATTAACCCAAACATAGGATATAACTAGAGAAAATACAGGGTCTAATGATATCAATTGAATTAATTATTAGATGATATATAAAGATATCACTACAGTAAAGTGCTATATGAGAAAAATTGTATATAATATATCCAAAAAGTGTTGAGTGCAATAAAGTTCATATACAAAAAACAATCACTGCCATGAAATATGTAGATCATACAGTACAAAACAAGTAAAACGGCTAGAAAAAATACAAGGATTTATAATATCATATTAACTAATAATCAGATAATATATACAGGAGTCAATGCAGTAAGGTGCTGTTTGAAAAAAAGTGCATTTTATATATTAAAAAAGTGTCAAGTGCAATATAGTTACATAATTACATAGTAATTAAGGATTAAAAAAGACTTTCAGTCCAAGAAGTTCAACCTTTTAAGATCTCCTCTGATCTGCAATATGCAGATTAAATATTAATTAATTTGTTGTTAATTAATTATTAATCAATTATTTAATTATATTTTTATTTTATTTTGAATTATTAATTAATCCAGAGGAAGGCAAACAAGTGAGACTTAGCCAATCGTCTCAAAGGGGGAAAAAAATAATTTATTCCTGACCCCAGATATTGGTGATCGGATTTCTCGCTGGATCAATACTGTCTCTCTAATTATCCATAATAACCCTGAATTCCCTTTTTAATTAGAAATAAATCCAGTCCCCTTTTAAAGCTATCTATCGAATCCGCTGTCACCACCTCCTCTGGTAGAGAATTCCACAGATTAACCACCCTTACTGTGAAGAACCCTTTTCTTTCTTTAAGGCAGAATATTTTTACTTCTAAACGCAAGGGATGTCCTCTTGTCAGTTGAAAACCTCTTGGCACAAAAAGCTCCATTGACAAATCTTCATACTGACCATGGATGTATTTATATAACGTAATCATATCTCCTCTTAGAAGCCTTTTTTCTAGAGAAAATAAGATTAATTTGGTTAGTCTTTCTTCACAATTTAGCCCCTCCATTCACCTTATTAGTTTTGTTGCCCTCCTCTGTACCTTTTCCAGCTCTAAAATGTCCTTTTTATGAAGTGGTGCCCAAAATTGTACTCCATATTCCAAATGAGGGCGTACTAGAGATTTGTATAGTGGCAGAATTATATTCGCTTTCTTTGCTTCTATACCCTTCTTACTAAATGCTAATATTTTATTTGCCTTTGCAACTGCTGCTTGGCTTTGAGCGCTGTTACCTAGGTGGTTGTCCACAAGCACTCCCAAATCCCTTTCAATATCTGATACACCTAGATTTGCTCGATTGAGATTATAAATTGCATTGCTATTTTTCCTTTCCAGATGCATAACTTTACATTTATTCATATTAAATCTCATCTTCCATTTAGATGCCTATTCCTCAATTTTATGTAAATCCCTTTAGAGGGAAAGCACATCATTATCGGATTTAATTAAATTGCACAACTTTGTGTCATCTGCGAAAATGGAGACACCACACTCCAATCCTACCTCTAAGTCATTAATAAATATGTTAAAAAGGAGAGGACCAAATACTGAACCCTGAGGAACCCCACTTACCACATTAGTCCAATCAGAGTATATTCCCTTTACAACAACCCTTTGCTTCCTGTCTTTTAGCCCGCTCTCAATCCATGAGTAGATATTTACTGCAACTCCTGTATCTCTTAGTTTGCAAAATAGTCTCCCGTGTGGCACTGTATCAAAAGCCTTTGCAAAATCCAAAAAGACTACATCCACTGAGTTGCCTTGGTCCAGGTTCCTACTAATATCCTCATTGAAACTAATTAAGATTTGTTTGACATGACCTATCCCTCATAAATCCATGTTGACTCCTACTTATAATCCTGTTCAAGTAGATATAGTCTTGTATATTATCCCTTATTAACCCTTCTACAAGCTTCCCCACTACAGAAGTGAGGCTGCCTGGTCTATAACTCCCCGGATTTGCTCTTGCTCCCTTTTTAAACATTGGTATCACATCTGCTTTTCTCCAGTCATCTGTTAGAGACTCTGTGTTGAGTGATTCTTGAAAAATTAAATAAAATGGTTTGGCTATTACAGAACCCAGTTCCTTCAGAACCAGTGGATGTATTTTTTTTTTTTACAAGTCGTTTTACCTTATGAATAAAGGCTGATAAATTGCAGAGTGCACTAATTATGCCCAGGTGAGAAGGGTGTGGCTTGACTGCTAAACTAGTATAAAAGGTTTGTGAGCTGTTTTGGGGCCTGTTTACAAGGGGATTTTCCTTACAAGTAAAGGCTCATAAATTGCAGAGTGCACTAATTGTGTCCAGGTGAGAAGGCAGAAGTTAACATAAACAGGAGAAGGGGCAAACTTGTGAGCTTACGAACATTTTCAGTAACAAGTGCATTTATAGTAAAAGAGTTTAAATAAAAGGAGGGACTTCAAAGAAAAGGGAGGGCAGATTTATAATGCAAAGGAGGAAAATTTTATACAAATATATTATTTTATATTCTTTATTTTTCCCACTGAAATTTTGTAGACAATAATAATAATTATGAGTCAGTCCAGTTGCAACCTCACTCAGTGTACATCCTGTCATATGCATGCAATACTGGAACAGATGATTCAGGGTCCATACCTGAGAGGTGTGAGCATGTTGCCTCTCTGGAAGCTCAAATAGGAAATCCGGAGCAGAGAATTTCCGCACTTAGTGATATTGCTCCACTGTAAAGGGGGTTGGTGCTCACTGAGCACAGTGTAGCTGGACCTAGCATGGAGGGTGGAGCTGGGGCTAGTGAGGATGTCCAGGGAGGTAGCTAGATTACAGTTACAAGTGGAAGCAGGGGGAACAGGAAGAGGCAGGTCAGTTCTGAGTTGGCAAATACCAACAGATTTGCCAGATTGAGTGAAACTGTTGGGGATGTCCATTCAGGAATGGCAATGCCAGATAGAACTGTTCCCTCCAACAGCCGGGAGAACAGCTCTACTGGAGGAGAGGGAGGGCAGAATAGGCAGAGCATCAGACAGGTTTTGGTTGTAGGGGACTCTATTATTAGGAAGGTAGACAGGGTGATTTGTCATGGAACAGTTTGCTGTCTCTCGGGTGCTCGGGTTCTTCATGTTGTGGATTGGGTAGATACATTATTGGGAGGGGCTGGAAATGAACCGACGGTCTTTGTACATATTGGTACCAATGACAAAGTTAGTGGAAGATGGAGTGTCCTAAAGAATGATTTTAGAGAACTAGGTAATAAGCTGAAGGCAAGGACATCCAAGGTAATATTTTCTGAAATACTACCAGTGCCACATGCTAGCCCAGGGAGGCAGAAGGAGCTTAGGGAGGTTAATGCATGGCTAAAGATGTGTTGCACCAAGGAGGGATTTGGGTTTTTAGAGCACTGGGCTCACTTCTCACTTTGGTGCAATCTCTACAGTAGCGATGGATTGCACCTTAATGATGAGGGAGCTTTTGTACAAGGGGATAGGATGGTAGAAAGGCTGGAGGAGTTTTTAAACTAGTAGATGCGGGGGAGGGACTACATATAAGTAATGGGGCAGAAAGTGTAGAGGGTATAAGGGATGAATTAACAACTCATAGGGGAGGAGATGGGGGGGTTAGTATAGTCAATAGGGAGGTAGTACTAAGTAATTCAAGTACAGTGGCAGGCACATCAGAACTACAGACTCATAACATGAGGTGTATGCTTGCTAATGCCAGAAGCTTGCCAAGAAAAATGGGAGAGTTAGAATTATTAGCAATTAATGAAAAATGGGATTTAATAGGCATTACCCAAACATGGTGGGATGAATCTCATGATCGGACTGTTAAGCTGGACGGTTATTACCTATTTAGGAAAGATAGAGGCAATGGTAATCGAGGAGGAGGGATTTGTCTGTATTTTAAGCCTGAATTTAACCCTCTAGTCAGAGAAGATATTTATGGTGGACCTAGTGATAAGGCTGAATGTTTGTGGGTAGAGTTAAATAGCGGACCAGCAAATTCCAAAAGAATATTAGTAGGAGTATGCTATAAACCCCCAAATATAGCTGAAAGTGAGGAAATACAATTATTGTTTCAGATTGAAAATGCAGCTAAGCATGGGCAAGTTCTAATAATGGGAGATTTTAATTACTCTGAAATAAACTGGATAAATGAGACCAGCAGTTCATCTAAGGGGAGCAGGTTCTTGAGTACACTCAGGGATCATTATCTGGTCCAGGTTGTACAAGAGCCTACTAGAAATGAAGCTATCTTAGATTTACTCATCACAATAGTAAAATGTTTGCGAACCCGCGAACCCGGCGAACCGCCATAGACTTCAATTGGCAGGCGGATTTTAAAACCCACATGGACTCTTAGTGGCCACAATAGTGATGGAAAAGTTGTTTTAAGGGGACTAACACCTGGACTGTGGCATGCCGGGGGGGGGATCCATGTCAAAACTCCCACGGAAAATTACATAGTTGATGCAGAGTCTGGTTTTAATCCATAAAGGGCATAAATAACCTAACATCCCCCTCCATCATCATCCTCCCCTGTATCTCTTTACCCCCTCCCTCATCATCCTCCCCTGTGTCTCTTTCCCCCCTTCCTCATCACCCTCCCCTGTGTCTCATCCCGCTTCCCTTATCATCCTCCCACCTCCCTCATCATCCTCCCCTGTATCTCTTTACCCCCTCCCTCATCATCCTCCCCTGTGTCTGTTTCCCCCCTCCTTCATCATCCTCTCCTGTGTCTCTTCCCCCCTCCCTCATCATCCTCCCCCCTCCCTTGATGATAAGGGAGGGAAGAGACACAGGGATAAGTGTGAGGGGTGTTAGGGTAAGGGGTGTTAGGGATAAGGTTGAGGGGGTTAGGTGTTAGGGTGAGGGGTGTTAGGGCTAAGTGTGATGGGTGATAGGGTGAGGGGTGTTAGGGATAAGTGTAAGGGGTGTTAGGGTGAGGCATGTTAGGAATAAGTGTGAGGGGTGTTAGGTCTTAGGGATAAGTGTGAGAATGTTAGGGTTAGGTGTTAGGTTGATGGGTGTTATGGATAAGTGTGAGTGGTGTTAGGGTTAGGGTAAGGGGTGTTAGGGATAAGTGTCAGGGGTGTTAGGGTTAGGTGTTAGGGGGAGGGATGTTAGGGTTTGGTGTTAAGGATAAGTGTGAGGGGTGTTAGGGTTAGGGTAAGGGGTGTTAGGGATAAGTGTAAGGGGTGTTAGGGATAAGTGTAAGGGTTGTTAGGGTTAGGTGTTAGGGTGAGGGATGTTAGAGTTAGGTGTAAGGGATAAGTGTGAGGGGTGTTAGGGTTAGGGTGAGGGGTGTTAGGGATACGTGTGAGGGGTGTTAGGGTTAGGTGTTATGGTGAGGGGTGTTAGGGATTAGTGTAAGGGTTAGGTGTTAGGGTGAGGGATGTTAGGGTTAGGTGTTAGGGATAAGTGTGAGGGGTGTTAGGGATAAGTGTAAGGGTTGTTAGGGTTAGGTGTTAGGGTGAGGGATGTTAGAGTTAGGTGTTAGGGATAAGTGTGAGGGGTGTTAGGGTTAGGGTGAGGGGTGTTAGGGATACGTGTGAGGGGTGTTAGGGTTAGGTGTTATGGTGAGGGGTGTTAGGGATTAGTGTAAGGATTAGGTGTTAGGGTGAGGGATGTTAGGGTTAGGTGTTAGGGATAAGTGTGAGGGGTGTTAGGGTTAGGGTGAGGGATGTTAGGGTTAGGTGTTAGGGATAAGTGTGAGGGGTGTTAGGGTTAGGGTAAGGGGTGTTTTGGATAAGTGTGAGGGGTGTTAGGGTTAGGGTGAGGGGTGTTAGGGATAAGTGTGAGGGGTGTTAGGGTTAGGTGTTAGGGTGAGGGGTGTTAGGGATAAGTGTAAGGGGTGTTAGGGTTAGGTGTTAGGGTGAGGGATGTTAGGGTTAGGTGTTAGGGATAAGTGTGAGGGGTGTTAGGGTTAGGGTAAGGGGTGTTAGGGATAAGTGTGAGGGGCGTTAGGGTTAGGTGTTAGGGTGAGGGGTGTTATGGATATGTGTAAGGGGTGTTAGGGTTAGTTGTTAGGGTGAGGGATGTTAGGGTTAGGTGTTAGGGATAACTGTGAGGGGTGTAAGGGTTAGGGTAAGGGGTGTTAGGGATAAGTGTAAGGGGTGTTAGGGTTAGGTGTTAGGGTGAGGGATGTTAGGGTTAGGTGTTAGGGATAAGTGTGAGGGGTGTTAGGGTTAGGGCGAGGGGTGTTAGGGATAAGTGTGAGGGGTGTTAGGGTTAGGTGTTAGGGTGAGGGGTGTTAGGGATAAGTGTAAGGGGTGTTAGGGTTAGGTGTTAGGGTGAGGGATGTTAGGGTTAGATGTAAGGGATAAGTGTTAGGGGTGTTAGGGTTAGGGTAAGGGGTGTTAGGGATAAGTGTGAGGGGTGTTAGGGTTAGGTGTTAGGGTGGGGGGTGTTATGGATATGTGTAAGGGGTTTTAGGGTTAGTTGTTAGGGTGAGGGATGTTAGGGTTAGGTGTTAGGGATAAGTGTGAGGGGTGTAAGGGTTAGGGTAAGGGGTGTTAGGGATAAGTGTAAGGGGTGTTAGGGTTAGGTGTTAGGGTGAGGGATGTTAGGGTTAGGTGTTAGGGATAAGTGTGAGGGGTGTTAGAGTTAGGGTGAGAGGTATTAGGGATAAGTGTGAGAGGTGTTAGGGTTAGGTGTTAGGGTGAGGGGTGTTAGGGATAAGTGTAAGGGATGTTAGGGTTAGGTGTTAGGGTGGGGGATGTTAGCGTTAAGGTGTTAGGGATAAGTGTGATGGGTGTTAGGGTTAGGGTAAGGGGTGTTAGGGAAAAGTGTGAGGGGTGTTAGGGTTAGGTGTTAGGATGAGGGGTGTTAGGGATAAGTGTAAGGGGTGTTAGGGTTAGGTGTTAGGGTGAATGATGGTAGGGTTAGGTGTTAGGGATAGTTGTGAGGGGTGTTAGGGTAAGGGGTATTAGGGATAAGTGTAAGGGGTGTTAGGGTTAGGTGTTAGGATTGAGGGATGTTAGGGTAAGGGGTGTTAGGGATAAGTGTGAGGGGTGTTAGGGTTAGGGTAAGGGGTGTTAGGGATAAGTGTGAGGGGTGTTAGGGTTAGGGTGAGGGGTGTTAGGGATAAGTGTGAGGGGTGTTAGGGTTATGTGTTAGGGTGAGGGGTGTTAGGGATAAGTGTAAGGGGTTTTAGGGTTAGGTGTTAGTGTGAGGGATGTTAGGGTTAGGTGTTAGGGATAAGTGTGAGGGGTGTTAGGGTTAGGGTAACGGGTGTTAGGGATAAGTGTAAAGGGTGTTAGGGATAAGTGTAACGGTTGTTAGGGTTAGGTGTTAGGGTGAGGGATGTTAGAGTTAGGTGTTAGGATAAGTGTGAGGGGTGTTAGGGTTAGGGTAAGGGGTGTTAGAGATAAGTGTGAGGGGTGTTAGGGTTAGGGTGAGGGGTGTTAGGGATAAGTGTGAGGGGTGTTAGGGTTAGGTGTTAGGGTGAGGGATGTTAGGGTTAGGTGTTAGGGATAAGTGTGAGGGGTGTTAGGGTTAGGGTAAGGGGTGTTAGGAATAAGTGTGAGGGGTGTTAGGGTTAGGTGTTAGGGTGAGGGGTGTTATGGGAAAAGTGTAAGGGTTAGGTGTTAAGGTGAGGGATGTTAGGGTTAGGTGTTATGGATAAGTGTGAGGGGTGTTAGGGTTAGGGTGAGGGATGTTAGGCTTAGGTGTTAGGGATAAGTGTGAGGGGTGTTAGGGTTAGGGGTAAGGGGTGTTAGGGGTAAGTGTGAGGGGTGTTAGGGTTAGGGTGAGGGGTGTTAGGGATAAGTGTGAGGGGTGTTAGGGTTAGGTGTTAGGGTGAAGGGTGTTAGGGATAACTGTAAGGGGTGTTAGGGTTAGGTGTTAGGGTGAGGGATGTTAGGGTTAGGTGTTAGGGATAAGTGTGAGGGGTGTTAGGGATAAGTGTGAGGGGTGTTAGGGTTAGGGTAAGGGGTGTTAGTGATAAGTTGTGAGGGGTGTTAGGGTTAGGGTAAGGGGTGTTAGGGATAAGTGTGAGGGGTGTTAGGTTAGGGTGAGGGGTGTTAGGGATAAGTGTATGGGGTGTTAGGGTTAGGGTGAGGGGTGTTAGGGATAAGTGTGAGGGGTGTTAGGGTTAGGTGTTAGGGTGAGGCGTGTTAGGGATAAGTGTAAGGGGTGTTAGGGTTAGGTGTTAGGGTGAGGGATTTTAGGGTTAGTTGTTATTGATAAGTGTGATGGGTGTTAGGGTTAGGGTAAGGGGTGTTAGGGATAAGTGTGAGGGGTGTTAAGGTTAGGGTAAGGTGTGTTAGGGATAAGTGTAAGGGGTGTTAGGGTTAGGTGTTAGGGTGAGGGATGGTAGGGTTAGGTGTTAGGGATAAGTGTGAGGGGTGTTAGGGTTAGGGTAAGGGGTGTTAGGGATAAGTGTAAGGGGTGTTAGGGTTAGGTGTTAGGGTAAGGGATGTTAGGGTTAGGTGTTAGGGATAAGTGTGAGGGGTGTTAGGGTTAGGGTAAGGGGTGTTAGATATAAGTGTGAGGGGTGTTAGGGTTAGGGTAAGGGGTGTTAGGGATAAGTGTGAGGGGTGTTAGGGTTAGGTATTAGGGTGAGGGGTGTTAGGGATAAGTGTAATGGGTGTTAGGGTTAGGTGTTAGGTTGAGGGATGTTAGGGTTAGGTGTTAGGGATAAGTGTGAGGGGTGTTAGGGTTAGGGTAAGGGGTGTTAGGGATAAGTGTGAGGGGTGTTAGGGTTAGGTGTTAGGGTGAGGGATTTTAGGGTTAGGTTTTAGGGATAAGTGAGATTGAATTAAAAAAAAAAAAATTTAAGGGGCCAACAAATACTCCTAATTTTAAAAGGGCAGATTTTAACGGTCTAAGGGCAGCAATACAAAGTATAGACTGGGACAGAAAACTGGCAGATAAAAATACTGAACATAAATGGACAACATTTAAATCCTTACTAAATATACATACACATCGGCATATACCATGTGGGAATCAAAGTAAAAGGAGTAAATCCCATCCAATGTGGCTTCACAATGATTTAAAGATCAAGATATGGAGTAAAAAACAGGCATTTAAATTCTACAAACAAGAGGGGACAGAGACTGCTTTACAAGAATACAAGGAAATCAACAAGGCTTGCAAAAGCACTATTAGACTGGCTAAAATAGAAAATGAAAAATTAATTGCAAAAGAGAGTAAGACTAACCCAAAAATATTTTTTAAGTATATTAATGGGAAGAAGGCGAGGATGGAAGCTATAGGAACATTACATGTGACACAGGCCGTCTGATAATTAGTGACCAGGAAAAGGCAGATGAGCTAAATAGGTTATTTTCTTTGGTATACACAAGGGAGGTACCAGTGGTTGGGACATGGCAACATAATGGGGCTACACTACCTTTACCAAATAATTGGTTAACACAGGAAGTAATCCAAAAGAGGTTGGAAAAAATAAATGTTAATAAAGACCCGGGTCCTGATGGAATACATCCAAGGGTACTAAGGGAACTGGGTTCTGTAGTAGCCAAACCATTATATTTAATGTTTTAAGATTCACTTAACACAGGGTCTCTACCAGATGACTGGAGAAAAGCTGATGTGATACCTATGTATAATCTTCCATGCTGGGCAGTGGAAGCCCCCAGAGTCTGGGAGTCTGAAGAAGAGGTGTCAGAGGAGGAAGGTGGCTTTGAGGAGGTGGAAGACCAAACACAGCAGGCATCCCAGGGGGCTTGTTGTCACCTTTCGGGGTCCCTTGGTGGCTGGGTGGAGGAAGAGACCTTCAATGACATCAGTGAGGACAAGGAACGGGACATGGCTAGCTTGGTATCCAACCTTGTGCAAATGGGGAGTTTGCGGTTGTGCAAAGGGACTGTTTGCGGTTGTTTGCGGTGCATTAAACGGGGAGATTGGTCTGTTGCTATGAAGCGGGTGTAACCCTTACACTACCTGATCGATACAACATCATACCTGATGTTTTAAAGCATGTTATTCCAAACAATTTAGGAATGTTAGGTGATTTATGCCCTTTATGGCTTAAAACCAGACTCTGTATGAACTATGTAATTTTCTGTGGGAGTTTTGCCATGGATCCCCCTCCGGCATGCCACAGTCCAGGTGGTAGTTCCCTTGAAACAACTTTGCCATCACTATTGTGGCCAGAAAGAGTCCCTGTGGGTTTTAAAATTCGCCTGCCCACTGAAGTCTATGGCGGTTCGCCGGGTTCGCCCGTTCGCGAACAATTGATGGAAGTTCGGGTCCGCTGTTCGCAAACCGAAAATTTGATGTCCGTGACATCACTAATGTCAAAAAAATCTGATTAGTTTCTATGAGGAGGTTAGTAGGAACCTTGATCAAGGCAACTCAGTGGATGTAGTCTTTTTTGATTTTGCAAAGGCTTTTGATACAGTGCCACATGGGAGTCTATTCTGCAAACTAAGAGATACAGGAGTTGCAGTAAATATCTGCTCATGGATTGAGAGCTGGCTAAAAGACAGGAAGCAAAGGGTTATTGTAAATGGAACATACTCCGATTGGACTAATGTGGTATGTGGGGTTCCTCAGGGTTTAGTATTAGGTCCTCTCCTTTTTAACATATTTATTAATGACTTAGAGGTAGGATTGGAGTGTGGTGTCTCCATTTTCGCTGATGACATGAAGTTGTGCAAGGTAATTAGATCAGATAGTGATGTGCTTTCACTCCAAAGTGATTTACATAAAATTGAGGAATGGGCATCTAAATGGCAGATGAGATTTAATACGAATAAATGTAAAGTTATGCATCTGGGAAGGAAAAATAGCCATGCAATTTATAATCTTAATGGAGCAAATCTAGGTGTATCAGATATTAAAAGGGATTTGGGAGTGCTTGTGGACAACCACTTAGGTAACAGTTCTTAAAGCAAAGCAGCAGCTGCCAAAGAAAATAAAATATTAGCATGTATTAAGAAAGGTATAGAAGCCAGGGAAGCAAATATAATTCTGCCACTATACAAATCTCTAGTACGCCCTCATTTGGAATAAGGAGTCCATTTTTGGGCACCACTTCATAAAAAGGACATTTTAGAGCTGGAAAAGGTACAGAGGAGGGCAACAAAACTAATAAGGGGAATGGAGGGGCTAAGTTATGAAGAAAGACTAACCAAATTTAACTTATTTTCTCTAGAAAAAAGGCGTCTAAGAGGAGATATGATTACCTTATATAAACACATCCAGGGTCAGTATAAAGATTTGTCAAGGGAGCTTTTGTGCCAAGAGGTTTTCAACTGACAAAAGGACATCCCCTGAGGTTAGAAGTAAAAAGATTCCACCTTAAATAAAGAAAAGGGTTCTTCACAGTAAGGGTGGTTAATCTGTGGAATTCTCTACCAGAGGAGGTGGTGACAGCGGATTCGATAGTTAACTTTAAAAGGGGACTGGATTTATTTTTAACTAAAAAGGGAATTCAGGGTTATCATAGATAAATAGAGTCAGTATTGATCCAGGGAGAAGTCCGGTCGCTGGTGTCTGGGATCAGGAGTGAATTGTTTTTTGTTTTTTATGTTGCAGTGTCCCAACCACTGGTACCTCAATTAAGTGTACCGAAGAAAATAACCTATTTAGCTCATCTGCCTTTTCCTGGTCACTAATTTTCAGACGGCCTGTTTCACATTCTAATGTTCCTATAGCTTCCTTCCTCACCTTCTTCCCATTAATATACTTAAAAAATATATTAGGGTTAGTCTTACTCTCTTTTGCAAGTAATTTTTCATTTTCTATTTTAGCCAGTCTAATAGCACTTTTGCAAGCCTTGTTGATTTCCTTGTATTCCTGTAAAGCAGTCTCTGTGCCCTCTTGTTTGTATAATTTAATTGCCTGTTTTTTACTCTGTATCTTGATCTTTAAATCATTATTAAGCCACATTGGATGGGATTTACTCCTTTTACTTTTATTCCCACATGGTATATGCCAATGTGTATGTACATTTAGTAAGGATTTAAATGTTGTTCATCTATGTTCAGTGTTTTTACCTATCAGTTCTCTGTCCCAGTCTTTACTTTGTATTGCTGCCCTTAGACCGTTAAAATCTGCCATTTTAAAATTAAGAGTTTTTGTTGGCCCCTTAAAATTTTGTTTTGTTAATTCAATCTCAAATGAGACTGTGTTGTGATCACTGTTTCCCAAAGGTTGCCCTATTTCAACATTTGATAATATATCAATAGTATTTGTGATGACTAAATCTAAGATAGCTTAATTTCTAGTAGGCTCTTGTATAACCTGGGCCAGATAATGATCCCTGAGAGAACTCGAGAACCTGCTCCCCTTAAGTGAACTGCTGGTCTCATTGATCCAGTTTATTTCAGAGTAATTAAAATCTCCCATTATTAGAACTTGCCCATGCTTAGCTGCATTTCTAATCTGTAACAATAATTGTATTTCCTCATTTTCAGCTATATTTGGGGGTTTATAGCATACTCTTACTAATATCTTTTTGGAATTTGCTGCTATTTAATTCTGCCCACAAACATTCAACTTTATCACTAGGTCCACCATAAATATCTTCTCTGACTATAGGCTTAAATTAAGGCTTAACATACAGAAAAATCCCTCCTTCTCTTTTACCATTGCCTCTATCTGCCGTAAATAGGTTATAACCATCTAGATTAACAGTCCAGTCATGAGATTCATCCCACCACGTTTCGGTTTAATGCCTATTAAATCCCATTTTTCATTAATTGCTAATAATTCTAACTCTCCCATTTTTCCTGGCAAGCTTCTAGCATTAGCAAGCATGCACCTTATGTTATGAGTCTGTAGTTCTTAAGTGCCTGCCGCTGTACTTGAGTTACTTAGTACTACCTCCCAATTGACTTTACTACCCCTCCCCCCATCTCCTCCCCTATGAGTTGTTAATTCATCCCTTATACCCTCTACACTTTCTACCCCATTACTTATATCTAGTCAGTCCCCCCCCCCCCCCACCTACTAGTTTAAAAACTCATCAAGCCTTTCTACCATCCTATCCCCTAGCACAAATGCTCCCTCATCATTAAGGTGCAATCCATCCTTGCTGTAGAGACCAGTGCCCTAAAAAACCAAACCCCTCCTTAGTACACCACATCTTTAGCCATGCACTATCCTCCCTAAGCACCTTCTGCCTCCCTCGGCTAGCAAGTGGCACTGGTAGTATATCAGAAAATACTACCTTGGAGGTCCTTGCCTTCAGCTTATTCCCTAGTTCTCTCAAATATTTTTTTAGGACACACCATCTTCCACTAACTTTGTCATTGGTACCAATGTACCAAGACCGCCGGTTCATTTCCAGCCCCTCCCAATAATTTGTCTACCCAATGCACAACATGACGAACCAGAGCACCCGGGAGACAGCAAACTGTTCGATTGCTGGGATCTGGGTGACAAATTACCCTGTCTACCTTCCTAATAATAGAGTCCCCTACCACCAAAACCTGTTTGTTGCTCTGCCTGTTGTGCCCTTCCACTCCTCTCGTGGAGCTGTTCTCCCGGCTGTTGGAGGGAACAGTTCTATCTGGCATTGCCATTCCTGAATGGACATCCCCAACAGTTTCACTCAATCTGGCAAATCTGTTGGTGTTTGCCAACTCAGAACTGGCCTGCCTCCTGCTCCTGGTCCCCCTGATTCCCCTTCTAACTGTAACCCAACTACCTCCCTGGACATCCTCACTAGCCCCAGCTCCACCCTCCATGCTAGGTCCACCTAAAACCCCTTTCCAGTGGAGCAATAACACTAAGTGCTGCAATTCTCCTCTCTAGATCTCCAATTTGAGCATCCAGAGAGGCAACATGCTCACACCTGTTCCAGTATTGCATACATATGACAGGATGTACACTGAGTCAGGTTGCCACAACATTTCAGTGGGAAAAATAAAGAATATAAAATAATATATTTGCACTATAAATCTGCCCTCCCTTTTCTTTAAAGTTCCTCCTTTTATTTAAACTCCTACGCTTTTACTAGAATTGCACTTGATACTGAAAATGTTCGCAAGCTCACAAGTTTGCCCCTTCTCCTGTTTATATTAACTTTTGCCTTCTCACCTGGACACAATTAGTGCACTCTGCAATTTATCAGCCTTTACTTGCAAAGAAAATCCACTTGCAAACAGTTCATATATAAAAAGTAATAAATATATCTTACAATAAATAGTGCATACAATACACAACTAGTGATCTATAAATAGAACTGCAACTCATCTAAAAGTGGTATTTATAACAACTCAAAAATGAATAAATACGTAAATGAGTTTAAAAATAAATAATAAACTATATATGATATAATAAACAAAAATAAAAATAAAAATAACGTTACACTAATCTGTGTGGTGGTACTGAAGCCCACCACTTACTCTCACAATGAACAAACTAAACTTTCTGTTCTGACCCGGATATCAAAATTGCCCTAAACACCTATTAACTGTGTGGTGGTACAGGGGATCCACCACTTACCCCCCCCCCCCACACCCCTAAATGCTAGCTGCCTATTCAAATAAAAATATAACTATACCTTCCTATCACCTTTAAATCAAATCAAATGTAGATATAATGACATATATAATCTCCAACACAAGTAGTATTAAGCATATGATAGATAGCAATCATATATAAATCCAAGCAATAGAGAGAGTGGACCAAACTGTGCTTCCATGCATAGACAAGCCAAGATACTGGCCATGACGTCATCAACGGGGAACCCACTCCAGCCGACCCACTTGTTTCGCGTATCCGCTTTTTCCTGGGCTGACGGACACATGGAGGAAGAGTGCTTCTTATAGGTAAGTGTCTAATTAACTCTGTCTTTGTTTGCTTCTCTTTCTTTCAGACAACCTTCAATAAGTCAGTGCCATGAAGAGGAAGGGGAAAGAAAAAAAGAAAAAAAATGAAAAGAAAGAAGAACAAAGAAAATAACACAAGGATCAATGTGAAAATAAACTAAATATAAAAAGAAAACCACATGCTGGTCCCATTTGTCACTTTCTTACATTAAGTATACCATATTAGCTCACTGTACTATATTGTATATATATATATATATATATATATATATATATATATATATATATATATATATATATATCAATTAATTAATAATACCAGATATAGAATAAGAAACTCAAAGGGTCTATTCATCACATACCAAGTACTTTATACTAATGGCATAGAAATAAATTAGTAAATTCAAATACAAAATATTAGAGACTCTATCTACAGATTATACCAATAATTTAAAAATCATTTGACTAAAAAGTTTTACTAGAGTTTATCATATTATATCAGCATAAATTAGTAGATCAATTGAAAATATAAAAGTTATAAATCTACTATGAACTGTACCAATGAATTAAATCCTAAATGTAAAAATTAACCACTCATATAGAAGATACCGTATTGGTCCGAATATCAGCCGTACCCGCATATAAGCCACACCCGTAAAGTTCAAGGGGAAAAAATAGAAAAAAGATAGTACTCAAATATAAGGCGCACCCGTAAAATTAGAGAGAAAAAGACTCCCAAAGTGATCAGCCATTGCAAGAAACAGGCTTTTTTTTGCAGGTTACAGGCTTTACAGGATGTTAGAATCACTAAAACCGTAAATCGCTATTCAATACCGCAGTCTAAAGCACGAAAATCAGCACCTTGAACTCGCATTTGCGCAAATCTGCAGTAATTTTGCATTCGCGAATAGAAGTTGCACGCGTTACAAGCAAAGTTCGCAAATCGGCAATGATTTTTTGACGGTCGCGAATATAAGCAGCACCCTTAACTCGCAAGCTCAAAAATCGGAAAAAAGGTGCGGCTTATATTCGGACCAATACGGTATGTTAGATATATAGAAATGTTTTTTTTTAATCAGTTAACAAGGAGTTAGAATTATATATAATGTCATTCAATTACCATATCATCTCAATATAGTAAACCAATATTCAATTAGTTAATATTTATATGACATCATGATATATAAAAAAAATGTGAGATGTTAATACATATCCAATATATAACAGGTAAATTGTGTTAATAATACATAGATCAAACTATTTAATGTGATATATTAATATTATTGAAAATTATGAAGATAATCACTTTTATCCTAATCCCATTATCTGAGGTATCAATATTAATCAATATTTAAATAAGATAATTATTAGAGCAGATAATATTAATTCCTTATTAAAGTCAATAATCCTAAGGTTATCTTCATCCCAAAAGATGAGGTATCTCCGTTAACAAGCTATTTACATATTTACATATTCTTAGGGCTGGAAAAGATTTATGATAACCAATTAGAACAGATCATATTAATCTATCAAAATAATACATTTCTAAATGTTGAAAAAGCAAGAATATCTTTTTTTTACATGTTACCAAAAGTTCATAAAATTCTTACAACACCGCCAGGTAGACCCATTATATCAAGCAATAATAGTTTGGGTGGTGGAAGATCTAACGTTGGCTGTGTTTGTCCGCAAATGCTTACCCTCGCGAAGCGAGGGGCTGCATTTGTGGTGGTGTAGCCTCAAAGGCGCCTCACACGCGGTTAACACACGCACGACTTAGAAAAAAAAATCAAAGGCGCCTCATACGCGGTTAACACACGCATGACGGAGCGCATGAAAACATCAGAAACACAATAAATAAACACAACGAACACATAAAAAGCTTACTTACAGCAAGAGGGGGCATCCAGAACCTCAAAAAGTTAATTTACACGTCCATTTAAGTCCAAAAAAAAAGAGTTTAAACTGCCGAAAATCACCTAAGCGAGAGAAAAAATGGCCTCCGAACAAAACGAAAACGAGGCTACAGACGTTACAATACTAGAGTCACTTGCAAAACTGAAACACATACTATGCGGCACGTACCACACTGATATTAACCACCATTTTGAAAACTACTATGCATAAAATGGCGGATGGAACGCAAATTGTAAGCTGGAACGCAAATAGCGCATGCGTATTGCGTTCTAACGGTCTGAGGCACTTGAAAGTTTATAAATACTGCCTGCTTTCCAGAAAATTCTACATTTCTACTCAGGTGATGAACAGAGTGACTGGATAGTTAACTGCTGCTGTTACTTGAGAAGATAATTTTTTCCTAATTTCCTACTTTACATTGTGCAAATTACAACTGAGAGGTAAGCTATAATATATTACATTTCATTATCAAGACAGGACAAAAAAAAAAACAACTTTAACTATGAAAATGTGCATGTATAATGTGTAAAGTGACATGTCACACGCACATTTATGTGTGTAGGCCCTAAAACAAACTCATGTTTTAAATTACATTAATTTACTGCAACTCATAGCAAAAAATAATATGACACTAATACATATGGAACCTAAAGCTGAATCTTTGCCATTTTTTTACTTTTCGAACAGACTCTGCATCAACAGCGTCACAAGAAGAAGAGGTAAGATAGAAAAATACATTACATGCTGAAAAAGACCATGCTTTGCTAAAACAAAAAGAAGAAATATACAATTAACCATTTCACTTTCTTTTTCAAACAGACACTACAAGAAGACCGGCGGATTAAGATTGGCAGGAGGGGACCCTCTGTCATTCGGACAAGAACAACACTTCAATCAAGGTAAAGTATAACAAGTAGAAAACATATAGGAACTATATATGTTTAATGGCTATGGCTGTCAATATAACAATTTCAAGTAAAATAAAAAAAATAAAAAAAATTGAATAAGGAACAAAACACAGTTCAAAAAACTTCACAAAGACCTATACAATTTAGGAAGACAGACAGTTTCACAGAAACAAAAACAAAAAAAAGAGGTGGCCACAAAACAGGATAGCATCTGAAACATTAGCAACATACAGAAAACAAAACTATTCCTCCTCTTTACTGTAAAATAACCTCCAACCATCACCACAAGCCAAATGCAGCAACCAAAAAGTGGTGAAAACAAAACAGCATAAAAAAGCACAACATGATATAGAAAAGGCAATTGACATTGATTTGTACTGTCCAACATGATTGAATACTCATGAAGAACACTAATTGAACAAATAAAGTAGACAAAATATGGTGGACACAAAACAGGATTGTACCAAAAATCACAGAAACAGATAGAAAAGTTAAATAATATTCTTCTGTACTGTTTAAGAACCTATAAGCCTTACAAAGAAGCCTAAATAAGCATACCAAAAGTGGTGGACACAAAACAGGATAATGCTAAAAACATTGCCATCATATCCAAAATAGGAAAAACATTCATTTTCAATGTACAACAACATTTAATCCTCATACAAAAGACTAATTAAGCAAATAAAGTATGCAACAAAGGGTGGACATAAAACAGGATTGTACCAAAAATCACACAAACACATAGAAAAGCAAATTAATATTCTTCTTTAATGTTTAAGAACCTATAAGCCTTACAAAGAAGCCTAAATAAGCATACCAAAAGCGGTGGACACAAAACAGGATAATGCTAAAAACATTGCCATCATATCTAACACCTACTACATGTAGAAGAAGGTATAGTGTCAGTTCCTTGAGTGTGCTATTCATGTAAGGCAGAAATTACAACCTACAACAGAAAGTAAGACCAAAAAAATAAAAAACACTTTTTTTACAATACAAAGAAAGTACCGCTACAATGAACTACAAGTACATATAAACAAACTGTTGATAATAAAAAATGTAAAAAACAAACTTAACATCTCAAACTAAATTAATTATACATTATTTTCTTTTACAGATTAACATGGCTTCTAATGAGAGCAAACAAGAAAAGAAAAGACGTCAAACTAGAGAAAGACAAGAGAGATGGGCCAACCAGCAGACACCAGAGGAGAAGGAAATCAACAAGAAAAAGAACACAAAAGAATTGCAAGCAAAAGACTACCAGCTGCAAAAATTAAAGATACACCAAAAAAAGCTACTAAGCAAACAAAGGATTTAGAACCTGTTCCTCAAATGTCAATAACGTACATTAATAACTAAACAACTTTCCAAACATACACATCTCATTGCCGCCATTTTTTGACGGGCAAGTCGCTAGTATAAGATATGGGGCTTCTTCCACTGTAATACAAGTGGAGTGGTCCACTGTCTTGTCTGTCCCCGTGGATTGAGATACATTAGAATGACCTCACGAAAGATAAAACGAAGATTAGGTGAACATGTTTGCAACATTAAAAATGGCCAAAAGGATTAAGACAGAGGTAAAACTTTGACTATTGTGGCCAGACATTTTCTTACCAAACATAATTCTAAACCTACCTTAAAATCTGTCTTGGAATTAGGAAGAGTAACCTTGAGCGAGAATTACTTAAAGCCGAGACAAGATGGATTACACTCCTAAATACCATTATGCCTAATAGTTTAAATGAGAACATCAATTATACTGTATATCTTCAGTAATCCATATAGACAAATTGAGTATTTTTTATGTGACTTCCTCTTTCCCAGTTCCAACAATATGTAAAGAGAGAAGACGGATCACAATTTCAAATATTAGAATGCCCAACGGTCCAAATGAGAACATTAATTATACTGTATATTTTGAATGAGTAATAGTCCTTAAGAGACCAATTTAGTATTTTGATGGAATAATATGATCTCTTCTGTTTGGTTATCATAGATCTTTTCCAGCCTTAGCAATATGTAAATATGTAAATAGCTTGTTAATGGAAATACCTTTTTTGTTGGGATGAAGATAACTTTAGATTCATTGACTTTAATAAGGAAATAATATGATCTGCTCTAATATGTGATTAATATGTTAAAAAAAGGGATTTTCTTGCCTATGGATATATTTGCTGGAGTGATATCTTGTTCTTATTTTTTTTCTTATTTAAAAATTAATTAATATTGATACCTCAGATAATGGGATTAGGTTAAGAGTGATTATCTTCATCCTTTTCAATAATATTAATATATCACATTAAATAGTTTGATCTACATATTATCAACACAAGTTTGATATTTGATCTGTATTAACATCTTATAATTGTTTAATATATCATGATGTCATATAAATATTGACTAATTCAATATTGGTTTGCTATATTAAGATGATATGATGTTTGAATCTCATTATATATAATTTTAACTCCTTGATAATTGCTAAAAAAATGTCTATCTATCTAACATATCTTCTATATGAGTGTTTAATTTTTACATTTAGGATTTACCTTATTGGTACAGTTCATACGTAGAAGCGCATACCCGAAACCCACTCATCGGCTTGATGACGTCACTGCCAGTATCTCGGTGTGTCTATGCAGGGAAGCACAGTTTGCTCCTCTCTCCCTATTGTTTGGATTTATGACTACCGACTTGCCTGTCAAAAATGACGGGGCAATAAAAAAATGTGGAAATGCTGTTTGTCACACAATGGGAGTGTACTGCGTGCCTCAACTGCTCGCCTCGCTCCGCCTTTGGACCCTAAGTCCTGTGGCTCGCCTCACTTTGCGAGGGTTGAAGTTGTGGCCCTATGGGCCGCCAACGGCTATCACTGCATGGCTCATGTGCGAGGCTCGCAGTACAACCCTAATTTGCGCGTGTCACCACGCAATGCAACGGCAATCACTGCATGCCTCAACTGCTCACCTCGGGTAGAAAGAGACAGAGAGTAGTGAGAGGGGGAAAGGAAAGGAACACAGGGGATGGTGGGCCAAGATACACAAGTGAGGTGAGGAGGGCATATATTTTTTTAAAATTTTTCATTGGTGCTGTTAAAAGAAATAATATGTGTACTTATGAGTTTATGGTGTAGGTAAATACAATATACTGTACCTGCTAGTTATAAGGTCTGTCCAGAAACCATCATTGCAGCATTCTTGTGTGTCCCAGTTATTTTGATAGACACCTGTAAAGTATGGAAGAAGATTATAAGTATACTATTTTCATGAAGTAATTAATGATGCTTACAATGTGTTGAATTATATGAGGATAACATATATATATTTTGTGATAGTGATTAATCAGTGACTAAATTAATGATTACTTAGTATTTAGAAGAAATCATAAGTGAGTTAAGTGAGCATTTCTGTGAAGTAGATGAGCGTAAAATATAGTATTGTAATTTTTTTTTGTTAATTATAATTAAATAAATTATTGATTTTACCATGACTAATATTTTAATATTCTATAATGGGTAATAAATCCCAAAACAATTAATTTAATATAACATACTTTAAAACATCCTTCTAATTTGCTGTGTTTTACTTCATGACCATGTGTGAGTCTGTTAATGAACAGGCAGCCGCAGAAAATTGTGTGTCAGTGTGAAATAGAGAGACCGCTGCAAATTGTGAATTCAGATTTTTATAATGACTATATACAACACAAATATATACCGCGTACAATGTGTTAATTAATTTATATAAAAAATATATAATTTATTTTTAATTTTTTATCAGTTACTAAAACAATGAATCAATTAATGATTAATGATGTTATAGTCAATTTTTTGTATCCATTTATCAATTAATACATTAATAATATTAATACCTATTATCTTGCAATGTATTAGTTGAAAATCATTAAGAGGTAACAATCTCTTAATAAAATGCGTCCTCTGATAACATGCAGCCACACAGTTGAGTATCTGAGGAGAAAGTGAGAAACTTCTGGAAAGGTTTGCAGTATTTATAGAGTGGTAGCTCGAGGACAAACTTGTGCATGCGCAGTTTACAGTTTTTTTCCCCACCATTTCATTGTGTAGAGCACAGTTTTATGGAGTTAGGCACTTGATTTCTATAAAATGGACCATATTATGTTCCTTGCGATGATCGGGTACGTCGGTTTGCTTTGTTCGGGTGTGTTACTTGGTTGGTGATCGTCTTTATTGTCTTGCGCTGTTATTGTTCGTGTGTTAGTGTTTTTGCCTAAGACTCATGTTGTTCGTGCGTCTTACTGTGTTCAGGGGCATGTATTTTCTAAGTCCTGCATGCTTTGCTCAGCCTCATTTTCATGCTGTTTCACAATTTTTAGTTTTTTTTTTTCACTCACTTCCAGGATTCCTGGCTCTCCCACTGTGCTGTGTGTGAGTGTGTTATTATTTTTGTTACATTATTTTGTTTTTTCGTGTTTCCTGGAATTACGCGATTGGCTCTCAGTTGTGACCCTCGCAAACACCTAAGTCCCGCATGCCTCAACTGCTTGCCTCACGAAGCAAGGCGAGCAGTGCAATGCTCCCATGTGCCTTAACTGGTCACCTCACTTTGCGAGGCGAGCAGTGCAATGAGCACCTTCGGCGCTCATTGCAGCTGAAGTACTGCACCAGTGTGCTGCTGCACCACCTTGCTTCGCAAGGCTCATATGTATAACAGCGCCACTGGCTGCAATGAGCGCCTTTGGCGCTCATTGAAGCCTAAGTGCTGCACAGCTGCTTCGCCTTGCTTTGCAAGGCTTGCATGTGTGACGGAGCCGCTGGCTGCAATGAGCGCCTTCAGCGCTTATTGCAGCCTGAGTGCTTCGCGAGGCTTGCATGTGTGATGTCGCTGCTGGCTTGCCTCGTGGTTGCGACCTCAATGTATAAGATTTCAAGGATTACCAACAAGTTAACTGATAGGCCTTAATTTAATCTTATACTTACTAGAAGAATTTCAAAAGAGCTAGTTATAAATTGATTTTAACAAACTTATTAGGCTACTATCCAATACCTCTCAATAATACAATGTTCTGACACATCTATTAATGCTAAACAGATTTAAGTCCAAATATCAACAAAGCTTCACAATCTATTTTCCCCTTTTGTATCCTTAATTGCCACCTTTTTAGGCAGGTGCAAATAAAGAATAATCATATATCAATAGATCAGTTCACATAGGTAAAAATATGACAGTTCTCTACTCCTATCATATATTTAATTATAAACCAGCTTTTCCACTTTTCCTGCTGATCAATTACATTGATAGATCGAACAATAGATAACCAATAGAAGTCTAATTAAGCTAATGTCACGAGAGCCTTCACAGAGATAGTAGCCTGTAATCTGGTCGTTTTCCACCATCTAAACGTATATATTGCTATTCCCAGCTATGAAACTTATTGCTAACAATTTCTTCTTTCACCCTAAGTGTCTTAAGGAGACCATTTATCTTTGTCTCCTTAATAATAGGTTATTGCTGCTTTAGGACATAACACTTAGAAAAAGAGTGGTTTAAAAGTTTAATATTTTTTTTATCTTAATATATAAAAAGTCTCAGTCAGGAAAGTTTGGATAATGTTATAACATTTCTCTACTTATTGTTTTGTCACATTAGATTATGTTCATTTCAATATATATAGCTTGGTAAAATAAAAATAAAAATAGTAACAAATATAACAAGATAGTATACTCTCTTATATTTTGTGAATTCTCCAAAGTATTTACCACATTGTCTGTTGAGTAGCAGTTATCTCAAATATTCAGCTTGAAGAGGAAATTATTTCAAGAGGGCTAGTTTACAGCTAGATAATTATCCAGCATACTGCCTTTAGTTTCTTTTTCCATAGAAAACAGTTATATAAAAAAAAATGTTTTTTTTTTGTTTTGGTCAGTCCTGCATTTACCTCACATTTTCTGCTTAAATACTGTGGCCCTCATTCAATTGCAATTTGGCCAATTGAATAGGGCTCTAAATAAGCACATAGCATATTTTTTTAAAGAAGTTTTTAGTTAGTAAGCATCTCTCCAAAAGCAAGGATTTCACTAACTAAAAACTTCTTTAAAAAAATATGCTATGTGCTTATTTAGAGCCCTATTCAATTGGCCAAATTGCAATTGAATGAGGGCCTGTATCAGCAGTATATCCACATAATCTGGGGAGGGGGCTTAAATAATAAAAAAAAAACAATTAAATCCCTTCACATTAAAAAAACTGTCAAGCTCCACTTTATGCAAAGCAGAAAACATGGCTTCAAGCAGGCATTGCACGTGGCAGATGCTTCACAGAGGAAGACCTCCCATAGAGCCTATCCTCCTCCACATCTCTGCTGCACAGAGACAGCTCAGGGAATGATGCTGCTCTTGGGTCTGTTTAGGAAGGATGCCACTCTCTCTCACATGGTGCTTCAACTGGTCTAATCTCCCACTATCTTTGAAACTAAAGACTAAACAGCACGTGGGAGGAACATCTTGCACCCACAGAAGGACAGGATGATAATTCACCAACTGACCAGAACAAGAAAGTTGCACCCCAAGTTGGTTCTACATGATTCAGTACTGTTTTGTTTCTACCTCCATTCTAAACATTATTATCTTTAAAAAATGTATTTGAATAAATCTATGTGCTTTTTTAAATATTTATTCAGTTTATAGGCTGCCTATACAAAATGTAATATTAAGTTGCAAAAAACATATGCATGCACTGTGAGCTGGGAGTTTTTTTTTTTTTATTCAATAAAGTTTATTGAGATTGCACCAATGTATTCACTTCCAAGGGGGCTGTGAGAGCTGCTGTCAATTCAGGATCCAAGACTTTTCCCTCCCGGCCATTCTGATTGGGTGATGCTGCGTTTCACAAACAGGCCCAGTTCTATTGGTTATTATTATTATTATTATAGTTCATTTATAATGCACCGACATATTCCGTAACATAAGTTAAATTCATGGTGGTGCATTCCCAAAGTACTTAAGATAGAAACTCGCAGACTTAAAATCTAACGTAGTAAGTAAGTGGTAAAAGGGAGAGGTGATAAGCGTGTTAGGGTGGAAAGTTATACGCTTCTTTAAAAAGATGAGTTTTAAGTGAGGTTTTAAATATTTTGAGACAAAAGGATAATCTGGTGGAGCGTGGCAAGGAGTCCCAGAGACTAGGGGCAGCACGAGAAAAGTCCTGGAGGTGGGAGTGAGAGGAGGTGGTTAGAGCACAAAGACAGCATTTTGACGTTTTTTTTTATTGCCCTGATCTATAGTACTAGCCAAGCAACCAGCAGGGGGCTAGATGTGATAAGTTAGTGTTTAACTTCAGCACAGAGGGTTTTGTGATTTAAAGCTATTAAAGACATATAACATTGAACATGACAAAAAAAAAAAAATTTTATTATATAAATTATACAATTAAGTAAGTGAAGGAGGGATTAAGTCAGTGCATTAATTTTGGGAGGGTGGTTGCCCATTTGGCCCAATGAACCAGCCACCCCTGAATGTATCCCCCAAAAAACAACCTCTGGTCTATATGAAGACATACAGCCCTATTAAATGTGAAGCCTGCAAATTCGGCTGCTTCACAGAGCTTATAAATTCCACCATGCCGCAAGTTACAGGCCGGAGACGCAAGCCCATAAACCATTCTTGCCCTGTTGGTTGTGCGGCCCTGAACATGATCAATTAATCAAACCCGTAGTTACGGGTTTAGAAGGAGCCAATGGTAAAAGAGATCATTACGTCACTGAAAAATGGAGGTTAGATTCCAAAGCCTTACGGGTTTCAATTATGTGGTACAATTGGACCCGCATTCCAGAAATAATGCAATAGGAATAAATCAGTAAATATGATATTCAAGTCCATGCGATTGTCATTATATGTATTAACACATTGATTGCCGGAATTGATATAACATGAAAATTAAACAAAAATGTAAGTATTTTATATTGCAGATTTGTGAGCTTGAGAATGTTGTGCTATTCATTTTAATACCTAACATCACTTTCCCTTTACTTATAAGTACAGTAGTGTGTTTATATCTGCATTTACAGTGCTACGGATAGGACTTGTACCCTCTTGCGGGTCCTCTCTAGTACCCGTTGGCTTCTTGCCTCCATTTGCGGGTTACGGGGTTGACCGCCAGTGGATTCTTTGCAATTTAATAGCGAAATTGAGGACGTAACAGTTACGGACTTGACAGAACAAAGGATTTGCGGCCGTAGGGTTTTTCGCACCTAACCCGTCATTTGCGGGTAGCTTTGAGAGGCCAATTTAATAGCCATAAATCATGCGGGCTACGTTACCGGCTATGGTTTTCAACGTTGAGGGAATTTATTGGGCTGATAGTCAATTACAGCCATGACCTATGTTCTTTTAGTGCATAATCTTATTTAGGCCACAAAATAACAAATTACAGAACAAATCTCCAAAGAGAAGAAAAACAATTCTATAAACTATCTTAATGTGAATTCTACATTCAATACAAAGTGATAGTTATGTTACTCTTCATATTATATCTGAAGGAAATTGTTTTACTACTCCCAAAATCTATTAGGCAGCAATCTAATAAACAACAATCGTGATACAAGCAATTCAATAGTGCAACTGCATATTATTGTACCATACTATTAATTAAATTTCTAAACAGGAAAAAAAATGTCTTCACAATTAGACAAAGCTGATCAACCACCTGACACACCAATCTGATGTAGGATTGGGGGACTGATCAGCCCATGTTGGTTTATAGTGGGGAGCACCCATCCCCTATAAATACAAGAATTAACCATAAGTGGATATTTTGTATGACATATTAAGTATTTTTAAATTCTTTGGGGTCTCTACTTTCACACAGTATATACTATTATAGGATTAGAGGATTATATTGTTGTCAAAATATAAATTCATCTGTTTAGGGCCCTATGCTAATTGGATACAAAGCTGCAAAAAAAATTGAACAAGGTACTTATCCATCCCAATGACATCTAAGCATTGTTAGCCTTGGATCCTAGTTACACATAAACCCATGTTACTGCATTGGAAATAAAATGATTTAAATATACTACATAGATGCTGGGTTATGTGACATATCTGGAAATTAGCCAATATGTAGCACTAGTAACCAATTAAAAAGTAAAACATTAAAGTAACTAAAATGTACAGTTTATAAAAAAGCCTGTTTCCCACCCCAAAGGCTGACTGTGTTGTAGCTTTTCCAGCAAACACACAGGTGTATGCACTAGTGGGTTTTCAGATATGTAGCAATTATTTAGTAAGGTAGGAAGCTATGGTTAGATACATTTTTTGTTTCACATAATTTGCTGTTCACTTAGTTTATCCATATTTCACATAATTTACTGACACATAACTTAATACATTTACACATACTGTAGGTACATACATTAAAAACTTAGACCACAGCACACATACACCCCATACACCCCACCCTTACTCTCTCCCTATAACTTCACCTTTAACCCATAATATCACACATAGTACATACATTGTTATCTGTAACTCATATAAAATAAAAAATAAAATGAAGTGGAAATAAAATGAATAGGAATAAATTACATCCCATGTGGCTTAACAATTAATTAAAGATCATGAAAAAGAAAAAGAAAAATGCATTTAAATTATACAAGAAGGAGGGAACAGAGGCAGCTTTATGTGACTATAAATAAATCAACAAGGCTTGTAAAAGGGCTATTAGACTGGCTAAAATAGAAAATGAGAAGTCAGTTGCAAAGGAAAGTAAGACTAAATTTTTTATATTTTTTAAATATATTAATGGGAAGAAGGCAAGGAAGGGAGCTATAGGAACATTACAATGTGACACAGGCAATCTGATAATTAATGACCAGGAAAAGGCAGATGAGCTAAATAGGTTCTTTTCGTCGATATACACAAGGGAGGTACCAGTGGTTGGGACACCGCAACATAATGGGACTACACTACCATCACTAAATAATTGGTTAACGCAGGAAGAAATCCAAAAGAGATTGGAGAAAATAAATGTTAATAAAGCCCCAGGTCCTGATGGAATACATCCAAGGGTACTGAGGGAGCTGGGTTCTGTAATAGCCAAACCATTATATCTAATCTTTCAAGACTCACTCACTACAGGGTCTCTACCGGATAACAGGAGAAAAGCAGAGGTGATACCTATATTTAAGAAGGGAGTAGGAGCAAATCCGGGGAATTATAGACCAGTGAGCCTCACATCTGAAGTTGGGAAGCTTATAGAAGGGTTAATAAAGGACAGAATACAAGAATATGTCTATTTGAACAAGATCATAGGTAGCAGTCAACACGGATTTATGAAGGGTAGGTTGTGTCAGACCAATCTAATTAGTTTCTATAAAGGAGGTTAGTAGGAACTTGGATCAGGGCCACTCAGTGGATGTAGTCTTTTTGGATTTGTCAAAGGCATTTTATACAGTGCCACATGGAAGACTAGTGAGCAAACTAAGGGATACAGGAATTGCAGTAAATATCTGCTCATGGATTGTGAGCTGCCTAAAAGACAGGAAGCAAAGGGTTGTTGTAAATGGAACATACTCCGATTGTACTAATGTGGTAAGTGGGGTTCCTCAAGGTTCAGTATTAGGCCCTCTCATTTTTAACATATTTATTAATGACGTAGAAGTAGGACTCGAAAGTAGTGTCTCCATTTTTGCTGAGGAAACTAAGTTGTGAAAGATAATTAAATCAGATAATGATGTACTTTCCCTACAAAGAGATTTGCATAAATTAGAGAAATGGGAGGCTAAATGGCAGACGAGATTTAATACAAATAAATGTAAGGTTATGCATTTGGGAAGGAAAAATAGCCATGCAATTTATAAACTTAATGGAGCAAATCTAGGGGTATCAGATATTGAAAGGGATTTCGGAGTACTAGTGGACAACCACCTAGGTAACAGTGCTTGTTGGGACTTCCAAATCAGCAGCTTGGAAACACAGGGCCCAATCAGAATTCTGGGGAACCCGTACTGGATGTAACACTCACACAAAATCATTCTCAGTTACATAGTTACATAGTTACATAGTATTTAAGGTTGAAAAAAGACTTTCAGTCCATCAAGTTCAACCTTTTAAGATCTCCACTGATCTGCAATATGCAGATTAACTATTAATTCATTAGTTGTTAATTAATTATTAATCAATTATTTAAAGTTTTTTTTTTTTTAATTACTGTATTTATCGGCGTATAACACGCACTTTTTCTTCCTGAAAATAGGGGGCAAATCATAGGTGCGTGTTATACGCTGATATTCCCTCCCCCCTCCTCATCCTCAACCTCCCTCCTCACTCTAAACCCCCTCCGCATTCTAACCCCCCTCCTCAACCTAAACCCCCCTCCTCCTCAACCTAAACCCCCCTAAATACACCCCCTCACTTACCTGCTTCTGCTCCGGCCTCCGCTCCGCTCCTTGACCCGATGACGTCACATTCGCGCCAGCGCGCCAAGTCATTAGCATATACAAGCGAGACTTAGCCAATTGTCTCAAAGGGAAATGTAAAAAATTTGGATCAATACTGTCTCTCTAATTATCCATGATAACCCTGAATTCCCTTTTTAATTAGAAATAAATCCAGTCCCCTTTTAAAGTTATCTATCGAATCCTCTGTTACCACCTCCTCTGGTAGAGAATTCCACAGATTAACCACCCTTACTGTGAAGAACCCTTTTCTTTCTTTGAGGTGGAATCTTTTTACTTCTAACCTCAAGGGATGTCCTCTTGTCAGTTGAAAACCTCTTGGCACAAAAAGCTCCTTTGACAAATCTTTATACTGACCCTGGATGTATTTATATAAGGTAATCATATCTCCTCTTAGACGCCTTTTTTCTAGAGAAATAAAGTTTAATTTGGTTAGTCTTTCTTCTTAACTTAGCCCCTCCATTCCCCTTATTAGTTTTGTTGCCCTTCTCTGTACCTTTTCCAGCTCTAAAATGTCCTTTTTATGAAGTGGTGCCCAAAATTGTACTCCATATTCCAAATGAGGGCGTACTAGAGATTTGTACAGTGGCAGAATTATATTTGCTTCCCTGGCTTCTATACCCTTCTTAATACATGCTAATATTTTATTTGCCTTTGCAGCTGCTGCTTGGCTTTGAGCACTGTTACCTAGGTGGTTGTCCACCAGCACTCCCAAATCCCTTTCAATATCTGATACACCTAGATTTGCTCCATTAAGATTATAAATTGCATGGCTATTTTTCCTTCCCAGATGCATAACCTTACATCTATTCGTATTAGATCTCATCTGCCATTTAGATGCCCGTTACTCAATTTTATGTAAATCCCCTTGGAGGGAAAGCACATCATTATCTGATTTAATTACCTTGCACAACTTTGTGTCATCAGCGAAAATGGAGACCCCACACTCCAATTGCAAGCAGCCAAATGCTCGGTGACACGCCGGCATCCCCTGGACCGGAGTAGGGACTACTTTGGAAAAGAATGCAACAGGACACATACTACCTCCGTGATCTTGGGCACAGACCGCGGCCATGGTTTTACAGTTGTCCCTTTCATACAAATGAAATGGTTTACAATAAGCAGGTAGTCCTGAAGCGGGGACCTGCATAATGCTAACTTTTAAGGTCACATAAGCTTCAGTCATGCCTGGAGTCCACTGAATATGTTTTGGGCTGCCCCCCTTAGCAGCTGTACGTAAAATGGAGTCATAGTGTGAGAATTCAGGGATCCATTGCCTGCAATAATTAATCATCAACATGTGTTGCCCCCGTTTGTATTTTGTTTTTAGTTACCGTGTGACCTTCAGCTGCTAGGTGCTGTAGCAAACTGAGTGAATCCTGTCTATTGGCTTCCCCGTTAGGAGTACACAAACAGTAAGTCATTTGACGTACTGAATGGGGACAGAACCATGACACGGGTCCAAGGTATTGTTGGAGCACCAGTGAGTAAGCAGCTGATGAATCCACGCAGCTTTAGGGGAAGACGGGTCCCTGTTAATTGGCACCCATCAAAAATGAAAGCCATAAGTAGTTGTGTCTCAAAGTCCAATGGGACCGAAAAGAATGCATTTGATAAATCAATAATAATAAATATAGTGGCGTCATGTGGAATCGCTGTAATGAGAGCAGTGATATCAGGGACAATCAGGGCAATTGGGATGACTAAGTAATTAATTGCCCTTAAATCCTGGACAAATCTAAAGTCATTGTCACGTAATGGAAGAGACGTTAGCCCAATTCCATCCTGACTCTGTATCAGAGTCTAAAAATCTGTATAACAAGTCTGATGTCAGTCTGAGTCATGGTGTCCTTGACACATTCACTTCAGATACATCATATATGTAGAAGGATTAATTCAGGGGTTAAGGGCTGCCTGTTTTCTCTTTCCGGATTTACTATTTACAATCTATTCAAAAACAAACTCCATTTTGGATCAAATTCACATACAAAATCTCTCTTTCAAATCACTTACTAAAACAATTCTAGGAACTATTCCCTTCAGTTCCATACTTAACTTACAATAATTCCCAACTAACACTCCTCTTCCTGAGACATCTCCACAAACATTTAACTACAAATATTGGAATCCACCTTAAAAAGTTCGACAACAACATTCCATACACATGACAGTTTTCTTATCCAAACTAAATACGACCTTAAGAATTTTCTGCCGGGAGAGGAAATTCCTTCAGCTGAAATTCACCGTTTTTTTTGTTGTTTTTTTTGGGGGGGACAAGGAGATAAGTGTTAGCAAGCTTTAAAATAGAATAAACACACTGTTTTACACTTACAAACAAGATAGACCATAAATCCTCCACTGTTACATATTTCTGGAAAAAGATTTCCCTTTTTTTATATATATGCCGGCTTTAGAAATATATATCAGTGGTGGACACAATCTCTACAGCCTTAAAGACACAGAGGAAAATTCTCTAACCTGCATTTCTCAATTGTATTGCAAAGAAAAGAAAGTACAGCAAACACTTACAAATTTATTTGCAGCAAAACACAAGACAATCCATCTACTTTATAAACAAAAGCAATCAGAATATTATATAAATGTATGTAAAGAAAAAGTTCCTTTATATTTCTGTGTTCCTATTTCTTTTATTATCCCTTATCTCGTTTGCTCTTTCACGGGACCTGATGTTGCGCTGTGTATATAATTACATATGACAGCTTTGCATGATTCTCCCGGGTTCGGAGGTGGGTATTGTTTAGACTGGGAAGTACCCATTTCCAACTATCCTTCTAAAAAAAACTTTAGGTGGTTGTCTCAATAGACAACGTAACCTTATTTGCTATCACGGTTGTTTAACAGGATTCGGCTGTACTGAGCTGAAATAGCTCCGACAATTCTGACAGATATTTTGCCCTAGACACAGAGACAGTGCGTCTTACAGTGTCCAGAGACCTTACTTCCTGATATTTACACAGAATAACAAACATTTCTTATATTAAACAGCACAGCAATACAGCAAAATTCATGAGGAAGCAAAAGCGGATTTGGGGCACTGTCAACCAAGCCGTCAAGTATATATTTATATCAATTTTATCCTTTCTATTCCCACCTTAGGAATAATATATATATATGTATATATATATATATATATATATATATATATATATATATATATATATATCCTTGATATATATATGGCCTTCCAGAGGCCTAATTTTACACTCTCTTCCTTAGAGAGTCTCCCTACCTCAGGGATTACCTGCAGTCTACCAAAGACTTAATTCTTAATTCTCCCTACCGCAGGGAGTCTGTGCCCAACTTATTTCATTGTATACAGTTTACAAATGACGACGAGAGTGGGAGCAAAGGAAGGTGCAAATATACACAATTCACTCTACTCACCCACTCCGTCGTACTTCGATCTGTATCCCACTTCTCGACACCAGTTTGTTGGGACTTCCTAATCAGTAGTTGGCAGCTTGGAAACACAGGTCCCAATCAGAATTCTGGGGAACCTGTACTGGATGTAACACACACACAAAATCATTCTCAGTACTAATTCAGTTTATTGCCACGTCATTGCAAAGGTTATAAACTTGCAAAAGAAGACGGAGGCGATTTTACAGTTCATGTTAGTCAGTTGCAAGGACAGATAATCAGGTGTTTTTCTGTTTCTTAGAACAACTAGAAATGTTTTGTGTTTTAGTAAGGTCGCAAAACATCCCAAGGATAGGAACATGATATTATGGTTAGGCTATATGTTAGCAAAATATGTTAACCCCTTCATCAGCAGAATATGTTAACCCCTTCAGTGCTCAATGCCAAGCAGCAGCTGCAAAGGCAAGTAAAATATTACTATGTATTAAGAAGGGTATAGAAGCAAGGGAAGCAAATATAATTCTGCCACTATACAAATCTCTAGTACGCCCTCATTTGGAATATGGAGTATAATTTTGGACACCACTTCATAAAAAGGACATTTTAGAGCTGGAAAAAGTACAGAGAAGGGCTACAAAACTAATAAGGGGAATGTAGGGGCTAAGTTATGAAGAAAGACTCACCAAATTAAACTTATTTTCGCTAGCAAACAAGGCATCTACAAGGGGATAGGATTACCTTATATACATCCAGGGTCAATATAAGGCTTTGTCAAGTGAACTTTTTGTAGTAAGAGATTTTCAACTGACAAGAGGACATCCTTTGAGGTTAGAGGAAAAAAAGATTTCATCTTAAACAAAGAAAAGGGTTCTTCACAGTTAAGGTGGTTAAACTGTGGAATTCTCTAACAAAGGAGGGGGTGACAGTGAATTCGATAGACAACTTCAAAAAGAGGTTAGATATATTTTTAAATAAAGAGGGCATTCAAGGTTATCCTAGATAACTTGCAAAGGAATATTGATCCAGGGAGAATTTTGATCGCCAGTTTCTGGGGTCAGTAAGCAATTTTTCTTTTTTTCCCCTTATGAGACAATTGGCAAAGTTTCAATGTTTGTTTTTTTTCCCGTTTGCCTTCCCCTGGATCAATCAACAATTAATATTAAATAGTCCACACATTAAAAAGATCAATAGAGATCTAAAAAGGTTGAACTTGATGGACTAACTCTTTATTCATCCTCAAATACTATACTATTAATAATTATTTAACAACTAATTAATTAATAACTAATCCGCATATTGCAGATCAGAGGAGATCTTAACAGGTTGAACTTGATGGACTGAAAGTCTTTTTTCAACCTTAATTACTATGGGCCTCATTCTATTATCGGCCGTAGGAGATGCGGGGCCGCAAGGACCGGCCACAAGCTATTTGCCTATTCTATTCCCTTCCGGCCGGGGACTCCGGCAGGCTTGCGGCCGGCGCCTTGTTATCCCTTGTGGCCGCAAGCGCCGGAGGCAAGCCTTTGATCTTAAATGGCCGCAAGAGTTTCGGCCGCAAGCAAATCCCGGTTGCTATTCAATTGCTCCGGGAACCCTCTCTGCAAGGCTAAAACCGAGCCACAGCTTACTTGCAGCAAAAAGGTCCCGCCGGCACACAATGAAGCACATAATAAAGCCATAATAAAGCCATCCTGCACTCTGAGGAGACTACAAAGTGATTGTAGGTGTAAGCATTCATAGCACAACATTCCCCTACACTCAAATCCGTAAATAATTTTTATTTTAATTTATGTCAAATATCCATGGAAAAAGTCCAGAGGGCTTGGAGCACCTCAGACCCGCCCTCGCTGGTAAATAAACAGTTAATCAAATCTCGGATTTGGGCTGATGTGCAAGATTGAGAGGGGGTTGCTATTAATCCTCATGTCCCCCCTTATGATCCCTAGCATTTACAGAGCTTTACAGTGCCGTCTTGAATTTATATTTGCTTTTAAAGATTTCTGAGCTTACGGCCGGTTGCAAGATATACGGCCGGCCGTAAGGGGATATCCGCAGCTATCCGATAATCGCAGCTTTGCGGCCGATTTACGGCCGATAATAGAATGAGGGCCTATGTAACTATGGAATATATTCTTAGTATATAATATTGCTCATATTATTTATTTATATTATTTTTTTTAAAGGGAGATCAGTGGGTTAATGTGAGGGATGTGAGGTCCTTCAAGCACCACTATGATGACTGCTGGTGCCAGGTTATGATCGATAGTCGGAGGAGGCAGTAAGCGACATGGCACTAGGTTGTCATCCTCCCTGCTACAGTCCACATCAATGAGTGGGACTGGATTATACCCTCAGTGGTGTTTTGACTACCATGTGCCAGTAGCAGCTGTGGGAAAATATCAATGTGGCAAAACAATATCATATAACTAGGAACTTGCCCGTCAAAAATTACAGGAATTACATTTGTATACAGGATATGCGGTTTGCCACTTAATGCGAGTCTCTCCCCCTATTACATTATGTATTTTTTTTACACTTTTCATGTCATATTCCCAATGTATATAAAACTCCAACAATTATTTGATTTAGTAGTTAATGTGTACATTTTTATAACATGCAACTCATCCCTCCCCCTGTTACCTTATTTGTATTTTACTTTTTTGATCTTTAAACATTTGCTGTCATATTCCAAATGTGTTGAAAACTTGATTAAATTAATTGATTTAGTAGTACATGGGTTTATTTTTATAATATGGAACTTTTATAGTTATATTTGTAAGCAACTTATAAACCATGGTTTCATAACTTTGTAACATTTTTATATTGAATCCAGAGGAAGGCAAACAGAAAAAGACCCAATTGAAATGTAGCCAATTGTCTCAAATGACAAAAAAAATATTCCTTCCTGACCCCAGATACTGGTGATCGGATTACTCCCTCAACAGTCACTCTGCAATTATACATAAAAACGTACAAAGTACTAAATACATAAAATCAACCCCCTTAATTAAATACAATCCAATTGATAATTGTAATCAATGAAACCCAGAACAACAGCATCAACAAAGTCAAAATACATACATGAAAATTGATATTTGAATTCAATGAAAGTACTAACTATAATCTATGAAACCATTAAGTATTAAATGGAAGATGAAATGTTCCAAGCCACTGAATACATACAATGAAACCCATAAGCAATTACAATCCAATTAATATTTGCATTCCAGTAACACAAAGTACATAGATTGAAACCCATACGTACATTCAATGAAAGTAAAAATTATATTTAATCAAACTAATATTTTTTTAATTTTAAAAACATGTTCTCTTTTTTAATATGGTTCTTAACAATGTTTTCATTTTTGTGTGGCGGGCTTTGTCAAGTTTTGTTAAGGGCATATTTTTTTTATTTTTTTAATATAGAAGTTATAAGGGATCCCTCTAAAAAGAGCCCATCAGACGAATGATGTTGTCTTTGGGATGTAAACACTGTAGTGGTTTTTTTTGTTCTTAAATACTGGTACTCAGAAAAGACCCCAAGAGTCATTAAAATTAGTCCTTGAAATCTAACCACTGTTCTATATCTGTTGTTTTTGTATTGTTTTCTGTAAACATATTTTTTTTGTTAGGCTTTTCGTTCTTGAAAATTTCACATAGAGTTGTCTTTGTGAAATAGTGGTTTCTCTTAAAAGAGCCCAACAGACGTTCACTTGTGTCTTTGGGATGTTACCACTATTTTTGTAGTTTTTTTTTTTTTTCACATACTTTGTTTTCCTTCATTTTTTTTGTCTGGGAATTCACAACATCTCATAGTAGACAATATTTTTTGTAAATACTCGACAATCATCTAATAATTCACCTTGACTTTCGTTTTTTTTATGAAAACTTTAATTTCTTCTTTTTTGCATCTTGAAAATGCCACATAGAGTTGTCCATGAGCAAATACTGGTTATTGTAAAAAGAGGCTAACTGAGTTGAAAGTTTGTCCTTGTGATTTATTGATGGTCATAGCAAATACCATGATAATAGAAAATGGACTCCTTTGAAGTACAAAAGGCAAGCTAGTTTCACTTGGAGCCAAATCAATTCTTGGTATGAAAACTGGTTCACCTTTATGGGTCCCATTCAGAATTTCTGCATGTATGAAAAGGTCTCTAAAATCCTGAACATTTAATCTGGTCTCTTTACAAAGTCCTTTTTTACAGTGCAGTGAATCTGCACTGTAATCATTTTTGTTTTTTAGCGCCATCTATTAGTTTTAATATGTCGTTATTGAGATCCAAAGCATCTTTATTTTTGGATGTTAATATTACTTTCTGTGCAAGCTCAGTATAATGTTCAGCAGTTATTCCATTTGGGAATACAGCTGCTATGAGTGAATCTTTGCAAATCATTTGTGCTGGGATTTCCACAGTATCATCCAGTAAATTCGTTATTTTGTTGGTTTTACCTTAGCCAATTTTAATTAGCCAATCATTGAAATCATTTTGGCCTTCAGATCTCATATTTTTTCTAATCTAAGGTGTGTAAATTCCTTCAATACTGGACTTGACTTTATACATGTTTCCACAATGTATGTGCGAGTTCCAAGTACAACCTCAGGTAATGTTTGTCTGAAAACTGAACTTAATAACATGACTTTTCCACCAAAAGGAAAATCATTACCTATGATTTCACGCAATAAACTATCAATACATTGCAGAGCTTGGCACAACATCATAGTGGCTTCATCTATGATAACTCATTTGGATTTCTTAAATGTATTTGCTTGAGATGATTTAATTCTAATATCAAACACTGATGTTTCCAAAATTGGAACTGGAACCTTAAATCCACTATGTACTGTTCTGCCACCTTCTAACGATAGTGCAGCAATTCCAATTGTTGCAAAGTGCAGTGCTATTTCCCCTTTAGCTGTAATTGAACTCATCAACAAATTATAGATATAAGTTTTTCCAGATCACCGGGTCCATCTAGATAAAAGTAGCGCTCTATGAGCAAGTCATCAGCTAGTGCTTGTTGTATTGCATTGAAAGCATGCAATTGCAAATCATTTAAAGTGGCAATTTTTTATTCCATTTTTTGGGTTATTAGTTTATATCATCTATAATTACGAGATCTGGGAGATTAAAATTTGCACAACTTAAACCATGACATAGAAAGATTGTTGAATTTGCATTAATGATGATTAAAAATACAGCAAATGGCCTTGTTATACCTCTTTAAAAAGTCTTCACACATATGTATTTTAAATGTTTCCCACAAAGCTAAAGCATTAGGAACATTGCAAAATATGCAAATGCAAACAGTTCCTTCATCTGCCGTGGCTTTTTAGATTATGCTGCTTCTTGTAGACATCTCTCCCATTCTGTCTCATCAGCAATGTTTATGTCTGACAGCTAATTGAACTGTCTCATAAAGTGTGTCATTGACAGTTCTCAAGTCTTCAAAACTTTGTGCGCTCAGGAACTTTTAAAAGTAGTAAACATAAGCAGAAATGTTCAATGTCTCTTGAAATTACTGTATACATTCTTGTAATAATTTTATTTTCACCATGTTTTCTCTGTTTCCATAAGCCATTTACAAAAACATAATGATATGGAATCTCATTGTATAAGTATTCCCTTGCCTCAATATCCTTTAAATGTAGGATAAACAAAGCAGTAAGTGTGGTTTTTCAATTTTCATTATGTGCAAGAGCATTTTCTTCATTCTTAGTATGAAAGTAAACTAATTGTCTTTGTGGCAAATGTACAGCTAATCGATATACTGCATGTGAGCGATCACATTGCTTCTGGTGCACTGACATAGCGAGCATCTACATGAGATGTCAGTTCATCATGCACTAACTCATTGTCGTGTTCATTTGGTCCACTTTTCACCACCACAGTTGCTGCATCATATCCTTTATAAATATATTGGAAGTGCAAGCTTCCACATTTATATGTGCATTATACGTCATTAAGAGATGTGGATTATACGGCACTGCATGGGTGTTATCAACACTTTTTTCCACGTATTATTGCCTTTGGACCTTTTCGTCTTCTATACAATAGATATAAATCCCAATTTGCAAAATATTGATACATAAACTCTTTTAGGAATTCTTTTGTGCTTTTTTTATTTTCCATACACAGTGGTTGTGGATTTAGCTCTCCACATGGACCATGAATCATGCAATGTGTTACACTTAGTGTGGCATGTTTTTGTCTATGTGGTAGTTCAGCAGTAATTACTAAATCCACTTTCTCTGCAGTATTCAATTTTTGGTTTTCGTCCAGTATTATAAGAATATGTGCATGTGAAAGTTCTCTTTTCTGGAATTCAAGTATAGACATATGCCAAACACTTTCCAAATAAGTTTGTCATGGTTATGTCATGTATACAGGCTGTTAATTTTATTTTGAAGACTCTAGCCACTAAGTCTGGTCTATCTGAAGCATTTTGTCCAGGTTTGAAATTACCTACAATTTCTGGCCATTGAGGATTACATGTAAAGGTTATAAATAAATCTGGTTCGCCAAATTTGGTTACATTAGCCATAGCATCATTGTATCTTTCTTGCATATTGCGAGGAGATCCTTGGAAGGAAGATGGTAAAATTATGGCTCAGTCAGCTGCAAGCTCTCGGTTTGTAGCAGCTTCAGCAACATAAGCCATGAGTCCAGAATACTCAACACGTAGTTTATTTTGTTGACATTTTTTATGAAATTTAAATTATTGGCTTCTAGTTGCAGGTATGAATCAGTGATCCATTGTTGTGTCAGTTTTCCAGCACTTAAGGTGGGATTAAATTCATCCCTGATGGCAGTTTGGGCCACTTTAAATTCAAGCATGGAAATATTACTTCTGACACGTTTTTTAGTGTTTGGATAACTGTCAAGTACTAATTTTGGTTGCCATCCTGCTTCACCATTGGGGTACAAAATTGGATACATCATTGGATGTAAATTTGTACTTAATATATTGATGTTTATAAAAGGTTACTGTTCATTTCGTGGATATATTCTAATATCCCTTTCAAAGGGTGGTTCACCCTTATCTTTTTTTTTTTTGTGAACATTTCAAAATAGTACATATATTTGTCACAGAGTATCGTCGTATTTTTACAATTAGTACAGATATAGAATACAATACAAAAATATATAACAATTAAAGAAAAAAACAAGCTCAAATCAAAACAAGGGGGCATCACATTATTAATTTCTAAACTGTTCCCATCTTTCCCATTTGTTCAACTTTCCAAGTTATTTATATTATATCGGTCTATAATATCAACATCTCTTTCAATTAGATATTATCTCTTAATATTAGTAACTATTTAATTCATGATTTTGTTGTTTCCAGTATTTAGCTATTATTAGCTTAATTGTTAACAAAGTTTGAATAACCAGATATTTTTCACTTTTTTTTAAGAGGATCTGGGAAGATGTGGAACAGAACAAGTCCTGGATTCTTATTCAGCAGGATTTTAACAATGGTTAATAATTTATCAATACACATGGACCAAAAATCACCTATCTTAGGACAGTGCCACCATATATGTTTGTGGGTTCCTTGGTGTGTACATCCCCTCCAGCAATTTCCAGTAGATGTTTATGGGTATATTTTCTGTAGGAAAGTTAGTACTCGGTACCATCTTTGTACCAATTTGAAATGAGTTTCTTTCAGTGTTGTACACGTTACAGCTTTAGCAGTTGCATCAAATGCTTTTAGCCATGTTGAATTTTCCCAACTCGTACGAAAATCTTTTCCCCAACTTTCTATATAATGAGATTTTCCCAAATTGGAAATATTTTTCTTGAAAGATGTATAATCTGATATACTAATCTTTTTCCCTCTTTTATTTATGCATCTATTCTCAAAATTAGTGATTCTTTTTATACATACTATGTCAAAATTAGATACCCTCATCATTTTGAAAGACCATTGCAACCTCATTAGCTGTTGGTAAGTTATAATGTTGTTTATCAGAATGCCAATCTCTTTTAAGAACCATATTGGCTCTAGGTATTGTCAATTGATTTTGAATAAGTTGTTGTTCTTCAACCTCTGACAGTTTTTTTTAAGCTTGAGTGTGTTTTTTTTTTTTCATAATTTTATCAAGCTCATGAAAAACAGTGGCTAAGCATTTATTTTCAGCAAGTTTTTTTAAGTTGAGGGTTTTCAATTAATGCACATATGCCAGTCTGTTAATAAACATGGCATGCAGGCAAAATATGTGTCACTGTGAAATTGACTGACACCTGCAAAACAGAAAAATATATGTTATGTTAATATTTTGTCGATATTATCCTTTTTTATATTTAAATTTCATGTACATTTACTATTATTGAAAATCAGATACAGCTTACAATCTGTTAAATTATGTTACCATACATTCTAACATTTATCCTAAAAAAAATGAAATTATTCAATTAATAAATAAAAAATAGTTAATGTGTTATATTTTAATCTATTTGCTATAATTGCTAAAGATGTAAGTTACAATGTGTAAAATTACGTCACCATGAAGTATAATATCTAGCATAATTTGTTAATATTTTTGGTTCAAAAAATAAATACATTAATAAATACTATTACTTTACCTATTATGTGTAGTAGTTTTTAGAAATCATCAAGAGTTAACAGTCTCTTAATAAATTTTGTCCACAGAAAACATTCAGTCACACAGTTGATCATGTGAGGAGAAAGTGAGAAAATTCTGGAAAGTGTCCAGTATTTATAGAGTGTTAGCGCGAGGACAAACTTCTGCATGCGCAATTTACTGTTTTTCCACCATTTTGTGTGTTTTACTACAAAATGGCAGATATTTTCAAAGTTTTGCCAAACTCACGAGAAGTGGCTGCGTGCCTCGTGTGGTCTGGCTAAGCCTTCCTGGCTCATCCCCTGTGTTGTGTGTGAGTGTGTAAGTTAATTTGGGGCATATTTGTTGTCTTTCGCAGGTGTTTTCAGTTCTGTGGTTCGGCTGTTAAATTCGTAATTTTCTGAGGGCCACAGTCCATGTACGTGCTTTAGTTCCTAATTCCTACTGGCCTACTGACACTCATTGCAGCCTAAACCCGCGTGACTTAACTGCTTCATGAGGCTTGCAGTGCAATGAGCACCAAAGGCACTCATTGCACTGCCAACCTCGCAGTGTCAAGACTCAATTGCTCGTCTTGGGCCTTAATGTGACCAACATCCTTGAACTGACAACTATGTGTATGTCTAGGAAATTGCCCGTAAAAAATAACAGGATTAAAATTGTAAGGCTGGCAAAGCTGTTTGCCACACAAAGTGAGGCTTTTGCTCCTCTGAGCACATTTGGCGCACATCGCTCTCACCCTATGATGTGTGTGAGTGTGTTGTTATTTTTGTTAAATTATTTTTTTTGTTTTTAGTGTTTTTAGAGTTAAGCGCATGAGTCGCAGTTGCGACTCTCGCAGATGCATGCCACGCTTTGCGAGCTTCACAGTCGCGTGAAACTGCTCACCGCCTAAGTTTCGCTTGCCTCAACTGCTCCCCTCTCTTCGCAAGGCAAGCAGTGCAATGAGAGCCTCTGGCGCTCATTGCAGCCTAAGTCCCGTGTGATCAATGGCTAACCTCGCTTCGCGAGGCTCACAAAGTGTGACAAACATAGTAAGCGTTCCCAACACTGACACCTATATATGACAGCTAAGTATTCACATTGTTAAACATCTGATATTGGTCATGACAATTAATTTCTCATGACAGAAGCAGTATTGTTTGCACTGCTTGTTACGGTATACAGTATTAAGAACTGTACTATATATACAGATATTGCGAAACTTTTCTCCTCAGATTTTTTGAACTTGACCATATATGGATCATTTCAGAGAGGTGCCATACTATTTGAAAAACTTTCTAATAACACTATATGTGTATAATTGATTTGTATTACATAATCCAGCATTAATTGCATCTGTTTAATTGAGCAAATGAAGACACAGTGTAAGTGCTATGAACAATAATGTTTACTTCTATTATATGTAGTGATGATTGATGAGATTTATATTTATGTAATTATCGTTATTATGGTGTAATGACCACATGTGGCTCTAGTAAGTGCCATGCATTATAAGTGTTCAGTGTTACCTTTAAGCCAACATATGATTACATTTTTATACAACCTCTTGTGCTCCTGGATTGTATTTGCACCACACCTATTATATTAACGTATGGTCTGCTACATTTAAGCCCGTGCTCTGTAGATTTAATAAATGCATACTTTTATTATGCCTCAATCCGTGTGTTCATGTGTTTCTAGTGGTTACTAATTTGCGACACTGATATAATTTGTTGCTGCTGTTTAGTCGTTCAGTTACATTCAACTCTCCGTGACTCTATGGACCACAGCACGCCAGGTACATGTCTCAGTCACTGCCCCTCTGAGCTCTATCAAGTTCATGTTCATTGCTTCAGTGACTTCATCTATCCATCTCCGCCTCTGTCATCACCTTCTTGTGCATTAAATTACATTTAGTTACTGATCTTATAGATGTATCTATATCATATTTCCCTATATCCATTACGTCTTAAGGTATAGTGAATGTGTAAGAAACAAATATTAGGAAATCATCTGCATGAAGAGATTAAATAATTATGTATAACAACATAATCATATGAATATATCAATGATGATTCATGATAAAATATGTTGGGGCACCACTATGTCTTCATGCATTTGATTACTACAATCTTATGTTTCCATGTCAATAATGTTATGTTAATTAGAAATTAATGTTGTTATGGCCAAGTGATTAAACTTTCCATTTTAATTATGATGTTAACATAACCAACATAACATAATCAATTATTTAGCCCTATTTTATAACAAAGCACGTTCATATGATCAGTATAGGCCATAACAATGCCACAGATATAGCTGTTAATATATAACCTGAATTAATGGGAGCAAAGAGTGTTCACACAGTATTTCATATCTTGTTAGCTCATATTTCTACATTATGCAAGAACAGTAATACTTATTAGTGGAGGTAATAACACTATATCATAACATCTGTATCATTATTCTGCTGAGGTTTTTAACAAATCACATGTAATTATCATTAAATAGGAATACACAAACACTAAATTGAATTCAACATATTTAATATATGTATACATATGCTGAAATGCAAAACAATAATGGCAAAGACTTAAGAGGACAGGTGTACAGGAAAACAGGAGAAAGAGAGAGAGAGAGAAAGAGGGCGAAGGAGAGAGAGAGAGAGAGAAAGAGGGGGAAGGAGAGAGAGAGAGAGAGAGAGGGAAGGAGAGAGAGAGAGAAAGAGGGAGAAGGAGAGAGAGAGGGGGGGAAGGAGAGAGAGAGAGAGGGGGGGGATGAGTGAGAGAGGAGGAGAGAGAGAGAGAGGGAGAAGGAGAGAGAGAGACAGAAAAAGAGGGGGAAGGAGAGAGAGAGAGAAAAAGTGGGGGAAGGAGAGAGAGAGAAAGAGGGGGAATGAGAGAAAAAGAGAGAGGAAGAGGGGGAAGGAGAGAGAAAGAGAGAGAAAGAGGGGGAAGGAGAGAGAAAAAGAGAGAAAGAGAGAAGAGGGAAAGAGAGAGAAAAAGAGGGGGAAGGAGAGAGAGAAAAAAAGAGGGGGAAGGAGAGAGAGAGAGAAAGAGGGGGAGGAGAGAGAGAGAGAGGAGGAGAGAGAGAGAGAAAGAGAGGGAGAAGGAGTGAGAGAGAGAGAAAAAGAGGGGGAAGGAGAGAGAGAGAAAAAGAGGGGGAAGGAGAGAGAGAGAAAGAGGGGGAAGGAGAGAAAAAGAGAGTGGAAGAGGGGGAAGGAGAGAGAAAGAGAGAGAAAGAGGGGGAAGGAGAGAGAAAAAGAGAGAAAGAGAGAAAGAGGGAAAGAGAGAGAAAAAGAGGGGGAAGGAGAGAGAGAGAAAAAGAGGGGGAAGGAGAGAGAGAAAAAGAGGGGGAAGGAGAGAGAAAAAGAGAGAAAGAGAGAAAGAGAGAGAGAGAAAAAGAGGGGGAAGGAGAGAGAGAGAGAAAAAGAGGGGGAAGGAGAGAGAGAGAAAAAGAGGGGGGAGCAGAGAGAGAGAGAAAAAGAGGGGGAAGGAGAGAGAGAGATAAAGAGGGGGAAGGAGAGAGAAAGAGAGATAAAGAGGGGGAAGGAGATAGAAAACGAGGGGGAAGGAGAGAGAAAGAGAGAGAGAGAAAGAGAGAGAGAGAGAGAGACCAGCGCTTAGCAACGTTCTCAAAATAAACCCTCTGTTTGTGATGTAACAGCTGTGGTAACAATCGCTTCCAAACAAAACAAGTATGTGTGGATAAGTAAGCAAACGTGTTTGGTTAAAAAAGTGAAATAAGGTATATTTATGATAGCTATATATATTTAGAAAGCATGTAAGGATTTTTTTCTCAATGTATTAAGCAGAAACATCCTATAATGTAGAGCAATGATATTCAAGGATCTCAATGCAGCTCTTGAATTAATTTTATGTGACCTGTCTAGAGGCCTAAATGGAACATTTTCTCAACCCATCCTGCTGTATTGCTCCAAATCCCATTCAAATAATTGAAAACACTTCAAATGCATTATAATATAAACTAGATGAGCTCTGGCACCTGTATAATGAGAAGGGCTTATATCATCATATACCCTGTTCAATTGTCAACTTTCTGACAGGTTTCAAACGTATATCAAGTTAAGAAAATTTGCACAAGCAAGTACAAGATATTATAGATAACCTTTAAAATCACAGTTAATTAAAATAACTGTGGTAAAAGTAAAAATATATATTTGTTATAAATATTTTTTTTCCAGTAATACTTTTCCTGAAATTTGATCACTATTTCTTTCTGTGAGAAAAAAAAATCCAATGAGGCCCCTTATGTGAGAAACTTGGACACCCCCATTGTAAATAAAGTAATGTAAGACAAAATGACAAAATGATAAGATAACTTTTTACATGTTGCCCAACAAGGAAGCTAATTGCAAAAAATGTATTTGCTTTTTGTTTGGCAACTTTAGGATGAGTTTTCGTCTTAAAACATTCCTCTATATTTTAGAGTCCTTTAACCCTCTGAGTGCTAAACATTTTAAATTAAAATGATTGGCTGAGTGAGCTCTCAGGGCCAACCATGTTAATTTAAAGTGCTTCACTTAAGTAGCTGATCCCCATCACTGATGTGCAGCTAAGGTAATCATCCTCATTGGTAGCATAGTGGAGTGATAGGGGAAATTCCTTCCCCTTTTCTTATAATTACAGTAAACTCCCTGTAATCCGGCACCTATGGGGACTCCCTATTGCCGGATAAGTGTAGTTACCGGTTAATCGTGAGTCCCGAAATTGAAGGGTCTAAACGAGCCTTAAACACCCCCAAACCCCTCAATATGCCTTTAAAAAGGCATTAGCACCTAAATTATGCCATTTAGGCCCAGAAAAAATAATTAGAAACAAAGTTAGCATTTTTTTTTTGCAGTTTTGAACTCTGGATCGTACCGGATAGTGCTGGTTATGCCGGTTTAGCGGTAGTAAATTTAAAATGGGGAATTGATGCCGTGCCGGTTGCTTGAGAGTGCCGGTTGGTTAGGTGCCGGATAACCGTGACTTTACTTTACTCATAATGTATTAATAAATACTATATTTCATTTCCCTTCTATCCTAGTGATATGCCCCTCCTTAGAGTGAAGGGGTATGCCTCTGATATACCCTAAAAAAAATGTTTTTTGTCCTGCAAGGCAGTCTAAGTGTACATTTCTTAACTTTTATATGCAAGCATTAGTGATTGGCTTACTGTAGTCAAATAAGCTAGAATTTTCTAATACAGGTATAACTAATTATTTCTGTTTGTATAATTTATATAAATTGTTTGGGAGTGATTAATAAAAGGGATTGATATAATTTTTGATTCACACCTTATGTGAGAATATGGAGGAAAGTTTGTGCATCCTTTCTTTATAAAGATGTTGTCAATGTTTTGGCTGTGTTTTTCAAAATAGACACAACAATCACACACTCAGAGGTTAAATCCAAGGTTTCATTGCTTTTTATGCAAGCAGCTCTGTTTAATATTTATTAATATTAAAGTGGTTATTAAATGTCTTGGCAGGAAAAATAAACTTTAACAGGGTGAATCAATCCGGGAAAGGGGGAGTAAGAAGGAAAATTTGGTGAGTGTAGAATTGGTGATTGAGTTTTTAGTATTTGATACATCCCCATTACACATGCAAGAAAAGTCACACTACAGCAAAATCGGTTTTCCCCATCGTTCAGTGAAAACTAACATTAGATTCAGAGCACAATCAGAGTCTGGTAAAATTAGGATTTCTCTAAAATGCTTGTATGCCCGTGGCTTACAAAACTAACATGTTAGATTCAGAGCACAATCAGAGTCTGGTAAAATTAGGATTTCTCTAAAATGCTTGTATGCCCGTGGCTTACAAAACTGTTTCTTACACACCTCACAAACATGAGGTTTTTCATAATCTACAGTGGTCATTTAAATTGGCTTCAAAACTTTTTCATGTGAATACACTGTTTTTTCATACTCTACAGTAAATACACAACATAACATGTTTTATTAATCATCCTTCATGTATAAATAGCCTCACAATGTCATCTGTCAATGTCAAATCAAAGTAATTTCTTTAACAATTAATTACTCTGAACTGGTAAATCCAGCAACATTCAGAATAAAAATGCTATACAAAATGAAAAGGCAGAGTTTCCCTAGTTCCAGATGAATATATAATTATCTTCAAGGATCTTATTATTTTGAAGGGACTGTAACACTCAGTGTATAGTATGAAGAGTCATTGACATGCAGTGTGCCATAGGTCCTTGACAAAACTAAAAGCAGAATGTAACCAAGGTAAATCTGCTATTGTGTCAATATCTGAGACATACGTTGGTCATTTACTGTAAAACAGGATACGAATGGTAGACATAGATATTTTGTAGATACTTCCTGCCTTTGTTGTGGCACAGGTCTCTAAATAATTTGTCATTCCCTGTCCTCCTCAGAGAGACACAAATAATAATCCTTTATTGAATATTTTAGGTCTCCTCTTAAACCTGCTGTAGTTTGGGAAAAAACTTCACAAACTTGTAAAGTATGTATCAAATTAACAACATTCACACATATGTAAGCCAGGACATAAAATTATATTTTTTCTTCTGACCTTTTCAGTTGAAAACCTCTGGCAAAAAAAAAAGCCTTATATTGACATGGGACATGTTAACATAAAGGTAATCATATCCTTGCCTAAGCAACTTTTTTTGAGAGAAAAAAGGTTAATTTGAATAGTTGTTCTTCATAGCATTGTAACTCCTTTCCCCTTATGTATTATGTTGTCCTACTCTGTACCTTTTCCAGCTAAAAATGAAAAGTTGTGATTACTTATTTTAAAATTTGGAAAACATTTTAGACTTGACCCAGCCAAGTTCTTCAAAAGAGCATACTATAAATATGACACTTCAGTGGACCACTGCAGTTCAAGAAAAAAGACACTAGTTTGTCAAGTGTGTACCAAGCTAACAATGGGTCTCTTTCGATTTCTATGATTTCTGAAAACGTGGTCACAAGGGGTGAACGCAAGCTACGTTGCTATTCAATTCCCCACTAATCGCGGGCTCGGACCGCGTTAAGTTCTGCGACCTGCGATCCCTTCCAATCCCTGGCAATTCCAGAAAATCACCAGTTATACACCCAAAGTCTTTGATTTTTCAAGCCCGCAAGGCCTGGATCGCGAATCGCTATTCAATTGCTGTGATCATCACTTCCCATCCCTCCCATCAAGCCCGTAACTGGCAAAAAGCCAATTTGAGCTTATGTTTACCAGGAAGTTGTCGCAAGGGCTTGTAAAGCCCTTACGTAGCCTCCTCACTGCACTCAATCGGGACCACTGCAGTGTCCCCACATTAACCCTAGAATTCAGGGGTCCCGATCCGGCCCCCTGCAGTGTCCCCAGATCAAGCCCCTGCTGCAGGGGTCCTGATCGGGACCCCTGCAACATTTAAAAGTTTAAATTTGCAGCCGTGGATCCTTAAAGGGCCTCCGGCACACTAATGCTTACCCCCTAGCCTCTGGACCTCCGCAGCATTTAAAATTTAAAATTGGTGCTGCGGATGTTCTAAAGGGCACCTGCAAAATTAAAGAATTAACCCCTGCTACGGGGGTGCTATAAGTACCTCCCGGCACCTAAAATTAACCCCATTAATCAGCGGGGTCAATATAGACCCATGAGACTAAACTATCCCCCTCAGTCCAATAGGGGTGTATATAGATCTGTATAGGACACTGTTAACCCCTAGGTTAACCCTATAAGTGCCATGAGGGTCCTCCAGAACCCTCATGACACAAAGTCTAAGCACTACACTACACTATTAACCCTAACAAAACCCCATCAACCACAACTGTGCCCCTTTAACCCTAACTGTGCATATTAAACTCCATCTAGTCCTGTTTAACCGCATCTAGGCCTATTTAATCCCATCTAAACCTATCTAACCCCATCTAGTCCTTTTTAACCCCATATAGGCCTATTTATCCCCATATAGGCTTATTTAACCCCATCAGTCACATAAGGGTCTATGAAGACCCTTATGGGACAATAGGAACCCTAACATTAACCTTATAGGTGCCATGTGGGTCCTCCAGGACCCTCATGATGCTAAATACAAATACTACACCCCCCCAATAAACCAATACATCTAAACCAAGCCCCTCTACACTAACCTTTTAACCCCTCATGGCACTTATGGGGTTAATGTTAGGGTTCTTATTGTGACATAAGGGTCTTCATAGACCCCTATGGAACTGATGGGGTTAAATAGAGACTTATGAGGGACTGTATAGACCCCCATAAGAGATGGAGTTAAATAAAAATAGACGGGGTTAAATAGGCCAGATGTGGTTAAATAGGACTGGATGGGGTTAAATAGGCCTATTTAGGGTTAAAGGAGGACAGTTGTGGTTAATCGGGTTTAGTTAGGGATAATTGGCTAATGGGTTATGGTTAGGGTTAATAGTGTAGTGTAGTGTTTGTACTTTGTGTCATGCGGGCCCTGGAGGACCCGCATTGCACTTATAGGGTTAACCTAGGGGTTAGTAGTGTTCTATAGGGGTCTATTTAGACATCTATTGGACTGAGGGGGTTATCTTTAGTCTCATGAGGGTCTATATTGGGGTTCATTTTAGGCGCCGGGGGGGGGGTGCTTATAGTATCCCCGCAGCAGGGGTTATCTATTATTTAGCGCAGGTCCTTTCAGGACCCGCAAGTTGGAAATTTTGAATTTTAAATGGAGCGGGGGTCCCGATTGGGACCCCCGCTGCAAGGTTTAATGTGGGGACCCTCGGGGCTCCTGATGGGTACCCCGCAGCATGGGGAGGTTAATGTTAGTTGCTGCAGGGGTACTTAATGTACCCCCGTGGCATGGAGGTAACCATTAGTGTGCCGCTGGCCCTTTAAGGACCCACGGAGGGGAATTTTAACCTTCAAGCCTGTCCGAGTCATGGGCTTGGAGCTCTTTGTAGGCGAATAAATATTCATGATTTATGATATTTATGTTCAAGCCCGCCAGTGCTTATTGCCGATGCAAGGTTTTGTGAGCAGCGCACAGGAGTTGCCAATTGAATAGGAGTGCAAACGTAGTGCTACTAGAGCATGTAGGCCAAATGTAGGGATTCTGGAATTTGCTACCATTTTGTGAGTCCTAATAGAATGAGGCCCCATATTAGAAGCTGTGTGTAAAGCAGTGGGTATAAAACATATTTGGCGAAAATCTGAATTTTTCTTGGTTTATAAGTACAGGAATCCATTTTTTGTTTCTAAGATCACTTCCTCAAAGCTGAATCAGGAGTGTGTGGAGAGAGGAAAGGGGAGGGAGGGAAGAGAAATCTTTTGTAAAGATAATTAAATAAAACTGCATCAATAGCTCTCCAGAAATGTCAACATTCCTCTCACACACACACAACTTCCACCAATGTATCATTGATCTCTCCAGGGTATTACAGAGGCATGAAAATGTATTTTATTTTCATTGAACCTGATATATGTTTTTCCTGCTAACTTAAAGTTTTCAAACATTTTTTTCATTTTGCAGTGATTCTTTAAACTTCCACCTAAAAATAAGTTGTTGTTATGTGCAAGAGAAAGGTTAGTGAACATCTGCTATATATGGAGAAGTTAAAGGAACTTTTATGACAAGAACAAAAAAACTGTATTATAGCAGCTCATACACTCAGTAAAAATGTATTTAACTGCAGCAGTTTAGGATTGCAGCTGTAGTTTCATTGAATCTTAATCTTTCAAGCCAGGCAGTTTACTCAGCACTGAATTACAAATGTATGCGGTATAAATTAAGTGCCATTTTTATCTAATGGTGGCTCCATATAGTTACAAATACATTATACATACATACATACATACATACATACATACATAGTCATGACTGATTTTGGAGCCATGATGGGACCCCCTGTACCCCACAAGTAACTCTATCTCCTCTATTTGTTAATACCCATGGATATGAAAATGGACAGGAGACGGGTTGTAAGGACTGTCTCAATTTGTCTTTCAGTTATGTGTCTTTATTCCCCTTCATGTATTGTGCATAATGTTTAAAAGTTATTGGGTGATTCACTGCTATTGTAATATTAGGTCACCAGTGGCTCTCAAAATGGAGGCTATAGCTTGTATTATTCAGGCCTAATAAGAATTGTTTATACATTGTTTAGCTTTCAGATTGTGGTTAGTACATGACACTAATATTAATCACATATTATAATAGTCCAACTGCGAGTCGTTGTCAAATAGCGAGGCGAGACGTTAAACCCGTAGCACTTAGGCAATGAGCGCCGAAGGAGCTCATTGCCGGCCACCCACGCAAAAATGCGACCTTAAACGGCCAAACCGAGCGCACATAAAAACAGTCAAAACAAAATGAATACCTACAAAAAATACATAAAAAGCTTACCCACCGCAAGGGGGGCACCCAGGACCACTGCAAGTAAAGTTACATCTCAATTTAAGTCCAAATTCCCGAGTTTACACACACGAAAATCTTCTAAGCAACAGAAAAATAGCCACCGAAAAAAAACAAAACGAGGCTCCACGACCCCAGACCGCACAGCCACGTACAACTTACCCAAGAAGGGATCGGAGATAACCTGCATTAACCCCACGGCATCCGAGATAAGCTCGGAGAACCGCATTAACCCCACATTAACCATCGCAGTGGGGGTCCCAATCGCCGGCGATCGGGGGCCCCCACTGCAATGAAAATTCAAAATTCCTGCCTTACGGTTCCTTAAAGGACAGTAAAAGTCCTTAATGGACACGTAATAAAAAAATAAAAAAAATAAATAATATATATATATATATATATATAACTTATCATGCATGGGGTTCTATACAGAGCCCCATCAACCCCTAAAAACCATGTCACTCATGGGGGTCAATCCAGACCACCATAAGCCCTTAATTAACCCTGTCACTATTGGGGGTCAATACAGACCCCTTAATCTGTTAATTAACCCTGTCACTCATGGGGGTCAATACAGACCCCCATAAACCTAGAATTAACAGTGTCACTCATGGGGGTCAATACAGACCACCATAATACATATAAGTAACCCTGTCACTCATGGGGGTCAATACATACCCACATAAACCCATAATTAATCCTGTCACTCATGGGGGTCAATACAGACCCCCATAAACCCATAATTAACCCTGTCACTCATGGGGGTCAATAAAGACCCCCATAAGCCCTAAATTAACCCTGTCACTCATGGGGGTCAATACAGAGCCCCATAAGCACTTAATTTACCCTGTCACTCATGAGGGTCAATACAGACCCCCAAAAACCTATAATTAACCATGTCACTCATGGGGGTCAATACAGACCCCCATAAACCTATAATTAACCCTGTCACTCATGGGGGTCAATACAGACACCCATAAACCCATAATTAACCCTCTCACTAATGGGGGGCAATACAGACCCCCATAAGCCCTTAATTTACCCTGTCCCTCATGGAGGTCAATACAGACCCCCATAAGCCCTTCATTAACCCCATCACTCATGAGGGTCAATACAGACCCCCATAAACCTATAATTAACCCTGTCACTCATGGGGGTCAATACAGACCCCCATAAACCTAGAATTAACCCTGTCACTCATGGGGGTCATTACAGACCACCATAATACATATAATTAACCCTGTCACTCATTGGGGTCAATACAGAGCCCCATAAACCCATAATTAACCCTGTCACTCATGGGGGTCAATACAGACCCCCATAAGCCCTTCATTAACCCCCTCACTCATGGGGGTCAATACAGACACCCATAAACCCCTAATTAACCCTGTCACTCATGGGAGTCAATAGAGACCCCCATTAACACCATAATTAACCCTGTCACTCATGGGGGTCAATAGAGACCCTCATAAGCCTCTAATTAACCCCATCAGTCCCATAATGGTATATTATGACCATTATGAGCCTGTTACAACCAAACATTAACCACATAAGTGCCATGACGGTCCTCAAGGACCATCATGACACTAAGTATAAACACTACACTGCACTATACCCCCCAATAAAACATTAAATATCAACTGAACACCTTCTACACTAACCTATTAACACCTACACTACCTACCTACCCTCTGATAACCCCCCCAACCACTCTAAATACAGAAAACAAAAAAACTAAAGTCACCAAAAATAAAAAATCTACATTACATAAAATAAAAAAACCTAAATCACAAAAAATAAAAAATCTATGTTACAGAAACTACAGAAAAAAAAATTAAACACCTGAAAAGGAAATACATATAATACATACAATACAATACATACAATCTAAATAAAATACAATACAATTCACCCCTATCTAATATACAATACATCCTATCTATCTAATATACATCACCCAATCTATCTAAATAAATACCACAATCTAATATACAATACTTGCTATCTATATAAAATACATCCCCCTATCTAACATACAATAAATGCTATCTATATATAAAATAATCTAATTCTAAGCTAAAATAAAATAATAAGACCACTTACCTTTGCAGATGTCCCTTCAGATCAGCAACCTAGGGAAAAAATAAAAAAAAATGAGTGCAACACATTTACAGAAAATAAATAAACATTATAAACATTCTAAATATTCTACTCACCTTTCCAGCATGTCCCGTCCTTCTTTTGTTCTTCTCCGGCGCAGCCTCTGTTAAAATAAAACATAACATTAGTACACATACATAAACATAAAACAAAATAAAATAAACATAATCTAAGTTGTACTTACCTCCCTGCGATGTCTCCGGCCTCCTCCTCTTCTGTCCTGCCCCGGGAACTGCGCTCTAAAAAAAAAAATTACAAAATAGGCAATGGCGCCTTCTGATTGGTTGAAAACGCTGTCTATCAAATTCACCCAATCAGAAGGCGCCAATGTGTGAACCAATCAGAAAGGGATACACGCTAAAATCGCACTCAGATTGGATAATGCACCTGTCAATCTTTATTTAAGCCAATCACAAGGTGCAGATGCCTTCAGCCAATCACAATGGAATACACCCCCACAGGGTGATTGGCTGGAGGCATCTGCGCATTCTAATTAATTGCACTGACAATAGCCAATCACAATGGGATACACCCCCATGTACTGATTGGCTGTTGTCAATGTCAATCAGTATTACAGCCAATGAGAAGGCGCAGATGTCTTCAGCCAATCACCCCATGGGGGTGTATCCCATTGTGATTGGCTGATGGCAATAAAGCCTTCCGATTGGATCAAATAAAGATTGACAGGTGAGTTATCCAATCAGAGTGGGATTTTGGGGTGTATCCCTTTCTCATTGGCAGGCTTCTGATTGGCTAAAAACGCTGTCTATCAAATTCAGCCAATCAGAAGCCACCATTACCAATTTACTTCGAGAAAACTCTGTAGGAGTCTCATTAGTGTCAGGGACATCTGCGAGTGCGGGTCTCTGTTATTTTTTTTTTTTTCTATTTTTTCTTTTACAGCGAGGATTGTTCCAGGTCCCATCCGGGCCAGAAGCGGAGGAGGCCGGGGACATCGCGGGGAGGTAAGTACAATGTATATTATGTTTATTTTCTTTTGTTTTATGTTTATGTCTTTGTACTAATGTTATGGTATTTTTTTAACAGGGGCTGCGCCGGAGAAGAAGAAAAGAAGGACGGGACATGCTGAAAAGGTGAGTAGAATATTTAGAATATGTACTATGTTTATTTATTTTCTGTAAACGTGTTGTAGTAATTTTTTTTATCTTTTTTTCCCTAGGTGGCTGATCTGAAAGGACATCTGCAAAGGTAAGCGGTCTTAATTATCTTATTTTATTTTAGAATTAGGGTTTCTATATAGAGATAGCATTTATTGTATGTTAGATAGGGGGATGTATTTTAGATAGATAGCATGTATTGTATATTAGATCGATTGGGGGATGTATATTAGATACTATAGATAGGATGTATTGTATATTACATAGGGGTGTATTGTATTGTATTTCATTTTATTTGTATTGTATTGTATGTATTGTATTTATGTACCGGTATTTACTTTTCAGGTGTGTAATGGTTTTATTTTTTTCTGTAGTGGTGGTTTTGTAATGTATTTTTTTATTTTCTGTAATGTACATTTTTTATTTTTGGTGACTTTACTTTTTTTGTTTTCTGTAATTAGAGTGCTGGGGGGTTATTAGGGGGTTATTTTATTGACCGTCATTTTTTGACGGGCAAGTCGCAAGTATTATATAAAAGCTACTTTAGTCAATTCTGGTCCTCAAAACCGGCCAGGCATACACTGTTTTAAAAGTTGAAAAGCCCACCAGATAGATAACCCCTACCATTCCTTACAGCAGACCATAACCGGGAGGAGGGGGGGGGTCAGTAACCTTGGTGACGGGGTGTGGGGAGGTCTTTGGTGTTTGTGATAATTCTGTAAAAAAAAAGACAGAGAATGAAGTCAGTCTGCTTTGTAGTACTCAAAGGTACATGTTGTGTGCTTCTTAGATCCTAAAAAAGGGAATTTGATGGTGCCTGCCTCTTCAGAAATGATGCGCTGATCTGAATTGTCTGCTTGGCTCTGAGATATCGAACACAAAAAGTCACGAAGCAGAGAGAGGAAATTGGCGGTGCTTGTAGTTCCCCAAATCTTAGGATCGTAACATTATACTGTATATACACACATATATATATATATATTTATATATATATATACATATACATATATATATATATACACACACACACACATATATATATATATATATATATATATATATATATATATATATATATACACACATATACATACATATAAAATATAGCTTTTAACGTATTTTAGGCGTACAAATGTACTATTTATCTACTGTACTGTGGAGAGCTTCTATCATGAGTAATATGTAATATGCTTAAAGAAAGCCATGTTTAAAATGTTTAAAATGTTATTGGATTACAAGAGCTTTGTGGGCACATTTGCATATTCCCGCCCAGGTTCTAGAATGCAGTAGAATAACTGTATTTATTGGAATTCTGTGCAGGAAATGTTGTTTTTTTAAACGTATTTTAGACTTTCAAATGTGAACATAAATGTACTATTTATCTATATATAAACATGTACATACACACTAAATAAAGTAAATTAAAGCAATGCCCTATCACTTTAGTCCATGTTATTAGTACCATAACTCCCACTAATTCAAATGACTAAAGCTGTATATATTCTTGAATATATGTGCACGGTTAGGTCTCATTACTGTCATTCTGTGTGCTGTGTAACCTAAATTCTATATATATGCACACGTAATAGAGTTAAGGGAAATGAATACATTGTCGCACTACGTGGTCTGTGTACTCTCCAAATCTCCTCAAACTTCCCACTCCTGCTTTGGGCTTCTTCTTACATGTAGTTTCAGAATGACAATGTCACACATGGAAAATCTGTGTACTCCACAAAATTCTGATAGCAGTGGCTGCAATTCATATAGTTAACATGAAGACCAGACTACACCTCTCACACTTCTCACATGTTTGTGGAGAAGTGAGGAATTGTATTGATTGTCAGCATGTTAGCCAATCAGAAAGAAGCATTACTATTCCCTCCCCAAAAGCAATATAATTAGATTTTAACACATTTTTCAATGGAAAAGTCACCCACCTACTTTGGCCCTGATTGGCTCCATTTATCTTAAGACATGAACCAGTTCCAAAACTATCAAATACTTATTTAGTTAACGTATCTCTATTTGTGATTTTTAATATACTGTAAAAGAATCTTGCATTGACACAAATTTTGACATGATTTAATTTTAAAATAAGCAATTTTGCAGTTTATGGCATGAAAAAAAATGCAATGTAGGATTTTATATGTTGTACTTGGGCTCATTCATATCTGTAATATAAACTTTAAATGTAGGTTGAACCTTTCTTTTAAAATGGCACAGAAAGGCCCCGATGTTCAGTATTAAAAATGGCACAGACAACTCGTATTTCACTAGAGAGCTGAAAGGCTAGAAGAAGACCAACTAATGTGCATTACTCTGGGACAGTGTCTTAACTGACAGGTTAGAAGTGACTGAATAATAGATTTGCTTCACCACTGACCTGTATTCTGACAGACAGAAAATTGTCTTCCTGGTCATCTTGTTTCTCCCACTCACTATTTGGTTTGAACCTGTCTCATATCTTCCACATTCCTTGTTATTAACTTTAAGAAAAAAATAGAAAAATAGTTAGGTAATGATGATAATATCTTCTTTACTATATAATGAAGATGTAATATTTTATGACGGCAATGCTGCTATGATATATTATATATTTAGCCATAATCTTGAAATGTTCTGTACGTTGTATGTCCTATCCTTTTAAAATAGAACATTAGCAAAAAAATAAAACAGAAAATTTTGAAATTACATTTGATTGAAATTTTAGTGCCCCATCCACCTCCAATGGAATAAGGTACCATCATCTAAGTCTTCACATGACATGCCAAATGACATCAGCTATGATATTACTTTGCCTGGGTTTATAGATGTGTTAATGTAGCCTCAGATCACTCACAGAATAATAAGGATAATAATACGGGATTCAGCAGCAGTCGTCAATGAGGTACAGTATATGATGTTTTTATATTATATTTTCTGTCTAAAGTTATAACTTTAAAAATGGATCAGATATATTTTTAAATAAAAAGACCTTTCATGCTTATCCTGGATAACTAGAGAAGGAGTATTGACACAGGTAGAAATCTGATTGCCAATAATTGGGGTCAGGAAGGAATGTTTTCCCTTATGTGACAAATGACATACAGCATTATTAAATTGCGATTTGGCCAATTGAAAAGGGCTCTATATAAGCACATAGCATATTTTTTTACAGAAGTTTTTAGTTATTGAAGACCTTGCTTTTGGATAGAAGTTCACTAACTAAAAACTTCTGTAAAAAAATATGCTCTGTGCTTATATAGAGCCTTATTCATTTGGCCAAATCGCAATTTAATAAGGCTGATAATCTGCAATGTTTCGGTGGGGTTTGTTCAGCTTGTGTTCCTCTGCAACAATTAACAATTAATAAACAATTAAGCCACATATTAAAGGTCCTTTTTATTCAGTACAATGTGGAACACACCAATGTCAAGATCTCTTAATAGCATGTTTAAAACTTTTTGAATTTTTGAAATCTGTTTGTTTTTCACTGAGATATTAATTGATTAAATGTATGTTTACATGTGTCACTGGTAAGCTGCTAGACAGCCCGACAGCAAGCTCCCATACATAGAGCAAAGGAAATCTACAGTTAACCCTTTATAAATGAATCTGTGCATAGAAAGAAGTGTTATAATCTTTGAAGTTACTTGTGGGTTAACTGCTGGGCTGTAGGAATCCTGAATGCCAAGAAAAACATATAAATCATTCCCTGCACAGGAGCTACAACAGCAGTTATCGGGAAAAGGCATTATTATGGAATAGTTAGTGTGTTTGTAAACAGACTTAAATTTATTTTAATTTTTTACTGTTTTAAGTGTAATTAAAGAAAAAAATAGATCCTTTTAATATAAAATCTTGTGCTCTTTCACACCATGAAGCGCACTTATGGTGAGGTAACTGGCCCTTTTACGGATCAGACCGGATCTAAAAAGGTTGAACTTGATGGACAAATGTCTTTTTTTTCAACTACAATTACTATGTAAAAATGACTATGTATCAAACACTTTTGCCCTATTTTATTGCCCAATCGTAAATGTATATATTACTAAATATTACTAAATACGACTCGCAAGGTGTGTCGATCCGAATGTAGGGGCTATACAGGCCCAGGGCCACCTGCTATAGACTACAGATTAACTACCAACAAGGACCGTGGGGTCTTGGACATTTCGGCACCCACACCCTGATATCTGGCTTCTGTATCCGTCAGGATCCTTGAATCAGGAATCAGCACTTCCAGGCTGCCAAGAGACTCCAGATCTGCTTCTTCTTAGGGGGCTTGATAAGACTTGTTACTGTCAAACCTTCCCCCAGCAGGATCCTACAGAGTCTCTCAGTACCTCCCTGCAGCCATCCATGAAAACAGAAGCAAGATAAGAGACACACGATTTCTATATGTCTCTAGAAGTGAACTGTCTTTATTCGCCTTCAAACAAAAACACAACCAACATTTCTTCCCACTCCCCACCTCCCTCTGACCTCATTGATCTGGTATATATTGGTCGCCATTAGTGGGCGTGTTCATTTTTCCCTTGCACTATTTACAACCCCAGAGTACAATAAAAAAAAATATTCCCACTTTATGACTGTTTCTTTGAACATGCCTGAGGGACTAGAATGGGGGTAGGGGGTTACATCTGGGAATTGACTATTACATGGACTATTTCTGCCACCTTATATCAATAATAGTATATACATTGTAATCAAGAAACCAGGGCACTAACTATATACACACAGATAACATTCTTGACAGTAACAATACTTATAATAATTATTTTAAACACTAGCGACTTGCCCGTTAAAAATGATGGCAATAAAATTTGATGCCAGACAATCCTTGGCTCTCCCCCCTGTAACTTTGGGACTCATCGCGAGCCGCACAATGATTGCTGGCCTTGACCAACCAGCCACTTACCTCTTCCTCACAATGAGCACATTCAGCACTTATTGTGAGCCTCTCCCCGCCTCTACTCTCTGACCCCTGTATCTGTTTCTCTCATCTCCCTTCCATGAGTCCCCCCCCCCCCCACCCTGGCCTTTTAATTTTTCCCCCTTATTTCACTCCCCTGTCTTTTTTCCCACTCTCTCACTCTTGTAACTCTTCCCCCTCTCCTTCCACTGTGTCTCTTCCCCCCCTTCTCCCTTTCCTGTGTCTCCTCCCCCTCTCCCTCCCCTATGTTTCTGCCCTCTCCCTCCTGTGTCTTTCCCCCTCTCCCTCCCCTGTGTCTTTTCCCCACCTCTCCCTCCCCTGTGTTTCCTTCCCCCTCTCTCTCCCCTGTGTCTCCTTTCCCCCCCCCCTCTCTTGTGCCTCCTTTCCCCCCTCTCCCTCCCCTGTGTCTCCCTTCTCCCAGTCTCGCTCCCCTGTGTCTACTTTCCCCCCCTCCCCTGTACCTCCTTTCCCCAATATCCCTTTCCACCCTCTCCCTTCCCTGTGTCTTATATCCCTCCATCTCCCTCCCCTGTGTCTCCTTTCCCCCTCTCTCACTCTCCTGTTTCTCCTTTCCCCCTCTCGCTTTCCCCCGTGTCTTCTTTTCCCCTATCCCTCCCCTTTGTCTCCTTGCCCCCTTGTTCCTCTCTTGTGTCTCTGTTTCCCTCCCCCTCACTTGTCTCCTTTCCCCCCTCCTCCCTCCCTTGTTTCCTTTCCTCCCTCTTCTCCCTCCCCTGTGTCTCATACCTGGATGCAACCCTGCCACCAGCACCGTGATTCGCGGCTTGATCCAGAAATTAGTTCCAGCCGGAAGAGGGGAGCCGCAGAGGAAAAGACGGTGAGTGCGGCGCTTTTGGCAGAGTTGCATCCAGGTACGTGCTTCGCGATGGTGCGGTGCTGCTGGCAGGTTTGCATCCAGGTATGTTCATGGTATCCTGCAACTGGGGGGTGATGTTGCCCACTGTACTGCAGGCCTCGCGATGATTGCCTTCAGCCTTTGGTGCTCATCTCGAGGCCCACAAAGCGTGACGAGTATGACAACTATATAGGTGTGATGACACAGAACACAGTAATATTACATTGGGAATTCCATACAGTATAAAGGATGAAGCAGGGGCATATGCCATAAGAAACATGAAGCATGGTGGCAATATAAGTCCCCTACCAATATTTCAATGCAGTAGTCTGTTCTCTATGGTAGCTCACTGGGCCAAAATCCAGATGCTGGAAAGGGGTCTGTGACACAAGCTCTTTTTCAAACAATTTTTATAGTTGTAGCAGCAATTAGGCACCCAAAACTGTCCTTTAAAAGCATGGAAAGATATGGAAACACATTAGAATTAATTACAGAACTTTCTCAAACCACAAATATGAAATTAAAAATCTTATTTTTAAATGGTATTTCTGAGTAATATTGATCCCGGACTCAAGGGGATAATACATATGATGAAACCCACATTGACTGAAACAGATGATCTAATGTATTTTATAGATTGCTAGAGTGCTTGATTGTGAGCCTGATCGGCAAACATTACTTAGTGGTTCTCATTAATTTGCTGCCTCTGATTGCAGTTACGTGTAACTTCCATATTTTACTGATGTCATGATGACAGACTCATTTATTATTGGCTGTGTCTAAAAGGTAAATTACAGGCTTGCTTAAATCTTGTCAGATCATGTGGTCATACCCCCTGAAATCCTACTTAAAATGGCAGGTTTTATCAGTTTAGGCTTAAAGGGCCAGTTAATTCAGGAGCACAACACTGTGAAGTTCTCATAAAACCATGTAGAAATACTTTTTTAATTTTTGAAATACATTCAAATACATTCATTCCTTTTTTCACAAATACATTTATAACTGAAATGTCTGTTTACACAAGACTCTGACAAGCCCCCTGACAGACCCACAACAGCAGCTCTGTGCAGAGAGCATAAGCAGAGAATTAATCCTTCACAAATTCATCTGTGCAGGGAAAGGACTGCTGGAATCAGTTAAAAATGACAGTTGGGGATTAACATCTCCTGCTACATCCCTGAAGTTCATGGAGAAACTATACATATTTGACTTCACAGAGCCTTCACCGCTGTTGGCAGATTTTGTTGGCCATGGAACAGTCAGGATTGTTTTTGTAAACAGACCTAAGACTGTAGATGTTTAAATGTAATTAATTAAATAATGGATCATTTTGATATACAAACGTGTGCTCTTTTATACCATGAAGAGCACTTATAGTGAGGTAAATGGTCCTTTAAGGAGGTAAATTGTGGGCTTGTGGCAATAGAATACATCTAAACATTGCTTATGGGGATGCAAGTTATGGCAAGTCTGGACAAACTATTAAAAAATAAAGATATTACACTATCAACAAAAGTCTGCACATTTAGAATGATGGTATTTCACGTGTAACGTATGGATGTGAAAGCTTGATCATAAAGAAGGTTGAGTGCTGTAGAAGTGATGCCTTTGATTTGTGGTGTTAGAGAAAACTGTTTAGAGTCTGTTGGACTGCAAAAATATATAATCAATCAGTACTACAGGAAACTAAGCCAAACCGTTTGTTGGAAGGTTTGATCATAAGTCTAAAACTCAAATATTTTGGCCTTATCATGAGAAGACAGGATTTCCTAGAGAAGACTCTAACGCTGGGATAGTTTGAAAGCAAATGAAGATTGGGGGGGCAGAGGTAGAGATGGATAGATGACGTCATTGAAGCAATGAAAATTAGCTTGAGGGAGCTCAGAGAGTGGCTGCGGCTGACATATGTGCCTGGCTTGCTGTTGTCCATACGATCATGGAGAGTTATACACTACCAAATGATAAAACAACAATAACAAAGCCTTAATACAGCATTTAATTTCCTTACCTCACCTGGAAATATCTGCTGTTTTCTCAAGATTGCATATTCTTGCAAACTACTGAGATTTTTATTATACCAAACAAATGCACTGAATACAGAATCCATGGTAGCCTAATTGCATATAAAATGTTATACAATATATTGTTCACTTTATTGTTGAAAATTACATTAAAGTGAAACATTGTTTTCTCTTCCTCTATCCTGACAATGTTACATACAGTACATATAGAGAGACAGAGAAAGAGAGAGAACATAAAAAAAAAGAAATAATTACACAATATTCTATTTCAATTATTAGCATCTATCCAGTGCAGTGAATCCCCAGTGACAACCACGCATACTAGTGACATCAGTGGGGATTCTCTACCCAAAAGCACAAGCTGGGCTGGGAGGACAAAAGACCACCAGGAGGAGGAGGAATCCAGTGATAACCCAGGTTTACTCCCTAAAGACAAAATACTTGATACATTCCCATCTTATCTAAAAAAAAGAAAAAGCAGAACAATTTACAGGGTTAGAAAAGGTCTTTGCATCCTCTGCTTCCTTTTTTACTTGTCCTTTTTACTCTGTTCTCTTTTGCCATGTTATATGTCTAAAAACTGATCAATAGGCAACGTAAATTAAAACTATAAACTATCTCTTTCAAAGTTAAATAGTAATTGAGGTTGAAAAAAGACTTTTAGCCCATCAAGTTCAACCTTTCAAGATCTTCTCTGATTTACAATATGCAGATAAATTGTTAATTGATCCAGAGGAAGGCAAATAGAAAAACAACAACAAATGAAACTATGCCAATTGTCTCAAAAGGGAAAACAAATTAATTCCTTCCTGACTCCAAATACTGGCGATAGAGAGGGAGTATTGATCGAGGGAGAAATCCTAACCAGAATAACCCTGCACGCCCCTTTTTTAAAAAATATATCCAATACATTTTTAAATGTATCTATTCAATCCACTGTCACCACTTTCTTTGGGTTGAGAATTCCACAGATTAACCACCCTTACTGTGAAGAACTCTTTCTTTATGTAAGGTGGAATCTTTTACTTCTAACCTCAAAGGATGTCCTTTTGTCAGTTGAAAACCTCTTGGCAAAAAAATCTCCCTTAACAAAGCTTTATACTGACACTGTATGTATTTATATAAGGTAATCATATCTCCTCTTAGACGCCTTTTTTCTAGAGAAAATACGTTTAATTTGGTTAGTCTTTCTTCATAACTTAGCCCCTCCATTCCCCTTATTAGTTTTGTTGTCCTTTTCTGTACTTTTTCCAGTTCTAAAATATCCTTTTTATGAAGTGGTGCCCAAAACTCCATATTCCAAATGAGGTATTTGTATAGTGACAGAATTATAGCTTTTTTCCCTTGCTTCTATACCCTTCTTAATACATGCTAATATTTTACTTGTCTTTGTAGCTGCTGCTTGGCATTGAGAACTGTTACCTAGGTGATTGTCCACAAATACTCCCAAATCCCTTTCAATATCTGATACCCCTAGATTTGCCTCATTAAGTTTATAAGTTGCATGGATATTTTTCTTTCCCAGATGGATAACTTTACATTTATTTGTATTAAATCTCATCTGCCATTTAATTGCCCATTTCTCTAATTTATGCAAATCCCTTTGGAGGGAAATTACATCCTTATCTCATTGAATTACCTCGCACAACTTAGTGTCATAAAAAAAAAATGGAGAAAATACTTTCCAGTCCTACTTCTAAGTAATTAATAAATATGTTAAAAAGGAGAGGACCTAATACTGAGCCCTGAGGAAACCCAATTATCACATTAGTTTAATCTGAGAATGTTGCATTTACAACAACCCGTTGTTCCCTGTATTTTAGCCAGCTCTCAGTCCATGTGAATATATTTACTGCAATTTCTGTATCCCTTAGTTTGCACAATAGTCTCCCATGTGGCACTGTATCAAAAGCCTTTGCAAAATCTAAAAAGACTACATCCACTGAGTTGCCTTGATCCAGGTTCCTACTAACCTTCTCATAGAAACAAATTACATTTGTTTGACACAACCTATCCCTCATAAATCTATGTTGGCTCCTACTTATAATGCTGTTTGAAAAGACATGCTCTTGTATATTATCCCTTATTAACCATTCTAAAAGCTTTCCCACTACAGAAGTGAGGCTTACAGGTCTCTAAATCTCCGGATTTGCTCTTGCTTCCTTCATAAATATAGGTATCACCTCCGCTTTTCTCAAGTCATTTGGTAGAGACCCGGTGTTAAGTGAATCTTGAAAAATTAGATATAATGGTTTGGCTATTACAGAACAGAACCCAGTTCCCTCAGTACCCTTGGATGTATTCCATCAGGACCCGGGGCTTTATTCACATTTATTTTTTCCAACCTCTTTTGGATTACTTCCTGTGTTAACCAATTATTTGGTGAAGGTAGTATAGCTCCATTATGTTGCAGTGTCATAACCACTGGTACCTCCCTTGTATATACAGAAGAAAATAACCTATTTAGCTCATCTGCCTTTTCCTGGTGACTAATTGTCAGACGACCTGTGTCACATTGTAGTACTCCTACAGCTTCCATCCTGGCCCTCTTTCCATTACTTAAATATTATTTTAGGGTTAGTCTTACTCTCTTTTGCAACTAATGTTTCATTTTCTATTTAAGCCAGTCTAATAGTCCTTTTGCAAGCCTTGTTGATTTCCTTGTACTCACGTAAAGCAGTCTCGGTCCCTTCTTTTTTGTATAATTTAAATGCCTGTTTTTTACTCTATATCTTGATCTTTAAATCATTGTTAAGTTACGTTGGATTTGATTTACTCCTTTTACTTTTATTCCCACATGGTATATGCCGATGTGTATGTATATCTAGTATGGATTTAAATGTCTGCTTTTAAAAATTAAGAGTTTTTGTTTGCCCCTTACAGTTTTGTTTTTTAATTCAATCTCAAATGAGACTGTGTTGAAATCACTGTTTCCAAAAAGTTGCCCTATTTCAGCATTTGATATCATATCAATATTATTTGTGATGACTAAATCCAAGATGGCCTCATTTATAGTAGACTCTTGTATAACCTGGGCCCGATAATGATCCCTGAGTGTACTCAAGAACCTGCTCCCCATAGATGAACTGCTGGTCTCATTCATCCAGTTTATTTCAGGGTAATTAAAATCTCCCATTATTAGAACTTGCCCATGCTTATCTGCATTTCCAATCTGTAACAATAATTGTATTTCCTCACTTTCAATTAAAAGTGTCCTTAAATATATGTGAAACACAATAAAAACTTATAAAATACACATTTGCATATTTATTTATTTATTTATGAATTTTGGGCTCTAAAATTAGGGGTCGCCTTATACATGGGGTCATCTTATAGACAGAAAAATATGGTAATTAGATTTGTTTGACATGACCTATCCCTCATAAAGCCATGTTGGATCCTACTTATAATCCTGTTTGAATAGGCATATTCTTGTAAACTATTCCTTATTAACCTTTCTAAAAGCTTTACCACTACAGAAGTGAGACTTACAGGTCTATAATTGCCCGGATTTGCTCTTGTTCCCTTCTTAAATAGAGGTATCACCTCTGCTATTCTCCAGTCATAGGGTAGAGACCCTGTGTTGAGTGAATCGTAAAAAAATAGATATAATGGTTTGGCTATTACAGAACCCAGTATTCTCAGTACCCTTGGATATATTTCATCAGGACCTGGGGTTTTATTACCATTATTTTTTTCAACCTTTTTCATTTTCTTCTTTTATCTTTTGGGACATATGTTCACCTAACTGGCCAATGGAAAAAAACGGTGGTTTTTCCCAATTAGTGATGTCCCGAACAGTTCACCGGAGAACTATTCGTGGCGATTTTCGCATGTTCGCGTTCACCGCGAACCGCGAACACATGCGCTTCTCGGTTCGCCTCCTATATTTTATCATTGAGGAAACTTTAAACATCATTTATTTTATAATTTTTTTTGTGTAATCTATGCCTGCCTGCCAGCGTGTGTGTGTGACAGGCTAACACCTAACAGCTTATATTGTGCTTATTTTCACTATTCATACCTGGTGGTGTAACATACATTGAAAACAACCATTATTTTCCTGTAATCTAATTTCAGTTGCCTGCCTGTGTCAGGCTCACAGCTTATATTGTGCTCAGTGACATAAAACAACACTTTTTTTACTGTAATCGATTGAATAGCAATTGCCTGCCTACAGGCGTGTGTGTGAAGCCTATTGCATCTACTCTGCCAACTTTTGCCAGTGCACAGTGATACGTCATATCTGGTGCAACCGTAGTGTACAGTGACATAAAACAACCCTTTTTTGACTGTAATCGATTGAATATCAGTTGCCTGCCTACAGGCGTGTGTGTGAAGCCTATTGCATCTACTCTGCCAACTTTTACCAGTGCACAGTGACACTCATATCTGGTGTCACAGTAGCTTGCACGCATAGTACCACTAATCGGAAAAAAAAATGACACGCAGAGGCAGGTCACCCCGCAGGGGCCATCGTGGTCCTGGTGCTGTGATTCCCTATGGCCCTAGAATAATGCCCAGTTTTCAGAGGCAACATACCCTGAACTTGAAAAGTTCTGAGGACATGGTTGACTGGCTAACACAGGACACCCAATCTTCTACAGCTTCCGCTCGGAACCTAGAAGCACCATCCTTCTCCAGCTTAGCTTCGGGCACCTCTCCAGTTACCACTCGCCCGCCTGCCGCCACCACCAACACTAGCACCACAGCCGCTTCACTTGATCCATCAGCAGAGTTATTTACACATCCGTTGGAAGAAATGAGTGATGCGCAAACATTAGTGCCAGGATGTAGATAACAGGGATATGTCCCAGTCAGGCAGCATTACACACATAGACGTACGGTCTGATGATGATGATGTTGTACCCGGTGCTGCTTCCTTTGTTGAGTTGTCAGATACAAGGGAAGCGGTGGATAATGACGATGCTTCCGTGGATGTCACGTGGGTGCCCGCTATAAGAGAAGAAGAACAGGAGGAAAGTTCAGATGGGGAGACAGAGAGGAGGAGGAGACGAGTTGGAAGCAGCGGGAGGTCGTTGAAAGTAGCTAGTGGCACAGTCAGACAGCATGCATCGGCCCCCGGGGTCAGCCAGACAGCACGCCAGTCAACGCATGCTGTTGCCACCACCAGAATGCCGTCATTGCAGAGCTCAGCAGTGTGGCAATTTTTTGGTGTGTCTGCCTGTGACAACAGCGATGCCATTTGCAACCTGTGCGAAAAGAAACTGAGTCGTGGAAAGTCCAACACCCACCTAGGTACAACTTCTTTGCGAAGGCACATGATGTCACATCACAAACGCCTATGGGATCAACACATGAGTACAAGCAGCACACAAAGTCAAAGCCGCCATCCTCCTCCTGGTCCAGCATCTTCAGCCACGTCAACCACTGCTGCCCTGCTTGCCCCCTCTCAACCATCCGCCACTCCGTGTTTCGCCCTGAGCAGTCCCTGCTCATCTGCCCACAGTCAGGTGTCTGTCAAGGACATGTTTGAGCATAAGAAGCCAATGTCACAAAAGTCACCCCCTTGCTCGGCAACTGACAGCTGGCTTGTCTGAACTCTTAGCCCGCCAGCTTTTACCATACAAGCTGGTGGAGTCTGAGGCGTTCACAAAATTTGTACCTATTGGGACACCGCAGTGGAAGGTACCCGGACGAAATTTCTTTGCACAAAAGGCAATCCCCAACCTGTATTCGATTGTGCAAAAGGAAGTAATGGCATCTCTGGCACACAGTGTTGGGGCAAGGGTCAATCTGACCTGATACCTGGTCTGCAAAGCATGGTCAGGGCAGGTATATCACCTACACTGTGCATTGGGTAAACCTGGTGACGGCTGCCAAGCATAGAATACGTGGCTCAAATTTGAAGTGGGAGGACCGACCAAGCATCTTTTTCCATCTCCCGCTTCCAAAAATCCATGCCATATACACGTCCCCTGATAGTGGACGTAACAGGGATTAAACCGATAGGAATAGTACTACTTAACAGTACACACCTTATAATAACGCAGACAGAGGCAACGCGTATAATCTTCCATGCTGTGCAGTGGAAGCCCCCAGACTCTGACCTGTGTATAATCTTCCATGCTGGGCAGTGGAAGCCCCCAGACTCTGACCTGTGTATAATCTTCTATGCTGTGCAGTGGAAGCCCCCAGACTCTGACCTGTGTATAATCTTCCATGCTGTGCAGTGAAAGCCCCCAGACTCTGACCTGTGTATAATCTTCCATGTTGGGCTGTGGAAGCCCCCAGACTCTGACCTGTGTATAATCTTCCATGCTGGGCAGTGGAAGCCCCCAGACTCTGGGAGTCTGAAGAAGAGGAGTCAGAGGAGGAAGGTGGCTTTGAGGAGGTGGAAGACCAAACACAGCAGGCATGCCAGGGGGCTTGTTGTCACCTTTTCGGGGACCCTTGGTGGCTGGGTGGAGGAAGAGACCTTCAATGACATCAGTGAGGACAAGGAACGGGACATGGCTAGCTTGGTATCCAACCTTGTGCAAATGGGGAGTTTGGTGTTGTGCAAAGGGACTGTTTGCGGTTGTTTGAGGTGCATTAAACGGGGAGATTGTTCTGTTACTGTGAAGCGGGTGTAACCCTTACACTACCTGATCGATACAATATCATACCTGATGTTTTAAAGCATGTTATTCCAAACAATTTAGGAATGTTAGGTGATTTATGCTCTTTATGGCTTAAAACCAGACTCTGCATCAACTATGTAATTTTCCGTGGGAGTTTTGCCATGGATCCCCCTCCGGCATGCCACAGTCCAGGTATTAGTCCCCTTGAAACAACTTTCCCATCACTATTGTGGCCAGAAAGAGTCCCTGTGGGTTCTGAAATTCGCCTGCCCATTGAAGTCTATGGGGTTCGCCGATGTTCGCCCGTTCGGGAACATTTGGTAAAGTTCGCGTTCGCTGTTCGTGAACCCAAAATTTGATGTTCGCAACATCACTATTCCTAATATATATTCTGCTACCCTCAAACTTACTTTCACCTGAGCAGCCTGATTACGCAAACATTCCTCTGCCACCATATGTATAAAGGTCTCCAAATCACCCCTGCCCTTACCTACTGACGTTTCATATCACCCCTGTACCACTGAAGGAACCCCACAACTTAAAAGGGTAATTACTGCTATTCTTGCATTTTTTAAATTGTTGTAATAAACTGAAAGTAGCATATCCACTGCTGAGCCACCAGATTCAAATGTTGATTTATAACAGAAGACGATTAGACCACATTGAATTAACCATGAGGCTTTGCAGTAGAGTTCACAGGTTTGGCTGTAATACAGGCAGAAAATGAGAGGCTTGAATGTTGAAACTTGTCTGAAATTGATATTGCTGTGGCCTGATGTACTTCAGAAGAATGAACAGGTCAGAATGATGTCTTCTAAAGACTGTCTATTCTATCAGGAAGGTTCCGATTAGTAGTATAATACCCTGATGAGGGCAGTGTGAACTGTTCCTGACAAAGGGCCTGATTCAATTGAACAAGCCCGCAGCTACCTGGCCGAAAGCCTAAACTGTAGGTCATGCACCTGTAAGAAGCATTTCAGGGGATGATCATGATCAATTAAGGAAGACCATAACTATCAATTAAGAAACAACCAATAGTAAATGAGACAGTCATCATAACGTCAGTAAAAAATGGAGGTTTAATGTCAAACAATTAGATTTTAGAAGTCCAATATGCGATCAGACTCGCAATCCGGCAATGAATAAAATAATAAAAATGAATTACGATACTGTTCTAGTCCATGTGGATGGCCTGATACTAACTCCTTGATTCCTGGGATCAATATAATGTGAAAAAAAATATTTTTATTGCAGATTTGCGAGCTTGAGACCTATTAAACCTAACGTCTTTCATCACTTGCCACATCTTTTAAAGTGCAGTATTGATTTTTTACTTGCATTTACAGTGCTAAGATCAGATGTTTAACACCCTTGTGAGTCCTATAAGGTACACGTAGGATTTTCTTCTACCTTTGCCATTTACGGGTGTGAAACAATTGCGGGCTTAAGGAATTGTAGCAATTTAATAGCGATTTGCAATTTTAACATAGTAGGAAAAAGCATCTATATAGATGTTCTTCAACATGACACAGCTGCATTACAGGAGTTGAATTACTGCCTGATGAAGTGGTGGTTCCAGTAAAAAGGGTCATTTGGAATCTTAGACGTGGTATCGAAGGGCTGCAGGATCTTTTCATTGTTGCAGGTTAGGGGAGCATGTGGCTCGGAGCTCTTTTGAAGGAATGCATAATACATAGTGGGCTCTGTGGCTATGGCTTCATCTCTCCTTGAAGAAGCCCACAAAACCATCCCACAAGGCCTAGGTCTGCTTCTTCTCAAAGCTGTGTGACCTTCTGATGAGAAAAACGTAGTGGAAAAAAGCATCTACATAGATGTTCTTCAACATGGCACAGCTGCATTACAGGAATTGCATTTCTGCCCGAGGAAGTGGTGGTTCCAGTAAAAGGGGTCGTTTGGAATCTAAGACGTGGTATAGAAGGGCTGCAGGATCTTTTCATTGTTTCAAGTTAGGAGAGCATGTGGCCTGGAGCTCCTTTGCAGGAATGCATAATTCATAGAGGGCTCTGCGGAGGAGTTTGAAAGGAGGCTGCAGATAGTTGTACCAGCAGTAGACAATAATGCGTCAATCGCAGAATCCATTATCGTACATTAGAAACAGTGTGAGGGATGTTACACAGCATGTGTTCATAACCAATGGGCAACGAGAGCTTGTGCTCCCTTGCACTCCCTTTCCTTACCTTACTTAACCCTTTGCTATCCAAAATTCCTATGCTGGGTAAAAAATAAACCTTAATTTATTCTTCATGTTTTTTTTTATGGGTCTCCACTGGAACAATTTTAGCATGAATATATCTTAAAAACGTAGAGTAAGTAGAGCCTGGTGGGAGGGAAAATAGGGACAGATCACCACCCTCTTAAAATATCTGGATCAAAGCCTAAAAAAAAAAATGGTCCTGCAAGAACCCGGACTTCTGGGAGGCATTCTTTTGTTCTCACTGTAAATCAGATAAGAAAACACAACTAATAGGATCTCCATGAATCCACATTTACACTTCCTCTTAACGCAAAATGTAAGATAAAGGCAGATTGTAAGTTTGCGAGTTTTCAATCTTGTGTCAGTGCCTTGGAAACCAGCTCTATGTACATTTGATTTTATGCTCAAAAACAGGGCCCTCCATTCTTTACAAGGTGTTAAGTTTATTTTTTGCTATGTACTCAACCCCTGTACAGCGCTAAGGAATATGTTGGCACGATATAAAGATAATAATAATAATAATAATAATAATAATAATAATAAATGCCTCTTATCTTAAAGGTAATTTCGTTCAATTAATATAATAATATTTTCTATGGGTAAAATAAGAAAGCTTTTATTATATATAAATATAATTTTTATTATATTTAAATGTATGACAGAAAGTTTTGCATTAAAGTGGTGCCAGAGTTGTTTCATTGATTTAAAAAACTCATATTAAAGCAGTGAAAGGTTAAAAAGGAATTGTATTTGATTTCAAAATTCATAGTTGGATCATAGTTCACTGTTGAGTTTTTATAAAAACATAAAACCACAATCTGCAAATGCTGTAGGCTGGCTGATATATGTAATACAATATTAAAAATATAATTAAAAACTAGTCCATGTATATTCTAGTGCATTAATATTTTATCTGAATGTATAAAAGAAAATTAAAAAACATAACCTGAAGGGATGTGACATTTTGCAAGTGACATCACGCAGTTTAAAGATAACTAGCTGATTTTTATTTTACCAGCAGAACAACACTACAGATTAACAAGAAAATACTCAGTAAAATAGAATTGAACAATGGCTGCAAAAGTAAAATCTATAGACAAATGATCTAGAATACGTGCACATAATTAACAATGGGCAATGCCTTTAATTCTACTATAAAATGCTTTAATACAACTAATCATAAATTATAGTAACTCACTATTATAAAAGAAAAAGGGGAATAATTGAAACATTTAATAATTTATTGAAATACATAGTAAAATTACTATCTATGAATACATTACAAGAAATGTTAAGAAACTTGCCCTGAACAGATATGTATGTTCACAATTGAAATAAGCTATATTCCCAGTGTAAATGTTTAAAATCATAAGGTAAATTACATGTTACTTAAAGGACCACTGTAGTGTACTTACAAGTAAAGATCATATGTTTTTATTGGACATAGGCTATCAAAAACAGTATGCAATTAAAAATAAAATAAAAAGTTAATATTTTTTGTTACCTTTATAACATGTAAATTTTTACTCAAGCAGAGCTGCTTATCTCCACCTTCTCATTCCTAAAAGATGTGTGATCAGTTCTATTTGAGGACTATAAAAAGTCTAACCAATTCAGTAAAAAGGGTGGGACTCGTGGCTTGTGTATTAATACTGGGTGGAACCTATGGGGCATCTGCAAGCATGTTACAGGGCAGCCGTTACCTTTGTGTAGGTAGTGAGGTGGAGCTAAAGATGTAATAAGATGTGGCCAGTGACATCATAGCCCAGCCTGCATTCAAGCTCCAAGTATCCAGATGTAGCTGACCATGCCCTTTGACAAGGCACAGAGAGGTGCACACTATTTTTAATAGTCTATGCCCACCAAACAAACATATGAGCTTTACTTTTAAAAGCATTACAGTGGTCATTTAGAGGACCATTGAAATGTCATATTTATAATATGCTCTCAAGAAGAATTTGAGTTGGCAATAGACAACATGTTATAAAGTTCAAATAAATGGAGTCTTTACTTTTTAAGTGTTATATTATTTTTAATGTTGTGAGACATTTTGTCTTTGGTACTATTCAGTTCTGTTAAAAAAAAAAAAAAAAACAACTGTCACTACAAAATGGTATTTTACAGCAAGACTACATAGAAAGCAATACCCAGTAGGATAACCATTTAAAAACTTCACATTTCTGAAATATGCAACAAACTAGCTGCATTAGCATCTGTGTAAGCCATGGACATAAAAGCATTTTCAGAGAAAGTCTTAATTTTAGACTCTAGCAATGACAGTAATATGTTAATCTGCAATGACAGTAAAACATCCTTTTCAATGCATGAAGTGCAAGCGGATTGCAATAGGGGTAGGGGGAATATGTAAAATGCTATAAACTAATCAATCTCGATTGACCAAAGAATCAAAAAATTCCCCTACCCCAAAATAGATAACAGTTAACAGAACAAATCCTCTTAGCCTCCAAGTCAGCAGTATATGGGGAAAGTAAAAATATTTTTTTTTTTAAAAGGGACATGGAAGGTTCCCTATTTTTGATATCAAAATAAACTACCTAAAAATATATAAGATAGGACTTTCACCATTTCACCAGCATACATTTTGTGCATGTTGAGTATATCAATTTAAAGGGACATGGAGGGTTCTCTGTTTTTATTTTAAAATAAACTACCTCTCAACCTTTTGTTGCTGAATTGCTGCGCAGATACAGCCTGTCATTGGCTTGTACATCCAGTATAAAATAAATATTGTAAGCTTAAGCTACAAGAAGCAGGGACTGTTTGGAAGGTTTTGGTAAGTAAAAACAGAGCATTTTCAGCATTTGTTGATATATATGTGAAGAAACACTTAGGGAGTTTATTTTTATATTAAAAACAGGGAACCTTCCATGTAGCACAAGCAGTGTCTGCTACCATAAAGATTTTACCTAGAATCATGTATTTGTGATCCTTACATAATAGCTAATATTGCTAGCTTCATTATTTACAAATACAGAATATAAATTTTTCCCAAGCTACAGTAGTACTTTAAATACATTAAAAAAAAAAGATGAGCAAAGTAAAAATAAAGCAATAACATTTCAGAACATTAAAATGTGTGTGCTGCATTGTGTTGTGAGGGCCTTGACATTTTAAGTTTAATATTAATATTCCTATTCATAGGATGTGACATTATATTAATAACATATAATTATAACCTTAATATTAGCAACATATATATTAGCAGAGCAGAATTGTCACAGTATTATGCAGTAGAATGCTTTAATTTTTAATTATGCTAATTATAAAGAGAGAAGTTGGATTTGTCACAATGGTATAACAAGCAAGAGTATTTTTAAGTAGACCATACTGAAAACTGCTCACTGTAACAGGCAGAGAAAATAAACTCCCACATACAACTTCTCATCACATAGTACTCTGGTTGCTGCTGTCAACATCTTGGCAAAAAATATTCAACAAAGCCAATTGCAGGCAACTACTTATTCCCAGGCTCATCCAGACTGAGCGAGGTAACAGTACAGAATAAAATCATAATACAAATAGGAACTCTACTATTCAAGTGAATGTCAGTTATGGCAGCTAGTGCCAATATGTACTTGTTGCTGATTTTATTTATAAATGATTTTCGGTTTATGTTGACTATGCTTTAATTAAAAGTCCATGGAATCACTGAGCAAATGAATATATCCAAATCAGAATATCTATCCTATTCTCAAGATATAAGCATTCAGCTTTAAGATACGCCCTTGCCTCAATCACTGCACACCTACCCTTTGGTTATTTAAGGTGGATTAACACAGTTACTTATCATCAATTCACACAAACACACAAAGGGCCTCATTCAAATGCGATTCGACCAATTGAACAGGGCTCTATATAAGCACAGAGCTTTTTTTTTTTATGCTGAAGTTTTTAGTTAGTGATCTTCTATCCAAAAGCAAGGTCTTCACTAACTAAAAACTTCTGTAAAACAAATATGCTATATGCTTATATAGAGCACTATTCAATCCGCCAAATTGTATTTGAATGAGGCCCATACTGAATATCAGTAACAGGTAATTGATTTTACTTGAAGGGACTTGTATGCAGCACCCAAGTCTTTAAACCAGCCTCACGGTGATTTAGACTTTATTTTACCAAAGGCAAGATGGTGGGATTGCTGTGGGAAAAGAATCAATTTGTAAAAGAGGCATAGATAATGAGAAGTATTTAGGACTACAACTGGACAATTGCTAATTTTAGAGACATATACTGAACTGTGCATTATTGAAGAGGATCATGCTGCCCCATTCCTGAGAATAAGCAGAGGGCCTCATGGAAAGTGCCCTATGTCCTGAACAATTCGTTCTAAACTAATACTAATCTTGATAATAGGCAATATGTTTTAGGAAGTTAAAAAAATAAAAAACAGCTTTTACCTTTTTTTTATCTTTTATATTAACTTATTGTTTATTACAGGCTAGCATTTTCTTTTGTCAGCTGATTTTGTCTGTTACTTTCTCTAGAGGGTGTGTCTTTGGAAACTTTAAATTGTGAGTTTGCGAGCTTTAATTTTGAAAGGTGCTTTAGGGGAAGCACTATACAAGTTAGATTTTTAAGCTCAAAGGCCCTTGACTCTTCTACAATGTGTTAATATTGTTTTTGCCTTGTACACAGCTGCAGAATATGTTGGTGCATTACAAATAAATGAAATAATAATAATAATAATAATAATAATAATAATAATAATAATAATAATAATAATACAAAATAAGATTTCCATTACTGACACTGAAAACTCTGGGACTAAGATATCACATTCCCATTGCGTAATTACCACTTGATGGACCAGTAGACTTTTTTTTTTTTAACCTCAATTACTATGTTACAGTAGTATAATTGTATATAAATGGTTATATATTACATGCTGTACTTTATTTTCCATTTTAAAACATTTTGCAGATTTTCAAGAACAATTCTTCAAAATATCATATAAACACAGTGTCATTTTAGAGGAAATATGGTTGCATGGGATTAATAATTAAGAGTTGGTTACATGTTGACATAAATCACACAACAAATGTTAGTAAAATATTATACACTCTCAAGTAAAGGTATACAGAAGTTTCCTGTGTTACAAATGTTTCCTAAAAAACAGCCACTGATTAGTAGAAAAATATGTATGATATTAAAAAGTTGAATGTACTTCCATATTTATATGTTGGGTACTGCTATCTGGAATTGCACACGCCTAGAGGGGTTACATACCAGTGGGTACAGGTTGCACAGGATCTGGTTGTTATTTCCAGGAGGAAATGTTGCCAGTCACATGGTTGCTGGGGTCACAGCTTATTTCTCTCTGCCTGTCTCCTTGTGGGAAATCTAAACCCCAGCAGCAGTGATGCAGGGCACAGACAAGCTGCAGGTGTAATCTACTGTGAATGTGCTGCACAGATTGGCACATGTTAGAAAGTACTATCTATTTTCATATGAGTCTGACTACATGTAATCTACTGTGCAGCACAGACTGGCACTTGTTAGAAAGTACTAGTTACATAGGGCCTCATTCAATTGCAATGTGGTCAATTGATTAGGACTCTATATAAGCAGTTAAGTTTTTAGTTTGTGAAGACCTTGCTTTTGGATAGAAGTTTACTAACTAAAATCATCTGTAAAAAAATGTGCTATGTGCTTATATAGAGCCCTATTCAATTGACCAAACCGAAATTTAATGAGGCCCATAGTAATTAAGGTTGAAAAAAGACTTTCAGTCCATCAAGTTCAACTTTGTAAGATCTCCTCTGATTATATGAATCGGACTACATTTCCCAGTTTGCTTTACAGAACAGACAGCAACCCCAGATGTTTTAGCCTCTGCTTTTTCCTGATTGGCCAAAACTTTTTTTGAAATTAATTCACATTTAGTCTGGGTTTGGAGAGGGTGTTAACCCTGTTTTTCAACTGTCAGAAAAACAAATATTTTGCTAACTCAAAAGGTGTTTAAATGCTTATTTTGATATTTTTTCATGTAAAAATTGTTTTGCATATACTACTGATTCTCTCTATCAGATGCATTCATAATCAAGCTCACTTAGATATGCTGTAACAGGGTCACTACCACTTGCGGGGTCAGTGCCCTGTTTTAACCAACTCTTAACCTTAATAGAAGAAGGCACAGGAGTCTTTTCCACTCTTAATACACTTTACACTTCAGCATTGTATAAGAACTCAGCAAATAAAATCCAGCATCCTTAAAGCAGACAGTCCACTCTGGTTTGGACTCCAGTAGTTCCCTCTTCTCTCAGGGGTTACTTGCCTGTAGTCTCAGGTCCCTCCCTCTCGCTCTTGTCTGGTTGGAGCTGTCGCTCTCTCCCTCTGCAGCCTTTCCCCTACTGGGTAATCACCTTTCCGGGGTCTCCTTCTGGACTGCACACTTTTGAGACTCTCATGCTTGGAGCATCGGCCTCTGCTTACCAACTCCAGCTCAGACCTTTCTTCACTTGGGCCTGTGAGTCCCAGGCAGCTCCAAGACTGCAGCTCCACACACTTTCTCACAGACAGGCTTCTGGCAGATACTACACCCATTTCTCCAAGGGAGCCTTTTATAGTAGGCGTGAACTCACTCCCTACTGGAATAAATGCCATTTTACCTCCAGATTGGCCTCTAGGGAGCACTCTGTTACATACCTTCCCCCTCAGCTCAACAATAGGGTCTTGAGCGTCTTGCGCCAAGAGGCCGCAAACAATGTGCCTGGCATCTCTGTGACTTCTTCCTCTCAGGGATGGTGGATCTGCTTTCACCATCTCACACTCTGGATTCTCCTGGAACTGGGCATCCACTACTATGAGCTTCTGTGTCTGTACCACCTCTGCTACTTTCTCTCTTACCCACACTTCTGCGGTTTTAGCCGTCTCTTTCCCCGTCTCAGACGTCTCTTTCCCCGTCTCAGACGTCTCTTTCCCCGTCTCAGACGTCTATTTCCCGTCTCAGCTGTCACTTTTGGCACTCCAGCACTCTCATCTGCTGGTCTCATCCACTTCCCTGTGGCCTTTCTCAATTTTGCAGCAGCCTCTCCTAGACATGCAGCAGCCTCTTCCAGGCTATCGTCTCTTGCAGCTTGGACTCTGTCCTCTGCACACATCTCTTTCTTCTCCTGCTGGTTTAGAGCAATTTCAACAGCCCATGCACAGTTCATTTTTGCTTGCTCCTCATTCATTTCTCTCTGAGATGCTATACTTCGGTATAAGACTTTTAATGCCTCCTCCAATTTCTAAAGTGACAAATCACTATCCCACTCCTAACACCAGTGTAACAGGGTCACTACCATTTGCGGGGTCAGTGCCCTGTTATAACCAACTCTTAACCTTAATGGAGGAAGGCACAGGAGGCTTTTCCACTCTTAATACATTTTATTTACACTTCAGCATTGTATAAGAACTCAGCAAATAAAATCCAGCATCCTTAAAGCAGACAGTCCACTCTGAATTGGACTCCAGTAGTTCCCTTTTTTCTCAAGAGATTACTTCTCAGGGGTTACTTCCCTGTAGTCTTAGGTCCCTCTCTCTTTCTTGCTCCTCTGGTTGGAGCAGTCTATTTCTCCCTCTGGTTGGAGCATTTTCTCTCTCTCTCTCTCGTTCTCTCTTCTCTGGTTGGAGCAGTCTATCTTTCCCTCTGCAGCCGTTCCCCTACTGGGTAATCACCTTTCCGAGGTCTCCTTCTGGACTGCACACTTTTGAGACTCTCATGCTTGGAGCATCGGCCTCTGCTCACCAACTCCAGCTCAGGCCTTTCCTCACTTGGGCCTGTGTCTCCCAGGCAGCTCCAAGACTGCAGCTCCACACACTGTCTCAAAGACAGGCTTCTGACAGGGACCACACCCATTTCTCCAAGGGAGCCTGTTATAGCAGGCATTAACGCACTCCCTCCTACTGGAATAAATGCCATTTTACCTCCAGATTGGCCTCTAGGGGGCACTCTGTTACAATGCCTTTAATGTTCATAAGAGTTACTTCTCTGAACAAAAGTGTTTATTTGTAAGTATCAATTTATTTCATAATAAAAATCCACATAACATAAAAAGGATCTCTTTACAGCAAACTGAAAAAGCTAGTTACTGTGTGCAGTAGGTGTCTGATAATACTAAAATGCTGTAAAATAGCATACTATTGATCCAACTATCTGCAGTGTGCTGTGTCTACAATGTATTCCTTTCAAAAACAGTTTTCTTCCTTTTGCTCAAAGGTTTTTCTCCCAGCCTCCCCATTCTATACATGTCTGTGTTTAACACTTCTCACAGAGTACTTATCTCGTTGCTTATAGACAGTAAATCCCTATTGGAAATGGGAGTTAGCAATCTATTGTAATCAATCAAGATGACCTTCATCATTCATCTAGCAATAGCATTTTGGAAACAAGAACCAGGCATTCACAATACGGTTGTATACTAGCACTACAAAAATAATAAGGTCACAACCCTCCTTATAGTTCTTGTTAGGGCTGATGCTAGTGCATTGAGGTAGCAATTAAATACAAAAAGAAGATAATGTATACACATGTAGCTCTTGTGTACCTATAATATTTCCATGTAAGGGAACACGTTTAATTTGCTTTTATTTTTAAGTATTTTAAAAAAAGAAAAAAATGTAAAATATAAAATCATTATTCTCGTGGACAGAGGAACATTATGTGATAAATATCCAATAAATATCCAATAATTATATCAGTACTGCAAAATCTGTCTTATGCATATATCATATACATATTATCAAGTCAAATCTATATTACACTGATATAAAAATACTTTTTATCTCTTTAAATGGTACTACTATATGGACAGTAATATTACCCATTTAATTAAGACAATGGAAAAATGTTTTTATATTATTTATAAATTCCCATCATTATAAATAAGAATTCAGTTACACTAATAAAGTATTCAATTCCTGTAAGTTTTTTATGTATTCAAAATTATTAATGACATGAATGTATCCTCGATACAGCACCAATGGTGCATTGGAGTCTGTGGAACTGGTTTTGATTGGCAAATCATTGAATCATAAACCCAGCTGGCTAAGAACAAGGTTAATGTCACTTTTAGAGTCTGTGCCCAAACTGCACAATATGTGTAAGTCTTTGGCTAAATTATATGATCGCATCATTAAACCAATCATTTTATATGGCAATGAATCTGGGGCTCAACTGTAAAGCAAGATCTAATAACGTGGACATATCCCCAAAATAAAAAATCCATTTACTCCTAAAAACAAGTACACAAAGCCCAAAGAAATGCACCCAACAATGCAAAGAGAGCAGAAGATAAATTAGGGGAATATAGGAAATCTTCATGGCTTACTTGCATTATTCAACCAAATATATTATCCAGTATAGGGCAGTCATTTTGGCTCTCACGTTCTCCCTCACTGAAATCCCCCCCCCCCACCTTGTGTACCTGGTATTTTCAACAGAATATATATAAATATATATATATATATATAGAGAGAGAGAGAGAGAGAGAGAGAGAGAGAGTGAGAGAGAGAGAGACAGACAGCTACTTACATTACAGTAGTACTGTAGTAGTATTTATTACACATTAATTGTTTAATAAATTGCTCATTTACTGATAGAGGGATGAATCAGAAGCCATAGTGGCTCCACTTGTCATGCTGTAAGTTGACCCTTCTGAACTGAGTGGATGGCTCCACCACCAGCAGTGACATTATCTTTGCAAGTTTAATTGTAAGCGCCAGCTAAGAAATATGTAATAGGATATCAGAGGGAGAATTTGAGGGGCAAAATTGCTGTCCCTTTGAGAGGAAAAATTCAAGCAAATAAGTCAAACATATGTCAAATATTTCAGTAAAAATTTTAGAAGTATAGCAAAGTTTAATCCAGAATTCAGTGGTCCTTTAAGCAATGATTGGAGAATATGACAAGACAGCAGAAAATACTGCAGAATATAGATCAGCTTGCCACAACATGAGACACCCAGATTATCTAGCATGGATGAAAAAATTGAATGTCCATTCTGTATATTATTGTATATTGTTTCACAAAGCTTTGGCAATATTAGTAATTTAAAATGATGCCAATAAATTAGCATTGTATTGTATTATATTGATCAAATTTGATGGAGGAATACAATACAGGATGCTTAAATGCTTTTTTCAGATTTCACTGAGTGGCCTCTATATCAGTACTATGATGCACTTGTAAGAGCATACTCCTAACCAACTTAAAAAAACACCTCTGGATTTAAAAACAATGTTAGACTTGTCTATTATACTGTAGATATTGCACATGATCTTCAACAAACAATGAGCAAGCAAGGAAGATGAGAAGATAATGAGATGACTGTCGATAATACATAGCTAGGGACCATCCCCTCCAATCTACATTTCTCTAGTCTCACATCTGAACAAATTTCAGTTTTTTACACTTTATTAGCTATTATTATTTTTTGCATTTAGCCATTTAACATTCACAGTTAAAAGATAGTCCTATATTTCCCAAAGCTACTACGAGAATCCACATTATTACCAAAAGAATTTACTGAAGCATATGATTATTGGATTCCTAGGTATCATTTCTGTTTTGTAAAAGTAATTGATAATATAACAAGCAAACTGTTAACAGTGACAAAAACATAGCAAGGAATTTTGACAATTTTATTATAATTGAACAATCAGGAAGTATCAGTCTGCACTGTTAGTGTTCTAAATATCTTTTAACTTTTCTATTGTAAAAACGTGAATACAAATTTGACTTTTTAATCTAAAATCTTTTTTCTTGACAGAAAGAATTTCTTTGAAGAATTTATTCAATAAGGGAGTCTATCTGGTAAAAAAAAAAGGGTGTCTTTCTTTTCTTTTTGTAAAATGTCTAAATTCCAGTAATTGGCATATATCATTAATGGAAATATGAATAATAAGATTAAAAATGATAAAAACAATCAGCCTTATTCTACTCCAATTATTTATTTTCTTCCGTTATTCTCCAAAAAACATATTCCGTAGCGTCATACAGGGGATAAGCACAAGGAAGAATACAGTGTTAACAAACTGTAGAGAATTGGAGGGCTCTGTTTTGAGCTTAGAGTCTTTGTAGAACGTATTTTTTTTCCAAAGCACCCTACAGGATTGGTAACTTGCTACTTACAATCTAAAGAGAATGGAAGAGGCAGAAACCTGGGGAAGAATAGATAGAGAATAGCAAGGGTAAGGAAAGAAGTAAAAGTTTTATACTTAGGTATCTGACATAGTGAGGTGAATGGCTCTAGTGTGTTATACCTTGTGGTTAGATAATGAAACCTGCTAGTGAAAATGTCAGATCAGGCCCTAGGTTAGGAGATATATCTCCAGAAGGAGATATAGTTCTGTTGTCAAGGGTGCTACTTAGTTTTATCATAACTGAATAGAGATAGTTACATAGGCCCTCATCAATTGCAATTTGGCCAGTTGAATAGGGCTCTAAATAAGCACATAACATATTTTTTTAAAGAAGTTTTTAGTTTGTAAACATCTATCCAAAAGCAAGTTTTTCACCAACTAAAAACTTCTTTAAAATATATATGCTATGTGCTTATTTATAGAACTATTCAATTGGCCAAATAGCAATTGAATGAGGCCCATAGTATATAGTTACTAGCGATTGCCCGTCAAAAAATGACGTTCAATAAAATTGTAATACTGGGAATGCTGTTTGCCACACAATGTGAGTCTGTGACACTCTTAACCTTTTTGTTATGTATAAAGAAGTACAACAATTATAATAACTTTTTTTTTATTTTGTTAACAGTCAACTTGTCTTTCTACAACTGGTAAACCATCTTTTATTAACCATATTAAACTTTTTAATTGACATGTATGAATGAATAATGTAACAATGGGTGAAGTTTGTATGAATAAATAGTTGTAAACCCTTACATAAATGCTTTACAACACGCAACTTAGATTTGAAACATTAGTGAACCATTTTTATTAACAATACTAACATTTTTAAATCTGCGTTATGGATGAGTAACATAACATTAGGTCAACTTTATATGAATGAGAATATGAAACCATTACATAATGGTTTGTAACATGAAACTTTTATTTAAAGTACTGTTAGACCGCTTAGGTATTGAATCCAGAGGAAGGCAAACAGTAAAAAAAAACATGAAAACTTTTTTTCAAAGAAGGTAAAACATTAATTCCTTCCTGACCCCATTAACTGGTGATTGGATTACTCACTGGATCAATACTCTGTATTTAATTATACATTACATTTTTACAACAAATGATCATCCTCCTACTAGCATGAATCCTTAATTATATACAATGAAACAACTTTTGTGACCTTTGCCAAAACAATTTTATCATTACAAACATAAAGTTAATGTATTCAACTTTAAACAGTATAATAGTAATAAAATGCAACGTAACTTTTTTTGTGGGGCCAATCCTGTCAAAGGGCCACTTCCAAGACATTCCAATACTTTTTGTTTTTTTATGTTCAAGTGGTTTCTTTAAAAAGAGCCCAGCAGACTTTTCATTTTCTCTATGGGATATAACCATTTGTTGCTGTTGTTTTTTTTCAGTTTTTGTTGTTATTGTTGTCGTTTTGTAAAATTGTACATACAGTTTCCTATGTGAAATAGTGATCCTCTAAAAAGAGCCCGAGTGACATTAAATTTTGTCCTCGAAATGAAACCACTATTCTCTACGTTTACAAGACCTCATAATGCACAACGTTTTTGGTAAAAATGCATCCATCGTGTAATAGATCACCCTGACTTGGGTTGTCTTCAATTGAAACTTTAATATCATCTGGATTTATGCATCTTTAAATAGCAACATAGAGTTGTCCATGTGCAAAAACAGGTTCCCTGGCACCTAAAATTAACACCATCACTCATGGGGGTCAATATAGCCCCATGAGACTAAAATTAACCCCCATGGTCTAATAGGAGTCTTGTATAGACCCCTATAGGACAATATTAACCCCTCGGTTAAACCCATAAGTGTCATGAGGGTCCTCCAGGACCCGCATTACAAAATCTAAGCACTCCACTACACTATTAACCCTAACTATACCCCATTAACCCCTTAACCCTAACTATACTATAATAACTCATACTAAACCCTTTTTAACCCTAACTGTACCTAATAACCCTCGCTGGGCCTATTTATCCCTAGCTGTACCTATGTAACCCTAACTGGGCCTATCTAACCCAATCTGGGCCTATTTGACCCTAACTGTACCTATTTAATACTAACTGGACCTAATAACCCTAACTGGGCCTATTTAACCCTAATTGTACCTAATAACCCTAACTGGGCCTGTCTAACCATAACTGTACCTATCTAAACCTAACCCCTTCACTTATGGGGGCCATACAGACCACCATAAGCCCCCATCTAACCCCTTCACTTATGGGGCTCATACAGACCCTCATAAGCCTCCATCTAACCCCATTACTTATGGGGATCATACAGACCCCCATAAGCCTCCATCTAACCCCATCACTTATGGGGGTCCATACAGTCCCATATTAGCCTCCATCTAACCCCTTCACTTATGGGGATCATACTGACCCACATAAAACTCCATCTAACCCCATCAATTATGGGGTCTTACAGACCGCCATAAGCCTCCATCTAACCCCTTCACTTATGGGGGTCCATACATACCCCTGTAAGCCTCTCTTTAACCCAATCAGTCCCATAAGGGTCTATGAAGACCATCATGGGACAATTAGAATCCTAATTTTAACCCATAATTGCCACGAGGGTCCTCCAGAACCCACATGACACTAAGTACAAACACTACATTACATGACCCCCCAATAAACCACTAAATCTAAACTACCCACCCTCTGCCCAACCTATTAACACCTACACCACCTACTTACCCCCTATTAACCCCCACCCCACTAATTACAAAAATAAAAAAAAACATTACAAAGCACCCTACACAAAATAAGAAAAGAACATTACAAACCCCCACTACAAAAAACAAAAAAAGAACATTACAAACCCCCCACTATAAAAAAAAAAAAAAAAAACATTACAACCCAACACTAAAAAAAAATAAAAAAAGAATTACACACCTGCAAAGAAAATACATGCGGATATATCTACATAACATTCCAATACACCAAAATATACATTACAAATGTATACTATTAACCCCCCAACTGCAATACATTTTCCCCTATCTACATTACATATCCCCCTGGCTACAAAATATTACCCCCTATCTATAAAACATTACCCCTATCTATAAAACATTACCCCTTTCTATAATAAATTACCCCCTATCTATAACACATACTGTAACTCCCTATCTATAAAACATGACCCCTATCTACATAACATTACCCCTATCTATAAAACATTACCCCTGTCTACATAACATAACCCCCCTATCTATAATACATTTCCCCTATCTATAATACATTAAACCCTAAATCTAAGCTAAAATATAATAAATAAGACCACTTACCTTTGCAGATGTCCCTTTAGATTGCACCGCTAGGAAAAAAAGAAACATCAGATTGGTACAAAATTAAACACTACATAGAATAATTACACATTCTAAATACAGTATTAAACGTACATTTCCAGCATGTCCCCGTCTATCTTCTTGTCTTCTCTGACTCGGCCCCTGGAATAAAGAAGCATCACATTAGTAACACATAAACAAATAAACACAACAAATAAACAATAAACATTCTAAATTTAAAACGTATCGGTCTGCGACGTCCCCGTTCTCCTCCTCTTCTGCCCCGGCTTGGCCCTTGAAGAATCTGCACTCTAAAAAAAAAAATGTTTTAAAAACTAACGGAGCTCCTCCCTGTTTTGTATTGATGACAGTTAATGAATGTCACTTTTAGAGTCTGTGCCCAAACTGCACAATATGTGTAAGTCTTTGGCTAAATTATATGATCGCATCATTAAACCAATCATTTTATATGGCAATGAATCTGGGGCTCAACTGTAAAGCAAGATCTAATAACGTGGACATATCCCCAAAATAAAAAATCCATTTACTCCTAAAAACAAGTACACAAAGCCCAAAGAAATGCACCCAACAATGCAAAGAGAGCAGAAGATAAATTAGGGGAATATAGGAAATCTTCATGGCTTACTTGCATTATTCAACCAAATATATTATCCAGTATAGGGCAGTCATTTTGGCTCTCACGTTCTCCCTCACTGAAATCCCCCCCCCCCCCCCCCACCTTGTGTACCTGGTATTTTCAACAGAATATATATAAATATATATATATATATATATATATAGAGAGAGAGAGAGAGAGAGAGAGAGAGACAGACAGCTACTTACATTACAGTAGTACTGTAGTAGTATTTATTACACATTAATTGTTTAATAAATTGCTCATTTACTGATAGAGGGATGAATCAGAAGCCATAGTGGCTCCACTTGTCATGCTGTAAGTTGACCCTTCTGAACTGAGTGGATGGCTCCACCACCAGCAGTGACATTATCTTTGCAAGTTTAATTGTAAGCGCCAGCTAAGAAATATGTAATAGGATATCAGAGAGAGAATTTGAGGGGCAAAATGGCTGTCCCTTTGAGAGGAAAAATTCAAGCAAATAAGTCAAACATATGTCAAATATTTCAGTAAAAATTTTAGAAGTATAGCAAAGTTTAATCCAGAATTCAGTGGTCCTTTAAGCAATGATTGGAGAATATGACAAGACAGCAGAAAATACTGCAGAATATAGATCAGCTTGCCACAACATGAGACACCCAGATTATCTAGCATGGATGAAAAAATTGAATGTCCATTCTGTATATTATTGTATATTGTTTCACAAAGCTTTGGCAATATTAGTAATTTAAAATGATGCCAATAAATTAGCATTGTATTGTATTATATTGATCAAATTTGATGGAGGAATACAATACAGGATGCTTAATCGCTTTTTTCAGATTTCACTGAGTGGCCTCTATATCAGTACTATGATGCACTTGTAAGAGCATACTCCTAACCAACTTAAAAAAACACCTCTGGATTTAAAAACAATGTTAGACTTGTCTATTATACTGTAGATATTGCACATGATCTTCAACAAACAATGAGCAAGCAAGGAAGATGAGAAGATAATGAGATGACTGTCAATAATACATAGCTAGGGACCATCCCCTCCAATCTACATTTCTCTAGTCTCACATCTGAACAAATTTTAGTTTTTTACACTTTATTAGCTATTATTATTTTTTGCATTTAGCCATTTAACATTCACAGTTAAAAGATAGTCCTATATTTCCCAAAGCTACTACGAGAATCCACATTATTACCAAAAGAATTTACTGAAGCATATGATTATTGGATTCCTAGGTATCATTTCTTTTTTGTAAAAGTAATTGATAATATAACAAGCAAACTGTTAACAGTGACAAAAACATAGCAAGGAATTTTGACAATTTTATTATAATTGAACAATCAGGAAGTATCAGTCTGCACTGTTAGTGTTTTAAATATCTTTTAACTTTTCTATTGTAAAAACGTGAATACAAATTTGACTTTTTTATCTAAAATCTTTTTTCTTGACAGAAAGAATTTTTTTTTTTTTTATAATTAACTTTTTTAATGAAAGAATAAACAAATAGAACATCGTAAGTTCAGCAAATCATATAACAAATCTCTCAAGTATCAACAAGATATATCAAAAAGTTTCTTTCAAAGTTTTTCTTTTTTGGTTAGAATAACACATGAACATGTAAAACATATATATAAAGTCACACAAGGTCTTGAACATATATACATTCCTCAAAGCAGACATGTGTCTAGGAGGTACAGTAAGGTGAAACCATAGATCAAACATCAGGTCAACCCATAAAAGTAGTTCACACGAACCTTATTGTGGACCTCGTAGAGTCCATAAGTCCCAGCAGGAGGCCCATCGACGGTATCTTTCATCAATTTCAGCTGAAAGTGAGCTCATAGCCCGAATGAACCTGATTTTGTGAAGTACTTCAATGTGAGTAGGGGAGGTAAGTTTCCAGTGTTTAGCTATGATGCATCTCGTGGCCAAAAATATCTGTGTTGTTAAACATTGTTCTGATTTGAATAGCCCCGTAATTGGAAGGCCTAGCAAAGCTTCCTCAGGCTTTTGTGTTACTGTTGTCCCCAAAAGTGTTTCTAATAGGTCGTATGTTGCTGTCCATATGGGTCTTATTTTCGGACACTCCCACAGCATGTGAATCAGTGTACCAGTGTCTGTGCAGCCCCTAAAACATGTTTCAGGGTGTGTTTTGTTCAGAAGATGGAGTCTTGCTGGTGTAAGGTACCACCTCATTATTGTCTTAAAAGAGTTTTCTTTTAGTGTCACGTTTAGTGAAGAGGTATTGGCTTGTTTTAGGATCTTATTCCATTGGCTGTCGTCTAGAGTTACCTGCAAGTCAGCCTACCATGCAGTTTGGTAATGCAGTTTAACCCTGTTGGTGAGAGACACCATCTGATTGTAAATGATGGCTATATTGGCCTTACCTCCGGGATTGTTGATACAGCATTTCTCAAAGGGAGATTTGGTGTGATATTTGTTGATTTTCGTAGAGTGTGTTAGTGTCTCATTAATTGCCATCAGATTAAGCCACTCTCTATGTGGCACCTGAATTATGTCAGTGATAATTGACGATGTGTTGCTTTGTGAGGTCACCCAGGTATCTGCCACAATTGTTATTTTGTTCTTTATCCACCATTTCATCTGGGTAAATTTATTGAGGTGCTGACCTTTGTGTGATTGCCATAGTGGAATCAAGCCAGAACCCACGCTCAGGAGGTCCACCCTTCTGTTCAGGTCTTTCCATAATTTCAAAGAGTGGCTAATACAAATTGGTAACTCTCCTGTTCGTAGGTCCCGACCTAAGCTAAGCCATAAAACCTGCGATAGTACCCAATGCTTGTCTTCTAGAAGTTGCCTCTCTATGTCTGCCCACACCGGTATGGCCTCTTTTTTAAACCAGGTCGTGGTTTGAGCTAATCTAGTGGCCTTATAATACTTGATTAGATCAGGGAAGGCTAGCCCCCCTTTCTGTTTAGGCGCACACATTGTGGTTCTATTAATTCTTGGTTTCTTGTTATTCCATGCGAACTTAAAAAGTGTTTTTTGCAACACTCTAAGGTCGGGTAACTTGATCGGGGTTGGGATTGTCCTAAATAGGTATAATAATTTGGGAATCACATTCATCTTGATGGAATTTATTCTGCCCAACCATGAGATGTTAAGGAAGGACCACTTGGAGATATCTGCCTTGATTCTGTTAAAGACAGGAGGAAAATTTGCCTCGTATACCAACGCTATAGACCGCGGAATATGAATACCCAAATAAGTTATCTGTTTGGGTGCCCATTTTAAGGGAAAGCTGTTTTCTAAGTTTTGTTTCACCGTTTGGGGTAGTGTAATGTTGAGGGCTATGCTCTTGTTAGTGTTGATTTTGAACCCTGACACTCTGCCAAAGTCTGTGAGCAATTGGAATAAATTAGGCAGGCTTGGTATTGGATCTGTAAGTGACAGCATGATGTCGTCTGCAAAAAGGTTGAGCTTATGCTCATTAGGGCCAATCTGCACTCCTTTAATGTTTGGACAATTTCTAACTGCCGCTGCCAATGGTTCAAGACTAAGGGCGAAGAGCAAGGGGGAGAGTGGGCAGCCCTGTCTAGTTCCCCTAGTAATATTAAATTGTTTGGACACAAATCCCTGATATATAATACATGCTCTGGGATCGCTGTATAAAGGCATAATGCCCTTCAAAAAGCCGTCCCCCAGACCAAACTTCGCCAATGTTTTCCACATAAAAGTCCAGTCTATCCTATCAAATGCCTTTTCGGCGTCTAAAGATAGGAGCATTAGCGGGATATCCTCTCTGGTAGCCAAGTCTATCAGGTTAAAGATTCTCCTGGTGTTGTCGGGTGCTTCTCTACCTGAGATGAAGCCTACCTGGTCCGGATGGATCACGTCCGGCAACAATGGGGCCAATCTGTTTGCCATTATTTTGGAATATAGTTTGAGGTCCGTGTTGATCAATGAGATCGGTCTATAACTACCGCACTGTGCTGGGTCTTTCCCCTCTTTGGGTATTACGATAATTTTAGCCTCTAGAAATTCTGGTCTGAATGAAGAACCAGAAAGGAAACTGTTAAATAATTCTTGGAGGTGCGGTAGCAAGAGATCGATGGATTGTTTATAATAAAAATTTGTGAATCCATCCGGACCAGGTGCTGCATGTGATCTCGTGGCCTTAATAGCCTGTTTAATTTCCTCAGCAGTTATGGGGTCTGCTAGGGTCTCTGCCTGTGATTCCTCAATTTGTGGCAGCTGAATCCCAGAAAGAAATTCATCAATTTGTGATTTGTGAGAGTAGGATCCTGAGTGAGAGGGGGCGGAATACAGTTCTGTATAAAATTGTCGAAAGACATCAGCAATCTGGTCTGGTTTAGAGACCGGGCCTTTCCCTTTAGTAAATATCTTTGGGATGAATGAGTCCGCCCTCTGTGCTTTAAGCTTTCTGGCCAACATACTGTCAGGTTTATTGGTGCTCATAAAGAAGCTGGCCTGCGTACGTTGTAGCATGGAGACCACCTTCTTCCTGAGCACTGTGTTTAAGGTGTGTTTGTATTTCAGAATTTCATTGTAGATCTTAGGATCATGATTCCTGGCAAATAGTGATTGTAACTCTGTGATCTTGCTATTGAGGTCCCTAATTTGCACTCTACCTGCTTTTTTCGCTGCTGCTCCTAGCTGAATACAAACTCCTCTAATCACTGCCTTATGGGCTGCCCACACTCCTCCCCCGTCTACCTCACCCCCACTATTGATCCCGAAGTATTCCACAATTGCACTGCTGATTTTTTCCCTTAGGACTAGATCGTTTAATAGACAGGGATTTAGTGCCCACGAGGGGGACCGTCCCGCTGGTAGAAGTCCAGACAGGGAGATCAGAACCAGGTCATGATCTGACCACGAAATGGGTCGAATGGAAGCTGCTTCTAAGTTTAGTGATAGGTGTTGTTGAATGAACAGGTAATCAATTCTGGAGTGTGACAGATGTCTGGGGGAGTAAAAAGTATACTCTCGATCAGTGGGGTTCATTATCCTCCAACTGTCTATCAGGCAATTAGATCTGAGAATATGTTTAAGAGCTCGGGTAGCCGTGGGAGGTGTGAGTTTAGTGGTAGCAGTTGATTTGTCTGTAGATGGATCTAGGACTGTGTTCATGTCCCCCCCTATGATCAGGAGGGAGTGCTCCCAGCCCATAATCAGATCTGAAATTTTAGTGAAGAATTGCTTCTGATCAGTGTTTGGCGCATATATGTTAAGGAAGGTAATTTTCTGGTCATGAATGGTGCCATGTACTGCCACATATCTACCCTCTGGGTCTATCTGAGTGCGGGTGTGGCGAAATGTAAGCCTATTATGAATAAGGAGAGTCACCCCTCTTTTCTTTTCTGTTGCGGTGGAGTGGAAAGTTTGTTTATATGCTTTCCCCCAGTATTTGGGGACCGCTAGTTTCTTAAAATGTGTTTCTTGCACAAATATTACATCTCCCCCTAGTCTCTGATACTCTTTTATGGCAACCCCTCTCTTAATCGGTTCATTCAGGCCCTGAGCATTATGTGAAATGATATTAATATTCATGACTCACCGTTTGTCTGGGGCTCAAGGCCAAGCTTAGTAGAGCACTAAGGGTTATAGCCGCCTTCGAGTATCTAGTCTGATGAGCCTCCCGCTGGGACTCCGTCCAGAAACCACCTGCGTCACTTCACTGTGCAAATTGATGTAAACGTAAAGTAAAAAGTTAGGGTAGAATGGATGAGGAGAACACAACGATATACAGTGGTTGAAACTGCTTGTCAAGTAATCCGGCGTCAAATTTGTTGACACAAATTTATCAAAAAAAAAAAAAAAAAAACTTCTTTTTTTTTTAATTCTAAAAATAAAATTATACTAATAGAATATAACAAAACTAGGAACGTAGTATAACACTACTTCAAGGTGAGTCCAGTAGTATTAGACTCCAATACTGACTGGATTCGCCGGGGGGTGTGTATATGGTGAAGCCCTTAAGGGACACTATCAATATCTATATAAAAAAAAAAGAAGAAATATTCTTCTAAAGTGACAGATAGTTATGCAAGAGTTTAACTAGTCATGTCTGTTCATATTTTTGGTCGCAAGTTTTAGAAGATCAAAATAAGAGGTAGAACCTAACTATAACATATCATATAACAATACATCACAGTGTTATTGGATCTATGGCACATCTGGCTGGTCAGGGGCCCTGTTTTGATGTCTTCTGGAGGGGAGGTTGGAACCTCTACCACGAGAATTAAGACCAACTGTTCTTCCTCGGGGACCCTCTGTCAACTCCCTGACGGGTTGGCTGTCGCCAGAAACTCCAGGAGCATCTGTTAAAGTAATGCCCCAGGTAGCTAGAAGGGCCATCCCCTCCTCTAGGGTTCTGATGGTAAAGAAGTTGCCGTCCCTGGTTAGTAGGCGAAATGGAAAGCCCCAAGAGTATTTCCAGCCATGGGCCAGGATGTTGTCCAGGAGTGGTTTCATCATTTTCCTCTTGAATAACGTTTGTTGAGCGAGGTCCGCAAAGACACTTGGTCTGTGCCCTTCGATGTCAGGGATACCCCCCCTGGATGCTCTCATGAACATTTCCTTAGTTGTATAGTAATGGAAGCTGGCGATGATATCTCTGGGGCGTTCAGACATGGTGGAACGACCTCCCAGAGCTCTATGGATCCGGTCCAGTCTGTATTGCTCAGAGTCCAGATTTGGTAGCAGAAACTCACAGAGCTCTGACATGTATAGATGGAGGTCAGTTACTGATTCAGGTACGTTTCTCAGTCTGATATTCTGTCTCCGAGATCTATTTTCTAGGTCTTCCTGAAATGTTAAGTGGCGGGCTTGCTCCTCCTTTAGCATGGAGATTTCTTCCTCAATCTTGACATGAGATTGTTTTAGTTTGTTATATTTCTCTTCAAGCGAGTCAGTTTTAGCGTCCACTCTTTTTATCTCGGACGTCAAGTCTGCTGAGACTTTTTGGATGTCCGCTCTGATGTCCTCCCTGAATGTGAGGATCAGGTCTTTGAGGTCTTGGATATCACCCTTAGTGCTTGGCGCTGTATGCTCCATCGTTGTTGCTGCCGTGGTTTTTGAGTTAGGCTGTTGTTTTTGAGATGCAGGGGGTGACGCTCTAGGCAAGTAATAAGATTGTATATTCTTGCTACTTTTTCTCGTAGCTACTCCAGCCATGACATAAGAAAAGGTATTTTGTCACTTTTGCGTTTGTAAGTGTCCCCATGTAACGGGCATATGGGAATAGGAAGTTACATCCTGGAGAATATCAAGTCTCTCATGTGAAACATATGCCCCATAAGCTTTGTGCTATCAGGAAGTCCCTTTGTGGTTTACCACTTTCCTCCACTAGATGGCAGTGGCAGACCAGGGAAGTATCAGATGTAATTGATAGTCTTAATTTCTTGTAGTAGTAAGTTAATGTAGTTTAAAGATCACTGATGTTATATTCCTGAAATTTCTCTGGGTAGTAGTGCTGTATATCTTTATTGCAGTACACTGAATATATGTGCACCCCATTAGACCCCAAGATATAGTAAGTTACCAGAGTGCTTCAGGAATTGTCACTTTGACCATCGGTCGGCTGAATTGTAGTGTGCTCTGCTCAGCACCAGCCACATTGTAGCTTGATCCGCCAAAGAAGGAATAAAATACTTTTATTGTGCACATGAGAATCTGTGAACTTCCAATGTAGGGTAGATGGTGCCCCTTTTCTACTTTGACAGATAACAATTGTATCCACCTGCCTTTGGTGTCAGGCAGCTGCATGCACTTAGTGAAATCAGAATGTCAGTCAGTCACTGGGCCTAGCCCTGCCCTAGTTAGAGCATAGAGACCACAAGTCACAAAATGCCCCCTATCACAGGGGAGTAAGGCATAAGAACTTGCAGAGTTGTGTGTCACAGTTCCAAGGCAATGATAGTTGGATTCTTTGCCACAGCTGTAAATATTGACAACAAAAAATCAGGGCTTGGCTGTCGTTTGAAATAGGACTAGAACATAAGAATGCAAATCAGGCTCTAGTCACACACTTAACAAACTTCAGTAGACAATAGCAACAAAATCAAAGTACACTGGGTTGTAAAGGCCTAAGTAGGCTTGTCAGTTGTAGTGGATTTCAGAGGCACTGATAGGCATGTCAGTTGTAGTGGATTTTCAGAAGCACAGATATATATATTGCATTCCTGATTTGCATTTTTGAGCCTGAGCATGTAATTTTCGTAAGCTGCCACTTGGTGGTAGTGTTGAGCTGTCTTTTATACAGGGAGTAGTCATCAGCAAGCTTATACAACCAGTGTAGCCGATCCCTTTATCTCATATAACATAAACAAGTTAAGATGATAAGGGATTGAGGAAAAAAAAAAGTAAAGTCCTTGTCTTAAACAGTTCATTACATTTGGCTGTGGCAGTTTTGCTTCAATTGCTTTGCTGATTAGAGTCCAGCACCAATTAGGATTTAATAAACAGAGCTTTTAATGATGGTTGCAAACATATGTGTCCCAGCAATGAGATGCTGTAAAGGTACAGTCCCTGGGGTGTGGGGGTACAACTCCACTTGCTCCTTATGATCCCAGATTGGTGTAGAAGTTCATTGAATGCACTTTAATGTCCACCAGTGTCTGTGTGTAGTTGCAGGGCTATTCAGAAAGAATTTCTTTGAAGAATTTATTCAATAAGGGAGTCTATCTGGTAAAAAAAAAAGGGTGTCTTTCTTTTCTTTTTGTAAAATGTCTGAATTCCAGTAATTGGCATATATCATTAATGGAAATATGAATAATAAGATTAAAAATGATAAAAACAATCAGCCTTATTCTACTCCAATTATTTATTTTCTTCCGTTATTCTCCAAAAAAAACATATTCCGTAGCGTCATACAGGGGATAAGCACAAGGAAGAATACAGTGTTAACAAACTGTAGAGAATTGGAGGGCTCTGTTTTGAGCTTAGAGTCTTTGTAGAACGCATTTTTTTTCCAAAGCACCCTACAGGATTGGTAACTTGCTACTTACAATCTAAAGAGAATGGAAGAGGCAGAAACCTGGGGAAGAATAGATAGAGAATAGCAAGGGTAAGGAAAGAAGTAAAAGTTTTATACTTAGGTATCTGACATAGTGAGGTGAATGGCTCTAGTGTGTTATACCTTGTGGTTAGATAATGAAACCTGCTAGTGAAAATGTCAGATCAGGCCCTAGGTTAGGAGATATATCTCCAGAAGGAGATATAGTTCTGTTGTCAAGGGTGCTACTTAGTTTTATCATAACTGAATAGAGATAGTTACATAGGCCCTCATCAATTGCAATTTGGCCAGTTGAATAGGGCTCTAAATAAGCACATAACATATTTTTTTAAAGAAGTTTTTAGTTTGTAAACATCTATCCAAAAGCAAGTTTTTCACCAACTAAAAACTTCTTTAAAATATATATGCTATGTGCTTATTTATAGAACTATTCAATTGGCCAAATAGCAATTGAATGAGGCCCATAGTATATAGTTACTAGCGATTGCCCGTCAAAAAATGACGTTCAATAAAATTGTAATACTGGGAATGCTGTTTGCCACACAATGTGAGTCTGTGACACTCTTAACCTTTTTGTTATGTATAAAGAAGTACAACAATTATAATAACTTTTTTTTTATTTTGTTAACAGTCAACTTGTCTTTCTACAACTGGTAAACCATCTTTTATTAACCATATTAAACTTTTTAATTGACATGTATGAATGAATAATGTAACAATGGGTGAAGTTTGTATGAATAAATAGACATAAACATAAATGCTTTACAACACGCAACTTAGATTTGAAACATTAGTGAACCATTTTTATTAACAATACTAACATTTTTAAATCTGCGTTATGGATGAGTAACATAACATTAGGTCAACTTTATATGAATGAGAATATGAAACCATTACATAATGGTTTGTAACATGAAACTTTTATTTAAAGTACTGTTAGACCGCTTAGGTATTGAATCCAGAGGAAGGCAAACAGTAAAAAAAAACATGAAAACTTTTTTTCAAAGAAGGTAAAACATTAATTCCTTCCTGACCCCATTAACTGGTGATTGGATTACTCACTGGATCAATACTCTGTATTTAATTATACATTACATTTTTACAACAAATGATCATCCTCCTACTAGCATGAATCCTTAATTATATACAATGAAACAACTTTTGTGACCTTTGCCAAAACAATTTTATCATTACAAACATAAAGTTAATGTATTCAACTTTAAACAGTATAATAGTAATAAAATGCAACGTAACTTTTTTTGTGGGGCCAATCCTGTCAAAGGGCCACTTCCAAGACATTCCAATACTTTTTGTTTTTTTATGTTCAAGTGGTTTCTTTAAAAAGAGCCCAGCAGACTTTTCATTTTCTCTATGGGATATAACCATTTGTTGCTGTTGTTTTTTTTTCAGTTTTTGTTGTTATTGTTGTCGTTTTGTAAAATTGTACATACAGTTTCCTATGTGAAATAGTGATCCTCTAAAAAGAGCCCGAGTGACATTAAATTTTGTCCTCGAAATGAAACCACTATTCTCTACGTTTACAAGACCTCATAATGCACAACGTTTTTGGTAAAAATGCATCCATCGTGTAATAGATCACCCTGACTTGGGTTGTCTTCAATTGAAACTTTAATATCATCTGGATTTATGCATCTTTAAATAGCAACATAGAGTTGTCCATGTGCAAAAACAGGTTCCCTGGCACCTAAAATTAACACCATCACTCATGGGGGTCAATATAGCCCCATGAGACTAAAATTAACCCCCATGGTCCAATAGGAGTCTTGTATAGACCCCTATAGGACAATATTAACCCCTCGGTTAAACCCATAAGTGTCATGAGGGTCCTCCAGGACCCGCATTACAAAATCTAAGCACTACACTACACTATTAACCCTAACTATACCCCATTAACCCCTTAACCCTAACTATACTATAATAACTCATACTAAACCCTTTTTAACCCTAACTGTACCTAATAACCCTCGCTGGGCCTATTTATCCCTAGCTGTACCTATGTAACCCTAACTGGGCCTATCTAACCCAATCTGGGCCTACTTGACCCTAACTGTACCTATTTAATACTAACTGGACCTAATAACCCTAACTGGGCCTATTTAACCCTAATTGTACCTAATAACCCTAACTGGGCCTGTCTAACCATAACTGTACCTATCTAAACCTAACCCCTTCACTTATGGGGGCCATACAGACCACCATAAGCCCCCATCTAACCCCTTCACTTATGGGGCTCATACAGACCCTCATAAGCCTCCATCTAACCCCATTACTTATGGGGATCATACAGACCCCCATAAGCCTCCATCTAACCCCATCACTTATGGGGGTCCATACAGTCCCATATTAGCCTCCATCTAACCCCTTCACTTATGGGGATCATACTGACCCACATAAAACTCCATCTAACCCCATCAATTATGGGGTCTTACAGACCGCCATAAGCCTCCATCTAACCCCTTCACTTATGGGGGTCCATACATACCCCTGTAAGCCTCTCTTTAACCCAATCAGTCCCATAAGGGTCTATGAAGACCATCATGGGACAATTAGAATCCTAATTTTAACCCATAATTGCCACGAGGGTCCTCCAGAACCCACATGACACTAAGTACAAACACTACATTACATGACCCCCCAATAAACCACTAAATCTAAACTACCCACCCTCTGCCCAACCTATTAACACCTACACCACCTACTTACCCCCTATTAACCCCCACCCCACTAATTACAAAAATAAAAAAAAACATTACAAAGCACCCTACACAAAATAAGAAAAGAACATTACAAACCCCCACTACAAAAAACAAAAAAAGAACATTACAAACCCCCCACTATAAAAAAAAAAAAAAAAACATTACAACCCAACACTAAAAAAAAATAAAAAAAAGAATTACACACCTGCAAAGAAAATACATGCGGATATATCTACATAACATTCCAATACACCAAAATATACATTACAAATGTATACTATTAACCCCCCAACTGCAATACATTTTCCCCTATCTACATTACATATCCCCCTGGCTACAAAATATTACCCCCTATCTATAAAACATTACCCCTATCTATAAAACATTACCCCTTTCTATAATAAATTACCCCCTATCTATAACACATACTGTAACTCCCTATCTATAAAACATGACCCCTATCTACATAACATTACCCCTATCTATAAAACATTACCCCTGTCTACATAACATAACCCCCCTATCTATAATACATTTCCCCTATCTATAATACATTAAACCCTAAATCTAAGCTAAAATATAATAAATAAGACCACTTACCTTTGCAGATGTCCCTTTAGATTGCACCGCTAGGAAAAAAAGAAACATCAGATTGGTACAAAATTAAACACTACATAGAATAATTACACATTCTAAATACAGTATTAAACGTACATTTCCAGCATGTCCCCGTCTATCTTCTTGTCTTCTCCGACTCGGCCCCTGGAATAAAGAAGCATCACATTAGTCACACATAAACAAATAAACACAACAAATAAACAATAAACATTCTAAATTTAAAACGTATCGGTCTGCGACGTCCCCGTTCTCCTCCTCTTCTGCCCCGGCTTGGCCCTTGAAGAATCTGCACTCTAAAAAAAAAAATGTTTTAAAAACTAACGGAGCTCCTCCCTGTTTTGTATTGATGACAGTTAATGAATGATTAATTGACCTGTATTTTCATTATTTGCCCAATTGAATAGGGCTCTATATAAGGACATAGCATATCATTTTTACATAACTTTTTACTTAATGAACATTGATACAAAACCAAGGTCTTCACCGACTACAAACTTTGGTAAAAAAATATGCTATGTGCTTATATAGAGCCCTATTCTATTGCACAAATTGCAAATGAATTAGGCCATTAGTATTTAATTTTTCATTAATAATAACAAAAAATAAAAAAATATGCATATATATATGCTTCCCTAATTAACTTTTAGAGAACGCAAAGTACAACTCATAAGTTCATTGATTTCAACATTAATAAAATTACAAAATTGCACATTATTTTAAGCCCAATCTATACTTTGCTCATAGCTTTTTCTGTTTGCCCTTCTTTAGGAAAACATAATTACCTCTTTAGGTTTACCATTGATGTCAGTTATTGATTAATTCATTAATGTGTATTCATTTATTAATGACTTAATAATTAATTATTTAATATATATATGTGCAGTGCTTTCCTATTTAATGTATGCCAATAAAAAAAAAACTTAATGGACTAATTTATTTCATGAAAACATTCCAAATGCTTTTTAAATCATTGCATTCTCTCATTAATGCTATTTAGGTTTTGCATTGAGACCAGGTAAAAACAATATGTACAATATCTTACACGTGTATTTACAATTACAGATTACAATGGTGGACAATGTAGAAGACAGTATTGAACGTAAAAGAGGAGCGGCAAGGGTAAGGAAGCAAAGGTGGAGAGATGCACAGTCCCCCGAGACTTCCCAACGCTTAAGAGAAGAAGACCAACAGAGACTTTTAAATAAAAGAAAAATGAGTAAGAAAGCACAAAGTGCGTGTGCTGGAGATTCAAAGAAACGAAAAAGTAAACAAAATCATGTCTTTGAAACATTGCCCAATGATCCAATATTGCCTCATGACACCAATGTTCAGACACATGACACCAATGTAGATCTAGAAAGTTGTATTGATATCTATATTGAGGAAGCTCAGGATACTGCTTTCATTACAGCACTAACAGTAGACACTCATTATTGTGGATTACTCAATGTTGTTTGTCAGTTTTATGGGGCCTATCATTTTCCCAAGGAAAGACAAACTGACGGAGACTTCATTAGTTGCTGTCAGAAAGGAGAGGTAAGACTTCCACAAAGACACACATTTCCATATTACTTTCAAAGTATAATGAGTGATCCAACATTTCCAAATTATACCAATTTAAAAAAAAAAAAATCAGGTCTTATAACTGTGCAATTTCATTTGCTTCTATGGGTGCTACAACAGCAGAAAATGTCCCAGGACATGGTCCATATTGTTTTAGAGTTCAAGGACAAATTTACCACTGCACTTCACATTTACACCCACAAGAAGGAGAGCAAAGGAAATTTGCACAGTTATATGTCTTAGATACAGTGGAAACGGTTTAACAACAGATGACGCTTTCAGAAAATAAACAGTGTTTGCGCATAGTCTTTGAACTGCTGAATAAAATTATGGCCAACAACCCATACAGTCAAGCATACAAACAATTAGCACATGTTGAAAAAGAACAACAGCAACATGCTGAAATACATCAATTGCCAACGCCAAGAGTAAATATGGTTTTGAAAAGAGATCGCAATACTGATCAAAGACAGTATAATTTACCAACAGTAAATGAGGTTGCCATGGTATTTAAAAATGGTGAACCACCTTTTCAGCAGGATATTAGTATATATGCACGCAATGAAGAACAACCTTTTATAAACATAAATATATTAAATTGTAATTTGGATCCAATGAAATATCCCATTTTCTTTCCAAATGGTGAGCCAGGATGGGAACCAAAATTAGAATTGCAAAGTTATCCCAATAGTAAAGTTCATGTTAGATGCAATATTTCTATGCTGGAATATGAAGTGGCACAAACTGCTATTTGGGATCATTTTAATCCTACTTTATTTTTACTCACACAACAATGGATTATTGATTCCTATCTACAAGTCAAAGCAAATAATCAAAATGTTATCAAATTTCAACAAAACAAGCTTTGCATAGAACAATTATGTGGATTGATGGATTATGTAGCTGAATTGGCTACCAACAGTGACATTCCAGCTGGAAGATCAATCATTTTGCCATCCACTTTCCAAGGATCTCCTCGCAATATGCAAGAAAGAGATAATGATGCAATGGCTATTGTCACAAAATTTGGAAAAACAGATGTATTCATTACATTAACATGTGATCCACAGTGGCCAGAGATCAAGGACAATTTTAATCTTGGACAAAATACTTCTGACCGACCAGATTTAGTGGAGAGAGTATTCAAAATAAAACTCAATTCATTAATACATGATATAACTAAAGCACAGTTATTTGGAAAATGGTGGCTTTTGTTTATACCATTGAATTTCAAAAAAGAGGCCTGCCACATGCACACATACTTTTACAGGAAAAAGATAAATTGAATACTGCAGAGAGAGAGTGGATTCAGTAATTACTGCTGAATTGCCACATCCAGAAAAATATTCAAAACTTTATGAAATTGTAACACACAGAATGATTCATGACCCATGTGGAGATATCAATCCAATTTCACCATGTATGAAAAATAAAAAATGTACAAAAGAGTTCCCAAAACAATTTCAAATGCAAACTTATGCTAATTGTGATGGATACCCTTTGTACAAAACAGAAGGACAAACAGCTATTATCCATGGCCAAAATGTCGATAATAGATATGTAGTTCCATACAATCCACATTTGCTGATAAAGTACAATGCAGAAATAAATGTGGAAGCTTACACTATTAAATCTATCCAATATGTGTATAAATATATATACAAAGGATATGATGCAGCAACTGTTGTTGTGCAAGGTGCACAAAATGAAAAGGAAAATCCAATTTTACATGACAAACTTTAATCTTATTTAGATGCTCGCTATGTCAGTGCTCCAGAAGCAATGGGGCATCTTCTGAAACTTGAGATGCATGATAGGTCACATTCTGTGTATCGATTAGCTGTCCATTTGCCACAAAGTCAGTTTGTTTGCTTTACTGCAGGCAATGAAAGAACTCCCTTAGCCCAAAGTGAACATTGAGAAACAACACTTACTGCTTGGTTTCAATTAAACTGCCAGGACACTGAGGCCAGACAATTTTTATACATTGAGATTCCATATCACTATGTATTTATAAATGGCCAATGGTGACAACGAAAAAGAGATACTAATAACATTATACTACAAATTTATACCGTCAGTCCATGAGACATTGAACGTTTTAGTTTACAATTACTTCTTTTACATGTTCCCGGTGCACAAAGTTATGAATATTTACGCACAGTGAATGACATAGTTTATGATACTTTCCTATTAGCTGCAAGACATCAAAACTTCATAGCACATGATACAGAGTGGGAGAGGTGTCTGGAAGAAGCAGCACTTTGTCAAATGCCAAAGCATATGAGAGAACAATTTGCGTTCATTTGCATCTTTTGCAATGTACCTGATGTACCATTATTTCAATCTCGATGGCCCTGGTGGATCAGGAAAAATGTATTTGTACAACTGGAATTGCCTCACTTTTGTTAGAAGGTGGCAGAACTGTGCATAGCGGATTTAAACTGTCAGTTCCCATTTTAGAAACATCAGTGTCAGATATTCGACTGAATTTTTTACAAGCACATAAATTTAAAAAAAATAATAATAATTATCATAGACTAGGAAACAATGATGTCATGTCATGCCTTCCAATGTATTAATAGATTATTAAAAGAAGTGATGGATAATAATTTGGTGGAAAGGTGATGTTGTTAGGAGGAGATTTTAGGCAAACATTACCTGTTCTGCCACATGGAAATAGGACTGACATCATTGAAACATGTATCAAGACAAATAAACTGTGGAAAATATTTACACACCTCAAATTAGAATTAAATATGAGATCTGAAGGCCAAAATTAATTCAATGATTGGCTCATTCAAATTGGAGCGGGAAAACATCCACAAATAAATGATTTACCCAAAGATACCATTGAAATTCCATCACAAATGGTTTGCAAGAAATCACTCATATCGGCAATCTTTCTAAACACTCTCAATAATGACTATTACTCAGACATTGCAAACAAAGTGATATTAACATCCAAAAATATAGATGCCTTGAATCTAAATAACAACATTTTAAAATTCATCAACGCACCACAAAATAATTATTACAGTGCAGATTCAGTTCTGACTGACGATAGTGAATCTAAATTTAGTATAGAATTTATCAATTCTAACACGGGGGGAGTAAGTCCGCGCCCAGGAAGCTGTTAGAATGAACAGCTAATGGGCTAGTTTGGCGCCAAAACTGCAGTGATGCAGGGAACCTAGCATTACCGGCCAGATTCCAGACGGAGCACTCCCAGACAGCCTCAAACAGAGTGTTGGAGATGGGGAAACACCAGTTATTATGATTGGGGGCAAAGGAGCTTGTGCGCAAAATGAAAGAGATGCTTTGCAAGAGAAATCCCCTCACAGGCACAGAGATTTCCTCCTCAAACGCTCTCATCACAGATGACATCACAGTAAGAGAAGCAGAAATGCACCAGGGAAGTGAACATCCTGCGTCTGAACTGGTAAGATTACTTTTTATGTGATACATACGGCTGTGAAGCATTTAGCTAACCCTAAATAAGGCTACCCCTCCCTAATCCCCCAGATGCTAGCTGCATGATATATAAAGCCAAACAAAGATCAACTATGCATATGTGATTTAAACTGGTAACCAGAAGGAAATATCCTGCTATATCACACTGTCTGATTACACTAATGTTATTTTAACAAAAGAGGCTATGTCTTAAAAGAAGAAGGAAAGAAACAGAAAAGGGGAAGAAGAGAAGGGAGAAGGGGTAAAGGAAAGAAATCATCCAGTTAACCCCATTTAAAGCAACCTCTCCTCACCCCCTCTGAAGCTGGCTGGATGTTATACAAACTGGACTTATAAAGTCACATAAAGCATTTGGGAAGAAGTATCAGGGGGATTGGAGAGAAAGGGAAGAGGCAAGACATCATTTAGCCAACTCCACATAAGGTTTCCCCCACCTCTATTTACCCTGAAGGTGTTCGCATGTCACACAAACAGGGCTTATTAAGCCATAGAAAGTTTAACCAAGCATTCTCAAAATAGTACATTTCCAGAAGGGAAAAGGCAAGAAAAAAGGGGGAAAGGAGAATAGGGAGTATGAGAAAAGAGAAGAAATCAGCTTGAAACCCCTATAATGGTGGACCCCTCCCAATCTCTACCCCAAAAGGAACTTCTGAGTTTCCTCACATGAATTGATAGTACAAGTGGAAAGTAAAGGACTCTTAGTTAAAAGTTTCAGAAGCAGGAAACCACTTTACCAAGACATTGGACTATTCAACACACAGTAACTGACAGCCCTAAAAGATTTAAAGAAGGATACGCGCAAAGTTTAATAAACAGCTGAAGATAAAGGAAATCACTTTGTGACTGTGCAATATTAAGAACTTTACAGTGCAATATAAGTATTATTTGAGAAGATTACATTAAACTGGACAGTTATTAGGAAAGTAATGACACACTGAAAAATCAAAGAGTTGTGCCTTTAACAAGAATTTTTTTTACTAACCACCTGGTTTAAACTTTGTTAAAGTCTTTTTGTGATTGTTAACTAGATGATATAGATCTAATGTCTTAACAATAGATAAATCAGCAACATATAACTACATTCTATAACATATAAGGATTTAAAGGGTGGAAGGGTTAATTCTAGATAAAAAAAACTTATAAAAGTAATAAATAGTAATATCAATATCTCTTCAAGATGAAAAGGGAAAATCAGAACCCTAAAACAAAGGCTAGAGAAAAACTTAATGGCAAAATCTCCAGGGATGTTTCTCTCTCCGGGAAACCAAAAAAAAGACCTAGATAAAACTCAAGTAGAGGAGGAATCTATAGATAAATTAGATCAATCTGGAAATCAGATAAGCACTGAAGAGGCTACGGAAAGTGATTATAGCCAAGGCATAGATAAGCAGGAGGAAGATTAACAACAGCTACACTGAGAAACATTCTATCAGAATTTAAAGAGTCATTATTTACAGATTTAGCTGCAGAAATTGCTAAGAACTCAATTGCAATAGTAGAACTAGGGGGGAAAATAGATAGCCCTGAAATTAAATATAATGAAATTCAAACAAAGCATAGAATAATTAGCATTGAAACTTCTGACTTAAAAGCAGAAGTTTTAGATTTAAATGCAAAAATCTATAAAATGGAAGATTATTCCCGCAGGAATAACGTTAGGATAAGAGGTATATCAAAAAATATTAGTCAGCTAGAACTTAATCAATATATCCAAAAATGTATATCTGGTATATTAATAAATGATATCCCATTGGAACAGATAGTAGATAGAGTTCCTAGAATACCACTACCTAAAAGTATAGAGGTCTCCCTAGAGATGTAATTGTCAAATTCCACTCATCCATCCATAGAGAAAGGATTATCAGAAAAGCAAATGAGTCTAAAAAACTTGATCCACCATACAAAAATCTTTTGAACTTCTCCGATTTATCAAGAGAAACTTTGATCAAAAGAAGAGAATTTTCAAAGCCACCAAATTATTAAGGGAAAAAAATATTAAATATAAATGGGGATTTCCCACCAAGTTAATTATAAATCATGACTTAAAGAAGATAGTGGTTCACTCTCCCAAGGAGGTTAAAAAAAATATTGGATGAGTGCAATTTGAAATAGGGGGACTCACATTGGGTATTGGAGATCCTCACTTCCAAAAGCTTGGATTCTGTGGGGAATGGGTATAAGAAAAGAACGTGAAGTTTGAATATAGCTTGGTTTTTGTATATATATTGGCTCCTCTTTTTGTTTCTCTCCTCTCTCTCTAGTGTTTTTTTTTTTAGAAAGCACACTATATAAAGCGATAACCACTCATGCTAAATTTAAAATTAGATATGTAAATGAATTGAGTAAGAGTTGGATAAAATCAAAAAGTAAAATAGTAGTAAAATAGAACATAGATTATATATAACACTATAGCTTTGAGAACAACTTAATAAACACTTCAAATTGAAGAAAAAGGTATGATCTGTCTCTAATTATACCCTTGTAAAAACTACAAAATAATAAAAAAAAAAGAAACAAACAAAGAAAATATCACAATTAATTGATCAAAGAGGTTACAAAGGGAAAGAGAAGGGAAAAGGAAAGGAAAGAGTAAGAAAAAAAGAGGAAAAAGAGAAGGGGGGATTAAAGAAAAAGGAGAGGGGACTGAAAAATAAGTGAAAGGAAAAAGTTAATATACAATGGTAAAGAAAATATAGAATATGGATAATTTACGTGACCCACTTACCGTATATATCCTCAACCCCCTCCTCAACCCCAACCCCCCATCCTCAACCTCCCTCCTCAACCTCAACCCCCCCATCCTCAACCCCCCATCCTCAACCTCAACCCCCTCATCCTCAACCCCCCTCCTCATCCTCCCTCATCCTCCTCAATGTCCCTCCTCAATCCCCCTCTTCAACCCCCCTCCTCAACCCCCCTCCTCATCCTCAAACTCCCTCCCCATCCTCCGCCCCCCTCCTCATCCTCAACCCCCTCCTCAACCTCCCTCCTCAACCTCCACCCCCCAATCCTCAACCCCCTCCTCAACCTCCCTCCTCAACCTCAACCTCCTCCTCAACCTCCCTCCTCATCCTCAAGCCCCCTCTCATTCTAACCCCCCTCCTCATTCTAACCCCCCCTCATACTACCCCTCTAAATACCCCCCCCCCCCCCTCTCTCTTACCTGCTCCAGCCTCGGCTCCTTCCGGGTCTTGACGTGGCGCGCATGTGACGTCACAGCATTAGCATATACAGGGTGCCGGCACCCGGTATATGCTAATGCCATGACGTCACATGCGCGCCACGTCAAGACCCGGAAGGAGCGGAGGCTGGAGTAGGTAAGGGTGGGGGGGTAGGGAAAGAGACACAGGGGAGTTAGAGAGACACGGTGGGGGGGGGGTAGAGAGACACAGGGGGGTAGAGAGACACAGCGGGGGTTAGAGAGACACGGGGGGGGGGGGAGAGCAACTCGAGTAAAAGCCGAGAGGGCCCTTTTTAGCCTTAAAAAAAGGGCTGAAAAACTTGGCTTATACTTGAGTATATACGGTAATTTAATTCACTGCACTAAAATATTTTACAAAAACAAAGGTAAATAGTAAGGCTAAAAGCCTTAAATGAGAAGAGCGGCGGGAGAGAGAGGAGAGAAAGGGAGGAGGAGAATGAGGGTGGGGGAAACAAGGGAAATGGGTAATTGGTTTCTTTGTTTCTTTGTTTCCACTTATATCAATTCATTTTGAAGAGAAAATGTGAATATGTATTATACTTCATAGCAGTCTGGAGAATTTTTATCAAATAGCATCACTGACAGGAGCCTTGGACCTATTGAACTTAGGAAAATTTCCTCTTTTCCTTCCCCTCCCGAGTTCTCCCATTATATCCTACAATTTTGGGAGGGGGGAGAGGGAAAAGTTCCCTTTTAAAGGGTATCAAATTGTATTTATTTTTTTATGTCAATATGATTAGTTTAACAATCTTTAAAACAACCATCTGTAAGGGTGATAATTTCTGTAATACTTTGTTAATGTCTTTGGGCCTCATTCTATTATCGGCCGTAAACCAGCCGTAAGGCTGCGATTTCTTGCGGGGGTCCCGTTACCTCGCAATTCAATTAAACGGCCCCGCAAGGATCTCCTCTTACGGCCGGCCATAAATCTTGCTACCGGCCGTAAGCTCTGAAAACTTAAAACTCAAAAATTAATTCAAGCCTGCACTGTACAGCTCTGTAAATGCTAGGGATCATATTGGGGGACATGAGGATTAAAAGTAACCCACTCTCAAGCTTGCACATCAGCCCAAAGCCGAGTTCAAATTAACTGTTTATTTTCCGGCTGTGGCGTGGGCGGGTCTGAGGTGCTCCAAGCACTCTGGACTTTTTACATGGATATTTGACGTATATTAAAAAATATATATTTTACGGATTTGAGTATAGGGGAATTTTGTGCTATTTTTGCTAACACCGAAAATCACTTTATAGTCTTCTCAAAGTGCAGGATGGCTTTATTTGGGCTATATTTTGTGCTTAATTGGTGCTACCTCTTTCCTGCAAGTAAGCTGCGGCTCGGTTTTAGCCTTGTAGAGAAGGTTCCCGGAGCAATTGAATTGCAAATAGGATTTTCTTACGGCCGATTTCCTTGCGGCTGTTTTAGATCAAAGGATTTCCTCCGGCGCGAGCGGCCGCAAGAGATAGCAAGGCACCGGCCGCAAGCCTGCCGGAATCCCCAGCCGGAGGGGAATAGAATAGCAGAATAGCCTGCGGCAGGTCCTTGGGGTAATAGAATGAGGCCCTTTGTCTTTAGTCTGTAATTTTATTGATAATTTGTATATATGTTCGTCTGTTATTTACTCGGCCGGAAAGTGTGGGGGAGCGGGGAGGCGGAGGGGATGGGGAAGTAGTTTTAAGGTTAGAGGCTTGGCTCTCTTAAATAACTTTGAGAGTGCTAAGCCAAAATGTCCAAGGTTTAAACACCCAGGGAAAGAGAATGATATTCTTTAATACATTCTATAAGAAAAATGCGGATATAGTATGCCTCCAAGAAACTCACTGGCAGGAGGGTAAAGGGACAAATTATAATAATAAAAAATTTAATTTGGTTTGTAACTCAAAATATGTTAAAAAAAGGTACAACAATTTTCCTTAATAAAAAACTAAATTGGAAGGAAGTCATTTCGATAGCTGACCCAGAAGGTCGTTTCTCCCTTTGGACAGGAATAATTAATAAAAATAAGACCACTATCTAAAATATGTATGCTCCAAATAGAGGTCAGAGTACATTTTTTGGTAAAAAACTCAATTTATTAAAGAAATATGTTTCAGGTCAAGTTATAATATGTGGAGATTTTAATGATGTTCTCAATCCTAGCTTAGATCGTAAGGTGAATAGGGCAAATAAAGATTAACAAAACAAGACACAAAATACAAACAACTTTAGTAAGATTCTATATAGAGTTGGTTTATTTGACTCATGGAGGTGTCTTAACCCCACGGAAAAAAATTATACCTTTTATTCCATTAGCCATGCATCATATTCGAGAATAGATTATATATTTGTCAACGACTTAGCACTCAAAAAACGAATTAATGTTGAAATTGATCCAATAACTCATTCTGACCACAGTTTAATTTCAGCTTTGTTTAAAATAGGACTGACTGAAAATATTTTTCCCTCATGGAAACTGAAAAATTCCCTGTTGAAAGATCAAGAATGTAAAGGAAAAATTAAATTAGAGATTGAGGAATTCTTTAAACTTAATAGACAATCTGTAGCACTGAACACAACAGTATGGCTGGCACATAAGGCATACATCAGAGGAATTTGTATAAAAATGCAGGCTCAAATGAAAAAAAAAATGGAACCCCATTAAGAGAATTAAATATTAAATTACTTCAAGCTGATAGAGAAATAAAAAGAATCCTAGCATATTAAACATGGAACAGATTAAGAACATTCAAAAGCAGATTTGAACCATAGAGCAATTGAAAATAGATAACTCTAGATGTGCGCTTCAGAAACATTTAAATCATATGGATAATAAAGCAACTAAATTCCTGGCAAGCAAATATAGAATTAATACCACTCATAGAATAATCGACCAAATCCGATACAAAGGGGAAATTACTTCTAATCCAAATAAAATAGCAGAAGTATTTGCAGCATACTACTCTGATTTATATAATCTAGCTGAGAGGGAGGACAATAAGCCAAAAGAAATTGAAATTCATAATTTCCTAGAAAAGATAGACTTGCCAAAATTTCCCCGGAAAAGTTGGAAGCTATGAATGAACCTATATCTGAAAAAGAAACTATAGAGGTAATTTCTAAATTAAAGATTGCTTCTGCACCAGGCCCGGATGGATATACTAATTCCTATTATAAGATATTTCAAAAAGAAATTGCAGCAGACTTAACTAGCTCATTTAATGAAATCGAAAAGACAGGCATTACCCCAAAAGAAATGAGAAAGAATGTAGGGAGTGTAAAGACTTTCGTCCAATTTCTCTTATTAACACTGATATTAAAATATATGCCAAAATTCTTGCAAACAGATTGAATATGTTAATACAGACTTTAGTAGATAAAGACCAAAATGGTTTTATAGTAAACAGACAAGGCACGGACAATGTTAGAAGACTAGTTAATCTAGTTTCATATGCAAAAATAAATAGGAGATCAACGTTTTTTCTATTCCTGGATGCAGAAAAGGCCTTCGACAGAGTAGGATGGGACTATATGGACCAGGTCCAAACCAAGTTTAGTCTTTGCTTCAAAGGCCATTAAGGCTCTTTATGGGGCCCCGACCCCCTCTGTCGTGGGCCTTGGGTATAAGTCAAAGCCATTTAATATCTCTTATGGGACTAGACAGGGATGTCTCCTGTCTCCCCTCATCTTTGCTCATATAATGGAACCATTGGCAACTTCCATTAGAGAAAATAAAGGCATCCAGGGTATAAGAGTGGGTGTCACTAAACATAAAATAACAATGGTTGCAGATGATGTTGTCCTGTCTCTTGAAAACCCAGTTAGTTCTATTGAAAACCTTCAACAAATCATAAAAGAATTTAGCAAGATCTCATACTACAAATTAAATATAACTAAATCAGAAGCATTTATGATAAATCAAAAACCAGAAGAAGATAGACAACTAAAGAGCCATTTTTCATATACATGGCAAAAAAATATAAAACATGTGGGCATAGAAATATACCCAGAATTCAATCAAATGATAGAGCAAAACTATAAGCTCACTCTGTTAAATTTGAAAGCCTCCATAGAAAGATGGAGTAATTTATACTGTATGACTCATGGTCAGGAAGAATAATAGCAGCAAAAATGTTTCTAGTCCCCAAAATAACATATTTAATGAGAAGTATACCCTATCATTTTTCAATAGGTCACATAAAAACTTTTCAAAAGACTTTGAATAAATGTATTCATAAAGGTAAAAAAAATGAGAATTAATTAAACAAACTTAATTAATACATTTCAAAAAGGGGATATGGCTTACCCCTCTATTCAGAATATCTTTAGCTCACATAATTAGATGGAGTGACCAAAAGGAATCCAGGCACTGGTTCCAAATTGAGAATGAAATGACGGTCAAAAAAGAGCTACAAAGCATAATCTAACAAAAAAAATAAAAAATCAACCTCTATTAAATTAGAAACTATGGGAGAAACTCTAAGAAATAACTTCAAATATTGGGACAAATTGAATTTAAAATATACTTTAATTCCATTTCCAAGCCAAATAACCCCACTGGATATTATGGCTAGGGAATTAGATATCCCAATATTGGCAGATCGAGCTAAAAATGGGGCAGTATACCTCAGAGATGTCTTTCAAAAAGGTTCCATTATGTCATTTAAAGATGTAGGGATCAAATATAAATTATCTAACTTATTGTGGCTTGAATATCTCGGAAGGCCTTGGGGATTATTATAGAAATCAGAAGAAATCTGACAGATTGTGAAAAATTAATACTAGAAAAAGACAAATCTCATTTAATGGCTAAATGTCATAATATAATAAAAAAAAAAGCAGATCCCCATTAAAACATCTTGTCATAAAATGTGGGAAAAAGAGGCGAGAAAAAAATGGCTATAGAGACGTGGGCTTCTGCTCTTCGTATTACAGATACATTTCTGCAAAATGCATCTCATAAACAAACATATTTCAAAATAATAAACAGGTGATACTATGTACCAATTAGAGTATATCAGATTAATAAAATTAATGAAGCCAAATTTTGTTGGTGTAACTGTGGACAAAAAGGAACACACATTCACATGTGGTGGGAATGCCCCATATTACAACATTGGTGGACAGAATGCTTTTCTCAAATAAAATTAATTTTTGGGATAGATCTCCCCTTTAAGATGGAAATACCAATATTTCATATTTTCCCAAAGGAAGTCACGCTGGAAGCTAAAGCACTTCTGATCCAGCTTTTTATGGCAGCAAAAAATTCTATTGCCTCAAATTGGAAACAAGGAAGTTCCAATTAGTCCGAAATTTTGATAAAAGTTAATTAAACGAGATTATTAGAAAGAAATATAGAAGAACTCGGGATTTCCTGTTTTCCACTAAAAAAGTGGACAATATGGGATCAAAAACATGATTTACGGAGATTCTCTTTTTGGATGTCTGAAATTATAGACAACTCTCCCCTCCCCCAACCCTTTCTTCCCCATCGCTTTCCGGTCCAGTAATATTGCGTGTTTTTTTTTTCTTTGGATTTCACTTGATTATTACTTGTAGAGACTATTATCCTAGGTCCCAATCAATAGCCCTAAGATCTGTTATATTTAAAACACAAGATGATAATTTAAAGGTCACAAAGGAGTCAAATATTTAAATGTAGTGCCCAAGTGGGTCTAATGAATAAGGGATTGACCTTTTGCATGGCTATCGGCTATTAGAAGAGTTAACTAATGATAACTTTACTATCCTTGTTATAAATAAATTTGTGGATAATCGATATTTAATATTTATGGGAATTGTATTATATAAATAAGAGAAACAGGAGAATTATTATTGTATTTAAATGTTGTTGCATTTTTTGTATTGTCTAAAAATGTTCAAAAGAAAAAAAAAATGTTTTTATCAATTCTTTAACACCATCTGGAATGCCTCCACATGTTTTGCAATTGAAAAAAGGGGCAATGCTATTGGGAAATATGATTTAAAAAAAGGACTTTGTAATCAGACCAGATAAATTGTGCATGATTTAAAAGATAATTTCATACATGCAAAAATTATGAATTGTACCCTTAAAGGTGAACAAGTTTTTATACCGAGAATTGATTTGGCTCCAATTGAGAGTTGTTTGCCTTTTGTCCTTCAAAGGAGACAATTTCCAGTTATCATGGCATTTGCCATGACCATAAATGAATCCCAAGGACAAACTTTTAAGTCTGTGGCTATTTTTTTACAGGAACCTGTTTTTGCACATGGACAACTCTATGTTGCTATTTCAAGATGCACAAATCCAGATGATATTAAAGTTTCAATACCCCGTGGCAGGGGTTAATTTTTTATTTTTCACGGGTCCTTTAAGGGCGCAAAATTTGAGTTTTTAATGCAGCAGGGGTCCCGATTAGCCCCCCACTGCAAGGGTAATGTGGGGCCCCACCGGGGCATGGGGGGGGGTTAATGTTAGTTGCCATGGGGGTACTTACAGTACCCCCGCGACTTGGGGTTATCATTAGTGTGCCATGGTCCCTTTAAGGAGCTGCGGCGGGAGATTTGAAACCAAGCCCGTACTTGGAGGGGCTTGGATATCTTTAGGGGTTAATAGATATTCAATGCAGCGCTGTACAGTGCTGTAATTGATAGGCGACACATTGGGGACATGAGGATTACATGAAGTACATTGGCTAGCTAACACATCGCAGCTAGCCAATACTGTCATTTGTTGCCATCGCCGGGCTTACAGAACGGTATAATGCCTTGGGGGTCATCCAAGCCCGTAGTCCCGGACAAACTGTGTGAGTCATGTGACATCAGGAAGGTGGAGACAGACACAGCACACCAGACTGACTAACACTCATTACAAAAAATAAAAAAGAATTACACACCTGTAAAGAAAATACATACACATATACATAACATTAAAATACAGCAACCTTATGGCATTTATGGGGTTAATATTAGGGTTCTAATCGTCCCACAAGGGTTTTCATAGACCCTTATGGGACTAATTTGGTTAAAGAGAGGCTTACAGGGGTCTGTATGACCCCCATATATGATGGGGTTAGATGGAGGCTTATGGGAGTCTGTATGACCCCCATAAGTGAAGGGGTTATATGGAGGCTTATGGGAGTCTGTATGACCCCCGTAAGTGAAGGGGTTAGATGGAGGCTTATGGGGGTCTGTACAGACCCCCATAAGTGATAGGGTTTAATAGGCCCAGTTAGGGTTATTAGGTACAGTTAGGGTTAAATAGACCTAGAGTGGTTACAAAGGCTCAGTTAGGGTTATTAGGTACAGGTAGGGTTAAATAGATCTAGAGTAGTTAAAAAGGCCCAGTTAGGGTTATTAGGTACAGTTAGGGATAAATAGGTACAGTTAGTGATAAGTAGGCCCCGTTTGGGATAGATAGGCTGAGTTAGGGTTAAATAGGTACAGTTAGGGTTAGATAGGCCCAGTTAGCGTTATTAGATACAATTAGGGTTAAATAGGTACAGTTAGGGTTAAATAGGCCCAGTTTGTGTTAGATAGGCTGTTAGGTTTAAATAGGTAAGGTTAGGGCTAAATAGGCACAGTTCGAGTTATTAGGTACAGTTAGGGTTAAATAGGGTTTAGTATGGGTTGATGGGTATAGTTAGGGTTAAGAGGTTTATGGGGTATAGTTAGGGATAATAGTGTAGTGTAGTGCTTAGACTTTGTCATGAGGATCCTGGAGGACCCTCATGGCACTTATGGAGTTAACCTACGGGTTAATAGTGTCCTCTAGGGATCTATACAAGAGTCCCTATTGGACTGAGTGGATCAATTTTAGTCTCATGCGGTCTATATTGACCCCCATGAGTGATGGTGTTAATTTTAGGTGCTGGGGAGGTGTACTTATAGTTTAAGGTTCTCTCAGGACCCGCGCGGGGCACAACATTTGAATTTTATATGCAGTGGGGGTCTTGATTGGACCCCCGCTGCAAGAGTACATGTGGGAACCCTCCGGGGCTCCCAATGGGGACCCCACAGCATGGGGGGGTTAATGTTAGTTGCTTACAGTACCCCCGCGCTTGGAGTAATCATTAGTGTGGCGCAGTTACTTTAAGGATCTGCGGTGGGAGATTTGAATCCAAGCCTGTACTTTAGGGGTTAATAGATATTCAATGCAGCACTGTACAGCACTGTAATTGATAGGGGACACATTGGGGGACATGAGGATGACATGAAGTACATTGACTCGCTGGCACATGACCGCTAACAAATATTGTCATTTGTGGCCACTAGTCCGCTGGGCTTGAAGAATGGTTTACTGCCTTGGGGGCCATCCAAGCCCGTAATCCTGGGCTTGGATGACCTCCAAGGCAGCAACTCGATCTCCAAGCACTGCGGACTGCAGCCACAAATGACAGTATTGGCTAGCGGCGATGGGCAAGCTAGCCAATGTACTTACATGTCAACCTCATGCAAGTTGGAGTTTAAATCACAAACTGTCTGTTTATAAGCATTATTATTACTACTAGCGAATTGCCCGTCAAAAAATGACGGCAATGAAATTGTAAGGTAGCTAATGCTGTTTGGTGTATAATAATGAAATATGTAATACATTACTAAATGAATATACTGTACCTATTTTGAAGCATTGTGATGAAGAGCTGGCAATCTGTGTTGATGTTGCTGCAGCATTAGTGGTGTGGAGCTGCTGTGTAAGCATGCTGAATGTGTGCACTGTGTGGTATGAATATCCGTAGGTCGTTTGTGGCGTTTTGCGAGTTTCTTGTGGTGTTTTGCGAGTTTAGAGTGCTGTAGCCTCGTTTTCGTTTTGTTCGGCGGCCATTTTTTCTCTTGCTTAGATTTTTTTTTTAGTCTCTAAACTCTTTTATTTCGAGTAAAATGAAGGTGTAAGTTGCATTTTTGAGGTCCTGGGTGCTCCCTCTTGGTGTAGGTAAGGTTTTTATGTATGTGCTGTGTGTATGTATTGTGTTTTACATTTTGTAATGTTCGCGAGTTGCGTCCGAGTGTTGCGAGGCCGTAATGTGTGTGAACGTGTGTCGTATGTTGTTTGCGAGTGTCGTAATGTGTGTGTCGTGCTCTTTGGGTTGCGACGTGAAGTTTGCGAGGGTCACAGTTGCTGGCATGGAGCGCCTTCGGCGCTCCATGCCAGCAACTGAGACCCTCGGCCAGTGCCCTCGCTACGCTACGCTAGCAACAACTCGTACGCTCACAACTATTATTACTATTCTTTTTCTATTTACATTTTTAGACAGTCGATTTCATTTTTTTTTTCAGTTGATTTCAAAGAGCTAAGGCTACAATAAGACACAATGTTACATGAGGAGTTGATAGCTACGTTCTCTGTGGACTGGTGGATGGATTAAGGTTCAAATGTGATGAGGAAGCAGTATGCAAACCAAAACAAGCAATATAAAGTTGTGGATGAGTTAAAGAAGTAAGTGGTAAGCTTCTCTAAACAAGCTAATTTTTCAGAGAACATTTAAATATTTGCAGAGTCTTACAGAGCAAGGAAGATGAAATCAAAGAATGAGAGCTGATCTTGGGAAGTCTTGCAGGTGAGCATTTATAGAGGTAATGGTAGAACATGAAAGGAAAGCTTGGATTGTATCTGGAGATAGGAGTAAAGCTAATATATATATATATATATATATATATATATATATATATATATATATATATATATATATATATACAGTGGTACCTCGGTTCTTGTACAAACAGGTTCAGTTCCAAACAAGCATCTCCGATAGGGATCAATGAAAGTTGAAATAATCTGTTCCATGGTTTAGTTTGAACTGATGGTGTTATTTTTTTATACATAACGTTGAAAATAAAGAGACATAAATGAATAAAAAACGATAATTACATCAAATAACATAGAATTTAACTTCACTTTAACTGTAATGAGAGGACTTGAGGGCCCAATAAGATGGTGACAATGTAGAGGAGGAGAAAGAAGAGAGAGGCTTTTGCTTGGAACTATAGTTCTTGAAAGCACAGAATGCACATTGGCTCTTATAGACACAGGCTGCACATTGGCACTTACAGGCACAGGCAGCAGATTGGCTCTTATAGGCACAGGTTGTACATTGTCTCTTACAGACACAGGCTGCACATTGACACTTACTGGCACAGGCTATAGATTGGCTCTTACATGCACAGGATGCCCATTGGCTCTTACAGACGCAGGCTGAAGACTGGCACTTAGAGGCACAGGCTACACATGGGCTCTTACCGGCACAGGATGCACATTGGCTTTTACAGACACAGGCTGCATATTGGCACTTTCAAGCACAGGCTGCACACAGACTCTTAAAGCCATAGGCACAGGCTGAAGATTTGCTCTTACAGGCTCAGGCTGCACATTGGCTCCTACAGATACAGGATGGCTCTTACAGATACAGGATGAAGACTGTCACTTTCACAGGCTGCACTTAGGCTCTTGCACACACAGGTTGCACTCCCGGAAAGCCTCAGGGGGGCAAGGGAGGGCTGCGGGGGGCTGCAAGAGGCCCATGGGGAACCATGGGGGTCTGCAGGGGGCTACAAGAGGGTTGCATCGAGCCACTGGAAGGTTGCGGGTGCTTTGCAAGGGAATTAACTTTAATGTATGTTTTATAAAACATTAAATGAACCAAGCAGATAAGAGCACATCATACATTTTTTCATAATGCTTTCATGTAAATGTGGCAAAAATTGAGCCATCAGCATTAATAAAGTACAATAATATAGATTGGCCTTTAACATTAACCTCAATTAAATCTTTATTGATATAGCAGTTACCTGTCATGGCCTTTATATTACAATGCAATTCCCATAGACAACTGCAGTGTAAAGAAAAATGCAGTACAAAAGCTTCTGATATGCATTTAATATATCATGTTGAGAAATAACAGGTGTTCACCTTCAGCAGCAATGCAATGGGCTCAAACACTTATTGTCCCAAAGCATATATTTTTTCAAACCATTAGAGCAAAATTTGTAACCCACAACATGGGTACCAGTAATAAATATGGGGCGGTAAATGCAGATTTTCAGCATTGTATATTTAGCTGTGGAAAGAAATAGAAATTTTGGAATTAATTTAAAAAGTGAATTAAATGTACAGGGCAAGATTCCATGATGAGAACCATTTCAGTATGCATATCATGGATCTTGCTGGAGGGAACCATCAATCAGTCTCTCATCCGAACAATACTAGCAGTAGCAAAAAAGTCAGCACCAACAGTGAGAACTGCATTGAACAAATTAATAATGATGATGCACCATTATAAGACAGAGTTATACATTATCGAGGGAAGAACAGCTGCAAACTTCTGGGCTAAATGGCACCCACTGTTTTTATACCCCAAGCAGACAGGGACTCAATAGAAAGAACACTGAACCATTGCTGTTGGTTTCAACATATTATTATAATGCTTTACCTTATCTAGCAGCCCATAAAGAACTAATGATTTAGTTCTACTCATACAATAAAGTACTCTACAGGTACCCTGCATATAAATAAATGTGTCAGACAACAAAATACACTACAAACTTAGAGCTCCATTCCAATCTGCTACATTATTATGAGGAATGACTCTCTCTTAGCTGTGAGAGCTTTTTTTTAGTAGGGAGGGGTCAAATAATAATAAAATTGAATGCAGGGGAGTTTATGACCTGTCTGCCTATAACTCACTATTCCCTTTGAGTCTGCCTTTGAGCCAAGAGCTGGGGCAACTCCTGGTATTCCATGTATACTACTGAGGTGCTTAAAGGACCCCATGGCATCCCTAATTAACCCCCACCATGGTGATCTTGTAAGGGCCTCCATGGCACCTAATATTAATCAGAATTCACAGATTGAATAAAAATATTCCCAGGCAAAATTGAGCAGGTAATACTCAATTTTGATTGGTGGAAATATTCCCATTTGTCAGAAGCCGCTATTTTTTTTTATTTAAGGCAGAAATGCATGGCAAATTTCATTAGTTGGTGCTGGAGTTCCTTTTAGGAGAAGCTCCATTACTTTTTTTAAACCCCTATAGGTTTATGTTTTTTATGTAACTATTTTTATTATTAATTAATTAATTTATTTATTTTATGTTATTTTTTATTTTACGCAAACTGATTTGATTTGTATTTCATTTAGTGTTTTTTAATGTATGATTAGGGATTATTGGGTGTCCTTTTGGAGCCCCATAGAGCTTTAGTTTACATTGGGGTCTAATATGGGCCTCTGTGGTAAGCAAGTGGCATGGGGGTCCTTAAGAACTCCTATGGCACATAGGAGTATAGATACCATGGAGGTCTTTTTAATATATTGATGCCACTGAGGTCCTTTAATAACCTCTGCGGCATTGGATTAGTTATAGGAGCCAAGGGCGTCTTCGCAGGAGCCCCGTGGATGTGGGGTTACATTTTTCATGCCACAGAGGTACTACAGGACCTCCATTGCTTAGGGGTTAATTATAAGTGCCATGGAGGGATTTATAGGTGCCAGCAAAGTCCTTTAAGGACCTTTGCAGCATAGGAGTTAATATTTACTGCCATGGGGGGTCCATTAGGGACCTCTTTAATAAGGGTTAATTCTTAACTGCCAGGAAGGTCCTTTAAGGACCTCCATGGCAGGGGCATGTCAGGGGCAGTTTTCTTCTCAGAGTAATTTATTTATGCCTATATGTTTGGATCTGAGTACACAGAGGATACAACCTGAGAATTTAGGAGCATTCTGAGGTTAACTTATGACCCTCAGACTTACCATGGAATGGGCTTGGGGTAAATTTTAATGAGACAACTAGATTTAAATTGCATAGATAAGTAGCGCTACAGTACCTTTTTTTTATGTTTTGCTATAGGTTGGTAGTAACATAGAAGTCAATTTAACTCATAAATCCACCACTTTCAGGAATGAGCTCTAAATTTGTAAAAGAATGTATAATAGTAAAAAAAAAAAAAAAGGCAACAAATGTTCTTTTAATGAATAGGTTTTAATTTAATCCCACTTGAATGCAATTCACAATTAGCTAAATAACACAAGAAAGATATAGATTAATATATATATAGTGGCATTAAAGTTTTGATACTCTTAGAAGAAAATATTATAACAGTTCATTATCAGGGTGGTAAATAACATATATTAGGAAGACAAAATTATGCTTGTTGTTATGAACAGAAGTGCCAACTGGACTATTTGGGGTTCATCAGTTATTATATGTGTGCTTAGAAGGTACTAACAACTTGCTTAACAGTTATATCATGGGTGTAATGCATACATGTAGTTATATCATACATGTAATAAGTACATATAGTACTGTCATTGGTTAATGTTAAAAATATGTATCTGTAATAGAAATAGGATAGTAGGCTATGCTAAGATAATAAAGTTAATGCAGTCATATCTGGCATATACAAAGGCTCTGGCTTTAGTCATTATGGAGGGAGCTAGTTTTATGGGAGGTAAAATGTGTAATGAGAAGAAAGCCAGACCCCTCTATACATCTGGAAATCATGTGGGTGAGGGGCGATAGCAAGCTATTTGCCTAGGAGGATGGGCTAGAACTGGAGGGAAGTCTTTGGTGTTTTGCATCATCTTTCTGTTTTTTTATATATCTCTGTAACCAGAAAGAAGTTCCAGTCTGATTTTGTACACACTAAACAAAGGTGGTGTCACAGTCTGCTTGTGCTAATCAAAGGTACATGGGGGGCGATTCTTAGATCCTAAGAAAAGGGGTTTGATGGTGCCTGCATCTTCAGAAATGATGCTGTCATCTGAAGTGTCTGCTGTGGTCTAGATCTAAACAAAAAGTTGCGACCTGTAGAGAGAGAGAGAATTGGGGAGAGCGTAGTACCCCCAAATCTGGAGGGCGTAACAGCTGGTGGCATCGGTGGGAGATCTCAAGCATTTTTACCAGCAACCAGGATGGCTACTTACAAAGACAGAGAGAAAGAGAGCCAGGTGACAGAGGCAAAGGACTGCAGAGGAATTGCCCTTCTAAAGCAATGGATGGCGTTCCTGGAATTGTGGCAGGGCCATGAGCTGTCAGGCTGACTGGAGGAACTGGTATGGAAAGAGATTACTTTGGAGAAACAGTATCATGCCAGGATAAGGGTCTGTTGGTGCCCTTGGAGATGATTTCTATGTTCGATTTGAGCTCAAAGATTGGCTCTGGGAGATTGTGTATGGTGAACCTGAATGTGGCATGGGGACTGTAAGGAGGCAGAACAACTTATTTCTTAAACGCTGTCAAGGTCTGGGTCTAGAACCATGGTCCCCAGAGGCTAATTTGCTGGAACCCCTGATTCAGCAAGAGCTGCAACTGGAGGCTGAGTATGTTGAATTGCAGGATGAGGCATCCATGAAGGGATTTTGGCCATCCAGTTGGGAGGAACCCTGTCGGGCGGACAGGGAGGAAGATGACTGATTTCCAGAGGTCTGGGGAGAGGCTATTATGGACTCTGACCAGGACTATACCAATATGGAGGTACAAATGGCCCAGAATTGGGATAAGCATAGTTCCCCCAAATCAGGTGGGCATAACACTTGTACTATAGGAAAGAAACAACCATTGCAACAATCACTACTGATGAGCCAAAGCCAGAAAACCAGCCTTAGAACTTAATTGGTTTTAGCACAGCTGAAGATTTAAGAGTGCTAAATAATTCAAAATCAATATTCTATTAGACGCATAGCTCTAGCTCGCAAAGTACGGTAAGTCTGATCTAATGTATCACGTTTCTGTCAAAAATGTTACAAGTCCTGAATAGGACTCACAAGAGCTTTTTCAAATAATTATCACAGCTACAGCAGCATTTTAAAACACACTAATGTACTTTAAAAGCATGGGAATGCATCTAAATATATTATAATTAATTGCACAACAGTCTCAAACCCACAAATATGCAATTACATTTCTCTTTTTTCATGTTTTTTTGGTGTTAAATTGATGCTGGAACTTAAGTGGTTAATATATATCATGGAACACACATGGACTAGAACAGATGCTTTAATGATTTTTATTGACTTCTACATTGCTGGATTGTGAATCCGGTGCTAAAATTAACTTTTTGACACTAATTAATTTGTAGTCTCTGAGTGAAGATTAAGTATGTGGTACTTACAGGACCACCATTGGGTTTATGAGTTCTGCCTTGTGATCAGAATTTGCGAGCTGGAGTCAATAGAATAAATCTAAACATTTTTTTTTTTTTAAAACACCCGCAGCACATTTGTTAGTTTGAGGCATTTGCGAGCAGCTAACAGAAAATGGCCCTATGTTTGTCTTTGTTATCTGCAGAAATCTTTATACATACCTCTTGTAATAATTGAGGCATTGTTCCTAGGATAATTTCCAATAACAAAAAATTTGAAAATGAAGGAAAGATATTATGGTTTAAACATTAGAAATTTATAAGAATTATGACAGAAGCTTCAAGCTTATCACCTCTGCTTTGAGAGTTAATAAATCAACTTACATAAAGTTAGTAACAGAGAGAAGAGATCTTCTGAGGTAATCAATGCTTAAAATCCTTAACTGAAATATCAAACATTGAAACGATCAATTGCAATTATATTTACTTATTCATGTGTGTGCTTTTCATTATTACTTGGATCTATGGGACTTTTAATGTTGCAGAATATTTTCAAATAAAAAGAAAATAGTAAAAGTACATTTGTACAGTAAAGATATTTATTAGTAAGATCAAGTATTTCATTTTTCAGACCAACATACAATTATAACTATACTGTATCAAAAGAAAAGCATATACCATTAGTGGCACTCAGAGTCTAGAACGTATCAAAGCAAAAAATAAATTAATGTAAGATTAATTAGAGTGGGCAGTACACTTTTTCAACATTTCCACAAACATGATCCCAGATAAGATATAGCTTGTGGGATAGTTGAAAGTGGGGTAATTTTCACTGAAGTACTGATGTTTGTTACTGGTGTTTGTTTTATTGTGGTGTGTCTTAGATGTGTAAACATGTAAGACCCATAGAATATTTATCTAATCTGCCCGAAAAAAGTCACTCTCCGGCATCCTTCTCTGATGCTCTTTAGTTAGCTTTGTGAGAGAAAATCCAGTAGATTGGTATGTGGGAGCTATTTATTCTCTACATTATTGATAATTTAGTTGTGGTGCCAGTTTATTAATATCCTCCCAAACAAGTATGTCCATATTGGTGGTCAGTGATAAGGAGGCTTTATTTTGAGCTGCTGACCAGACACTAAATATGTTATGGTGGATAGAAAGGTAAATTGTATTTATACTGCCACTCTTACCTCTTGCCCAAGCAACAAAGGAATCTGTTTAGTACTATGGGAAAAGCTCTAAGGCACGCTTCATAACATATTATGGTACAGTGTCTGAACCCACAGACAGCAGTTTCACTCTTGTATTGGGCTCATCAGTGTGATGTTGTTTCTGGTAACTGTGAAATGAGGCTGGAGACACTGAATGTGTTATGGTGGCTAGAAAAGTTATGGTCCACTGTAAAAGGAAATAAAATAATGATCATTTTCTTTCCAGGAAGGAAAAAAAACATAATTCTTACATGTCTCAAGCAGGCCAGGTAACCTGCTTTTCACTCAGAACTTCTTACCAAATAGTATTTACAATATCATATGTGTAATGACATGCAAATGAGGCCCAAAAAGTACCAAATTTTTGCTTTTCGGAAAGCCACCAGAAGACATCCTGCATTCCTGCATTGGTATTTAGTTTTGGTGCCAAATACTTAACAATGTTTTAGATTTTGTAGTATGTATGTTTCATAGATGATATTTGTTGATCTCACCAGTATATGGTGGCTTATTGCCAAAATTAAAAGTTTTGTCATTTTTAATTTTAACTGGTGTTGAAATCATAATTACGTTTAAATAGTCTTTGAATTACATTTGTGTTTGGTAGCATGGATGCAATTAAATGATTATGGTAAGGCAGTCCAATTCTCTGAGTAGTCTTTTTTAGCATGCTGTAACCTGGATTTATCATATATCATAAGGTTGTCAATAGGGTTTGTTAATTCAGAAATTAAACGATTAGTAGATGATTTTGAAAAAACTGTCTTCAAGATTTTACTGTTTAAGTCCAGTAGATTATTATTAATGTATTTTCATTGTTTAAATAGTAAATAGATACAGATATCTACTTATTAAGTATAGCTCAACAGCTTCTACAAGTTTTTGGGAAATGATATAAGAAGTAGAATCAGACAAAAGGAAAGGAAAATATCTACATCAGATGTAAATATTAGATACTCTAGAACTGTTTGCAATAAAATACATGTTCCCTGGTACTGTACACCTTATAAAACTAACAGTAATCATTTTCACATTTCAGTTGAAAACATTTTGCTTTACCAGCTGGCAATGCAGAAGTCAATGCATGCTGATTTTTAAATTGCAACAAATGAACCTAGCAAGTAATTTAATTATGAACTGCACCTCAATTTTTGAACAACAAATAATATTTGGCACTTGCACAATATGAGCATTTACGTTGCAAAATTAATTTATTTTGCAGATTCTAAAGTGGATTTTTTTACACTGCTTACACTAAAATATTCAGATAAATAAGACAGACATATAAACCTGGCAGCAATGCAACCATATACACTTTTACAATTTGACCTGTTACCTACTACTTATTAATTAAAGGTTTTCTGGTGTATACTCTCTTAGGTGTGACCTCTTTCAATAAAACAGAATCTGGCACCTTAGTGCTATAGGGAAAGTGGCAGGTGGCAAGCTAAATTGATGATTGGAGGAGGTGCCCTACTACCCGAAAATATCTTCCATGGAATCTCCCAATTAATTTAAAGTTCTTCAAAATGGTCCCATGGGGAACGAATCCACTCCAATGCTTCCATTATTACCAATAGAACCCAATAAAATCCACCCAGTGCTTAATAACTAATTTTAATGACACTCTTAATGATACAATAAAACATGTCATACAGCAACATATTCTGGGGTAATTGCCTTTGTCACACAAAATATAACCCAAGATGCTAGTTTGAGAAACAGTGCTTTAGAGTGTCATTATGATATGAGATTGATAACATATCTGACAGCAGTGGAATGGATTTGCAGGGCTATGCGTAACTATTTACAGGTAAATATACTCAATGTAAATAGTTTATATAGTTAATAAACTCATCCCATGCTCTCTGTATGCTGTATATAATGTATTCTCCCATTGTATATAGAACTGTGTAAAATGTTGACACTTTATAAATAAAGGTTAATAATATTAATAAAAATAATAAGAAGAATATATATTAAAAGAAGCCATGTTTAAAGAAATATTAACTTAAAGCGTGAAAACACTGTCGGCTCATTTGCATGTCCCCCAGAGTGCAGTGCAATAGCTGTATTTCTTGGAAATGCTGAACAGGAAATAAGTTATTTATCTTATTTTAGACATTCAAATGTCTAAAATAGTAATCGACTTGGGTTTAGTTCCTGTCAGGGAACCTATAGGTCACACCACCCTGAAGCCATGCAGTGTTGGGCCTGGTAAGTACTTGGATCGGAGACCACCTAGGAATATCAGGAGCTGTATGCTGTTGCCCACTGGAGAAGGAATTGGCAACCCACTCCAGTGTCTCTGCCATGAATACCAAGTGAATCAGCATGACTATGGATAAAAAGATGTTCCTGGTGTGTTATAGTCCATGAGGTCACGGAGAGTCGGCCATGACTGAACGGCAAAAACAAACAACCATCTGATATAATACTATAATTTTGCTCTTTATTGAAGTTATCTTTGGAATATATTGTTCTTGAGGGTTTGTATTTTTGACCTACTAGGGTGCGATGATATTCAGGAAACTTTCCAATGTTTATTGGTTATAAATCTAGTGTCTGATTAAGAGTTGCCCTTTTTTCTTGTTTTCCTTTACATTTAATCAGCAACCCCAGACACTCTCTCTATATTGCTACAATTCACTTTATCTTCATTTGAGAAAAATATTAATACTTTTTGGTAGTTTAAGATATGTTACATTACTAAATTTGGGGTTCCAATTGAATAGGATTGGTAAAATGATGCTATTTGAAGAGCTGTTTCATATGGAAGACAAAACTCATTTGTTTTCTTAGTGCTTTAAGTTGATAAAACACTACTATGAAGATCATGAAAATACCACTAGAAAAAAAGCTTTGGGAATGAGACCTAAAAAAGTCGTGGTCAATAGAAAAATGGAACAATGCTTTTAGCTTGGTAACTAACTCTTCCTTGGGTGCTTCATTTGAAGAAATGTTCTTTAAAACTGTCCAAAGATGGTACTTAGTCCCGATAGAGTTAAGTAGATTTGGTTCATCTGCTCAGAACCTATGTTGGAAGGGTTGTAATGCTTTGGGAACCCTGTCTCATATGAGGCGGGACTGCGAGCTGATTCAGCCATTTTGGTCACAATGCAAGTTTCATATATCTAAGATAGTAGGTAAAGAAGTCTCATTACATCTGGACAATATGATCCTCCATCTAGATATAGATATTATGTTTGCTCACAGTAGATTTTTGATCTCCCAAAACTTACTTGTAGCAAAATGGGTACTAGTCAAAAAATGGAAACTTACTATTGTTCCAAATTGGCTAGAAGTAGCTAATACTGTCTCAAATGAGAATTGGATAAAGATTGGTCAATAATTACTGGTGGCAATGAATCCTTGCAGACAAGATGAAAACTCTGGGATGAGTACATTAGTAGGCAAGCCTAGTCAATCCTACTTTATAGAATTTAAATGTCATACGTATTTTCTCTATGTCCATTCCCCAAGGAATTGTATAGCAGGAATGTTTGCAAGTCTGTGAGGCTTGATTATTTTTTTTCTGTTGTATGTGCTGTTGCTTTTCTTTTGTTGTTTTGTTTACTTTCGTCTGTGAAATTGTTTGTTGTAAAAAAAAATTATAAACTTTATACAGAGAAAAAAAAGATATGTTAACAGTAAGAGGTTTTGTCTTTTTTGTTAACAATAAAAGGTTCTCTAATAAAAGAAAAATGCATGCTAGAGGAGAATCAGTAGTGTATGAAAACATTTATTTGTATGAAAAAATACCAAAATAAACTTTTACAAACTCACCCTAATGTTTACTAAATCTCTTGAGTTTGCAGGCAGTTAACACCCCTAAAAATTCCTGCTAAAATTTGCATAAAATTCATAATTCAATTTATGGCCAATCACAGGCAGCTATACATTTTAATACAATGTAACAATCAGTGATGGCAGCTTTTGAAAGAAGGAATCATGGGATGTGTAGTCCAACTTGCAGAAGGAAGTAGGAGGTGTCAGACTGTAGATCTCTGCATTGAGCTGCTGCTGGCTTGAAGGTTAGCAAAGAGTTAAAATCCGTATTTGAATGCAGTGTTTCTATTGGTAGGTTTCCGGTGCTTATGTGGACAGCTCTGGGGTGTGTAAAACAAGTTTAGTTTTTGGAGTGTGAAAAACAAGTTTTATTTTTAAATATAATAAATCTGTATAGAATAACTCAATGTAATGTGTATTTCTAATATAAGCAGCATGTGTTAGATTAGAAAAAGTAAGAACAGGAACACTTAGATATGCCTTTAAACAAGATTGGTATAACACTAAAGTGGTCCTTTGCAATTGTAGAAATCCACCTTAAGTGAACAAAGGGGGAGAGCCTGATAGAGAGAGGGGCGAGGTTTGGAGCTGATTGCTGGTGCATGAGAGAGGGATACAGGATCTGCTAAGGATACTGAATCTATTACTACACCAGTTGTTGCCTTTGGCTGCATCCTTTTGGTCTGTGTTGTGGCTCCTGGATTTGCACATGATGAAGTTGCTTCTGGTTGTGTGAGCACATATCTTACTCACTCATCTAATTAATGACCTACTTGTCTCATGCTTTTAAGTTATCAAATTAACTCATTATACCTATGATCGCAATGGATAAACATGCCTTGTCCCTCTTACAACTTTTATTGTCGGTGGTTTGTGGTAAGTAATCTGGTTATTCAATATTAGACATCATTTCTTACAGTAAGTGAGTCTCCTTAATATGTAACATTTAGTTGATAAATATTTCCATTGTCATTTGCTTAGAGGGTTTTAGATATAAATATTACACATGATCTAAAATGCATCTGTTTCTGTAAAACTATAACTTATTGTCACTGATATCTTGTAGTCAATGTAAGATATATGAAGGGTAGAGGGCCCTATTCTATTGACCAATTTGTAAATTTATACACACTTAAAATCACGTCTTAATATTGCTACATATTCAGCAAATATTACTTATTGGCACTAATGAATTCTTAAGTCAATAGAATGTATATAAACATTTATAAAAAAAAACATACATCCGAAGCCAAATTTATGAGTTCAAGGCATTTGCAAGTAGCTAATAAAATATGGCCCAGAGTGTTTAATATGATGTGCGTCCAATACCAGGGATGAATTTACTGAGCGATGCAGAAAATGTCCCAGTTATTGCAGAAGGAAAAAGTACTCATACAAATAAATATATCTGAATTAGCTGTGAATAAAAGCTCTATATTGAAGTCCCTTAAAGTTAACATAGTTTTAAATAAATTGGCTTAAACAACAGTAATTAATAAAGATTGACATTGGGGATGTAATGGAAGAGAGTAAGCATGTTCAGCAAAAAAAAATCGTAATAGTGACATATATTAAATAATGTAATTATTACTGTCTTTTTTAAACTGGGCATTCTTATCTTATTTACTCCTCCTCCCCCCCATACACACACACACTAATATTCATTAATTGCTCCTGACCTTGATATTTTATTATGATCACCAAAATATCTTTAACTTCTATATTAATGTTAATTTAACTTTTAATTACAACCAGTTGCATTACTTTTATATTTTATTTGTACTTAATATTTTTCTGACATTTTCTTTGCTTAGGATGGCTGTAGATGGCTTGTGTTCATGTACAAAATATTTGATGAAATTAAAGTCTATTTTATTTTTTGTGTCTGATGATAAGTTTACAAATGTACTAAACATCACTCTCTGAGTTTCCACAGTATCTTCCAGGGTTAGGTAAATAACTTACCTATTCAAGATATATCATACTAAGATATCATGATGCAGAAAACTATAGAGAGTTGGCTTTAGCATATCTGTATGTATTGTAGCTTTTTAATTTGTATTGTTTTGAAGGTGTAACTATAGTGCTTCTTTACTTTAAATTTACTTTAGGCAAACCACTGGTTTTGAACCAAACCAATGGTTTGCATGTAAATTGTATCAGTCACTGCTTATCAGCACCATGCCATTTGCTCGAATTACTTTTTGTTTGCAGGTTTAGCTTTTTTACCTAGTTTAGCATTGCTTCCATAGGTATTCTTTCTAGTTTATATTCTATGGAGCTAATTAGTCATATTATAGTAATATTGTGATTGATGTTGAAAAAAGACTACTAGTCCATCAAGTCCAACATGTTTTGCTCTCCTGTGATCCTTGTAAATAGTACATTTTTAATTACATAAATTATGTTTGATCTCCTCACTCATGGAGAATAGCCTCCAAAGAATGAATGAAGAGGCATAACACTCTAAGTATAATCCATAGTCTATTGGAAGGCTACTTATTTACCAACCAGTATGCAATTTAAACTACTCTTGTTAATGTGGCTAAAAACGGATCAATATACCCCTTGATCTCAAGTATATTATCAGTGCTTCTGAATTGCATTTCTTAAATGATGGTGATGTGTTCATTAGTTGTAATTATAGCTTTCTACAAGTGTGTACATTTAGTACCTTAAAGTACAATGGCCTGTGCTCTTTATGTGCACTTGTAATTCTGTTTTGTACTTAGTGGAAAACTTTTACTCACAGGCTGCTGGTAATTATGCTTTATCTATCTATAGATGGGTTAAGGCTTACTTTCTGTGTTTCCCTGTATTATGATAAGACAGAGCAATAGGCAACTCTTTTGGCCTGAAATAAAAGGAGATTCATTGTTTACTTAACCCAGTAACCAATTTAATCACATGGACTATTATAACATGGAGTGTACATTTTAACATATATATGCTGGACGTGTTTATATTTATGTTTTGGTACAAATTGTGCAGCAGCTTTATATGGCATATAACAAAGTTGGGCAGCCTATGGTTCTAGAGCCATCTGTAGAGGTCAGCATATCGCTTTTTTGTCATCAGTGGGGGTGGCAAGCAAAAAACAGTGTAAAATGTTGTTTTCCATTTAATGGACAATGCTGATCCCATTCTTTTTTTAATGGGAATTTTATCATTTTTGATGTAGTAAGCCTAAAACTTAGAGATGGTAATTTTAGTGTGTGCGATTAGTACAACAACCTTCCAGTGATGAGTTCAAACTCGGTTAAGTACATTAAGCCTGCTTGGAATAAGCAATAGCCTTTTGATAGATAGAATGAACAGCTTGATGGGCCATTGTAGTTCTTGTCTGGCTTCAAATTGATGATTATTTAAATAATTAATGGTTTTAGACCCCTGATATGCAGCATTCACTGTTTCAACTTCTGGGGTGAAAATATATAGTATAATATAGAGAAGTAATGCACAATAATATTATATTCTTTTACACAGCAAAAATTAAATAAAGAAAACATTGTTTGCTTTGCCATAAAATGCATGAGCTTTCTGATAGAGGGATTCAAAGCTCAGCGTTTCACAGCTGTATTTTCTTTATGTGTGAAATCTCAAAGAAGCAATAAAGCTAATGCTCATCACATTATCTGTAGTAATCACATTATTTGGAATAGAGCAATACATTTCAGTAAAACTCTTGCGGTTTTGCAACAGTTTCCTTTAGGCAATGTAGAAAACTGTGGCGTAAACAGATTAAAATGTTAAGAGTATCATAGAAGTACATTTAAGCATTAATAAGATTGATCATTTGAGGAACCAAGTTCAATTATAAAGTTTGGTTTATAAAGTGATACAGTACTTGCTGTCCTAAATTGTTCCTACAGTTTAAGTAAATTATGCACTACAGTACTGCAAATTGTTAATTAAAACAAACAGTAGAGGACTCTGTAGCATTGGTCAACTGTGATTACTTTCTTTTAAATAACACAAATAATTTGTCAACTTCTATGAAATGTGATGCAGATAAAACAGCACCGAACACTTCAATCCATGTGTTTGTGTTTAGTCTTTCCCAGTCTTAATATTTATTTTGATATCTCCAACCTTGGCCAAAATTCGCTAAGCTCTGAAGCCCCTTTAACGTGGTTAATGGAGGTTGAGATGACTTTGTGTCTATACAGCTGCTTTTAGGAGCTAGCCATGTTACTTGGAAGTCATCCTAACATTTTTAGGAGCTAAGTTAGGAATTATATATATATATATATATATATATATATATATATATATATAGCAGTAAAATATATACTAACTCAGATCCAGCAGTAAAATGTTAGAAGATATGACTCTCTGGCCCCTGTCTTAGTGAATTTTAGCCCTTGTGTTTACACAGTCAGTCTAGCTGTAAAATAGCACATGCAAAGTCATATTGGTTGAATTCAAATTACACATAATAATAAACACAATTGTAATTGTGAAGTGCCTTGATATATAAAACCTACTCTTTCATGAAATGGTCTTATGAACACAATTAATCAAGATTAGCAATGAGTGAAGAAAAGCATTCCCAACTGAAAGAAAATGGGAGCTTTCACAAATGTTTAAGTATGTGCCGATTGATATACTTATGCCAATAAGCCATGCATGTCTTCTTTATCATAACCACTGTTAATTTGAATTAATTGCTGTTGATAAGGCCATTATCCCAGAAGGTGGAGCTTACAGTGTATGCATACATAACATACATAACTTACTTCTATATAAGGCGCACCCAGTTGAAACTAGGTTTATTTTTCATGTGTACTTGTAGTTTACTCAGTATATGTCACTTTAAAATTATTATTTGAAACTAGTAACTTGCCTGCCAAAATTGATGGGATAATATTTGTGTGTGTGTCCCTTCCCCTGTGTCTCTTCCCCCTCTCCTTCCCCTGTGTCTCTTTCCCCCTTCTCCCTCCCCTGTGTCTCTTCCCTCCCCCCTCACTCCCTTGTGTCTCTTCCCCCTCTCCCTCCCCTGTGTCTCTTTCCCCCTCTCCCTCTCCTGTGTCTCCCCCTTCCCTGTGTCTCCTCCCTCCCCATCTCTTCTTCCCGAGTCTCTTCCCCCCACTCCCTCCCTGTATCTCTTTCCCTCTCCCCTGTGTCTCTTACCCCCCTCCCCTGTGTCTCTACCGCATCCCTCCCCCCTCCACTGTATATCTTTCCATCCATCCTCTGTATCTCTCCCCCCTACACTGCGTCTCTCCCCTGCCTGTGTGTTTTTCCCATTCACATGTGTTTCTTTCCCCCCTCCTCCCTCCCCTGTGTCTCCCCCCCACCCATGTGTCTCTTTCCCCCCTCCTCCCTCCACTGTGTCTCTCCATCCTCCCCTGTGTCTTTCCCCCTCCTGTGTCTTTTCCCCATCACCTTTTTTTCTTCCCCCCCTCCCTCCCCTGTGTCTCTTCCCCTCTCCCTCCCCTGTGTCTCTTTTCCCTCCTTCCTCCCTCCCCTGTGTCTTTCTCCCCTCACCCCACCTCCCCTGTGTCTCTTTCCCCCCTCCTCCCTCCCCTGTGTCTCTCCCCCCTCCCCTGTGTCTCTTTCCCCATCCCCTATTTCTCTTTTCCCCATCCTCGTCTTTCTCCTCTCCTCACTTGCGCCTCTCTGTCCCCCCCCCCCCCCCCCCACACACACACTGCTCCTGGCATAAAAATAATTTGTAGGTGATATTTACAAGTATAGTAAGCATAGAAAACAAAGTATGTATTTTCTTTGTGAAATATTAGGTTTCTATCTGTGTGCGGCAATCTGTGTTTCAAAACCACTCAATCAAGAGTTGAATCAAGTCCTAAAAATCTATTTCATAATCATCACAATATGGTCCAATACAACAAGATTTTATAATGGTGCCTTTTGTTTATTCAAAAATACAGATGATATCCATTATGTTCTGGATGAAGAAAAAGTTGAATAATGCTGGGTCTCCTTTTTCACTAAATATGACAGGATCAGGGGTCCAGAGAAATGTAAAATTTTCTGTCTTTGTTAAAGGAAATTAAAAACAATATACGGTATTAATGTTTTGTTTTGGTTAAATACTTGCTGTCAGCTGTAGACTAAACTGCTTAATCTTTTCTTAAAGGTTATATTACATGTCATAATGATTTTATTGTTTTGTTGAAACCATTGAAAAATAATCATTGCATTTAAAATTAATATATTTGATAAGATCTGTTAGATTTACAATTTATGGCTCATATGTAACAGATTTTAGGGAATTTAATCATGTTCAGGAATGAAGAAGATTTCAGAAAAGAAGGCATATATGAACTGGCTCCACAAATATTAATAACAGGATGGATCAAAACTTAAAGGTCACTGGAAAGGCATTTTTTTGTTTACAGTTATCTAAAGATGATACAAATTTGAATTAAACGTGAAGAATTGTGTATATAGTGGAGTAGAAAGCTCACAAAACGTGATAGCTTACTTTTCAGTTGTATTACACTCTCATTGTTACCCTGCTTTCTCTGTCTCACCTGTGATTGGCTGAACAAATAATGGCATTAAGGAGGCAGTTTTAAACAATTTGAATGACACCATGGGAATAAAACATTTTTCAAGATGATTATCTTTTTTTGACGCAACACTTAAAAATTGACTAGGGTCTTAGTGGACCACTTCAATACTACTGATGGTTTGTACAGACCATCTAATCATTTTTATAAACCAAAAGAAATTCAGAGTTTCTCAATCTGAGAAAGGACAACACCTAAGTAGATTTGTCCTATAGGCCTAGAAACCTAGGGCCATATTAAATTCCAGCCTCATAGGTCCAATGTGTAGCATGTAAGGGCTGCATGCTTAAAATTTAGCTGAGTTATGTCGCTATTAAATTAGAAAGGGCTGCGAGCTATGAGCGAGAGACGATATTTCGTAAACCAGTTTGCGTCCGTTGGACTTGCGTGCTTGCACGCAAACAATTAAGCAATCTCGTAGTTATGGGTTCAGATGGAGCCAATGGAAAGAAAAAAAAAAGGGTAGAGTAGATTTCCAAGTCCTACGTGCTTCAAATCCAGTTTGCTTTCGGTCCAACTGGTTTAGAAATAATGCAATATTAATAAAGCAGTAAATATGATATTCTATTACATGTGAGTTACAGTATATGTTGGAACACATTTATTCCAGGGATCGATATTACACAACAAATAATCATGAAATAAAGTATTTTTCAGGGCCAATTTACGGGCTTGAGAATGTTGTGCTATTAATTCTAAGACCTAACATCACTTTCCCTTATAATACATGTACAGTAGAGTGATTTTAATCACAGTAGAAATGCTACGTATTGTACTTTATCCCTTTTGCAGGGGCTCTCGAGCACACCTTGGCCTCTGGGCTCCATTTGCGTTTTACGTGCTTCCTCGCGAATGACCACGTAGCACTTTAATAGCTGATTTAAACAATTAGCGGTTACGGGCATGACAGATCAATGAATTTACGTGCACGAAGTTCAACGTAGCTCTCCACGTAGCCTATTCTCGGCCGTCCTGAGTGTTGATACTAAGCCTGCTGCGAGCAACGTCACAAGGCATCTTAGCATGCAAATAGCCGTAAGATGACAGTTACACGTAGCTCCAATTTAATGAGGCTGCTACTCAGAAGGCAGCACTCTTTTAGCTCACTTGTGCACTTCACATGGAGAAATGACCTGTAGCATATCAGGCTGCTCTGGTTTTCTTTTGGTTTATGCAAATTACCCTTAGGGCTTAGTCTCCCTAAGGATGATAGGGGACTCCATAGATACATAGATGCTTTACAGAGCATTCAAATTCAAAGGATAATTATTTAACAACATCACACTAATATGTTTTAAATACAGCAGAAAAAAATTAAAGTCCAGGGTTGACAAAGAAACTGTTGGCCTTTTTTAGGCTCTGTCCTTTGAAACAAAAACATCTACTTTTTTACCCTTGGATTCCATTTTGTGCGGAGAGGTACTGTGGTTCTTTAAGTCTTGGCTTTTTTATGTAAAAAGTAGAATTGGCAGACAGAATGGTGCTATTGTTTCTTATCTACCACCACAATCTTTGTTTATAAGGCAAAAGTGAAGTCACTCTGAAGTAATATTGTATCCCAGTTGATGTTCTGAGGAGGTACAGCTCATTGTTTTATATATTTTTTTGACTTCCAGTTGTGGGTATTTTTTTTTAACAAATTGCACTAGTCTGGTCATTGTTCTTAGCACAGTATGTTTCATTTTTGAATTGTGCTGTTTTAAATACTTCTCTGTCAGCTTTAATTATTCTCTAACAATCTTGTAGTGTTCTCTCAAAATAATGCTTTCATATTTAGTAATTATAATAAAAACATTTATATAAAGCAAAGTTTTAGACCAGAGGTTGCGAAATGTATTTGATACTTACGAGCCATCCATGTAACTTGAGGAGCCAGTCAAACTTTTTAGAATCCAGAGCTCTCTGCAAAGAAAAAAACAGATTTAAATGTTTAACTGATTAATATAGCTGTATGTATCATGCTTGTCTGCTAATGGGACTTATATACAGTCAGTTGACGAGATACATTCCTGAGAACTTCTTTGGTCGAATTTGTATGTAACTCTGAACCCTGATGAATAGTAATAACTAGCAACTTGCCCGTCAAAAAATGACTGCAATAAAATTGTAAGGCAGGTAATGCTGTTTGCCACACAATGTAAGGCTTTTAGTCCTCTGAGTACCTTTGGCGCTCATTGCGAGCCTCTCCCATCGTGTACTTTTGCTCCTCTGAACACCCTCGGCGGTCAATATGAGCCTCTCCCCTTTTTTTTTTATATAAATATATTTTTTTATATTAATTAATGAATTAAATAATAAATTAATATACTGTACTTTACCTATTTGTAATTAATATATGCAGCAATCAATATGCTGAAGAGCTAACAATGTACATTTGGCCTGTTGGTGACCTTAGGAGAAAGTGTCAGCAATGTGGCAAGTGTGCAGTGTAAATAGGCTGTGTGTGCGAGGCTTTTCCGTCCTTCCTAATAGTGTATTTTGTTGCGTGTACTGTACGTTCCTGTGTAAAAGTCGTATGTGCCTGGCGGTATTTTGCGTGCTTAGGGGTCGTGTAGCCTCGTTTTAGTTTTTTTCGGTGGCCATTTTTTTTCTTGCAAAAACTTTGGAAATTCGACTTAAATTTGCATGCAACCTTGTGTTTTTCTATGTCCCCGGCTCGGCCGAAAAGTTTGTATAGTTTGCGGGCCTATGGCGCTCATCTCCACCAGCGTAGTGAGCGCCTTCAGCGCGCCCTGCCTAAGTCGTACGGGGTCGTAGGGATGAGCTGTATGGCGCTCATCTCCATCAGCGCAAAGAGCGCCTTCGGCACTTCTTGCCTGGCCGCAACCACGGGCCTCGCTTCGCAAGGGCCGCAATTGCTTCGTGCTCGCTTTGCGCCTACGGCGCTCATCTCCACGAGCGCGGTGAACACATTCGGTGCTCCCTGCCAAAGTCCTGCGGGGTCGTAGGGATGAGCGTCTACATCGCTTATCTCCACCAGCGCAGGCGCTCCTTGTGCTGGTGGAGATAAGCGCCTACTGCTCATCCCTACGACCCCATACGACTTAGGCAGGGAGCGCCAAAGGCGCTCACTGCGCTGGTGGAGATAAGCGACATAGGCGCTCATCCCTACGACCCCGCACGCCTTTGGCAGGGAGCACTGAAGGCGCTCACTGCGCTGGTGGAGATGAGCGCCGTAGGCGCAAAGCGAGCCCGCAGTTTTAACGTTGCATTATTAACAGATTTTGGCAAGCCCGCGCTGCTGAGAACTATATATTTCATAATAATAATAATACTATAATGGCTATATATGTGGTAAAAATAATAGAGTGTAATAATAACAATATATCTGTGTTGTAATAATAAGTTACAGAAACGATTGTGCTGTTTCTTTTAATTTAAACAAACAGAACAGAAAAATAAACTCATGCAAAAAGCCTTGTGAGCCCTCCTATATTACAGTATGCTCTATGGATTTCCTGGTATTTCAATGGATTTTAATCAGTGTTTGCTCACTATTACTGCAAAAATATTTAAAATGTGCTCTTTTAAATATATGAAAAAAATAATACAGCCTTTAATATATTGTTTTTTATATATACACTGCTATTGTTTTGCCTTGATCGCAACCCATGTGTAGCATTACGGAATATGTTGGTGCCTTACAAATAAACGATAATAACACATTTGTGCTGCTGTGCTATCTACCACCTTGGTTTCATCAACTTCCTGAGGTGGAAGGAGACTTTGAATGCTCAGGAAGTTTCTGTATGCATATTGGGAATGTGTTTTCAGTAGAAATAATGGAAAGTCATTAGTTAGAATGCACCGTCTTAAAAAAATAATAAGCTGAGAAAAAAAAATGGATCCCTGCAGTAAAGATCAATTGTGTTTAAAAGAGAGAAAAAATTATAAAGCAGTATAGAGGATATACCACCTGTAGAAAAAAAGCAAGTATGCAAGACTAAATATATTTTCTGTGAAATTGTAGGCATCTGCATTTATCTTCTCTTTGGGGTATAATTATCAAGGTTTAAAAGTGGGAATTAAAAGTGGAGTGAAATAGCCCCTTTATTATATTATCAAACAGTTTATCGTTGCTTGATAAATTGATCCATTAAAAAATCTAGGAAACAGAAATATTTTATGTTTCAACACTGCATAACTTTCTATCCCTGTATATCTCCACTTATACCAATAATCCCCATTTTTAATCTCATTTGATAATATACCCCTCTGAGTCACCTGTTTTATCCAATTAGATAAAATATGGGTGTATGATCTGTACACAGTCAGTCATTTCTTACAAATGTTATCATGTTTTAGTTATGTATTTATTTTTCACACAGGAAAACAAAATTGACATATTAAAACATTTACTTTAAAACATGATAACAGCTATTTTCCAGATGCAGTTGTTTTACTTTTTAAAAGTGGTCTGAACTATGTAAAAAAAGATTGGCTTATTTTGATCTTGCTATTTTGTAAATTGCACATAGTTCCATTAGGTATAAGTGCTCTTTTCAATTAGCATTACATTTCCATATCCAGATTTAAGCCCAGAGAAGGTAATGGCTATTTTAAAAGAATGGAGTAAAAACAGAAATTTGAAAGAAAATATTGTGGACTTTAATATGTGGATGTAATTAATTCAGCACTTTCTCTGTATAATGCTATTTGGGGGACAAACAAGCATACTCATCTTTATACAGTCATATGTAGAATGCTCAGACCTTATCAAATAATAATTTGTAGAAAAATCTCTTGCGAAGGGAGAAGTTTCACCAAAACACAAGATGAAAGACTACACTTACAGAAATGAAGGAGCACACATAGAGAAATTCAAATATATGTGTAAAAGTTTTAACTCCAGAAAACCGCTGTATTTTAGTTGATGAACACAGAACATGAGTGTGACTATCACATCAAGGGCTAAGATGCAGATTGATTTGGTCTTGAACTGAGCTCAGCACTCCAAGTGTCAGTGACACAAATATAATTTAAGATGGCAGCTTCCCATCTGCAAGAACATGAGTTACTGGCAAACTATGCAAATTCCATAACTTTTATGTGGATTATTATTATCATTATTTAATATTATTATCCTTCCTTTGTAATGTGCCAACATATTCTATCATGTTATGCAGGGATTACGTACAAAGCAAGATACAATATTAACACATTGCAAAAGATTGGAGGGGACTGCCTTTAAAGTCTAACGTACATTTCCTAAAGCACCTTGCAAGATTGAAAACTAGTAAATATACAATCCAAATGCGTAGGTAGAGACATAAACCTTGTCAAGAATAACAGATTAGGAATCTGTACAGAAGGAAAAGTTAAAATTAAGAGTAATAAAGGGTGACAGAGGAGAAGACAATTAATTGTGGTTTGTGTGGTTTAGTGTAGTAGCATAATGTCCTGGGTGCAGTAACAGCAGGATAGATTTTGTGGGAAGGAGTTGAAGGTTGACCAGGGTGGCCATTATGTGTGGTTGATAACAATGGACTAGGTATTTTTGGTAGAAGGTGTAGCTGACTGATCAGGTGTAGGTAATTTTATGACTCAATAAAGTAAGTCAAATCAGTAAGTCGCAGAGAGGCAAGGAAGGAAAGGAGTGGTCTCAGTTTCCCAAAAAATAAAGAGTTATGGAAAGATAAAACGCCTTCTGTAAATTCTGTAAATTTACAGTGAAGTTTGAAATGTATGTCTGTCTGTGTTTTTAATCACTTCTCGTAGCCTTTACTTTTTAACATTGTGATAGGATATAATTGTTACTAATGATTATTCATTACTCCATATGGGTCCCCATATAAAATGATACAATGATGGAATGCAACATTTTTCATGGGTCTCCACTTGTCCAAAAGCCAGAAAACAATTGCTAGAATAAATGTGAGCATGTGCATATCCCTAGCAGTTATTAGTATTAATTACGCTCTAGCACCAGAACCAGTTCAGTGTCTTTTTTTTTTCTTTTTCGAAATTGAGGGTGATATCTTTTTACATAAAAAAAAAACTATGAACTGTAAAAAAGCACTAAATGTGTGTATATCTAATATACTGTCTCATTTATATGATACATGCAAAACATACAGAGAGTACTTTAACAGTACAATGCCATTAAAGAATGAAAGTCTAAATTTTCTGTGAGATTTAATATTACCCTGTGAGGGAGATTTCACAAGGGACCTCATTATTGGTAGACAAACCAAACCCAATTTCAACAGTCTTATGGTACTATTTTCTAAGCACTGTGATGTGCAGCTCAGAATTTAGATGTACATTATTTCCTATGGCAACTGCAGCCCTTCTCACCTCATCTCAGCCCCTGTGATAGCTTAGTAAATATCCCCAATGAGAAAAAAGATGTTAGCTTTACCTACAGTATGTGCAAAAAAAATTCACAATTTCTAACTGCAAGTGAATAAAAGTGTATATGTATTTGAGGAATAGCAAATTATGTAAACATTTTCATAAAATGTCATCACATATATAGTTGTGGACCAAGAACGTTGGTCACGTTTGCGGCTTTGTCACGCACTGCGAGTCTCGCGAAGCGAGGCAAACCGTTGATGGCCGCACGCGACCGCGAGCCTGGCAAAGCAAGGCAAGCAGTTGAAACACACGGGACTTAGGCTGCAATGAGCGTCGAAGGCGCTCATCTTGATGCCCGTGGGACTTAGCGAGGGCTGCAAATTACAGCCCGTAGCACAGAGGCACGTATATGGCCTGTGGACTTCGCAAAATTATGATTTTAACCGACGAATCACTGTAAAAACCTGAAAAAAACAACAAATATGCCTCAAATTAACTTACACATTCACACACAGCACAGTGGGAGAGCCAGGGAGCCTGTGAGTGAGGTTGCAAGTTAATTTGAGCCATATTTGCCATTTTTTCATGATCGAAAATCGCCTAAGCGAGAAAATAAAAATGGCTGCCGAAAAAAACACAACGAAAACGAGGCTGTAGGATGTAAAACTAGCACGAAGGATGTAAATCTAGCCCATAGGACGTAAAAAAAAATCCAAAGCAGTAACACGTAACGCAAGCCAGTAAGACTTAACACAAGGCAGTAACACTCAAGCGTGCCGCCTATAAAGGACACAGGGTGAGAGGTTTGAAATGATCGCCGAAGGCGCTTATTGCAAGCCACACGATGAGCGCAGAAGGCGCTCAGCACGGGGCTCACGATGAGCGCCAAAGGTGCTCAGAGGACCCATAGCCTCTCACTGTGCGGCAAACAACATTGCTAGGCTTACAATTTTACTCCTGTCATTTTTGACAGGCAATTTCCTCGTAGTGTTAAATTTATCAAGAATGATTAGCAGAGTTATGTGGAGTTAAAACAGGGCTTGACAAGTCCCGATAGCCAAAGAGCCACAGCTCCTAAATTATTTTAATGTAGGCTCCTAACATCTCAGTGATTATCTATCTATCTAAATATCGCAGCAAAATACTCCCCGAAGTAGAGTTAAACACTAGCTGTCTGATAAATTGCTCCTATACAATACAGCAATAAACTACTGTATATACTTGAGTATAAGCCGACCCGAGTATACACATGCGCGTCACGTCATTAACATATGCCGGGTCCCAAATCAGGCGGAAGACGCGCAGAGGAGCAGCTGATAAAGGAAAGTGAGGGGAAAGGGGGGGGGGGGTAATTGGAGAGAGGGTAAGTGATAAGAAGGGAGGATTAGGAGGGACCCGGCATATGCTAATAGCGTGACGCGCATGTGACATCACGTCATTAGCATATGCCGGTTCCCGACACAGCCAGAAGACGTGCAGAGGAGCAGCTGATGAAGGTAAGGAAAGGGAGAGGGGGGGTAATTGGAGAGGGGGGAAGTGATGAGAAGGGAGGATGAGGAGGATGATAAGGTATGGGGAGGGAATGAGACACGAGGGAGAGGGAGGAGACACAGGGGAGGGGGGGAGAAACACAAGGGAGGGAGAGCAGCAGGAGCCGTGTGACTCGAGTTTAAGCCGACTGGGGCTTTTTCAGCCTTAAAAAAAGGGCTGAAAAACTTGGCTTATACTCGAGTATATAACGTACCTTTTTTATTCCAATTGTTATCCTTGCTTAAATTAACTCCTGAGTTCTTTATAACCTACAGAATGTAAGCTGTCTTGCTCTGGTAAAATGTGGCTTTATATATAACAATCATTTAAGATAGTTTAAAATATTAATATGTAAGAATATTAAACTACATTTATTCTGCTTTATTGCTATTTATTGTATGATATAATTCAGCGCTACGTAATATGTAGGCGCGTTATAAATAAACAATAATAATACATGGAACAGCAATTCCGTATTTACCTCAGAGTTCATGTTACTTGTGATTTGGTATCATATTTTTACTTTGACCTGCTTTAAGTTTGGGCTCTCAATACATTATTCTGTGATAGTACTATATATACTGTAATTCAAATAATTCTCTCAAAGTAATAAAAAATGTCTGAAATGTTTAACTGATTTGGGGGCTTATCCTTGTCAGCCAATGAGCAGTAATATAGATGAATTAATCATATTGGTCTGCCAGTAAAATCTACAGATGTACAAATGCTCTGTTAGTTTCAATTACATATCTTGGATAATCTTTAAAGCATGCCCTTTTAAATGCATGAAAAAATAATTATGTTCCATGTCTCTTTAAGTAGCCAATCTATGAGAAAACCTTAAAGCGAGGCACCAGCATGCACAAGTATATAACTTAGATATTTGTATATAAAACACTACACTAATATCTGGTTAACAGTTTATGAATCCTACAAAATTTGTGTTTTAATAACTAATAAAGCAAACTAAAACTTATTTGAATTCATAGCAAACATGTATTTGTATTGATGCTAACAAATTTGGACTGGCACATAAGAACCATATTTTAATATGTACTAAGCCACATTTGGCTCTAGAGCTATAGGTTACTGACCTCTGCTATAAATAGCACTGGTAGTATGTGATGCATTTTAACCATTCTGGTGTGTCTTCATTTATTAAGCAGTTGTAATGGTTTGAATGTTCAATCTTGTGTGGTGATTTTCATAGTTCAGGCAAAAGCATATCTATTGTGCAGCTCTGTATGTCACTGCCTGGCACGGTGCCTGATTGTTTTGTCTCTAGAAAAGTTTACTAAATCTGATGCAGATGGCGATATTGTGGGTATATTTAAAGCAATGAATCAGATTATAGCAGTTGACATTCCTTTATAAATAATTGTGAATATACAATAACCACCAGCATTGCAAATATTCATTTATTGTTTCTTATTAAAATTGCCCTGCGCATACAATTTATGTGTAATTTAGGCAGTGCAGAGTAATAGTATATCCTTACAGGGAATTAGTATTAAATTGATAAACTGACTAGTTAATTTCAGGGCCAATGCAACTCTTCCTGTTTTAGTAACAACTTTTTTCCACAGTTAATTGGTTTTAAGCTTTGTTTGATTTACAGCAGTTTACCTTTTTGCATGAAACCCTTTAATGTCTGTCTGTTTGTAAGAAAGTTCTGCTCTTATATTTGAGAAATTCACCATATTATGTACTGCTGCATTTTTTATAATTTATTAATCTTATTATAGTTATAAATGTGTCAGTAACATTTTAGGATATGTTAGTCAGGTTTTCCATAATGTGTTTTTTTAGGTGTGCTGATTTAGAATAGGGGTTATGAGCATACAATGACCTCCAGAATTATTTTCAGAGTTGGTAAAGTTGATCACAATATGGTATATGGGCATATACAATCTGACATGAATACCTTGCAGTATAATTATTGACGGCTACACTATTTTGATTACCGTATTTGCCGGCGTATAAGGCGACTGGGCGTATAAGACGACCCCCCAACATTGCCACTCAAAATCCCTCCTCATCCTCAACCTCCCTCCTCATCCTCCCTCCTCATCCTAAACCCCCCTCATGACTTTACCCCTCTAAATACCTCCCCCTCTCCCTTTCCCCTCACTTACCTTCATCTTCAGCTGCCTCCGCTCCTTCCTGCGTAGGCACCCGGTATATGCTAATGACGTGGCGTGCATGTGACGTCACGTCATTAGCATATACCAGGTGCCGGCGCAACCCCCCCTCCCCCTCCTCATCCTTAACTCTCCCTCCTCATTCTAATCCCCCCTCCTCATTCTAAACCCCCCTCCTTATCCTCATCCTCGCTCCTCATCCTCCCTCCTCATCCTCATCCTCAACCTCCCTCCTCATCCTAAACCCCCCTCCTCACTTTACCCCTCTAAATACCTCCCCCTCTGCCTTTCCCCTCACTTACTTTCATCTTCAGCTGCCTCCGCTCCTTCCTGCGTCGGCACCCGGTATATGCTAATGACAAGACGTCACATGAGCGCCATGTCATTAGCATATACCGGGTGCCGACACAGGAAGCAGCGGAGGCAGCTGAAGATGAAGGTAAGTGAAGGGTAAAGGGAGAGGGGGAGGTATTTAGAGGGGAAAAAGTGAGGAGGGGGGGTTAGAATGAGGAGGGGGTATTAGAATGAGGGGGGGGGAGGCACCTGGCGTATAAGACGACCCTCCCTGGAGGCATGTTTTTTAGGACAAAAAAGTCGTCCTATACGCCGGCAAATACTTTACCTTTATTCCCAATAATTTCTGGCATATTCACACTTTGTTTTAATTGCAGCTTTTTTGGTGGATATCAAATAAAGCTTTTTTTATTTTTCCATTGTTAAAATACTTGTTGATTATTAGGTTGAGCAGGAATCTGATCTTTCAGTGATATAAAATCATCCGAGAATTGGTTGCATCCTTGGGCTATAGACTATAATTGGACACTACCTCCATTATAACATACTATTTAGAAGGCTTGCCAGAAGAAAGCTGCTACTCTCATCAAACAATGAATATAAACTCAATGAAAGTCAGTGATTGGAACCAGATTCTATGGTCAAAGAGACAAAAATAGATATTTTTGGCAACAGGCACCAGATTTGCGTGTGAAAGAGTCAAGGTCATGCTGAAAAGAACCTCATTCCCCTTGTGAGGTATCGTGGTGGATCTGTGGGGCTGTATTTTATTCATGGGAATATTGTTAGGATACATGGCATCAAGATCTTAGTAAAATACCAGGAAATTTTAGATTGAAATATATCTGCCCTTGTCAGGAGGATAAGATTGGGTTGTGGTTCAATCTTCCAGCAGGACAATGAACTAAAGCATGCATCTAAATCCACAGAAAAATGTTTCACTGACAAAAGAAACAAGCATTTGTAGTGTCCATCCCAGCATTCTTAAACCACATATAAAACCTGAAGGTGAGCTGAAGAGGAGAGTATGCAAGCGAGGGCCAAGGATTTGGAGATATTTTATATGGGGGAATGGTCTTTCACCTCACCCAGCATTTTTAGAGAAAACTGACTGCTGTTATCTTGACAAAGGGATGGTGAACAAAGTACTCAAAAATGCAAGGGCAACATTCAAAGAAGAAAGACACAAATTCACTTTGCTGCATTCATAGTTTTTGTTACTTTTGCTACATCTTTAAAACATAACTTTTATTTACTCATTCTCTTATAACCCATACTCGATACAGACAGAAAAGTGGGAAGAGGTATATTTATTTAAAACACTAATTGGGTGAGAAATAAATAATTCATACTATCCCTTATTTCTTGAAAATTCATAAAAATAAAATAATAATGTACAAATAACCTCCAAATTATGTGTAAAATTTGAAGAAGAAAAAAATCTGCAAATCCCTGATAAATATCTTAGGGGTAGTAACTAAGAGCCCTATTCAATTCCTTTACTTGTAACTTGTAAAGATATTGATTTACATCTGCAGGTAATTTTTACAGTAAAGTTACACATGTATTCAATTCCCTACACTCGTAATTTTATTTAGCTCACCTGCAACTCATAAACTCACGCCATGTCAATAAAAGTACAAGGCTCAGGATTACACACAATGCAGTGATTAAGTAAAATGATGATGCTCAAACCCCACTGCAACCAGTGAGAATCCTCAGGGATTCCCTCCACCCACAACGTGAAGGGATCCCCAATCAATCAATTTCTTTCCTTCAAATTTCACACATAATTTGAAAGTTATTTGTACGTTATTATTTTATTTTTAAGAATTTGCAAAAAAACACAAGTTAGATAAAGCAGCTGTTAATTTTGGCACATGAATTGCATGCTATATATTTCTAAAAATCCTCTAATGCAAAATAGATTAAAGGGTCACCACAAAATCAAGTACCCTTTTTAAAAGTTTTTATTAAAATCAGTGAAATGTGGTGATATATTTTACTAGAATTTTTTCCTAAAGAAAATAATTGCTGAGCTATTCAACAATGTTTGTGCTGCATTATTATAATAATGTGCAGCTCACTAAAACAAATTAGCTGCTTTCATGTGATAATCAGTGACTAGCTGGGGGGAATTTACTAACAGGAAGTGCAATGAGCCACACTCTACAGCAGCTCATTCCATATTACTTCTATTCAGGTATCAATGTGACTTACTATATTGCTGGTATTAGCATTAGGTTCACAATGAGGTGCACTAATGCCTGATGCAGCACAGTGTATATAACCCCCTATCCAATACTTTAAACACTGTGATCAGAGTAGCACATGCATGTTATAGGGATAAGGCCTGAGCAGCACTGTCCATAGGCGCAGGCTCCTGCAGTAGATGAAAATACGTCAATAATGATGTATAACGGCAAACCCAGGAAAATAATACCATGGCCGTGCATGGTCTGCTATCTAATGTTTACACGCTACCCTAGTCCTCAATACCCACAGAGGGCCATTGAACCACCCACCACTTGAGCTTTGGTGTGGGGCACATTCAGTATAAGAATAAACATGGGAACCCCCATGGACCCCTAGCATAACCTGTGAGAATGGGGCATTCATTTAGACTCCCTGTTAATCTATACAATCAGAGTTCTTATAAACTCCCATGGCACCTAACATTAACCCATTAACATGGGGTCCCTGCAAAACCCAATTATATACTATAGCATTACCACTGAGGTCCATATAGATCCCAATGGTACCTAAGCCTGCCCCCCTAACATGAAGGTCCCTATGGACCACCATGACACCCTATCTAAGACCATAGGGTCTTTATAAACACCCATGAACCCTACCCCCATGGGGGTCTACAAGGACCTCCATAGTCCCTAACACAACCCCCAATTAGTTAAATTAAATGATACAATAAAAAAGAATCAAATAACTACAAACAATAGAAAATACTTACAGAAAAATAATAAAATGCTTGAAAATAAAAATTATTATAAATATACTAGGAAAATTAAAATAAAAAATAAAATCTATAGAAAAAAAATAAGCCTGTAGGGAGCAAAATCATACTTACCTGCCCTTTGATGACCTTCCAACGATGACCCGTGTAGCGCTCATTCTCAATATTTGTCCGTGGATAAACTGGTACATCCATTTTGATAGCACTTCAGTCCCATTCTATCTTGCTTGAAGACCCTGGAGCAAAGAACATATCTAACTGAGCTCCTATTGCAAGGATTTAAAGGTTTTCCGATGCCCCCCTTATTGGCTTCTTATTGGCTCACTTATGTGTCCATCATATTTCTGCCAAATAGAATCCAGTATTTGAATTGCTCCTACCCCATTTCTTATTAATTAAAAGTCTAACCAATCAGAATGCATGGATTTAAATCTGTGGATTTCATTAGATTTCGATTAGCCTTTAACAATTCAGAGGGTTTAATTTTCCAATATTTTATGGAGTAGTATAGCACTTTTTTAGACTATCTATGACATTGGCAAGCTATATAGCCATATAGCTGGGGGATCAGAATATAACCATTATAAAGTGCTATACTACTCATTGCCTCCATTTACACACCTTTACTTCAAAACAGACTCACTTGTACCCTTTGTCTGTTTGCACTGTAGAACAGTAGTGCTATTATTCCTCGTATACTGATATACCCCCAAATTTTGTTTGATTCCTATGGTCAAAGCATACACATTTTTTTGCAGCCAAACAGATTTCTTATAACTATTACATTTTAAAAGTGGTTTACTTACTCATATTTCGGAGCACTACAAGGACTGTGATTTTCTAACTCTCATCTTCAATTCTCTTATTCCCTCCTATGGATTTAATCTATTCTTGTGTGACCTTTTCCATTGCTATAATTTATTTTTCATGCTATTACAATCCCTTTCCAATTCCAATCTCTATATCCTCCAACTCATTTTTTTCTCATAATTTTCTCTCCAATTTCACTTTTCCTTCATCCTTCCATTTTCTTTCTGTTCATTCCTACTTCCATTAAAACTCTTGGTTCATATTTTGCTGGCTACCATATCCAGTTTAGCACATTGACATTGTAGTAGAAGAGTGCACAAAACCAGTGTTTTTGCTATAGGTTATCCATTTTGTGTTTGTAACATTTTGTTTGTGAAAATATATATATTTTTTTATATTCTGTTTATGAGTACAGGAATCCATTTTGTATTTGCAACATTGAGCTGGATGACGGGGCTGGAAAAAGTACAGAAAAGGGCAACAAAACTAATAAGGGGAATGGAGGGCCTAAGTTATGAAGAAAAACTAACCAAATTAAAACATATTTTCTCAAGAAAAAAGGCATCTAAGAGGAGATATGATTACCTTATATAAATATATCCAGTGTCAATATAATGCTTTATCAAGTGAACTTTTTGTGCCAAGAGGTTTTTAACAGACAAAAGGACATAATTTGAGTTTAGAATTAAAATATTCCACCTTAAAGAAAGAAAAGTGGTAAACTGTGGAATTCTCTACCAAAGGAGGTGGTGACAGCAGATTCGATAGATAACTTTAAAAAGGGATTGGATATGTTTTTGAATAAAAAAAGGCATTTATGGTTATCCTGGATAATTAGAGAGTGAGTATTGGTCCAGGTAGGCATCCAATTGCCAGTATCTTTGGTCAGGAAGGATTTTTCTTTTACCCTCATGAGACAATTGGCAAACTTTCACTTGGTTTTTTTTTTTCTGTTTGCCTTCCTCTGGATCAATTTCAAACTAATCTGCATACTGCCAAGTAGATCAGAGTAGTTCTAAAAAAGTTGAACTTGGTGGACTAAAAGTATTTTTTCAACCTTAATTACTCTATAACTATGTAACTATCTCTATTCAGTTATGATAAAACTAAGTATCAATCTTGACGACAGAACTTAATAAAATAATAAGCCCCCATAGGATACATTTCCCCCTCAAGCTACAGGCATATTAGCAATCAAAGATTAAATCCACAGGACACAATCATACTCTGTTAAATATAAGATATTCTCTAAAATGCTTTTATATTTCTGTCTTGCATGGATGCTAAGGTTGTTAGTTTTTACATACTTCACAAGCATGTGAAGATATTACCAACCTACAACTGTCATTTAACTTACAATACTTTTTATTATTGATATATGTTATCACATGACAGTCATCTCATCATCTTGAGTTGCTCATTGTTTGTTTAAGATTATGTGCAATGCCAATAGTATAATGGACAAGCCTATTTTTAAGTCCAGAGGTATTTGTTTTTTAAATTGGGTAGGAGTATGCTGGTACAAGTGCATCATAGCACTGATATAGAGAACCAATGTGAAGATTATATAAATAAGTCTTATGGTAATTTTGTTGTAGAAGCGACTTCCCTAGATGATAAGCTAAAGGTAAATCCACTGTTTACAGAACTCAAACGATTATATTTAAGATTATGAGTCATTCAAAGTAGGCAAAGCAAGGGGCAAGGGACATAGTATGTTTGAATCAAAATGCATGAGAATCACAAGATTTCACTCAATTATTGGCTTATATTGTGTTTATTTAGAGTCACAACCATATTTCATATTCTGTAATATACCCTTAAAGGAAATCTAATGTTTTCTATTTATATAGACCCTGCAAAATAATATCGTAAAATAGTGGGACCAGGAATAAAAATAATAGGGTTGTAGGATAACTCTGCTAGTTTTCTTTTTCATAGTTAGAATCCCAAACTGGCTTCTCAGCTAATCACAAATCATGTCCAGAATGTCTCTCAAGTGGCAAATTCATTTCAGGGTTGGTTTACTGTCTTTCAAAGCTCTAATTCAGTGACTTTCAAACTATTTCACTTAAATAAGCTACAGTAATTTGAGGCCCTGAACAAGTCTGTACAGTACTTTAAACTTTTTGATTTTAACCAAATGAAAATAGAAAAATCTCTGTAGGGAAGGAATTAATTGATAATAGAGGTATAGATAATGAGGACATTTTCTGCTCATCCCTGAGAAAAATAATGAATCTTCATCATTACACCACCAACAAGAAGATCGACAGCAGTAGGAATACATGTCTACATCTCAAAGCACTACCTTAAAGACCTGAAAATGATTATACTGAAAGGACATTTCAAAACATCAAGAGATTGAAATGTCAGGGAATATAAATTAATGATGGTGTTTGACTGAACCTAGATCTGGGCTTATGTCTCATAATGCTACATACAGCAGATATAAATATTGTCTTCCATACTGTATTATTATTATTATCCTTTATTTATAACGCGCCAACATATTCCGCAGCGCAATACAGGGGTTAGGTACAAGTATAAACAATACCCCACAATGAAAATAATGGAAGACCCTGTTATTGAGCTTTCAATCTGATATACACTGTGCTTTCCCTAAAGCACCTCACAAGATTAAAACTCGCAAACTTACATTCTAAAGGGTATGGGTAAGGTACAGGAGAGTGAGAGATGCATAGTGAATGAAGAGGCTAAAGATGATAGGCTTTTTTGAATAGATGTGTTTTTAAAGAGATTTTGAAGGATCTGAGGCAGGAAGATAGTCTGGTGGTGCGAGGTAAAGAGTTCCAAAGAATAGGGGCAGCACGTGAAAAGTCTTGAAGCTGGGAATGAGAGGAGGTGATGAGAGAGGAGAAGAGAAGAAGGTCATTAGCAGAGCGAAGAGGCCGGTGGGAGTGTATATTGGGATGAGAGCAGAGATGTAGGAGGGTGCACTATTGTGGAGGGCTTTATATGTTAGGGTCATGACTATGAATTGTATTCTAGACGCTATGGGAAGCCAGTGGAGTGCCTGACAGAGAGGTGCTGCAGACACTGATCGTTTAGTATGGTAGATGAGTCTAGCGGATGCATTCAAAATGGATTGGAGTGGAGACAGACGGGTGATAGGAAGGCCAGCAAGAAGAGTGTTGCAGTAATCGAGGCGAGATATGATGAGAGCGTGAATAAGAATTTTAGTTGTGTCTTGTGTGAGGTAGTGGCGTATTTTGGATATGTTTTTTAGGTGAAAGTGACAAGATTTTGTGAGTGATTGGATGTGGGGAATGAAAGAGAGGGAAGGGTCCAGTAGGACCCCAAGACAGCGGGCCTGAGAGGTGGGAGTGATGATGGCATTGTCAACAGTGAGAGATATTTGCGGAGTGAAAGCTGTAGTAGAGGGTGGAAAGATAAGGAGCTCTGTCTTAGACATGTTGAGTTTGAGTTGACGGGCAGACATCCAGGAGGATATGCTCGAGAGGCAATTGGCAACATGAGCTAGCAGAGAGGGGGATAGTTCAGGTGCAGAGATGTAGATTTGGGTGTCATCAGCATATAGATGATACTGAAATCCAAAAGATTGTATAAGGGCACCAAGGGAGGATGTATAGATAGAGAAGAGGAGGGGGCCTAGGACTGAGCCTTGGGGTACACCGGCAGTTAGAGGGCGAGGAGATGAAGAGGTGCCAGAGAAGGAGACACTAAATGTTCGATTTTCTAGATAAGATGTGAACCAAGAGAGAGCAGTGTCAACGATGCCAAGAGAGTTGAGAATTTGGATAAGAAGAGGATGATCAACTGTGTCAAAGGCAGCAGAGAGATCCAGGAGAATTAGGATAGAGAAATGACCCTTTGATTTGGCGTTGAGCAGGTCATTAGTAACTTTTGTGAGAGCTGTCTCTGTAGAGTGTTGGGGCCGGAAGCCAGACTGGAAGGGATCAAGGAGGGAGTTGGAGGAAATGAATTGTGTAAGGCGAGTGTAGACGACACGCTCAAGTAGTTTAGAAGCCAAGGGAAGTAGAGAGATAGGGCGGTAATTAGATAGAGAAGCTGGATCAGATGTGGGTTTCTTAAGAATGGGTGTAACTGTGGCTTGTTTCAAAGGTGATGGAAACTTGCCAGTGTCTAAGGAAAGGTTGAATAGATGTGTGAGAGCTGGGATAAGTGTGGTAGAGAGGGGGGGGGGGGGGGGATCAGCTGTAATGGAATAGGATCATGTGGACAAGTTGTGAGACAAGAGGTTGATAGAAGGTTAGCAACTTCATCCTCAGTTACAGGGTTAAAGGAGTTTATAGTGGCTATAGGTTTGGGAAAGGGTGAAGGCAGACTGCTGTTTGTTTTTTGAGGAGAAGGTGTGATATGGGAGCGTTGAGAGGAGAGTTCATTATGAATATTTTCAATTTTACTATTAAAGTATCTAGCAAAATCTTCAGCTGTAAGAGAGGAAGGGGCGGGAGGTGGGGGAGGGCAGAGGAGAGTGTTAAGAGTGGAGAACAAATGTTTGGGGTGGGAGGCCAAATTTGATATTAATGATGAGAAGTAGCTCTGTTTGACAAGATTGAGGGCATAGTGATAGGAGCGTAGGATAAACTTGTAATGAAGGAAGTCTGATGAGGAGCGAGATTTCCTCCATAGTCGTTCAGCGATACGGGAGCACTTCTGGATGTAGCGTGTTGTAAGGCAGTTCCTTACTACACTTGCTGACTCCAATGTTTAAAATGTTTTCTCAACTCTGTTGCATGTAACCTATTGTAAGTGCATCTCATTAGTTTAGTTGGAGAGTCTCCCTACACCGTAGACCAGTAGTGGGCAACAGCGGGTCCGGGGCCCATCCTATGCTGCCCCTTGCCACTTCTCTGTAGGGAGAGAGCATGCAACTAATCAACAATAAAATGAATTATATGTACTCCTAAATACCTGTTCTCATTATCTGTTCCTCTATTACAAATCAGTTCCTTCCCTATAGCGATTTTATCATGTTGCTTTTAAAAAAATCAAAAGGTTTAAAGCACTTTGAGTTCTATTTAAGAACTCAGGGGACTTATATGAGGACTTTCAAGTGAAACCGGTTGCCTGTTGTTTTGTTTATTATTTTAAAACGGCTAGTATGCAGAAATGTTATTGTGAATCCAGTATAATAAGTAAATAAATAATTTTATTGAACTTATTGCTCTGTGCCTACTCTGCCCATGTATCCATGACTTTGACCCTCTTATAAATTAGATCTATTATGTTCTGTCCTAATTGTAAGTATACACAACATTTCTTTCAGTCACCTTGGATCAGACCCCATTTACCATGTGCTTTAGCATTTTTTTTACTTTAAACAAAATAATTTTTCTGCCGTTGTTATATATATTTTTTGCTCTGCATACAAGAGGTGAAAGTGCAAGCTGAAACATTTATGAAGCACGGCCCTTAAACAACATACACATTTTTGGGAAAATTAAGATTTTTTTTTTTGAAGAAAGCACAAAATAAATAAATAAAAGAACTAATGGCAAACTAGAGAAAATATTTGTGACTAAAGGGCATACGCCACTGGTAGAGGCTATCCGCAATCATAGGGAAATTTGGTAAGCATTTTCTAACTGAAGGTGAGAGGAGCCGAGGTAAGGAGAGAAGGACTGTTTTTTAGATCAGGAGATAACAAGATGTACTTGAGACCCCCATGGTGACGTTTTACACAATGTGTGTGTTATTATTGTGTGAAGTTATTTTATGTTTCAACACTCATTATCAAAATGTATAAAGTAATTCATTTTTAAGGTGGATCAGTATTCCAGATCATGTCTTGAAGGACCATGGCAATACCCTATCAATAGAAACTAAATGTTTTAATTAAGCATTGATTTTTTATAAAATCCATGTTAAATTATTTAGAAAAGCTATATTTATTATTAAACTTACTTTCAAATATTAGTTTGAAAACCACCAACTGACCTGCTTGTTTCCATCCCTTATGAGATCATGAATGGATTGCAACAGCTTTCACTCTGAGGCCGTCCTAAATAATTACATATAAGCTTATGGTTAGATGTAAACAGAGACTTTTTATTGGCTTGAGGTGTGTTAAATTGGTTTATCTTGGCAAGGAAACAAACTTGTGTTCTTCACCCTTTCCCAACCCTTATAAGAGTCCTAGTCAAGCAGAACAGCTGGAGGGTAACAAGTACGTTTATTAATGAGGCAAAAGAGAAAAAGACAGAAAGACAATCAAGACAAAGGTAAAAAAAATAAGAAATTGGGGGGAAAAATAAGGCCCAAGGCAATGTGACATTTTAATACATCTGCATACATCTCCTCTGTCTTCATGTATATGGGATTCGTTATTATGACTTTAAATGTGTTACACATATCTGAGCTTTTTACGTCAATGTCAAAAGACACACACTCCATTGAAGACACTGTTTCAATTAATATCTGTCTGTGATGCTGATCATGCTTCAACTAGCATTTCTCATTTCATCCCCTCAAAAATGTATTATATTAATTTTAGACTGATAATGCATAATTTCTCATTAATACCCATGCATGTAAAACATAGGAAATAGAAGCAGCATGATTCTTATATAGAAGTGAAATAGCTTTTGTATAGATAATATCTTTAAAGAGGTTTAAACAGAAATAGATCAAGGACAAATCAATTAATAGTTTTGGTATTGTGTATTTAATTAGAAAAATAAAGATATACATCCTTATTAAATTGCGATTTGGCCAATTCTTAAGGGCTCTATATAAGCACAGAGCAAATTTTTTACAGAAGTTTTTAGTTAGTGAACTTTTATCCAAAAGCAAGGTCTTCACTAACTAAAACCCCTCTGTAAAAAAATATGCTCTGTGCTTATATAGAGCCCTATTCAATTGGCCGAACCGCAATTTAATAAGGCTGTAAGAAAGAAGTTACAAAGCAGATAACATAACATCAGTATTGTTTGTGTATAATGCAGTGTTGTCCAACTAGCAGTCCACTGGCTGTTTTCTGTGGCTCACAGATCGGGAGCATCTCTTCACAAACCTAATATTTTTTATTTAATAGTACAGTTTAGAAGTGTGGGGCATCATATATGAATTACAAAATCTTTGGTTATTTCATATAAAATATGAAGTAGACATTAGCAATCTGTTTCATAGTCACTGCAAAGTTTAGTGAATCAAGGGGGATTTGTAAACCTTTTCTTTTATTAAGATTATATCATGGTAGGTTTAGGAAATTAAGTTATTATTATTATTCTCATTAATAATAATAATAATAATAATAATAATAATAGTTATAATAATAAAAACTTTTATTAAGCACCAACATATTAAGCACCTCTGTAACAGGGGGAATATTAAGTACATTCAGAATAATGCAAATAACAGTACTGTTAAAACATTTTGATACAGAAGGAGTAGCTTTATCATATTTCTTTTTCCTCTAAGGTTTGCTCTTATTTGTTTTTTTTGCTGGGCTACTTCCAGTAGACTTCCTTATTACATTTAAGTTTTCAGGTGATTTAACTTTTACCATTCTCTTGACTTTTCTTTGCTAGTGTTTGCCTTTTGTCTTAAAGGTCCATTGTAGGGCATTTGAAAGTGAAGCTCATATGTTTGTTTGCTGGGCATAGAATATTAAAAAGTTTATAATTAATAAAAGTAAAAAAAAAATTCTTAGCTTTTAAACACTATGCTTTCTTTTCAAGCAAAGCTGTGTATCTCATCCTACCTGTGTCTATCAGGGGCATGGCCAGCTCTTTCATTTTGCTGGAGTAAAAATATAGGCTAACCAGCGTAGGTTCTGAGCATGCTCAGTAAAGGGCTGGGAGGCTATGACGACACATGCACTGTCACTGGGCGGGGCCTAATGGACAGCTGCGAGCATGTTACAGCAGAGCTGTAGGCAGTGGGGGCAGAGCTAATTATATCATGGGCAGGGCCAGTGACGTCGGCCCAGCGTGCTTCCAAGCTCCATGGGGAAAATTAACAGCTTAAAGAGACATGGAAGGTTTCTGGAATTCACTAGGAATATAATATACCTAAATACCTCCCAGGTTGTAAAAATATGCCCAGCACCATGAAGATCTCATTCTGTGTCTTCTGAAAAAGAACATACAAAATCTGCATGGAAACAATATTTAATTTAGAGAAGATATTTCTGTCTATCACTGCGATAGGATATGATAGAATGTAAGCACTAGAGATGCTGTGAAAAAAAACGTGAGAAAGGTCATTGTCCTCATACAAATCAGCTGTATTTACCAAATTGATCAAATTGAAGCAAAAGGTCAGAAATGAAATAATACATTTTACTTAGTCCTTGTAAATGCATGCTAAAAAGTTACATTTAATTGCATGTATACAATGTAGGTATATATCACTTTTAAAATTTAATATTGTGTGCCTTCTCCAAGTTAGAGGTTAACTGAGTATTTATTAGATTTTTTGTAAACATTACTTGAGCTTTGGTTTTTATGCCAGATTTATTCTTCAGTTAAGAAAGGCTTACAATATAAAACAATTAAAATTGCTTTCTTCAGAATACTGTAGTAGATATTAAACAAGTGGCTCCAAACATCTATTCACAAGGACCACTTGAGTCCTGAGGGTCACTTTAAGAATAAACAACTATGTTTCAAAATCTAAGAGTATAGGAGTACCTCTGCAATACACTGAATGGACCCATGATATTTGTATGGAAGTTGTGTGTGTGAGAGGGGTGTTAACATTTTTGTAGTGTTATGGTTTCATCCATTGATGCAGTGTCTTGCTTCTGGGTCAGAGGAAGGTGTATGGTGTAAAATGTAACCTTTTTTATTTTATTTTAATTTCAATCAATTTATCAAACAAGGGCTCAGACTTCTGCCTGTTCCCTTCTCCCTCCACTGAAAACTACAAACACACACCCCATTATTCGGCTCTCAGGATGCAATGTAGTATCACAACATTAATTCCTGTACTTGTAAGTAGAACTTTCAAAAATTCAATTCCCCTCTCCCCAAAAATGTTATGTCAATGGTTTACACAACTGCTAATATTGTTAGTTTGGTATATACGTAACAAATAATTGTAATTTTCTTGGATTACAGTGGTCCCTTAAAGGTTCCCCCTGACTACTTTAGTGGAGTACAGCATATACACTTACATGTTCTCCTGGTCTTTCACCCTGAAATGTGAGAGATAATTAATCATGTGAGATAACATTTCTAGTAGATTAGGAGGATTTTTTAATGCAATTTACACTTCAAATGCCCAGCTTTCAAAATTCTAATACTTTATTTTCATTTCTGCATTAACCGGGAACTTTGCCATGTCAATTTAAGGTTACCAGATACCCCCTTTCAGGAAGATGCTTAAGAAGAACACACACTGCAAAGTTGCGCTCGGGTTGATGAAAATATCCAGCACCAAATAAACTCTGCAACATGCACTGCACCGCCTTAAAATGAGAAGTCTTTTTATACTAAGCAGACAAAGTATGCCTTACTTTTTTTCACAAAATAATTTTGTTCCACATTAAATGCACAAATACATTTTTAACTTTGTAAAAAGTTTTGTTTAGTATATTTTGTAAAACAATTACATTATGTGTAAAAAATACAAAAAGGGCTCATTCTATTATTTTTAATGCTTTAGTAATTAGGACAACAAATATTTAGCTAGGGAAGCAAGTACAAAATGTATTGTATAAGTAAGATTATAACTACAAACTTTATTATTATTATAAAAAGGCAAATTACATGCAAAATGAAACAAAAATTACAAAAATAAATAAAAGTGCTTTTATAATTGCTAAGAAATATTCCAAAAACAATTTGAATGAAATATCTATAAAGATTTTTAACAAAAACAACATAAAACAACTGCTTTATATAAGATAAGCGAAACTAGATGTTTGGTATATCTCAACTAAACATACATTTTAGCTATGGGTAAATAAAGTTTGTTATTTTAGTTTTACTTTTGCAGAAATGCATTGTTAAATCAGTTTAAATATGATGTAATAGAATGTTTTTGTGTTGTATATTGACTGGCCATGAATGGATGTTTTCTTTGAAAAAGAAAACATTAAATGCATATGTAAGTTTCCTGGGTTTCAAATGTTTGGTAAGAAAACAGGCAGTGATTATCAGAAAAATATGTGTTATATAGATAAGTTCAGTGTACAAAGTTATAGGCAGGGAAGTGAAATCAAACTTTGCACACCCACAGGGAGCTTAAATAACCAAGTACACACAGAAAAGTAGCCAGGTACAGAGATTGACCTTTCAAAAGAAGTATTTGCTGCAGGGTGGAATCACAGTGTTGGATGGGGGTCGGAGCTCACAGCTGAATCAGACCACAAGGATATAAAGAGAAAGAGACTACATATCTCAGGCTGCTTTGCTACACAGGAACCCCAGAATATGATACAAATGTATCAGCTAATCTCTGCGTTCTACTGATTAGCCAAAACAAATTATGAATTTTATGCTAATCTTAGCTGGGATTTTCAGGGGGGTCAACCAACAAAAGCCACAGGTTGCAAACTGAAAAGATTTACCAAACATCAGGGTGAGTTTGTAAATGTTTATTTTGGTATTTTTTCATGCAATTTTTTTTTGCATACACTACTGATTCTCCTCTGTCAGATGCAGTCATAATCCTGAGAATTTTGATATGCCTTTAAAGGTGTGTGGATGATTCCTTTTTTTATAATATTAAAATAAGCTACCTAAGTGTTTGTTTGCATATCTATACAACATTTTATTAACATGTTATGCTTAAAAGCTCTGTTTTTGCATTATCAAACCTTACAAACAGTCCCTGCTAGGGTCCCACCACTATAATGTGTCTACTGTTAAGAGATGTACTAGCCACTTAAAGACTGTTTCTCAACAGCATTTCTTTTAACAAATAATACCTATAAATTCTTATCAATTACATTGCTTCTCTAAAATTCCAGTTGCATGTAACAATCAGACACAGTATTAAAGGTAAAACTAAAACAATAGATGTAGCAAAATGATTCCCTAATAAATGGGAATATATATATTCATTTCTCCCCATTTCAGACAACTTATATTTTAAAGAAACAATCAATTAGAGACATGCTTTCATGCGTATTAAATAAGGCTCTTTGTTTCAATTTCTTTTGGAATATTTTCAAGGAAGATTTATTGTTTAAATCTTCAAAGAGATGATCCATTCATGGCCCATTAAAATAAACCACAAAATAGTACTTGAAAAAATTAGACAATGAGCATTCTGTTTCTCCACAATTAAACTAAGCAAACATTGCCGTCAAGAGGATAATGTTCTCTAATCATCCGTATCCTTATTATTTAAAGGAAAGTCCCAGAACTGTTTTGACACACTGAAGTACATTTTAAAGTATGATTAATAAAATGGGAAAAACACATGCTCCCCATAAAAATGTAGGTCATAAGTAAAATGACACAGGCAAGCTGGGGGTGACAAAGACATCTGCATTGGCCACAAGGCAGGAAATTCATAAATAGTGTTCTTTCTTGTAGGGCATAAAGAAAACAAAACATGACATTGACAAGCTGGAGAAAATAAAAAGAGGAAGTTAAACAAAGAAAGGCAAAGAGGAACCAGGGTTATTTTTGAGAAGGCTATGTTGGCTCGTCTGAGGTATTTTATTACACTTACAGCATTGCTACTAGAATTTTAAAAATGTATATACTTATTTTTGAACATTATCCAACAGAACAATTTACTGTTTCTTTTATAAAATAATAAAAATTGGCAGAGGTTGATCTTAAATATATGTATTGTAAGGTGGAGAGTTTTGTTTCTTATATCACGTATAGGTATGCAGATAATACTTTATTCAATACAGTATATAGAAAACACATATAGTTTCACTGTTTATAGAATTAAAAATGGTTAAGTGGAGAAAAAATATATAATTGCTAATTTTTTTGTGTCCTCTGCTTTCTAAGGGCCTCATTCAATTCAAAAGTTAGTAAACATCTATCCAAAAGCAAGGTTTTCACTAACTAAAAACTTCTTTAAAATAAATATGCTATGTGCTTATTTAGAGCCCTATTCAATTGGCCAAATCGCAATTGAATGAGGCCCTGTATCTGTAGTTTCCAAACTTTTTCTCAATACACCACTTAAATGTTCACTAGGTTCTTGGTGGACCATTGGAATAATACTGATAGTCTTCTCGGACCACTTGATTTTTCTGCTTGCTTCTTAGTAAATTGTAATGCACTGTGATATATAGGAATATAGACTGCGTCCGTATAAATACTAATATATAGTAAATTGACCATTGTGCACTGTTTTTTCGTGCTTTTATATTCAGTTTTGTAATTATATATAATTTTCTTTATTTCTTTCTTTTTTTTTGTAATCCTTGTTCAGTTCACCACCTGAATGGAGGTCATGTAGCACAGTTTGTTAATAACTAGTGATAAAGTGAATGAAATAACTCCTGGCTAATATTAATGTGTTTGTAATAACACACAATATATAAACTAATCTCAAAGGATGCTCTGCTAAGTATATTTGTCAGTGAGGGCTGTTCTAGCAGTAGCAGCTTTCATTCCTCACTTACACACAGGTACGTTCGGCTCGAGGGTACGGTGCTGACTTTGGGATTGTAAAGCCAACACTGCACTGGCTCAGTCACTCATGCCTGTCTGCTTCCAGATAAAATTGAATTGCAGAGACATACAGTGGATGAGGTCTAGATTTCTGGAAGCATTTTGTGGTATGACAATCTGGCTCCTGGCATTGAGCCCTGTAAAATAAAAATTTTATTTAATGTACTGTATTCATTTTTTTTCTGGTTGCTTGAGAGTTCTGGTTACTTGAGTTCTGGTTAACTGAGAGTCTACTGTATATGTATTTAAAATTGCACCATAAAAATAATTACAAACTAAAACTACATGTATAATGAAGCGCCCGCTAAGCTGCTATTACCTTGCAAGAAGTTTTACAACCAAGTTTGTGGTTTAACCGTGTAAAGAAATGTGGTCATGTATACAATACTATTCCAGTTTCCAGCCTAGCCAACCAACACCCTGGTTGGTCCTCATTCTAGATCTTTAATAAATCCACTGGACAATCTATATTGAGAGAAGCCTTTGTTTCCTCATCTTCTGGCCATCCAGAAAAAGAGTGCTTCTTTTATGATTGAAAATGTTTGTTCCTCAATCCTCAATGTAATTTTTTTTAGAGCAGCATGTTTTTTTCTATCGTATGGGCTTTGCCATGTGCAAAAAATAGAGGAGCAGGGGTATCCAATACAGACAGAAGAGGCCTTTTCCTGTATGGCTAGAAGATGAGGATACAAGGGCCTCTATCAAGATGGATTATTTAATGGAATTATTAAAGATGCAGAGTAACCATGTCAGTTTATTCTGCTGGAACCTAGCATGTTTTTGTATAAACAAAAATAATAACCTTTCTCTACCAGTTTAATGATTTTTTATTTTTATGTGTTATTCATTTTGTTATTTTAATGTCATATTTTTTAATTTCTCTAAGATACTTTTTATTTTCTGTAAAGTGTTTTGTTATTTTCTGCAGCCATTTTAGATGAGGTATTCTTTGGTGCTAGGGACAATGGGAGTCTTTATGGGCTCCATTGGGGAAACATGGTTAATTTGTTATTATGTTAATAAGTTTAGTTGTCACAAGGGTCTATAGGGATTCCCATTGTAGTAATAGGGCTATTGGATGTTTGAAGGAACCCCCATATGGCTTAAGCCCCATTGGGTAGTTATTGTTTACTTAAGGTGGATGGGGTAGGTAGAGTAGGAAATGAAATGGGTAAGTGGGTAACGGGCCGCCTACCTGAAAACATCATGGAGTGGGGGAAGGGTGGTTAAGATGGGCCCTCGGTTGTTGAAGGCATCTCAAGAGATGACAAACTTTGTTTTATTTGTTAGAGAGGAGGGGAATACAGGTAGATGGGGTCATAACCACCACATTAATTTTATTTTGTATTAACCCCTCCCTTGGGACCTAGCTAATGCTCACAATTCTTTGCGATTTTCAAATGTAAAAAGTTAACAAGTGCAATATAATTGAAGTCATAGTTAATATATTATATATAAAAAAACAATAATAACTATTTTTTGTATCATGCAGAGTTTTTATTACAAAATGACAGAACCTTTTTCTTTAAGAGGGGATGTTTTCAGATATAGCAGGGGTAAAACAAAACATGATACACAATAGATAAACATCATACTTTCTAATGCAGAAGGGTTTTATTTTCCTGACTGTATGAGAATCTATGGTTTATGATGTGTGTTCATACATATTTTTATGCTGATGAAAAGAAATATATATGAGCAGTAGCTTATGTAGGCCCACATAGAGTCACTGACAGCCCATTCATTGTGCATTTATATTGCTGATTGGATTAAGACGTATGTGGGAGTTTTTTTGTTATGTACTTTGAACAGTATATAATAATGTTGCATAAAATACACACACTGTGTAATTTCATTAAGTAACTCATGAAACAAAACAAATCCCATTCACAAGTACGCTTACAATAAGAAATCCAGGTTGTTAAATTTTTTTATAAACTGTAAAATGTCATCTTATGCCAATTTAGTTCCAATGTTTTTATGAACTGAATAATCGTTCTTAAAGGGACACTGCCCCACTGTCATCCAACAGCAAGTTTGCTGCTTCTTATAGGGAATTGATAATATGGCTGTACATTGTACTTTACTTAAGAACAGTATGGAACTAATTAGTAGATTTATGCAGCTGATTAGTATTTGTATAATAATTCAGCACAAACAATTATTTACTTTAGAACAATTTCTAGTACAATGTATAACCAGTTTTTCATGCTCTTTATTTTGAACTTGATTTTGGGGTACAGAATCACTTTTTCTTATACCACTGGTGGGCAACATGAGGCTTCCCTTCTTTAGGCAACCAACAATTTCAAACAAGGTTGTCCATTTTGGTTTCTATAATACCTTTCCCTCATTTATGCTATAACATCAATCCTCCAAGTAGTCCTCTCCCCTAATGTCTCTACTACCCGAATTAAAATGTAAGCTCAATGAAAGCAGGGCTTCATCTCCTCCTGTACGAGCATATGTGTACAAATGTACTGTCTTTACTTATTTATATTGTTGGGAATTATATTTTGTATTTTAGACGTCTTTTAGTATCACTAGTGCTACAGGATCTGATGGTGGTGCTTTACAAATAAAATCATATCTATAAGAAATCATGCACTTTTTACTCCACCACTGCCACATAAATCTTGACTGGCAAAATATTATCCCTCACTGTCTTTTTCCCTTTTACCAATATAATTTTCCAAAAACAACAACCTTGAAAACTAGGTTTATTTTATTAATTTGATCCTCCTCAGTGTAATTTTCATGAAATTATTTTTATTGTAGGAGACCCACAGAGTAACAGTTTTTCAGCTTTGGGCACCTCCGCCTTTTTCCCTGTATTTTTTTTCCCTGCAGGCTGCTATATTCCTAATCTGTGACTAGGAGCACTTTATTTTGTGACCTAAGTGCTCTCCCACAGAGAATGGGATTCATGCTACCAATGTAATGCTGTTAGACAGTGACATGCTATAAATTAGAAGATTCACAAAACAATAAACTGACAGGATTTGCACACTTTACATATCTCCTTTTAGCATTCTATACAGGCAGTGTGTTATTATAAATGATCACATGATTACTCATCTATGGAAGTTTCCTTAGGTATAAAAAGGTGGCGCAGCAGGTTACATCCTACAGTAGAGAATACAGGGTTAAGTTCCAGAAGCTGAGAAACTGTTAACTGTGGATCTATTACAAGGGTATATATGATAATTGCATTGAGGATTATCAAATGAACAAAACTTACTTCAAACATTCATATAATACAAAAATATTTGCCCAAAAAGACCCTTTGGTGAACTTTAAAAACAGTACATTTGTAAAATCAGTTAAAGGGTATGAACTCGGTAGGGAATATTGAGAGTTATGCCTTGATCAATTGCAGCACATTTGTCAGAGAAACTCAAGGCTTTTATAAAAAAATTGGAAATTGGCTGTCAAAAATGACAGGAGTAAAATTGTAAGGCAGGCAATGCTGTTTACCACACAATGTGAGGCTTTTGCTCCTCTGAGCATCTCTGGCGCTTATCTCGTGGCTCACAATGAGCGCCTTCGGCACTTATTGCAAGCCTTTCCTCCTGACTACTGTGCGGGCCACTCATTGCAGGTTTTGTTAACCTGCAAGTTTTGTACTTGGAAACGACATGTGTCACTTTCCACCATCTCCCCCCTGTCCCTTCCCTGTGTGTTTGTCCTCTGTGTGCCTGCTGAATGTTTGCGTGTTATGCGCTGCAGGCCATTTGTTTTAATTTCAAAGTCCCACGTGCCTGGCGTTGTTCGTGTAAATGTTACTGTCTTTGCCGTCGTGTATCTTCTAAGTCCCGCTTGCCTGGCTTTGCTCAGCCTCGTTTTCATGCAGTTTCAGAATATTTTAAGTTTTTCGTCCGCCATTTTTCTCCTCGCATAGCCGATTTTGTCTTGACAAAACCCCACAAATATGGCTCAAACTCTCTTGTAACCTCACTCCCAGGCTTCCTGTCTCTCTGCCTGTGCTGTGTGTGAGTGTGTTATTATATTTGTGAATTTTTTTGTTTTCAGAGTTACGCGCTTTGCAGTTGCCCCCCTCAGAATGCAGGCTAAGTACTGCGCATTGCTTTGCCTCGCTTTGCGAGGCTCGCATGTGTGACGGTGCCGCTGGCTGCAGTAAGTGCCTTTGGTGCTCATTGCAGCCCAAGTGCTGCGTGGCTCATCCAGCCTAAGTCCTGCGTCGTACATGGCTTGCCTCGATTCGCAAGGCTTCACAGATGAGCGTCTTTGTCGCTCATTCAGCCTAAGTCCTGTGCCGTTCACGGCTTGCCTCGCTTCAAGAGGCTTCGCAGATGAGTGCCTTCGGTGCTCATCCAGCCTTAGTCTTGCGCCGTACACGGCTCACATCGATTCGCAAAGCTTTGCAGGCGTCCCTCGCGTTGCGAAGAATGCAAGTGCATGACCAACATCGCAAACGTTATGAACAGCGTTCTTGGTCCACAAATATATATATGTAATAACTCCCGCAAAATGGTGCACTGTAGTGGAACCACTTACAAACAGGCCTACATTGCCCTACTTCTCGTTTGAGCATAAGCAGCAATCCAGATAGTGATCTGGATCTCACAACAATATAAATTAAACTCAAAGTTATACATAAAACATATATTTAGTTATTAAATAAAAGCAAATTATTAAACATGAATACCTGTGTCTTAAACTTTATTAAAATAAATAATAAAGGGGATCCCTGGGAAATTGTACAGCGGCCTGAGGTCACTCACAATAATGCTCCCCCATCACCACCACCAATACTATAAGGGAAAGGAATCTATACCCTCTATTCCCTTCCCTGATTGGCTGTTGTATCGACCAATCAGAGACAGGCAACTATGTGCATGAGAATCATCAGAATAAGGTATGGTAGTCTTCACTAATGGTTAATATTGACAAATCTGAATGAGATAATTTAAATCCTGCTACACTGATTTGACAGCCGATCAGAAAGGCAATAAAGTGCTTATAAAAGGTGGAGTTGAGGCCAAATTGCAGTATTCAGGATTTTAGGTTTAAATGTTCTTTGTTTTTTTTTGTTTTTTTACAATTGCAGTTTTGGGATAGGTCCCATTGTCACATCACTTGATTATCATAATCAAGTCTCTTATCTGCAGTTAATGTGAGGCTCTTCTCATGGTTCTCATGAAGAATAGACATCATAGAAATGTATTTGTTGCATCTTCAGGAAGGTATTTATAATGTATCACAGCATGTTTTCTATTTTTCAGAGCTTAATAAACGGATTTAAGTTTTTAACTGCTCCTGGGTGCTTGTCCAGTCAGCCAATGAGCTGTATCATAGATGTATGACTTGACTGCCAATTAGACCTACATGATACAATATGCTCTGTCCATTTCCTATTAGTGTGAAGGGGATGTTTAAATAATATGTTTATGCCATCTTTGTAATATTTAAAGCAAAATAATTAGAATGCATGAAAAAAATGTGTTCTAAACCCATTTAAGGCAGAAGCCACTATTTTGTAAAGAAGTAAATGGCTTTACCTATTTTAATTTTATCTATTGTATTACATACAAACTATTAAAATGTATATATGTAAATATGTAATCATTATAAAATATGTAAATATTTAACATGGAATACATTCATAAATGCACACATTAAAGCTGTAATTAATTACATTAAAATTTGTACTCTGACTTAATATTCTGATATATTTTAGTTTGGTAATCTTTCATTATGGTTTGTTAATATAATTGTTTCCATTTGATGAGATGCAAAATAAAAGACACACGTCTTCCTCTAATGCTTTCTAATTTAAATGTCATTTGTCAAAACAAATAGTGTAGAATACACATCTACAGTATGGTAATCCTGAAAAACTATTACAAATAGTTCAAACACCATTTTGATGCATATAAATACTTTTCATTTAGCATACATAAAAGCCTATTTATTAATCACTGTCAAAATATTGAAAGAAGTTTATATTTAGGAATAAGCTTAAATCCTACGCTTAAAAGGAAATTGAATTCATCAATACAGCTTGATATCATCAGATCAAGCATTGGAAATGAAGTGAAAGAATTTGTAAATATGATGATGGTTCAGAGGGGTTTGGGTTTTACTGAGTTCAGTGCCCTTTACTGTATTATATTAATCCATCTCAGTCTTATATTGATTGTAGTTTTTAATTTCACTCCCGAGAAAGGCTATTTTCCCCATTGGAAACAGTTTCTAGTAAATAAGGAGATACCTTCAGATATACTTGAGATGCTTAGTAAAACACACCCACCATTTGCTACGCTCTCAGGGGGAATTTACTAAGGATCTCAAGTGCATCTCAAGCCATCTGCTGATTTACTAGCCACTATTTACTATGGGGACAAACAGCACTGTTCAAGTTATCTCAGCTTTTCTCACATTATTTCAGGTGAAAATGTGCTTAGTAAATTTCTCCCAGTGAGGGAAAAATGCTAGGATTTCAAGAGTAAAATGAAAAACTACAAGCCATATAAGACTGAAATGGATTAATATATGAAAAATGCACTCATGTACGAAGTAGCAATTAGCAATTATTAGCTATTGTTTGACTGTATATATATATATATATATATATATATATATATATATATATATATATATATATATATATTGCAGTCCTGTTTAAAGGAAATATTACAGCAAAACTATGTTTAGATGGTACTTTAAAACTCCTATACCATTTTAAACAAAATAGTCCTTTCTGATACTTCTGCATTGCCAGCATACAACTGTATTTTCCTCAATACCTTTTGTGTTTGTCAAGTAACTATATTTAAAAAAAGTAAAATGGAACGACAATGGGGTGATTCAATAAGTTATAGCATTAGTTGTGATGGGGTTCATTTATTTAGCATTGCAAAGCACTGTGAAACACTTCCGATGCAAATACTACCACTATATCTTCTATCTCAAATGCATCTAGCAGATAGGATTAAAGCTCCAAACACTTAAGTGAGGCTGAGAGATTTTACAGTATAATTAACACATTTTCAGCTGATCTGCAGTGGTCATTGTCTGCCATGTCATTACATTTTATAGATACATTAATAAGTACTGTAATAAATATAAACAATGAAAAGGGGAATTTTGATAAATCATTTAATTTAAGCTGTAGGAGTAGGCTAGTCCATGCCTTAATTACTCTGTATAATATATATAAAATATATGTACAACTAAATGCATTCATAAGAGCATTGTTACTTACTAAAGTTTATAAGTAAAAAGTAACTATAATAAGTAAAAAACTAAAATCTACATATCCTTTTGTAAGTCCATTCACGTTTGAACAGGTCTGAAAACATTTTACAGCCAGTGGAAAAATTAAAATGACCTAGGATCAAAGTTTTCCAATCGCTGTCACCCGTGTGTAGAGACAGACCCAGATAATTGGTTTTTAACTGCTCACTCAGATCATCTTGGTATGATGAATGAATTGTAACACATCAAGCAAACAAAACCCTAAATTAGGCATTATTTTGTGTGATAACAATGAGTTTTATAATTAATTTAAGTTTATAGCCTCCATTCCATTATCTATATATGTATCTATTAGCTGCCAATCTATCAAATTCACCTGCTCTGGGTGCTCTTTTGCTTTTTTTTTGTACTGTGACCCTCTACTCCCTAGTTTTACCACAAAAAAAAAAATATAGGCCCCTATTCAATTGTGAACTCGTCAATAAAAAATATTTTGTTTTATGTTTCATTTCGGTGTCATATCAATCTTGGGAATCAATGACTTAATTCATATGAGGCCACCCACATGGACTAGAACAGTATCACCATTCATTTATAATATTTTGTACATTGCCGGATTGCATTTTTGATTGGTAGTTACAGCCTTGCTTAATTGATCATGATCACCTCTGAAATGCTGCATACAAGTGCATGGTTTACGGTTTCGGCCTGTAAGTTGCGGGCTTGTTCAATTGAATCGCTCTGTTAATTGTAGCAAATTTCAAGCCTGCAGACAAACGGCCTGTATAACGCAATCTGCTGGCTTGCGATTGAATAAGGCCCATAGTGTTCGTCTTTAACTCTTTGGCAGTCAGGTATCATTTGTAATTTATGTTCAGTTTTAATAAGTTTTGCTAATTACGTAAATCACCAGAAATTACATTAAACTCATTGTAAATGATCAGTTTACATCTCAACATTCCACAGTTGCTAAGAAACACTATGGAGCACCCATAATCAAACAAATGCTGGTTTCTATGTTTGAAAACATTAGTTATGCTTTAGTCAATAATCACTTTTATAACAATGTGTGCTTGATGTTGGATCGTTTTTAAACAGAGAAAGTTATTTAAGCAAGTATAAGTTGAAACATGTAATAATTGAAGAAATAATAATGTATATATTTGAAATATGGAGTTTTATAACACAGTATTGGTGTTCTGGTTATTTGCACAAGTCATTTGACCTTTATATGTTATGATTGGCTTTATATGCCAGAAATTCAAAGACATCCCTTGAATTATTCTCATAATTTCTCTATCTCACATAGGATTACTGAGTGATGGATGTACAGTTCTTCACAAAATTTTCAAACCTACTAGGTATGTTGCCGACTCAAATTGCTCCATATGCCAGGGGCATAAAAAGCATGTAGCAAGAAAAATGGCAATGTTAGAACTAATAATAGTAGTAATAACTATATTAAAATGCTGTTCAGTGTAGGGCTGGGCTACCTTGTAAAACACCACAGTTGCCCAGATCGATAAAGAAAAAGTGTGTACTGGTATTGTGCAGCTGTGTAAACCATTGTATATAGAGAAATTAGGCAGCCAATGGGGCGCATATTAATGCAGTTACTAAGCATAGCTTACTGTATCTCCCATAATAATTAAATTACACTTCACTGTTTATTATAAATGACGGCAATACATTTTTTTTTGCTAGATACAGGGATATTCTTGAGCAAAACCTGTACCACTCTAAGCTAGGACGGAGGTTCACCTTCCAGCAGGACAATGACCCCAAACACACTGCTAAAGCAACACTTGAGTGGTTTAAGGGGAAACATGTAGATGTGTTGGAATGGCCTAGTCAAAGCCCAGACCTCAATCCAATAGAAAATCTGTGGTCAGACTTAAAGATTGTTGTTCACAAGCGCAAACCATCCAACTTGAAGGAGCTGGAGCAGTTTTGCAAGGAGGAATGGGCAAAAATCCCAGTGGTAAGATGTGGCAAGCTCATAGAGACTTATCCAAAGCGACTTGGAGCTGTGATTGATGCAAAAGGTGGCTCTACAAAATATTGACTTTAGGGGGGTGAATAATTATGCAAATTGACTTTTTCTTTTATTTTGTCCTATTTGTTGTTTGCTTCACAATAAAGAAATGTTTTTTTTTTTCTCAAAGTTGTGGGCATGTTCTGTAAATTAAATGATGCAAATCCTCAAACAATCCATGTTAATTCCAGGTTGTGAGGCAGCAAAACACGAAAAATGCCATGGGAGGTGAATACTTTGGCAATACTTTTGTATAGTGTAAAAAATACAGTCATGTAAGGCTGATAACAACTCTTCTTAAGTAATTTCAGCTATATTTAAGGCAGACATGAAGCCCACTTCAGTTACTCAGTGTACTTTATATTAGAACAATAACATTAGCACACAATGTAATATTATCAGCAGTCAGTTTAACTTTATAATGTTGCACATATTCCTTTCTTTAAAGCAAAGTAGTATCAAATTCTTAATGTAATTAAAAATGAATGCGCTACCATTTACATCAGCTCAGAGTGAATGAAGGAAGTAGACGTGAGGTTGAGAACAAAACACATCTCAATTGCCAGATTATTAAATCACTCTGAGTATGTGCAGATACCCAGGAAGTAATAAGCAAATGATTAGACTGTAAACCAAGTATAAGAAGCAGAGTTAAAGGTAGAAGTTAAAGGGATGGTCAGATAGGCTTATTGACAGAATAGAAATACAAACTGCAATGTATGTTTTCGGCAAGCAAATTATAATTTTTACAAGCTACTACAATTGATAAGATAGTACTGTCACTACCAAATAATAATTTATGCTATATTTAGAAAAAGTCTTGTATTTTTATCAACAATATGTTCTAAATATATAAATAAATATATATATATATATATATATATATATATATATATATATGTACATGGGATACTGGTACTTACCTGAAACACGAAAGCTATAGGCTAACTAGTCAGTTCACTGTAATCTGAGTCCACAGGGATGCTGTGCTATATATATATATATATATATATATATATATATATATATATATATATCATACCCATCCCCCTTAGATCCTGACACAACCCACGCTGCACTCTGCAATCTGCCAATTACTTATAAAACAGCCATTAGGTAGAATAGTCTGTATGAAAACAAAGATTGATATTTTAACTGTATTAGGGTAATTTGTTTTTTAAATATAATTTTAACATGCAATCTTGTGTTCTTTTACACCTGACTTGACCTAATTACTGGTTTATTTAATTGATCTACAGTGTGTAAAACTGTTTTAGTGTTTCATAATCTCTGTCCAACATCTGTGGTAAGCTTTTCAAAGGGGGTAGAAGAATAGTTAAAGTGTATTATTACTTTCATGTCAGCCTCCCTTCTCAAGAAAACAACATATCATTTGACAGGAAAACAGCCAAGGACATCTTAAAGTTTATTACTTCTTAAACATTTCCTCAGGATTGACTGAGATGTGACCTTTGCCTGTTGAGTCATTTCCTTTTCCAGCTACTATTCTTTTACTGTGTCCTTTCCAGGTGATCATTTTAACCTTTTCAAGATACGCAGCCTTAATTGAATTCCTTTGCCCTTGAAGCCCTGAAATTATGTTTTTCTTATAAGTTCTTGCACCACAGTATACTTATGTCCCGCAGCCATCTGTAGCCGGACATACCCCATACATAATGCTAAGCAGAGAAAAAAAAAGACAAGCTCCTTAAAAGCACTCCCTGTAAGTAACATTTATTAAAACATAATGTTTATGTAATATGTTCAAAAATAGCAAATGTTAACATTTCAACTGGATGAGTTTTATATCTCAGGAGCATAGCCATATAAATAAACTGCTGATGCATACAGCAGTTGCAACATACAGATAATATTAAAATGACACCAAAAAAATGCAAACGAAAGGAAAAGTACAAATGTAAATAAAAATAATTACAATCGATATTATAAAAAAAAATGAAGGGGCTAGATAATGAAGTTGGAAAACTGTGTACTTTAAGCATTATCTCTTCCAGTATGATCTAATAGGAATGAAGAGGATTCCCAGTTATTATGGATTAAAACAAGTCTGTGACTGTGCTGTTGTGGCTTTCTATTCCCCCCTCCGCATTTTTAGCAATAATTAGAGAATAGATAACCTTAAATAGGGATTAATTTTTATAAAAAGGACATATAAGTAGGATGTTGATCCATGGTATAGTGAGATTTTTTTAGATCAAGAGTTATGTTTTTTCTTCCTCGATTCAGATAATGTAAAGATCTGAGGAGATCTAAAAATGTTGATAGATAAGTCTTTTTTTAACCTTAATTACCACGTAGCTAAGTGATTAGTGGACAGGGAGGACCATTTCATGCAATGTATGTATAAAATATCCATCATTCCAGCTCCACTCAAAATAATAAATTGCAATTATGGTATATTTATTCTAATGTGTACATTTAATTTCCGCGGCAAATTAAACTTTTGTGTTCCACTTTAAGTATTTAAATATAATATTACACTGAAAATACAGCGATCATGTTATAAAGAAACTTTTGTAACTTTTCTAAAAAAAAAAAATCTGTTTCTAATTCAAATTCTCAACAATTATGAATATAGTGAGAGAGATTATTTTGCATAAGGGCCCTGAATTCCATTAATTTACAGCTGGTTCATCATTCACAAATTCTAATAGTCCCCTGTCATATTAGGTTAGAAGTACTTTGAATACTTTACATATATAATATAGTGAGGTAGCCGTGAATGTCCAGTAATCAGAGTATTGAGGTATATAGTGATACCTTTTTTATTGGACAGACATATTCAATACTGGAATTCTTTGCTTCATTTGTTAATCTAAAATTAGCCACCCTCCTCTTCTCTATCTACACATCCTCACTTGGTACCCTAATACACTCTTTTGGGCTTCATCATCATCTCTATGCAGATGACACTTAAATCTACCTCTCCGCATCAGATCTATCCCCCTCTCTTCTAACACATGTCTCCAACTGCCTCTCTAGTATAACCTCTTGGATGTCCACCCACCATCTCAAACGCAACATGTCTAAAACTGAACTCCTAAACTTCCCTCCCTCTCCCACAGCATCAATTCCTCACATCTGTCTCACTGTCAACAATTACATCATCACCCCCCCCCCCCAAGTCTGTTGTCTTGGAGTTCTACTGGATCCTGCTCTGTCTTTCATCCCTCATATAAAATCTCTAACTAAATCTTGTCTTCTCCATCTAAAAAACATCTCAAGAATTCGGCACTATCTTACACAAGACACAACTAAAATCCTAATACACTCTCTCATCATCTCTCGACTAGACTACTGCAAATCGCTTGTTGGCCTACCCACCACCCGACTATCTCCACTTCAATCCGATATGAATGCCTCTGCTAGACTCATCTTCTGTACACAACATTCAGTGTCATCATCACCTCTCTGTCAATCACTCCACTGGCTTCCCTTAGCCTCAAGAATAACATTTTAAATCATGACCCTAACTTACGAAGCCCTCAACAATAACCCTCCCCCTTACATCTCTGCTCTCATCTTCAAATACTCCCCCACCCGCCCTCTTTGTTCTGCTAATGACCTTCTTCTTTCTACAACTCTTGTCACCTCCTCTCTCTCCTGCCTCCAGGACTTTTCTTGTGCTGCCCCTAGTGTCTGGAACTCCTTGCCTCGCTCCACCAGATTATCCTTTTGCCTCAAAACATTTAAAACTTCACTTAATACACATCTTTTTAAAGAAGCATATCACCTTCCACCCTAACACGCCTATCACCTCTCTCTCCCTTTTTTACCACTCATTATACCTTAGATTGTACGTCTGCAAGTTTCTATCCTAAGTACTTTGGCAATGCACCATGGACATTGGATTCCTAACTCAAAGACAGGGCCCTCCTTGCTTTGCTATTTGCTGGTTTGTATTTATCTTTGTCTGAGCTTGTTTTGTGTACAGCGCTACTGGATATGTCAGAGCGTTATAAATTAACTATAATAATAATAATAATAATATTGCCTCTGACTCGACAAAGAGCGGTCCGCTCTCAAAAGCTCGTCATGAAACTATGAATATGTCTGCCCAATACAAATGGTATCACTATATACTGCAATACTCTGATTATTCATATATATATATACATGCATTCAGCAATATTACATGAAACTGTAGTGTATTGCACTGAGTGCAGTGCTTATACCAACACCCTGTTCACTTCTAGATGACAAAACCTATATTGGCGCTTATGCAAGCAATGGCAGTCATGTCATTTGGTCAGTGTTAAATATATAGATCATTAAATTTAAGTTTTTTACTCAGCTGAATCCTGTTTCTGAAATTGTTCTCTGGCCCTAACTGTGAGAGAGAATTTCCAATGCAGCCCTTTGAGAGAAAAGGTTACACACCCCCGCTCTAAGCCATTTTTTAGCACAAATTAAAAATGTATTAAATTAATCTGCATTAACATCAAGCACAGTGATATTACTTTTAATGCTCCTTGACTGGATAATATACTCTCACATTTATATATGCAATAATATATTTTTTAGTTTTAGATGCACATCAAGCTTTTTAGATAGAAATCTGGTTAGTGCAGTCTCATTTCTCTCTCACAGAGATTAGGGAGCCGGAGGTAGAATGATGAGCAAGCGGTAAAAATGATATTCAATACACAAATAATGTATTGTTAAGATGTATTGTCTTTGATAGAAAATATGCCTGATTACATTTCTGCAATTGCCTGAATATTTTGTGCTAAATCATTTCTATTGTAAGGTACAACAGGCTAAAGATTAATAATAAAAAAAACTGCCGCACAACTGTAAAGTAGATAGGCAGCCCTGGTTGAATTCAATTTCTGTTAGGAACTTAGGTACTAAGAATTAAATATTTCAACTTTGAGTTAAAAGACCCACATAGAGGATGGTGATCTGTGCTTGTGATGCAGAAATAGGTTACAAATGCAAAATGTTCAAGGCTTAGAACAAAATACAATCCGCAAGAAAATAATAGATCGGGTGTCAGCAGGAAATATAAGATTAAATGACCACTGTTGGGCTATAACACTTGGAATATGATCATTAGAGATCAATCAGTACAGCTCGAGACATGTCTTCTTAACCAACTCTTCTTTATTGAATGACACACATATGTTCTGTACGGTTATAAAATAAAACTTCCCCCACAGATAAACAAATCTGGAGTCCTGCATATATTTCCGTTCGTCACAGCTCACTCCAACCCCTAGTAAGCATGCCAGGCTCATCTTGTGTCTGGTTGTGCTAATCCATAAGGTTTTCATGGCAAATATATTGGGGAGGATTGTCAGTTCCTTCTCCAGTGGGCTGCAATTTGACCTCTCTGCTATGACCTGGCCACCTTGGGTGACCCTACATGGTATAGCTCACAGCTTCATAGAAGTACACAAGCCCCTTTACCAGAACAAGGTAGTAATCCAGAAGAGGTCCATCCCTATAGGTCTACTTAATATAACTGTAAGCAGTAGTCTCTCCCATAAGTAGTTGAGCAAGGTAATTAAATCAGATAGTGATGTGCTTTCCCTCCAAAGGGATTTACATAAAATCGAGGAATGGACATTTACATGGCAGATGAGATTTAATACGAACAAATGTAAAGTTATGCATCTGGGAAGGAAAAATAGCCATGCAATTTATAATCTTAATGGAGCAAATATAGGGGTTTTGGGAGTGCTTGTGGACAACCACCTAGGCGACAGTGCTCAAAGCCAAGCAGCAGCTGCAAAGGCAAATAATATATTAGCATGTATTAAGAAGGGTATAAAAAAAAAAACATAAGCCTCCATCTTACCCCTTCACTTATGGGGGTTCATACAGACCCCCGTAAACCTCCATCTAACACCATCACTTATGGGGGTCATACAGACCCTCATAAGCCTCCATCTAACCTCTTCACTTATGGGGGTCCATAGAGACCCCCATAAGCCTCCATCTAACCCCATTACTTATGGGGGTCTATACAGACCCAATAAGCCTCCATCCAACCCCATCACTTATGGGGGTCTATACAGACCCCCATAAGAGACCCCCATAAGCCTCTATCTAACCCCTACACTTATGGGGCTCCATACCGACAACCGTAAGCCTCACTTTAACCCAATCAGTCCCATAAGGGTCTATGAAGACCCTCATGAGATAATTAGAACCCTAATATTAACCCCATAAGTGCCATGAGGGTCCTCCAGGGCCCTCATGACACTAAGTACAAACACTACACTACACTATCCCCCCAATAAACCACTAAATCTAAACTACCCCCTCTACCCCAACCTATTAACACCTACACTACCTACCTACCCCCTAATAAACCCCCCACCCCACTAATTACAGAAAATAAAAATAAAACTAAGCTACAAAAACAAAAATAAAAAGTTACAAACCACCCCACTACAAAAAAAAGAACATTGCAACTTCCCACTACAAAAAATAAAAAAGAACATTACAAACCCCCACTACAAAAAATAAAAAAGAACATTACAATCCCCCACTACAAAAAAAATAAAAAAGAATTACACACCTGCAAAGAAAATACATACACATATATAGATAACATTACAATACAGCAATATATACATTACAAATATGTACTATTAACCCCCTAACTACAATACATTTCCCCCTATCTATATTAAATATCCCCCTGATTACAAAATATTACCCCCTATCTATAAAACATTACCCCCTATCTATTAAACTTTAACCCTATCCACATAACATTACCCCCTATGTATAAAACATTAACCCTATCGACATAACATTACCTCCTATCTATAACACATTACCCCTATCTATAACACATAAACCCCTATCTACATAACATTACCCCCTATGTATAAAACATTAACCCTATCTACATAACATTATCCCCTATCTGTTAAACATTACCCCTATCTACATAACATAACCCCTATCTATAATACATTCCCCCTATCTATAATACATTAAACCCTAAATCTAAGCTAAAATAGAATAAATAAGACCACTTACCTTTGCAGATGTCCCTTCAGATTGCACCCCTAGGAAAAAAGAAACATCAGATTAGTACACAATTAAACACTACCTAGAATAATTACACATTCTAAATACAGTATTAAACTTACCTTTCCAGCATGTCCCCGTCCGTCTTCATGTATTCTCCGGCTCAGCCCCTGGAAAAAAGAGGCATCACATTAGTCACACATAAACAAATAAACACAACATAAATAAACAATAAACATTCTAAATGTAAAACGAAACTGTCCGCAATGTCCCTGTCCTCCTCCTCTTCTGCCCTGGGTGGGCCCATGAATCTGCGCTCTACAAAAAAAAATGTTGTAAAAAATAACGGAGCTCCTCATTCGAGGAATTTTCCGACGCTAATGTGGCTTCTAGGCCTTCTTCCAGTAAAAAAAAACCCGGAATGGCGCCTTCTGATCAGAAGGTGCCAATGTGTGAGTCAATCAGAATTGGATACACCCCTATATTCCCTTCTGATTGGCTGATGGACCTGTCATTTAGAAGGCACCATTGCTTTCAGCCAATCAGAATAAGATACATCCCGTTGGGGTGTATCCCATTGTGATTGGCTCCAAGCATCTGTGTCTTCTGATTGGCTGTTGTCACTGTCAATCAAACTGCAGCCAATCAGAAGGAGCAGATGCCTTCAGCCATTCACCCCGTGTGTTTTCTGATTGATTTAAAAAAGATTGACAGGTCCATCAACCAATCAGAATGGGATATAGGGGCTTATAAGTCTAGAAGCCTCATTAACGTCGGGGAGCTCCTTGAAGGAGGAGCTCCATTACTTTAAAATAAAAAAAATTTAGAGCGTGGATTTTTCTAGGGCCCAGCCGGGGCAGAAGTGGAGGAGGACGGGGACATCTCGGACAGGTAAGTTTTAAATTTAGAATGTTTATTGTTTATTTATGTTGTGTTTATTTGTGTATGTGTGACTAATGTGATGCTTCTTTTTTCCAGGGGCCGAGCCGGATAAGATAAGAAGATGGACAGGGACACGCTGGAAAGGTGAGTTTAATACTGTATTTAGAATGTGTAAATATTCTATGTAGTGTTTAATTTTGTACTAATCTGATGTTTCTTTTTTCCTACGGGTGCGATCTTAAGGGACGTCTGCAAAGGTAAGTGGTCTTATTTATTCTATTTTAGCATAGATTTAGGGTTTAATGTATTAGAAATAGGGCGAAATGTATTATAGATAGGGGGGTTATGTTATGTAGATGGGGTAATGTTTTACAGATAGGGGGTTATGTGTTATAGATAGGGGTATTTTTTTATAGATAGGGGTAATGTTTTATAGATAGGGGCAATATTTTGTAGTCAGGGGGATATGTTATGTAGATACGGGGAAATGTATTGTAGTTAGGGTTTTAATAGTATAGATTTGTAATGTATATATTGCTGTATTGTAATGTTATGTATATATGTGTATGTATTTTCTTTGCAGGTGTGTAATTCTTTTTTTATTTTTTATAGTGGGGGGGTGGTAATGTTCTTTTTTTATTCTTTGCAGTGGGGGGGTTATAATGTGCTTTTAATATTTTTTGTAGTGGGGGTTGTAATGTTCTTTTTTTATTTCTTGTAATGTTTTTTTTTTGTAACTTAGCTTTTTTTATTTTGTGTAAATAGTGGGCTTATGGGATTAATTTTCCCATGCGGGTCTTCATAGACCCATATGGGACTGATTGGGTTAAAGAGAGGCTTATGGGGGTCTTTATGACCCCTATAGGTGATGGGGTTAGATGGAGTCTTATGGAGGTCTGTATGACCCAATAAGTGAAGGGGTTAAATGGAGGCTTTTGGGGGTCTGTGTGGACCCCATAAGTGAAGGAGTTAGATGGAGGCTTATGGGGGTCTGTAAAGACCCCCATAAGTGAAGGGGTTAGATGAAGGCTTATGGGGGTCTGTATGAATTCCCATAAGTAAAGCCATGAGATGGAGGCTTATGGGGTCTGTATAGACCCCCATAGGTGATGGGGTTAAATAGGCCCAGTTAGGGTTATTAGGTCCATTTAGGGTTAAATTGGCCCAGTTAGGGTTAGATAGGCCCAGTGAGGGTTATTAGGTCCAGTTAGGGTTAAATAGGCCCAGTTAGGGTTAGATAGGCAAAGTTAGATTTAGGGACAAATAGGCCCAGTTAGGGTTAAATAGATCTAGAGGGGTTAAATAGGTCCAGTTAGGGTTAAATAGGAACAGTTCAGGTTAAATAGGCCCAGTTATGATTAAATAGGGTTTAGTATGGGTTCATGGGTATAGTTAGGGTTAAGGGGTTAATGGGGTATAGTTATGGTTAATAGTGTAGTGTAGTGCTTAAACCTTGTCATGAGGGTCCTGGAGGACTCTCATGGCACTTATGGGGTTAACCTATTGGTTAATAGTGTCCTATAGGGGTCTATATAGACCCCTATGGGACTTATGGGGGTCTATATTGACCCCCATGAGTGATGTGGTTAATTATAGGTGCCGGAGGGGGGTACTTATAGTACCCCCGCGGCAGGGGTTAATTTGTTTATTTCTTGCGGGTCCTTTAAGGACCTTTAAGGTCCTTTCAGGACCTGTGCGAGGCGCAAAATTTGAATTTTAAATGCTGCAGGGTCCCAATGGGGACCCCGCAGCATGGTGGGGTTAATGTTAGTTGCTGCGGGGGTACTTACAGTATCCCCACGGCTTGGGGTAATCATTAATGTGCAGCAGTCCCTTTAAGGAGTACATTGGCTAACTGGCACATCGCTGCTAGCCAATACTGTCATTTGTGGCCACAAGTTCACCATGCTTGGATAACGGGTTACTGCCTTGGGGGTCATCTAAGCCTGTAGTCCCGGGCTTGGTTGACCTCCAAGGCAGCAACTCGATCAGCCACCAAAAGAACATGATATTAAAGATCAAAATGCAGAGCCTGGGTTTATTTTCTTTTACTTTTATCCTTTATGAAGTTTAGTATGAAGTTTTTTGGGAGAAAGTAGTGATAAATTGAGTAATTTTGGATCACCTCAAAGATCTATACTAGAATACTGAGTATGCTATTTTATGAATAAGCCAGAAGGAAAGTATGCAAACAGTATGAAATGCAAAATAATGTAATTTACTACAAGTGTTTAAAGAACCATTATTTTAGATTATGGGTTTTCATTTCTTTGATGCTCAAATGATGCACAACTGTATCTATAATAATAACCAGTTATCGGTAACGCTGATGTCTTCGAGGGGCGGGGTCATGACATCATTGATGAGCGGGGCCTGAAAGCTGGCGTAACAGCAGCCATTATACTCCTCAGAGACAGATACAGCTCAGGGACACAGCACACAGAGAGACACAGAACACAGAGAGAGAGACAGCAAAAAGGGAAAGACAGCACAGAGAGAGACAGCAAAGAGAGAGTTACAGAGAGAGAGGTACTGAGAGATAGAGACAGGACAGTGAGAGCGAGAGAGAGACAGGACAGAGCAAGAGCAAGAGGACAGATCGAGAGCGACAGCACAGATGGGGATGACACACAGAGAGTGCACACAGAAATAGAGATTGCACACAGAGAGACCGCACACAGAGCGCAGACAGAGAGCAAGTTACTACTATTAATTAACCAGCAGATTTTTCTACATGGTTAGTAGAAAATATAGCAGAGATTTCCATTAGCCAGGCTCTGGTTTAAAAAAAAACTTACGTGAAGAAAACATGTTACAACTAGACCAGTGCTGGAGCGCTACTAGTTAGACTCTGTGATCTACAATTCTCTCAAAATGCAAATTCAATGTCCTAACATCTTTATCGGGAGTTGTTCTACTATGATACAAAATACATTAACACATTAGTAAGCCTTTGTACTATATTATCTACACCCAAAGTCTGTAAAGTACTGCTGTAGTCATAATTTTAAAATATATCATTTTTCTTCTATAAAAAGTTTTAGAATGTAGTACTGAACATCTTTTTAAGTCGGGAAGAGATTTTGAATAGAGATAAAGTGTTTATCTGCACTATGGAAAAATGTCAGCTACAACTGCATGGCTAATGGAAATCGAACTAGTTTCTAAGGATACACCTTCCTGAGAAAGTGGCAGCTGATAAACAAAAATAGAACCCAACAATTAAGAATAATTTCTAAAAGTTACAAATGTAAAAAATAAGAGTTTCTTTTGATTTTCTAGAAACATTTTGCCCATTGTCTAATTTAGCTATTTAAAAGACCATAGAGAAAAAAGGAATAATGAAAATGGGGAGGGGGGGACTTTTACTATTTTACTTTCTCACCTGCGATACGTTAGGAGGTAAGATTGAGATACCATGAGAAGGGCTGTTTTCCCTCATAGCAGCATGAAATGCACTTGAAATGCTTAGTAAATTCTCCCTAGTGTTGCTGAATTCAAAGGAGTTATGCGAACTGCAGAAAACAATAATATAATTTACCTGCCTCAATTTAGATTTACAGCTGTAGATTGATTGGCTCTTGATCTCTTGTGTCATGGGACACATTTGCTTTTTAATGACGGTTCCTTGACTCCTCATGGAGCAGAAATTGGCAGACAAGACAAGATCAATATCATTTAATTATAGCTAATGTTCTGTAGCTGAGCTCTTTCATGTAAAACAACATTGTAGGCTGATCTTTACAGTATGTACTTTTGAAGAACTGATAATAGAACAAAATAAACACTGCCTTTAATTTATTATCTTCTAGATAGATGCAAGTATTCTTTACTGGGGGCAGACATCTATTTGCTTATTTAACTACTTTCTCAACAGGAAAGAGCACTTTCAGAAGGAAGAAATTGCTATTTCAAAATTGTGCTGAAAACATTGGCAATTAGTTTTGCCATATTTCAGAAGAAGCAGAAATGAAAATTTCCAGATCCCACAGCAATATAATCACATATAATAGTTGTCAAACAACGAAACGTCGCCACGCTTTGCGAGCTCGCAAAGCGGGCCGCATTTGCATAAGGTGGAGGCTTTACGGGGCATGAGTTGCAAACAACACAACCCCACACACCTCTAAACTTGCAGCACTTAGTGCTATGGCGACTCAAACCACCACACACACCTCTAAACTCGCAGCACTCCTCCTCTCCCTCCCCTGTGTCTCGCAAAACACAGCACTAACCCCCCGAACCGTGCAAGTACAGAAACACTAAAAACACACAAAAAAAAAAACAATAATGAAAAAAAACACTCACCCACAGCATGGGGGGACAGCCAGGACATCTGGAAGTGAGGTTAAACCCGAATTTAACCCGAAATTCCACCGTTTCGGCACTCGAAAAACAGCTAAGCGAGGAAAAAAATGGCCGCCAAAACAAAATGAAAACGAGACTCCACGACCCCGGACCACCCAGCCACGTACAACTTACCCTTAAAGGGATCCGAGACAAGTTTGGAAACCCACATCAACCCCACGGGATCCGAGATAAGCTCAGAAACACGCATTAACCCCACATTAACCCTCATAGTGGGGGTCCCCGATCGCACGCAATTTGGGACACCCGCTGCTATCAATATTCAAAATTTCCACCTTACGGGTTCTTAAAGGACCCGTAATATTTTATTTTTTAACCCTATCACTCATGGGGCTCTATACAGAGCCCCATCAATCCCTAAATAACCCTGTCACACATGGGGGTCAATCCAGACCCCCATAAACCCTTAATTAACCCTTGAAGGGATCCGAGATAAGCTCAGAAACCCGCATTAACCCCACATTAACCCTTGCAGTGGGGGTTCTCGATCGCACGTGATCGAAACCCCCACTGCAATGAAAATGCAAAATTCCCGCCTTACAGGTGCTTAAAGGACCATAAAGGTCCTTAAATGACCTGTAACAAAAAAAAAATAACCCTATCACTCATGGGGCGCTATACAGAACCCCATCAACCCCTAAAAAACCCTGTCACTCATGGGGGTCAAACCAGACCCCCATAATACATTAATTAACTCTGTCACCCATAGGGCTCAATACAGATGCCCATAAGCACTTAATTAACCCTGTCACTCATGATGGTCAATACAGACCCCCATAAACCTATAATTAACCTTGTCACTCATGGGGGTCAATACAGACCCCCATAAGCCAAAAAATAACCCTGTCACTCATGGGGGTCAATAGAGACCCTCATAAGCCTCTATTTACCACATCAGTCCCATAAGGGTATATTATAACCCTTATGTGGCTGTTACCACCCTAATATTAACCACATAAGTGCCATGACGGTCCTCAAGGACCATCATGACACTAAGTACAAACACTACACTGCACTATACCCCCTAATAAACCATTAAATCTAAACTAACCCCCCCTCTACACTAACCTATTAACACCTACACTACCTGCCTACCCCCTAATAAGCCCCCCACCACTCTAATTACAGAAAATAAAAAAAAATAAAGTCACAAAAAATTAAAAATCTACACTACAGAAAATAAAAAAACCTAACTCACAAAAAATAAAAAAGGTACATTACAGAAAATAAAAAAATACATTACAACCCTCCCCCCACTACAGAAAATTACACACCTGAAAAGGAAATACATAGAATATATACAATACAATACAAATAAAATACAATACCCCCCTATCTAACATACAATCAATACAATCTATCTAAAACCTTTGCAGATGATGTCCCTTCAGATCAGCAACCTAGGAAAAAAAAAAAAAAACATTACTACAACACATTTACAGAAAATAAATAAACATTCTAAATATTCTAAATATTCTACTCACCTTTCCATCATGTTCCCGTCCTTCTTCTTTTATTTTTCTCCGGCGCGGCCCCTGTTAAAAAACAACATTACATTACTACCACATAGTATACTATAAACATAAAAAAATAAAAATAAACATAATATACATTGTACTTACCTCCCCGCGATGTCCACGGCCTCCTCCTCTTCTGCCCCGCCATGGAACAAACCTTGCTCTAAAAAAACTAACGGAGACACTCGCGGACCTCCCCGATGCTAATGAGACTCCTAGAGACTTTTCCTGGAAGAAAATAGGCAATGGTGCCTTCTGATTGGCTGAAAATACTGTCTATAAAATCCAGCCAATCAGAAGGCGCCAATGTGTGATACACGCCAAAATCCCACTCTGATTTGATATTGTACCTGTCAGTCTTTATTTAAACCAATCACAAAGCGCAGATGCCTTCAGCCAATCACAATGGGATACACCACCACAGGGTGATTGGCTGGAGGCATCTGCGCATTCTGATTGGTTGTAGTGACAATAGCCAATCACAATGGGATACACCCCCACGTAGTGATTGGCTAAAGGCATTTGAATTCTGATTGGCTATTGTCAATGTCAATCAGTATTACAGCCAATGAGAAGTCGTGGGGGTGTATCCCATTGTGATTGACAGGTGCATTATCCAATCAGAGTGGGATTTTGGGGTGTATCCCTTTCTTATTGGCTCACACTTTGGCGCATTCTGATTGGCTGAATTTGATAGACAGCGTTTTCAGCCAATCAGAAGCCGCCATTGACAATTTTCTTCTGGAAAACTCTGTAGGAGGCTCATTAGCGTCTGGGCGGTCTACGAGTGCATTGGAAAAAAAGGAGGAATAAAGAGTAATTATCCAGGGTATCGCTAGAAAACAAATATAATAATCGGATATGAACACATAGCTCCTAAATTATGTAGTTATTGAGAAAATATCATTGGCAGTGTGAAAATTGACAATAGAAAGCAAAGAGAAAAAAGTACACCTTTAATTCCAATGATATTATATACCCTAATAGAATGATCCTGCATATGTGGAAAAAGAATCTAAATCAAAATACCTTATTAAAATATGATTTTATTAATGTACACAATATACACAAAACAGTAAAATAACTAAAAACACGGTAGTCCGGCCATCTACAAAATTACATTACATAGATGCAAATCCTAAATGATAAGTGAATTAATCCAACTGTACATCTATATAGAATATGATATGAATCTATACAGATTAAATCAGAAATAGAGATAGATTCCACAATGGGCTAGTAGATACAAATCTATACAGTTAGTTAGAAATTCATACAGTAGAACATAAGTATACGGTATCTAGGTTGCATATGTGACATTGATTTATACATTCATAATGCAAGTGCCACCTTCATTCTATAGTGGGGAGTGTATAGGCAGGTAGGGGAGACTATAGTTGTACCACTGTGGCCCTCTCTGTAAATACACTAGCAGTGGAAGTATATGGAGGCCCGCTAGTTACCTCCCTGACTGCCTGTATAAATAATAGCTATACTGTCTATTCTGGGACTATGCCCACCACCTGCCCACTTACCCACTCAGAATGACCTCTGTGGATTGCATGTATAACTCATAACATCAGCTGAGCTTGGATCCCATGCAAAAGGAGATCCAACAGCATGGAATCGAAAACCGGAAGTAGGAAACTGGTAACCGGAAGTAGACGGCCGGAACCAGAAGTGATCTGACGCGCACGTTTTGCACCAGCTTCAACAGGGATCGTGACGATGAAGGCGGCGCTCCACCATTTAAAGGTAAGTGATTGTCTTTATCCACATCAGATGTGTAAATCAATCTTCAATAAGCCAGGATCAAAGGGAGTTTAATGAATCAGACCTCAAAGGAAGAGGAACAAGTGATTAACTTATGTATTATTACCAAATGACATGTATTTGTGCTTTGGGCATACAGAAATTATTTCAATATTAGCATCATATCACATAGTCTTATTATATCACATATTATCATCACTTTGTCCAATATCCTCATTAAACAATATATAATTAATATTTAAATGGATCAGAACAGAGGATCCTATGATTATCATAATATTGGATAAAACTGGGCTCACCAAAACCAACTTCAAAGACATTGGTCCTACAGGCAAAATTAGTTACACAGTTATCTAAAGGCATACTGTGTAATCAAATCAATAGACAGCACAGACGAACATCCTTGTTGGATACTGAAAAATGAAACCGTGGTTGTTAAATTGAAGAGTTCCAATAACTATTGTTAGATTTGTAATGATCTAATTTCATCTGCACAGAATCAAAAAAACTTTAAACATATGACTGATACTGAAGGAAAACTCAATATTGAGGAAAAGATAATATCTGAGTAAAGATTAATAATCTTTGTTAAGTAACTAGTGAGATATCACTAGAATAATGATAATGATATTAGCCTTATAAAAAGACTCTAAAATTGTTGTTTTCATTCAGTCCACTAGGGACAACGGTATTGAATAAAGATATCCATTTACTTTCTGCCTTTAGTAACTCCAATTCTAAGTTTCCTTTTCTAATTCCAAGACTGATTTTTTGTAGAATCCAACATCTTAAAGTAGATTTCGACTCGTGTTTCTCATGAAAATGTCTGGCTACTGATGTAAGGACGGGGACATGCTGGAAATGTGAGTAGAATATTTAGAATATTTAGAATGTTTATTTATTTTCTGTAAATGTGTTGTAGTAATGTTTTTCCCCCCCCCTAGGTTGCTGATCTGAAGGGACATCATCTGCAAAGGTAAGTGGTGTTAATTATTCTATTTTAGCTTAGAATTAGGGGTTGTATCTAGAGATAGCATTTATTGTATGTTAGATAGGGGTTTGTATTTTAGATAGGATTTATTGTATATTAGATTGGCGTATGTATTTTAGATAGATAAGGATGTATTGTATATTATATAGTATTGTATGTTAGATAGGGGTATGTATTTTAGATAGTTAGGATTTATTGTATATTAGATAGATTGGGGGATGTATTTTAGATAGATAGTATTGATTGTATGTTAGATAGTGGGGTATTGCATTTTATTGTATTGTATTGTATGTAATCTATGTATTTCCTTTTCAGGTATATAATTTTTTATTTCTGTAGTGGCTGGGGGGGGGGGGTTGTAATGTATTTTTTTATTTTCTGTAATGTTCCTTTTTATTTTTGTGACTTAGGTTTTTTTATTTTCTGTAATGTAGATTTTTTTTTTTCGTGAGTTACCGTAGGTTTTTTTATTTTATGTAATGTCGATTTTTAATTTTTTGTGACTTAGGTTTTTTTATTTTCTGTAATTAGAGTGTCGGGGGGGTTGATTAGGGGGTAGGTAGGTAGTTTAGGTAGGTAGTGTAGGTGTTAATAGGTTAGTGTAGAGGGGTGTTAGTTTTGATTTAATGGTTTATTGGGGTGGGTTTAGTGCAGTATAGTGTTTGTACTTAGTGTCAGGAGGGTACTGGAAAACCCTTATAGCACTTACGGGGCAATGTTAGGCTTCTAACTGTCCCATACCCTTATGGGACTAATGGGGTTAAATAGAGGTTTATAAGGGTCTGTATAGACCCCCATAAGAGACCGGGTTAAAATGGTGTGGTGCTTACACTTTGTGTCATGAGGGTCCTGGATGACCCTCATGGTACTTATAGTGTTATTACATGCGTTTATTAGTGTGTTATAGGGGTCTATATAGTTGAGGCACACAGTACACTCACATTGTGTGACAAACAGCATTTCAACACTTTTTTATTGCCCCGTCATTTTTGACGGGCAAGTCGTTAGTTTCATATAAAATGTAAAGAACTTAGAGGCTGTACATGTATTTAATATTCTACCCTACACAATATAGCTCACAGCTTCAGTAAGGTACACAAGCCCCTTCACCATGACAAGGTAGAGAAGTGGGAATATAGGACTTCAATGACCAATTAAGAATGTTTATTTACAGCTTCAATTCAGGATATATTACATTTTAGATTTAAAGAACAACTGGGGTCATCACTTTTATATGCACTCTTTACTACGTGGCTCCATTTTTCTTTTCTTTCTAGTACTGCTCGTTACTTTCTCAGGTGGATGTGTCATTGTAAATCAATTAACTTAATTTTTATGTGTAGTTTTTCAAAATGGTACATTATCAAAATATGAACACAGTTGTTCTTTAAACCTTTCAGTGACAGGAGTTTAGGACCTGACCCAGGGGGTCAGACACTTTTGTATCATTTTGCTATGCTTCTGTTTAGACACGATTCTGTGCTGGGAATAAGTTATCCTGTTTATGGTTAAAGTTATGTATTTTTTATTTCTTATGGTTAAAATATGATTACTCTGTTATACTGTATGTATCTTGATTTATGCTCTGAATAACATTTTAGCCATTCTGCAGGCTATTAAATCAGCCCCCACCTAAATAAGATTAAGGCCTATTATGTTATAGTGTTATTATCTGGTAAAGACTCCGCCGGCCTCACAGGGGCCTTGAGCAGATAAGCAGATAGTCTGAGTGGTTAGAACAATTGTTTAAAATCAATATAATCACCCGGATGAGGTTAAAAGATCTGATTTCATCAGAGGTTCACGGTTTTCCCAGTAAACAAAGGGCAGCCTATTATTTAGGAATGTGGCTTACTGATTGGCCAGACTGTGTGCCAGAAACTTGTATACAATGTGCCAATTAATAAAGGTATACAGTGGTATCTACTTACATAAATGAGGTGTAAGTGTCTTTCTCTGCATTAATCCTAATTAAGGATTATATGGTGTTCCTGATATCCTGAGGCCATCTTCTGTACCAGAGGTAGTAAGAACTACACAGTCCTGCTGGGGTAGGCTTGAACTAGGTTCCTGTCAATTGAAGAAGCAGGTCATGACAATATTCATGGAAAACTAATATATATTTTTTTCCCAGTAGGAGTACAGCTTTCTAATGGTATAGTTGTTTTTTTGTTGCATGTAAAGTGGGAAAGAAAAAAAATAGTATTTTTTCTTACTTTTGCAATAACCAGTATGCTTAATCAAAGTTTAGCTAATAATCTCCTGAGTACACTGGTAATTAGTTTGGTTAATATTACATTTGTTTCTGATCAAGACTGGTCATTATGTGACAACAGCACTAGATAAACACTATATGTACACCATCTATTCACCTTCTCCTCATTTCCTCATATGCCTCTCTCCCCCTTCCTCCTCTCTTCTTAACATATACCCTTTCTCCACCCTTTCTCTTCTCCCTCACCACTAATATATTCTCTCCTCCCGTCTTTACCCTTCTCCGCTCCTCTTCTAAGTTCATCTCCCTTCCATCTCTCCCCCACTTACCTTGTGTTCTCTAAGCTAACCCCCTCCCTCTCCCGATCCATATCTGTCTCCCAACATCTTCTCTCCCCCACTCCACGTGCACACTTATCCCCTCCACCAGCCTCACCTAGACTTATACCTTTCCTAGGGTCCTTCTCCCCCTTTCCACTACCATCTCTCCTTACTCTCCCCCCTCATCCACATTTCTTTTTACCCACATCCTCCTCTCTCCCCTTTTCCTTCACTTCTATCTCTTATCTCATCCCAATTATCCTCTCTTTCCCTCCTCTCTCCCCACCTCTTCCACAATCTCTCCACCACATCACTTCCATTCATCACCTGCCATACCCTATTCATTACCTCACATTCCTCTTCATCAACCCCAGTCTGTCTCCATCACCCCCATGCCACCCTTATCACCCCATCCACCTTATCGTTTCCATTTACCCTCTTCATCAACCCATCATCTTTGTTACCCATTATCACCCCCTTTCCTCCCTCATTATCCCAGTTCCCCCTCTATCACCCTTTTACAGCATAGTCATCACCTCCTTGTCACCCCATTTTCCCTCTCCTCATTCCTAGCACTCTCTATGCCTCTCATTACCCCACTCATCATTCCCTATGTCCCTACTCATCAATCTCATTTGTCTCCTCATCATCCTCATTAATCAATATGCCTCACTCAGCAACCATGTTCTCCTTTAATGTTTCTCATTTATCCACCGTCATCACTCCTCTTCATCCCTCATCTCCAAGCCCTCCAAGATGACCTCTCTTCAGGGGTACTTGGGGCATCATCCAGGTGCCACAGTGGATACAGAGACTTGTGTGGGAGAAAATCAGCACTGAAAACCAATGGAACAACCAGGGGATCAGGGGGGAAGGCGATGAGGGCCAAATATAAACTATATATATATATATATATATATATATATATATAAATGTAAAATTAATTGAAGGGTATGGGAGTATTGTCCATGCCATTCACCCCCAGTGCAGTCTAGGAGTTGATCAGCATGCATTGTTATGCACACTAGCATGCTTAGCCCTGGAAGTCAAGTAAAGCTAGCATGTTATTTGATTTTCTTGGCACTGTAGAGGTTAATGTAGAGGTACTGTTTTTATTTAGAATATAGCTATTTGACATTCAAAGGGCAAAACTAAAATAGATTACTGCTGCAAAAACCCCAGATGTTTTGGCACAAATCCTCTCCTTTAAGACTTTGCAAGTATAATATGTGATTCATGCACATAATGTAAATAAAGTTGTCAAAGCTTATTATATCTCCTTGATCTGTTGCGGGGGGTTGCAAGCATCTATTATCTATCCTCTGACACTTTCATGTCCTGGATTTTTTTTTTACTTTCTCAGGTTATTTAAATAATATAAAATTCCCTCACATTCCCATCCCGTCTAACTGGTAACATTTTACATAGCTTTTAAGGAACTTCTCAATTTCTGTGTTACCTCAAAGGGAAGCTGTCTTTCATTTCAACATTATAAACCATGTATGTGGATGTACACAGATTATAGTAAGAGTCAAATGTTCTTTTAATCGTTAAAAACTGCTTTTCGAAAAAAAAAGTCAGGACCACTTTTTATTTTTTAGCTCTATCATTTAAAGCCACTAGAGGGAATTGCTGATTTTTTCCATAAAGCTCCATAACTCAACTGGTGCAGTTCTCTGAAAGATCCAAATAGAATTAGTCAGACTCTTTTCCCAAAGAATGTGTAAAAAAAAATTATATTTTTTTTTAAAATATACTTTTTTTTTATAACAAGAGTAGACACTTGGGAGTAATGGTAGGAACTGTAGATACAGATTAAATATAAATTCAGTTCTCTGGAAAGACTGCCACTTTTACTCAGTCACTTGACAGTAGAAGTCAATAGCCCCTGTAGGATATCTCTCCCCCACAAGTTACAGCCAGACTTGCAGTTCAGTATGGAAGTGCTCAGAGTAAGCTAAATACTTTTATTCTATTGCTCTACATTGCAACTAATGGTGTTAGTCTATGAAATACTTCACAAACATGTAATTATGTGTGTTTTGTGGTGATTGTCATTGATTCCACTTGACAGTACAATATTTAGATACCGAAACGGTTAAGTGACTTTGTCACTGATGCACTAAGTGCACTAGTTCTCATAGTTAAACAATCTTCTAAATGTTACAATTAAAATTAACAATGATGGTAAATATTTTTAATTTTGATATTTTCAGTTACATACCTTCATATTAAATCATACATTTCTTTAGCATTTATTGTATTAGTTCACATCACTGAGGTTATTTTCAGTGTTCTCAGAGGTTATAAATGTCAACTAAATGTTAATATACAAGTGCAACCATAATCATTTATTACTATTGCTAGAAAAACTACAGTTTATATTCAGAGTATTGAATTATAAAGTGATACCTTTTTATTGTACAAACATATTGATTGAAACGACAAGCTTTCGAGAGATACACCTCTCTTTATCAAGTCAAAAGCAATTAAAGAATGTCACAAAAAGCAAAGTAACTGTACAGAGAGCGGGACACAGACAGGCATCATAAATGAGCAAAACAAATTGCATAATAAATTATACAGGAACACCTCGTTTAACGCTGTACATAGGTTCCAAGCAGTAGGAGTGTTAAGCGAAACAGCTCTAACTGGGGCAGTTTAACATGGAGAAGCTAGGGATAAGGGAACTCATGAAAAAATACACAATTTCACTTGAAATTTAACCTTTTTTGGCTTCATATGAACTTCAAACAAACAACAAACAAAACACTAAAACATACAGAACATTAGCAGAAATATAAACTTTACATTATTGATGTTGAAACTTCTGTGTCATCCTGGATTCTGTTTTCTTTGGAGAAAGAAAACAGTTTTATAGCGAATCAGCGTGTTAAAAGGGGTCCGGCAGGCAAAAACAACACTATAGCGAGGCAGTGCTACAAAAAATCAGAGCATTAAAAGGGATCTGGCAGGCAAAAACCGCGTTATAGCAGAGTTTAACATTAAGATAGGTCTGACAGGAAAAACAGCTCTATAGCGAATCAGCTCTAAATGGGGTAGCTTTAAGCGGGGTATACATGTGTATATATATATATATATATATATATATATATATATATATATATATATACACATATACACACCATATAATAAATGATTATTGTGGTGAACTACCTACTCATAAGATACACAACACAAGCCAAGATCCCGCTCCACTCTGATGATTGCCAGTAAGCTTGAAACAGCTGTAAATGGATAGGATTCTCAGCTTGTGTAAAATCCAGCATTGGGTTTGCATTAAAGCTGTGTAATATAGCAGGCATAAGCTTAAAGGAAGTCATGTTTGATAATGGCTATGGATTGAAGAGCGAGGCATTCTGCATTCAGAATGCAGTGTAATAACTGTTTTTCTCGGAATTCTGAGCTGGAAACAGGTTTTTTTTTAACATGCTTTAGACGTTCAAATGGGAACACAGACGTACTATATATATATATATATATATATATATATATATATATATATATATGTGTATATATATATATATATATATATATATATGTGTATATATATATATATATATATGTGTATATATATATATATATATATATATATGTGTATATATATATATATATATATATATATATATATATATATATATATATATATTCACAAACCCCCAGAGCAGTTGAACAGTTTGATAGATTGACAGCTAGATAAATAGATCGATTAATGTTATGGTAAAAATAAATAAAAGTGTTATCAATGATTGTAAGACACTGTTCCTTTTCTGGCCTATGAAGACCTGTAAAAAGCCAAACCTCCCAGGTAGGACCAGATGAGAAACCGTCAACATGTGGGATTCCTAGCCTTTCTAAGGGTATTGAAAATCTCATTTATTTAACCCATCCACTGTTAGAAATTGAGTGAACAGAGTCCTAATACCTATAGATATATATTGGAAAAAATGTTGTGTTTTCCAGTCATAGAAGTCCAGATATAGAACCTAGAATTGTATGTACAGTTTTGTACGTAGCCACTCGCCTCAGCTGCTATCCAATAAAGGGTATCACAAAACTAAACTCACAACAATACCCATAACCTACCAGCAGGATACGGACAATGCATTACAACTACTATGATAAGATGCAATAGCTTTTAATGTACCTTGAAATAAAAAATGTAATTGTGCCCTCCTGGCTTTTCCCTCATTTGGACATGTAGTATTTAAATTACTCTGATTTACTAATTATACAGCTTGTTATATGGCTAGCTTAATGGGCTAGTAATCCAAAAGAAGTGCTTGCTCCCTTGCCAAGTTGTCATGGTGCAGTTTCTATGTTCCTCCTTCTTGATGCCCTCCATCTCAATTTTCTAGTCTATGTTTATATTTGTCTCCTGTGATTCCTATTCTAGCTCCTCTTTCTTTGTTATCTTTCCTAAAATTACATGCTGTGGAAAACAAGAAAAGAAAAAATGCCAGTATGGTGTTACTGTTATGATAGTAAACGCTTTTGCATTTATATTTGTGTTTTGCAATATAGCAAATTTAAAACAAAATAAATACCATGAGCTTGAAGTATTAAATTTCAATCTCCACTTAAATGTTTTCCTATCACATATATAGTTGTGAGCGTACGAGTTGTTGCTAACGCTGCGGGCTCGCGTAGCGAGCTGCGGCCCTCGCGAAGCGAGGGCAGTGGCCGAGGGTCTCAGTTGCTGGCATGGAGCGCCGAAGGCGCTCCATGCCAGCAACTGCGACCCTCGCAAACTTTACGTCGCAAACCAAACAGCACGACACACACATTACGACACTCGCAAACAACATACGACACACGTTCACACACATTACGGCCTCGCAACACTCGGACGCAACTCGCGAACATTACAAAATGTAAAACACAATACATACACACAGCACATACATAAAAAACTTACCTACACCAAGAGAGAGCACCAAGGACCTCAAAAATACAACTTACACCTCGATTTTAATCGAAATAAAACAGTTTAGAGACTAAAAAAAAATCGAAGCGAGAGAAAAAATGGCCGCCGCACAAAACGAAAACGAGGCTACAGCACACACACATTACGACACTCGCAAACAACATACGACACACGTTCACACACATTACGGCCTCGCAACACTCGGACGCAACTCGCGAACATTACAAAATGTAAAACACAATACATACACACAGCACATACATAAAAACCTTACCTACACCAAGAGGGAGCACCCAGTACCTCAAAAATACAACTTACACCTCGATTTTACTCAAAATAAAACAGTTTAGAGACTAAAAAAAAATCTAAGCGAGAGAAAAAATGGCCGCCGAACAAAACGAAAACGAGGCTACAGCACTCTAAACTCGCAAAACACCACAAGAAACTCGCAAAACACCACAAAACACCTACGGATATTCCGATACAGACGTATAACACACATTACTCGCCATTTTACGCCAATGCGGAAGTACACGACTACGCTAACGGTTTGGTCTCGCGCACGCACAGTGTTACACTGCACACATTCAGCACGCTTACACAGCAGATCCACACCACTAATGCTGCAGCAACATCAAAACACATTGACAGTTCTTCCACACAATGCTTTAAAATAGGTAAAGTATATTCATTTAGTAATGTATTATATATTTCATTATTACACACTAAACAGCATTAGCTACCTTACAATTTCATTGCCGTAATTTTTTGACGGGCAATTCGCTAGTCACATATATAGTTGTGAGCAAGTGGGTCGTTGCTAACGCTGCTGGCGCGCTTAGCAAGCCTGCGGCCTTCCCGAAGCGAGGGCCGCAGTTGCTGGCATGGTGCGCTGAAGGCGCTCCTTGCCAGCAACTGCGGACCTTGCAGAATTTATGGACTTACGAAAAACAAATACGAGACGCGGAACTTAGAAAACAAACCATTACGACCTCGCAAAAATACGACCTTACCGCCCGAAACCTGCGCACATGAAAACATTAAAAACACAATTACCCACAGCTTACCCACAGCAAAGGGGGCACCCAGGACCTCGGAAACTGAAGTTACACCTCAATTTAAGTAGAAATAGAAGACTTTAGACACCCGAAAATCTAGCACAAGAAAAAATGGCCGCCGAAAAAAACGAAAACGAGGCTACAGGACACTAAAGACGCAAAAACACCACCAAACACGTACAGATTTTCCCAAAAAGACAGACGCAATGCAAGAACAAGCACGCCAAATCAGCCACAGACGCGTACCACACATTAGGCGCCATTTTACAACACTAACTTACACAATCCGGAAGTACACAGCTACCCTAACGGATTTGGCTCCCGCATGCACACTATTTACACTACACACTGCACACATTGCTGACACTTACACAGCAGCTCCAGAGCCCTCAAAACACACATTGTATGTTGCAGCAACATAAAAACAGATTGCCAGCTCTTCTGCACAATGTTTCCTGTATATATTACTTCACAATAGGTAAAGTATATTGATGTATTATTTTATTAATTATTTCATTAGTATTAGCAAAAAAAAACAATGCTCATAGCACAAAAACAACCAACAGCCACGTAATGAGCGCCGAAGCATCTTGCAACACCAACAAAATTTACCGCCCTTACAATCTTATTGCCGTCATTTTTTGACGGGCAAGTCGCTAGTGGGAAATAATTAAATAAAGCTATAAACTAGAATTCTTAAACTTCACCCTTAATACATTTTGCATACATGCAACCCCATATTTAATGTTTTAATTATTTTCTTCTACAATGTGCTAAAACCTGAAGTTCTGTTGTATATCTAACAAAAGCTTTTAACCTTATTGACTCAAAACAATATATTTGCACTGATAAGTTATTTAGCACAGAAATATTGAAAGGTGGTTTGCCATGTCACTAAAGTACAGAATATGTGTGTTTGTGTGCTACAATTCATCAACAAGGATAATAAGACTGTTTACACCTGTGTGTGTGTATATATACTGTATATACACACACACACACACACACATATATATATATATATATATATATATATATATATATAATGTATTTAATAACATCAAAAATGATATTTCCCTAAATATTTTTCGCATATCTGTATTTTGTATTTCCATGTTTAAAGACAGCTGCACTCTGTGGGGAAGATGATCAAAGGATTATTTTTTCATGTGAGAAAAAAACCCCAGCATGTAATGTTATTGAATGCGGCTAATTCTTAAGTGAGTTGTTTTAAGAAGTTTTGTTGATTCAGCCCTATAAAATAACATAGCATGACATTTTCATTTTTCTTCCATGAGAAAATAATGTCACATTTGGATGAAGCTATACATACAGTATATGTCAAAATGTGTAAATTTGGGTAATGAGAGGAAAATCATGGGAGACTTAAATGTTCTTGGCACCCGAGGGGACTATGACACTCCCTTCCTGTTCAGTATAGAGAACAATTAATGATCTCTTACCTTTATTTAATTATTTGTATTCAAGAGGATTGAAGTCAAATTTAAAACACACATACCATTTTTAGTTGCTGCTTTAGTCCTGTTATTTAGATATAAAATCAATGAGTATTGCAATATATACCTTTTATAATGGATTAACAGTATATTTTAATATATAAAATCTATTTAAAATATATTATGTACTAGGAACTTGCCTGTTAAAAATGATGGGATTAAAATTGAAAGGCTGGCAATGCTGTTTGCCCCACAATGTGAGGCTTTCTCCCTCTGAGTACCTTAAGTGCTCATTTCGAGCCCCGCGCTGAGCGCCTTCAGTGCTCATCACGTGGCTGGCAATGAGTGTCTTTGGCGCTCGTTGCGAGCCTCTCTTCCTGTGTACTTCAAGTTTCCTGCTTTGCACTGATCAGTTCGGCGCTCATCGCGAGCCCCACGCTGAGCCTTTCTTCTAGCCTACTGTACGGGTCGCTCATTACAGGGTTCGTTAACCTGCAAGTCGTCTGCTTGGGAATGCCATGTGTCTCTTTCCAGCATCTCCCCCCCTTCCCAGTGTCTTTCTCCTCTGTGTGTGCTGAATGTTTGCGTGGCGCGCTGTGACTGCCGTTGGTTTTATTTTTAAAGTCTTTTAGAGCCAGTTTTTAGAGCCAAGTGCCTGAACAGTGCTGCCCCGCTGGCAAGCCTCGCTTCGCAAGGCTTGCCTACGTACTGCGCTGCTGGTTGCAATGGCGCCGCTGGCTGCAATGAGCGTCTTCGGAGCTCATTGCAGCCTAAGTAAATTTGCGGCTGCTTCGCCTCTCATTGACGAGGCTCGCATGTGTGCCTGGCGTTGTTGGTGTAAGTGTTACTGTCTTAAGTGTCGTTTTGTTTTGCGAGCCTGGCATTGCTGAGCCTCGTTTTCATGCTGTTTCTGAAACTTTGCGTTTTTAGTCCGCCATTTTTTTTCTTGCTTAGACGATTTTCCAGTGCCGAAAACCGCTGTGTGTGAGTGTGTTATAATTTTTGTACATGTTATTTTATGTTTTGGTGGGGTTTTAGAGCCAGGTGCTTGAACAGTGCTGCCCCGCTGGCGAGCCTCGCTTCGCAAGGCTCGCCTAATTACTGCGCCGTTGGTTGCAATGGCGCCGCTGGCTGCAATGAGCGTCTTCGGCGATCAAAACAGCCTAAGTGAAGTCCTGCGCGGCTGCTACACCTCACTTGGTGAGGGACGCAACTGCGTTACCAACATCGCAAACGTCACCAACATTGCAAGATCTACAACTATATATGTGATTGCAGTACTCAGTCATGTGTATGTATACATACAGAGAGTGTTAATTTTATGTTAAAGGGACATGGAAATAACTTTTCTTTTGATTGTATAAGAAAGAGGGTATTCGATAAGGTGTCACGGTGTGTGTTTTATTTTTCAAATTAAGGTCTCAGAGCACAAAAACATATTCCGAATGTTATTTGCTCTTAGAGGCATGCCCTCTTCCAGTTGTGATCTACAGACTAAATATATGCTCTCTGCATTTCATATTAGTTACATTGAAGTTTAAACAGGTTTTACTTAATATTTTTTGTTTTAAAAAATAACTTTTGTAAAGTTTAAAATGTGCTCTTTTAAATATGTGAAAACATTTATTATGTTGCATGTCCCTTCAATATTCTGGATTAGGAAAAATAGAAAAGTAACTGTTTGTTTTTTTCAAATTTGAGAAACATTCAAAATATTCAACTTGAGTACACAAATAAATAAGGGTAAAGTAATAAAACTCTTCAACTATACTATAACCTGAATCAGCCATATAAAAAACAGAGTCAGACAGCTAAAAAAATGCTCTGGAAAAATCACATCAATCATAATGTAATTGCTTTCTCACGAATATCCAGTTCTGTGTGGTTCCCGTTCCATCTGTGCTTTGGGAGATTGGTTCTCAGCATTTAAAAATCCTATCCATGTTTGTTTGAGATATCCGTGATTACTGTAGGAAATGTTTGTCACTTGTTTTCTTGAGATATGAACACTCTGGAGACATATATAACTCTGTTGTGTGCATTAAAAAGTTCATTGCACTTCTCAACTGCATACATTACTTCTGTTAAGTGAGATTTATCACTGTGAACAAACACATATTTATAAACTAAATAAATATTTTATAAACAAAATAAATATCTTTCTCAACCTGATCTAAAAAGACAGACACACAGGCATACGCATCACATATAATAGTTGTCAAATTACGAGACATCGTCACGCTTTGCGTGGTGCGTACAACTTAGGCACTTTGCGTGGTGCGTACGACTTAGGCGATGAGCGTTCATCGCCTGCAAGCCCGAGCCGTTAACTCGCAGCACTTAGGCGCTCATCGCCGGTGAGCCTCTTGTAGCGAGGCGAGCCGTTAAGGCACTAAAACTTGCAGCCGAAGGAGCTCATTGCCCGAGCAGTGAAGGCAATGAAACACGCAGGACTTAGCCACCATACACTTAGTAAATGCAGGATCACCTTAGGCTGCAAGCAGTTGACCAACGCAGGACTTAGAAAAAAATAAATTACGAGACGAGAAATACGAAAAATAAGAAGTTAACGGCCAAACCGCGCAAAGCAAAAACCAATAAAAACACACAGCATAAGAACAAAATTCAACAAAAACATCACACACAGCATGGGGGAACAGCCCGGAAGTCGATTTAAATCGTCTAAAGGAGAGGAAAAATGGACGCCCCAAAAAATTAAAACAAGGCTACATGCCCCCGGACCGCGCAAAACACTGTCAACCTCGTACCACTTTCACACAGGAACGTAGGAGGTACAAAATACACTATTACAAAGGACAGAAAATGCTTGTGAGCTGCGTAACACATAGACAAACTACGCAACTTTACAATCCTAATTTGCAATTAATAACATTACCAATCTACAATAGCGATTTACCCAACTAAACCAATGGTTTGCGCATGCAGCCTATTTCTAATGCACAGTTGGGACATTCATTACACTTTCTCCTCACGGCAGCAACACTCCAACTGAACATTGTTTGCTGCAGGAAAATAAAAACAGATTGTTAGCTCTTCAGGCTATTGATTGCTGGATATATTACAAATAGGTAAAGTATATTAATTTATTAAGTAACTAATTAATTCATTATTAGTTAACATAAGTATAGATAAATATATATCTGTCTTTGTGATGACTGCCGAAGGTGCTCAAAGGAGCAAAAGTACACAAGAGGAGAGGCTTGCAATGAGCGCCGAAGATCCTGTGAGTACAAAAAGCTTTACATTGTGTGGCAAACAGCATTGCCATGGCTTCAAATTTTATGGACACGTGGCGTGAGGGCTGCTATTCAGTAAGGGTACGTGTGCCCTACCAGCCCCCCACCCTGGTAGACACCAGTCAGAGAAGGCTCTGCATCCTGTTCTGATTAGTTAATACATAAGTAGTGATGTCGCGAACATCACATTTTCAGTTCGCGAACATCGGACACGAACTTCAATCAAATGTTCGCGAACGGGCGAACCCGGCGAAACCGCCATAGACTTCAATGGGCAGGCGAATTTCGAAACCCACAGGGACTCCTTCTGGCCACAATAGTGATGGGAAAGTTGTTTCAAGGGAACTAACACCTGGACTGTGGCATGCCGGAGGGGGATCCATGGCAAAACTCCCACGGAAAATTACATAGCTGATGCAGAGTCTGGTTTTAAGCCATAAAGGGCATTAATCACTTAACATTCCTAAATTGTTTGGAATAACATGCTTCAAAACATCAGGTATGATGTTGTATCGATCAGGTAGTGTAAGGGTTACACCCGCTTCACAGTAACAGACCAATCTCACCGTTTAATGCACCGCAAACAACCGCAAACAGTCCCTTTGCACAACCGCAAACTCCCCATTTGCACAAGGTTGGATACCAAGCTAGCCATGTCCCGTTCCTTGTCCTCACTGATGTCATTGAAGGTCTCTTCCTCCACCCAGCCACCAAGGGTCCCCGAAAGGGGACAACAAGCCCCCTAGGACGCCTGCTGTGTTTGGTCTTCCACCTCCTCAAAGCCACCTTCATCCTCTTCTTCAGACTCCTCTCTCTGCGTTGCCTCTGTCTGCGTTATTATAAGGTGTGTACTGTTAAGTAGTACTATTCCTATCGGTTTAATCCCTGTTACGCCCACTATTAGGTGACGTGTATATGGCATTGATTTTTGGAACAGGGAGATGGAAAAAGATGCTTGGTCGGACCTCCTACTTCGAATTTGGGGCACTGCATGTGCAACTTAATGTGCCACCAGATAGGAGTGGTGTATTAAGTTGTACTATTTATTCCTATCAGTTTAATCCCTGTTACGTCCACTATTAGGGGACGTGTATATGGCATTGATTTTTGGAACAGGGAGATGGAAAAAGATGCTTGGTCGGACCTCCTACTTCAAATTTGGGGCACTGCGCGTGCAATCTAAGGTGCCACCAGATATGAGTGTCACTGTGCACTGGCAAAAGTTGGCAGAGTAGGCGCTGTAGGCCTCACACACACGCCTGTAGGCAGGCAATTGCTATTCAATCTATTACAGTAAAAAAAGTGTTGTTTTATGTCACTGAGCACAATATAAGCTGTGAGCCTGACACAGGCAGGCAACTGAAATTAGATTACAGGAAAAAAATTGTTGTTTTCAATGTATGTTACACCACCAGGTATGAGTAGTGAAAATAAGCACAATATAAGCTGTTAGGTGTTAGCCTGTCACACACACACACGCTGGCAGGCAGGCATAGATTACACAAAAAAATAAATAAAATAAAATAAATGATGTTCAAAGTTTCCTCAATGATAAAGTATAGGGGGCGAACCGAAAAGCGCATGTGTTCGCCATTCGTGGCGTACGCGAACATGCGAAAATCGCCGCAAATAGTTGTCCGGCGAACTGTTCGGGACATCACTATACATAAGTAATCAAAATCCAGTATGCTGATTAATATACAAACATCTAATAATTAGGCAGAGTAGTTTTAAACCTCTCTACCCACTATGTCTATAAGTGTTAGCTTTTTATTGTTGTGATCCCTGCATCATGCTCTAATGACTGTGCATGCTAGCCTTAGAAAACGTATTATTGTTAAATTGATTTAAACCTTGCACATTATCTACCAGAGCAGGTTTTGAATATATCTTGTTGTGTATGCCCAAGGAATTGCCGACACTGACAGCTGCAGTGCCAGCAAGTAGCCGTTAGATGGCTCTGTCAGGTTTCAGGGAAGGGCTATAATTATTCCACCCTCCGACATGGAGGAACTCCACGGCGCCAAATCGACAGCAAGGCCATTGCTATGTTCAGCGCAGGCACATGAGGGCCTCAGGGGCGCCTCTCATAGCTTAAGATCTCTTCTGTCGGTTCGCCTTACATGCAATTTGCAGCAGTATTCCGAAAATCGGCCATTTTCCACATAATTAACTCCGTTTTTTCTATTTCTTTCTATTTCTATTTCTTAGATTATGCAGACCTATATTATATTTGGTTTTGGAAACCCAGGATATATTGAGCACACATGATTATTTTTTAAGTATTAGAACTCTTTTGTTATATCTTTTTATGCATACCATGATGTTATAAATGTATGTTGTTATGGATAAAGATAAGTTATTTTTAAATTTACTAAAATGTGATGTTCTATAAGATTTGAAATGGTTTTGAATGTTTTTCAATTGATCTTGCCAGTTATCTGTGAATTCTCTAGAAGAAGCATGTTTTTGAATTGTAATATTGAAGTTTATATTGTGTGTCTAAAAATGTACATGACTACATGGTTGTTGGTGATTAAACAAGTCATATCTATTTAAAAGGAAACCTGTTTTGCCCAACTGTAAAGATATTTATGATTACATTTTTTTCCATTCTCATCTGCTTGCCTTAAAGGGACACTGTTACCACTACAGGACATGGATTTTATTTTAAAACTGGCTGTATATTGAACTAGCATTTTTTTTCTATAGCAAATCATTTATGAAATATTTAGAGTTCCTTTGATGAGCTGCCCTGTTGGCCTGTCTTATACCTCTTATTCTTTAGAATAGGTCACTATGTAAAGTCGGCAGACACCAAACTGTGATCCTCCAATTTTTATCTTCCAATAAAGCACAGCATCTCAAGTAGCTTCACTTGGTCTTGTGTTGTTGCTTATAGTACTGGTGATAGCACTGCATGATGGCATGGCCCAGTAGGAAGCTTCTGATAATGCTGTGTTTACTTTAGAATATTCAAAATAAAAGATCTCATGATTCACTGCTACCTGCCCAACAACCTTACTTAGTGACACGCTAAGAAGGATGTGATGAGGCTGAGGCCAGCAGCCCCTTCATGTAAGCAGAAGGAAATTAACCCCAAAACAGTAATATTTCATAACTTTATATATAAAAGGGCTTACATTAGGCTAGATACAACCTATGCCTTTAAAGGGTCATAATTAGTTTTAACACTATAATGTTGCTTTAGTGTAAATAGTTGAGTTTTGAAGCAATAAAATGCCTCTGACTGGTGTACATTATATTGGGAAACAATATGTGTAATATAATGTGTATTGACCCAAGTATATGGATTTATGATTTAAATGCGTTATCATCTATGTTGTTATCTTCTATCAGAAACCGTTAAAAACATGTATTAATTCATAGATGATAGTTTATCATTTTATAAATCAGTGCTTGAGTGTGGGAAGACTGTTTATTTTGTTTAATAAAATAGTTCCTTAGTATTGGTTTGCAAATCTGACAATAGTTACAAATAAAAAATGAGTTGCCACTCTTACTGTAATCTTTTTTAAAGCTCTGTAATTATATCCAGACACATCACATTAGAACAGGCGGGTGTTTGACTTACTAGTGAGAATAACATAATAACACATTTTAGTAACTTTGACATAAAACATCAAACCAGTTATAGAACATTGTTATTCTAAATTATGAGCATCAATCAAACTCGTTTTTGAATATTAACAGTAAACATATAAATGTATTTAATATCATTTTTGTTTTTCCTTTTCTGCATTTGTTTGTGTTTCAAGTTCATGATGTTTGTCCTTCAGAATAATTATTTTCTAAGATTAGTTTTACACCTACTTAGGTCATACAAATGTAATCAAAGTATTGCAATAACCATCATGTTGTATAATAGTCTGCATTAGCTTCTCTCCATTATTGTTAACACAAGCAATCTGGAAATACTTTTCCACTGTGGGCCACTAATATACAGGTCAAATATATAATCAAGGGACACAGAAAAAATCCATGTTTATTTCTTTAGAGATAGCTAAAATATTTGACTCAACAATCACTTTGATGTTTGTCTTTGAGTCTACGTTGTGAGTGTGTTGGCATTTGTCTTCTATCCACTATTCCTTATCTTACGCTTATCATACACCATTCATTCACACTCTTTATTTTTTTATTTCATCTTTATCAACCTTATTAGGTTTTTTTTTACTGGAATCACCATAAGATTTTTAAAACATTACATTTTTCTTGCACCACTTGTAACATATATAGTAGTTACAGTAATTTCAGTCCAACAAGTTCAAACAAGTTATATGATTACCTTATATAAATACATCCAGGGTCAATATAAAGATTTGTCAAGGGAGTTTTTGTGCCTAGAGGTTTTCAACTGACAAGAGGACATCCCTTGAGGTTAGAAGTAAAAAGATTCCACCTTAAAGAAAGAAAAGGGTTCTTCACAGTAAGGGTGGTTAATCTGTGAAATTCTCTACCAGAGGAGGTGGTGACAGCGGATTCGATAGATAACTTTAAAAGGGGACTGGATTTATTTCTAATTTAAAAGGGAACTCAGGGTTATCATGGATAATTAGAGAGGCAGTATTGATCCAGGGAGAAGTCCGGTTGCCGGTGTCTGGGATAAGGAGGGAATTGAGGGATGGGGGATTCATAGGGACCCCATGGTAACTGGTTAGTCTTTGGTTCCATGGGGGTCCATAAGGACCTCCATGATTATAATTTAGTTGGGGAATAAGCAGAGTAGTTGGGAGTAGCAGGTATTAAGGGGGAATTCTGAGGTATACCCAGCTCATAGGAGATAATGATTGTTAGAGGAAATCTGGTGAGATACCCAAGCTCATAGAAGGCATCCGGTATGGAGGGGGGATCTGAGGGATCCTCAGTTTCATAGGAGGTAGAAATATTCATTTAATTGCATCAAATTTTATCAATCAAGCCTCATACCTGACACAGGTAAGGTATAAGCTTCACCATGGCTACATATTTGAGACTTCTTGGATTATTTGAGGCATTTTTCTACCTTTACAGGGGTTGAAAATACCTGCAGGCTTTTTCTTAAAAAATGTCTGGTACTGGGAGAGACTTCAGAGTAAATCTTAGCGAGATTGGATATTGTTATTTGAAGCATGCTATGGGACAGCTACTCAGGTCTTTGGACATTTTGAGCAATCGGATGGCATTTTTTGTTTAATTTTACGTATTTCATGTGATATCTTGGTAGTGACTTATATACAGTATTATAGCAACGTTATCTTCTGATTATATTTTTTTTACTTGTAAATATAAATCTTTCCTTAACCTTGACTTTAACCACACTGAAATGATACGCAGCTTTACAGGAAACACAAGCAGGTGTTTCATTTTCTGTACTTCTAGCTTACAGTTGCAAGCAAAAGTATGTGAACCCTTTGGAATGATATGGATTTCTGCACAAATTGGTCAAAAAATTTGATCTGATCTTCATCTAAGTCACAACAATAGACAATCACAGTCTGCTTAAACAAATAACACACAAAGTATTAAATGTTGCCATGTTTTTATTCAACACACCATGTAAACATTCTTAGTGCAGGTGGAAAAAGTATGTGAACCCTTGGATTTAATAACTGGTTGAACCTCCTTTGGCAGCAATAACTACAACCAAACGTTTCCTGTAGTTGCAGATCAGATGTGCACAACGGTCAGGAGTAATTCTTGACCATTTCTCTTTACAGAACTGTTTCAGTTCAGCAATATTCTTGGGATGTCTAGTGTGAATCGCTTTCTTGAGGTCATGCCACAACATCTCAATCGGGTTGAGGTCAGGACTCTGACTGGGCCACTTCAGAAGGCGTATTTTCTTCTGTTTAACCCATTCTGTTGTTGATTTACTTCTATGCTTTGGGTCGTTGTCCTGTTGTAACACCCATCTTCTGTTGAGCTTCAGCTGGTGGACAGATGGCCTTAAGTTCTCCTGCAAAATATCTTCATAAACTTGGGAATTCATTTTTCCTTCGATAATAGCAATTCGTCCAGGCCCTGACGCAGCAAAGCCGCCCCAAACCATGATGCCCCCACCACCGTACTTCACAGTTGGGATGAGGTTTTGATGTTGGTGTGCTGTGCCTCTTTTTCTCCACACATAGTGTTGTGTGTTTCTTCCAAACAACTCAACTTTAGTTTCATCTGTCCACAGAATATTTTGCCAGTACTGCTGTGGAACATCCAGGTGCTCTTGTGCAAACTGTAAACGTGCAGCAATGTTTTGCTTGGATAGCAGTGGCTTCCTCTGTGGTATCCTCCCATGAAATCCATTCTTGTTTAGTGTTTTACATATCGTAGATTTGCTAACAGGGATGTTAGCATATGCCAGAGACTTTTGTAAGTCTTTAGCTGACACTCTAGGATTCTTCTTCACCTCATTGAGCAGTCTGCGCTGTGCTCTTGCAGTCATCTTTACAGGACGGCCACTCCTAGGGAGATTCGCTGCAGTGCTGAACTTTCTCCATTTATAGACAATTTGTCTTACCGTGGACTGATAAACAGCAAGGCTTTTGGAGATACTTTTATAACCCTTTCCAGCTTTATGCAAGTCAACAATTCTTAATCGTAGGTCTTCTGAGAGCTCTTTTGTGTGAGGCATCATTTACATCAGGCAATGCTTCTTGTGAAAAGCAAACCCAGAACTGGTGTGTGTTTTTTATAGGACAGGGCAGCTGTAACCAACACCTCCAATCTCATCTCATTGATTGGACTCCAGTTGGCTGACACCTCACTCCAATTAGCTTTTGGAGATGTCATTAGTCTAGGGGTTCACATACTTTTTCCACCTGCACTGTGAATGTTTACATGGTGTTTTCAATAACAACATGGTAACATTTAATTATTTGTGTGTTATTACTTTAAGCAGAGTGTGATTGTCTATTGTTGGGACTTAGATGAAGATCAGATCACATTTTATGACCAATTTGTGCAGAAATCCATATAATTCCAAAGGGTTCACATACTTTTGCTTGCAACTGTATATGGGATGCAACATCTAAGGTATTGAACCAATGTGAGTTTGAGCTGCACGTGCCCTAGAACAGAACAGGTGGACATCATGAAGTAAAGCAGAGGGCGACATCCCTGCTACTTATCAAGTGTATTATATTCACTGTATTATATTCAATTATTAAATGCTAATGTAAATTCTACCATGAAATATAAACATAATAAAATTGACAACAAGCTAGGGATTTTCTATTAAAAATCAATACAACAGAAAAATATGGCAAAAGTATTATATTAAGTATCAAGTATTATATCAAGATAGTATAGTACCCTGTCCACATACTTCTGGGTTTTGTAAAAGATTATAACACTTTTGTTTTTATAAACTACTAGCGACTTGCCCGTCAAAAAATGACGGTCAATAAAATTTAAATGTTGTGAAATTTGTTTGCAACACAATAGGAGTCACCTACATTTGTTCCCTTTTATTTTCTGCTAAAAATAAAAACACATTATATATTTTAACTTTTTATTTTTTGAACTTTCAACTTATATTTCACAAACATGAAACTTTGTAACATGAAACTTTTATATGAAACATTCGTTCAACATTTTGTTAACAATACTAACACTTTTCAATACATATTTATCACTGAGTAACTGCGGACTATATTAACTTAGAGTAAGTAAATTGTTTTAACAATAACATGCTTTTTATCATTTGTAACTTATTTGTAAAACTCTTGTTAAACCAAATTAGCATTGAATCCAGAGGAAGGCAAACAATAAAAACCCTCTATTGAAACTTGTCCAATTGTATCAAAGAGGGAAAAAAATTAATTCCTTCCTGACCCCATTAACTGGCGATCGGATTTCTCCCTGAATCAATACTTTGTCTTTAAATAATAATACATTTGCAATTATTATTAAAATAGTTAAACTTTATACTAACAATACATATTTGACTATACCACATATATATTGACCAAACTTTTTTGAAAATTCAAAAAACACATATTTAACATCTGAAATTTTAACATCAAACAATAACATTTAACTGTTATAAACTTGAAAAAGTCAGTTAATTGTTTTGTGGGGCCAATCATGTAACTCTAAAACTTTGAACCCATTCCAATCTGTTTAAGGATATTTTACTGTTTATTCTTTGGATGTTTTATGTGAAATGTTTTTTTTGTGCAATCATATTGAGTCCCATAAAATGTTGGCATTAAAATGAAACCAATGTCCTCTATCTTTCCAACACCTCATAGTAGACAATGTTTTTGGTGTAAACACATCCATTGTCCAATAAATGACCCTGAGTTTCGTTTTCTTCAACATGCACTTTAATTTCTTTTGGATTAGTGCACCTTGAAAAAGCCACATAGAGTTGTCCATGTGCAAAAACTGGTTCCTTTAAAAATATCCCAACTGACTTAAAAGTTTGTCCTTGGGATTTATTGATGGTCATAGCAAATGCCATTATAACTGGAAATTGTCTCTGTTGAAGGACAAAGGGCAAACCACTCTCACTTGGAGCTAAATCAATTCTTGGTATAAAAACTCGTTCACCTTTATGGGTACCAGTTATAATTTCTACATGTATAAAATGATCTTTTAACTCATGCACAATTAATCGGGTCCCATTACAAAGTCCTTTTTTTGGATTCATATTTCGCAATAACATAACAATTGCGCCTTTTTTCAATTGTAAAATATGTGGTGGCATTCCAGATGGTGTTAACAAATTAATAAATTCGATACTAAAATTCTATTCACTGTCTTTATCATCTGACAGAATAGAATCTGCACTGTAATAATTCTTTTGTGGTGCATTGCTGTATTTTAAAATTTCGTTATTTACATTCAAGGCATCGATATTTTTTGATGTTAATATCACTTTGTTTGCAATGTCTGTGTAATCCTCATTATTAAGAGTATTTAGAAATATGGCTGATATGAGTGATTCATTGCAAACTATTTCTGATGGAATTTCAATGGTATCATTTGGTAAATGCTGTATTTCTGGATGTTTTCCATCTCCGATTTTAATGAGCCAGTCATTGAATTCATTTTGGCCTTCGGATCTCATATTTAATTCTAATTTGAGATGTGTAAATATTTGCCACAGTTTACTGGTCTTGATACATGTTTCAATGATCTCTGTTCTATTTCCGTGTGGCACAACAGGCAATGTTTGCCTAAAATCGCCTCCTAACAGCATCACCTTTCCACCAAAAGGCAACTTATTATCCATTACTTCTTTTAAGAATCTGTCAATACATTGCAGTGCATGACATGACATCATTGTTGCCTCATCTATGATAATTGATAATTAGTTTAGTTAGTTTGAATTTTTTTGTTTGTATGAAATTGAGTCGAATATCTGACACTGATGTTTCCAAAATGGGAACTGGCAGCTTAAATCCACTATGCACAGTTCTACCACCATCTAACAAAAGTGCAGCAATTCCAGTTGTTGCAAATGGCATAGCTATCTGACCCTGTGATCGAATATAACTCATCAAACAATTGTGCAGATAAGTTTTTCCTGATCCACCTGGTCCGTCTAGATAGAAATACCGGTCTTTGACCATTTCATCATCTGTAGCATTTGTGATGGCTTGAAATGCTTCTAACTGTAAAGTATTTAAAGTTGCCAGTTTTTCTTGGGTTTTTTGTTTTTGGAGCTCAGTGTCATAATCATCAAAATTGATGTCATCTATAAGTCCTGGATCAGGTAAATTAAAACTTGCACAATTTAATCCATGAGCCAACAATATTTCTTGGATTTTCATCAATGTTTTTAACAGAGCTATTGGTTCTCTGTAACGTTTCAAGAAATCTTTTGACATGTTTAATTTAAATTTTTCCCACAAAGTGAAAGCATCAGGTACGTTGCAAAATATACAAATGAATGCAAATTGTTGTCTCATTTGCTTAGGCATTTGACATAGTGCTGCTTCTTCCAGACACCTCTCCCATTCTGTATCATCAGCTATGAAATTTTGATGTCTTGCAGCTAATAGGAATGTATCATAAACTATGTCATTCACTGTACGTAAATGCTCAAAACTCTGTGCACCGGGAACATGTAGCAGAAGTAATCTTTTCTTTTCTTTATTTTTTTTTTTTTTTTTTTTTTTTTTTTTTTATTGGTATCAAAAGTAGACAATTACAATATAAATATATAAAACAGAATACACAGCAAAAAAAAAACGACAAAATAAAAAGACAAGACATACATTTACAATACATATTGTGAACTTGTACCAGAAATTATAATTACTGGGAGCTAAGTCCCAGAGATATTAAAACTTAAATCATGACCGAGAAAGATCTTTATTTTGATCCCAAATTTTCCATTTATAAAGTTTTATTTTTATAAGACCTTTCTCTTGAAGAGATTTTTCAAGATTTCTGTTTCTATCTACCATATGTGTGATTTCACCCCAAGAGGGAACGGAAGACTGACCCCATCTCCTTGCTATCAACAGTTTAGATGCCATGAATATCTGAAGTAAAAACGCAATTACGTCCAGAGCGAGCTGATTCGAAAAGATGTGAAATAAAACATTTTCTACAGAAAAGGAAATGGTAATGCCCAAAATATTCCTAATATGCCCAAAACAAGTTTGCCAAAATTGTTGAATTATTGGGCAACTCCACCATATATGGGCATGTGAACCCACCAAACCACAGTTCCTCCAACAAAACTTCAGATTATCTTTTTTAGTAATCTGAGCCATTTTTGTTGGAACATAATACCATTGAGTACTTAATTTAAAGTGTAGCTCTCTGTATGATGTATTTTTAATTATTTGATCTGTGAGAATAAATGAATCGGACCATTCTTCTTCTGACCAAGAGAGATTAAAAGAATGTTGCCAAATTTTAGATTTGTTAAAAGGGCATTTATCCAATTCCTCCCGCAAGATGTTATAACAATTAGATATTAAGTTCTTTATATCTTCTAGAATCATTAGTTTTTCAAAAGAAGTTAAAGATCTAACTTTAAAACTAGAATAGATTGAATCTCTGAACGCAGCCAGAAGTCTATTATATTCAAGCCAACTTTTATGAGGAAGCCCAATTTTTTCCTTCAAGTCTTCAAAAGAAGCCCAAGAGTTGCCAATATATAAGTCTCTCAAACAACAAATGCCAAATGCTCTCCATCCACCCAAAAATGATCAGTTCAATTCTCTCTCTAATAATAAAATCGGAAGGACAGGGCTAGGAAAAGGCATTAATTGAGCTCTCAATTTATGTTTATCCCAAAATTCAAGTATTTCACGAACAATATCAGAACCTTCTAAAAAGAGTTCTTTTTTTAACTCCTTCCTAAACATCAACCAGCCTAAAGAATCCTTAACTACTAAACATCTTTCAACCTGCAGCCAACCTACCACTTTCAAACTTTCTATACATTTGACTGCATGTGAAAACATTGTAGCATCATGATAGGTCTGAATCATTGGGTATGCTAGTCCCCCTTTCCTAAATGTCCTGGAAATTATAACTTTCTTTATTCTGTTGTTTTTCCCCTGAAAGATAAATTTGTCTATTATTTGTTGAAAGTGTACTATAAAAGTTTTGGATAAAGGTATAGGAATAGATCTAAATATATAGCTTAATCTTGGAAGAAGGGACATTTTGGCTGCTGCTATTCTAGCTGTTAAAGTTAAATTCAAAGGTCTCCAAGAGGAAACAATTTTCGTAAGTTTATTTAATAGCTCCTTATAGTTGTTTTTAATTATTAACTGGATAGAATTATAAAATATGATTCCCATATGAGTTATGGTATTAAAATGCCAATTATACTGGTAGATGGCTTTCAAGTAATCTTTTTCCAGACTGGCTAAATTAAGAGCCAAAACCTGTGACTTGGAGATATTAATTTTATAGTTAGAGGCTTTAGAATATTTATCTATTATTACATGCAAAGTTTTCAAAGAGTCAATGGGGTTAGACACAAACACAGCTGCATCATCGGCATACAGCATTATTTTATGCTGTATCCCACCAACTGTAATTCCATGAATAGAGGGGTTATCTCTTATAGAGACTGCCATGGGCTCCATTATCAATGCAAAGATTATCGGAGAAAGGGGACACCCCTGTCTCGTGCCATTAGTAACTGCAAATCTCTGCGTTTTAAACCCATTTCCAATGACCAAAGCGGATGGGGAAGTGTATAATGCTCCAATGGACTTAGACCCAAAAGAGCCAAGGCCATATTTCTGGAGTACACACCTGATAAAATCCCATCTGACCCGGTCAAAGGCCTTCTCTGCGTCCATTGATAGAAACACCGTTGGGAGAAGTTTGTGTTTAGAATATGAAATCAAATCCAACATGCGTCTGGTATTGTCAGAGCCCAAACGTCCCCGTACAAATCCAGTTTGATCTATTGATACAAGTTTGTGAATAACCTCACTCAATCTATCCGCCTGCATTTTAGCATACATTTTTACATCAACATTCAAAAGTGAAATGGGGCGGAAGTCTTTACATTCCAATATACCTGTGTCTTTTTTTGGTATAGTGATAATCAGAGCCTCTGACATTTCTGAAGGAATATGTCCCTTTCTTTTAATCTCATTGAAAAGATTTTTTAAATGTGGGACTAGGGTTGTTACCAAAGACCTATAGTAATGATTTCCAAAACCATCTGGGCCTGGGGCAGTATCCAACTTCAATTTAGAGATAACGTCACAAATCTCTTTTTCGGAAAAATCATTATTTAGTGTTAAAACTTCCTCTGGTGAAACTTGCGGCAAATCTATTTCATTCAAAAAATGTTGAATGACCTCCAGAGATGGCTTCTGAAAAGAAGGATCCAATTCCAAATTATATAACCTAGAATAATACTGTTCAAATGCTTCTGCTATCTGGACTGGGTTATTAAGATAGGTTCCATTGTGATAAATATAATCAACCCTTTTTTTAGTAGCATGAGATCTAAGTTTATTTGCTAAGATTTTACTTGGTTTAGTCCCATAATGGTAAATTTTTTGTTGTAAAAGCCATATAGACTTATCAGTTCTCATCTGATTAATGGATTTAATCTGCAATTGGATTTTTTTAATCAACATCAAGTCAGAAGCATTAGGATTAATTTTATTTCTTAGTTCCAGATTATATAATTGGATATATAATTCTCTCAAAGGAGTTCCTCTTTCTCTTTTCCTTTGACTTTGCAATTTAATCAGGATCCCTCTTATAAAAGCCTTATGTGTGTTCCAAAGTGTAATGTTAGATTCTACTGAAGCCGAGTTTACTTGATAAAAGAAATCAATTTCTTTTTTAAGATAATCCCGATTTGTCTCTGAGTCAATGAGTGAGGAATCAAATCTCCAAGATTTTGAGTTAATGGAAGAATTTTTCGAAAACAATTCCAAGTTAACTAGAGCGTGATCCGACCACACTCTTGGCCCAATATCAACTCTCAAAGTTCTTTTAAGTGTATTGATATCAACAAAAAAATAATCTAACCTAGAATATGTATGGTGTCTTGGAGAAAAACAAGTAAAAACCTTTTCATTGGTGTGCAATACTCTCCAAACATCAATTAAATGATATTTTGTCATCAGAGAAATAAACTGTTTTGACAATCTTATCACTGATGAGTCTGGAGGTGAACGATTTTCAGATTTTCTATCTTTAATTGGGTCTGAGAGCATATTGAAATCTCCACAAACGATAAGAGATCCCTGTATCAGTTTATTAAACTTTTTTAAGATTTTACTAAGAAATTTAATTTGGGATCTATTTGGCACGTATACATTCAATATTGAGTATTTTTGGTGGTCAATTGTGCCTATCCATAATATATAACGACCCTCCTGATCTATTTCCACAAATTCCTCTGTGACCATAAGTTTGTTACTAAAAAAAATTGAGGTACCCCTTGCCTTTTTCTTATACATTGAATTGTATGCGACTTTATAATGTGTATTAAAAAATGTAATTGGAGCTCCCTGCCAATGAGTCTCTTGCAAGCAGATTATATCTGCTTTTTGCTGCAGAAAGCTCTTTAGAAAAAAACTACGTTTAGCTGGATGATTCAGTCCCTGAACGTTTTGCGTTACTATCTTTAATGACATGTTCTTAGCATCACAATAGAAATGATGGTCAGTCCCCGTTCCCCTGGAATAACTTTAATTCCAGTCCACAAATACAAATATACACCAATACATGAACCAAACATAAAACATTCATCCCTCCTCAAATCATTGAGGCATATCGGTAAGCAGTCCTCCTTGAAGAGGAAGAGTCCCTCCCGTGATGCAACAATGTCAGATGAATACATCTGAAAGCCTTAGCCGAAGCTCTATTGTACCCTCTATCTGTTTTTTACTATTATCTTGGGTGTCCAAGCTTTAAATCCTACTCTAGATGTTTATATTATTCCCTTTAATTTGAGAGAATTTCAAATAGAACTCTCCCTTTAAATTCCCTACTCCAGTTGTGAACCCCTTCCCTTATAGCAATCAACTATTGAATTGTATTTTGCTCACTAATTTATAAAAGTAAATTTTCTTAATGTCATTATTAAATACTAATATATTTTTACCCATTATCTAGGCTAGTGTTTTCTTTATTGTTTCCCTCGTGTTAATATTAAAAAAAGTGAAAATATATATTCACATCTAAAAAATTACCCAACAACTAGTGAGTTTATATTTTACTCTTTAAATTTCCCGTAGTAAAACAGTAATTTAAAAAACATTAATCAAAACATGGTGTATTTTCCCCATTATCTAAATTCATTAAAGTGTACCATCTATATGTTACTTCTAAACTAGCAGCAAAAAAATACCATTCAATTTTTTTTTTCCCTTTTTTTCCCCCCTTTTTTCTATCAAAATAATACATATAAACTACTCTTTACAACATTTTTTGATTGAAGACAATCTAATATTTATATTCCAATACATATTTAAATAACCGCTGTGAACAAACATATATTTACTGACTTTTATTTAGTTTTGTCAGGAAATTCTCCCCTTCCAAAGTGTCATTAATAATGTATCTGTGATTCTCATACCAAAAAATCAATTTGGGGGGATTTCCCCATCTATAGGAAATCTGTTTGTCTCTCAAAACTTTAGTCACAAATTGCAGTTTCTTACGTTGAAATAAAATTTCTCCTGTCAGATCTGGGAATATTTTAAGATTTTCATATGGACTCTCAAAACATTTTTTATTAAATGAAGCTTTTAGTATTGCTTCTCTATAGGACATATGATGCAGTTTTACAATTACATCCCTAGCAATTTCTTTGCCCATGTTAGGTGGAAGAGGAATCCGGTATAATCTCTCTATAGGCTTCTCGCTCTGGCGCTCCACTAAGCTTAACAGAAAGCATTCCACAAATTGATGGAGGTCTTTAAAGGTAACAGACTCTAATATACCACGGATTCTAATATTATATCGTTTTTCAGCTTCCGCTAATCTGAGATTTTGTCTCTTTAGCGTCTGGATCTCCTCTTTAAGTCCCATTATCTCCCTCTTTAATCCATCATTATTCTTCAAAATAACCTCTTGAGTCTGTTCTACAATTTCTGTTCTATCTGTTAATGTTTTTATATTCTTAGCATTATTTTTAATTTCGCCTATCAGTTCTTCCCTGATGGATGTCTGAAACTCCACTAGGAGAGCTGTCATAGTTTTCTTTAACGCTGAAGCTGTTAGAGGTTCTTCAGGAGTAGTCTCTCTCACAGATTCATCTCCTATAATAACCTCAGCTTCTATAGGAGTTTCAGAAAAGTCTAACGTGGACTGAGAGAGTGAATATGATTCTCTCTTGTCCTGTCTATTCTCTTTATCTACAGGAGAGAGAAAATTAGCTATAGATTTTGAGCTATTGTTTTGTAATGTTTTTTTAGAGCCTTTACCCCTAGGGGCTTGTTGTTCTTTAGACCTATGCATAGATACCACAGGGCTATCTCAAAAACCAAAGGAAAAAGAGAAGAGAAATGGGAGAATAGGAGTGTATAAAAAATTGTATACAGATAGTCCACTTTGTAACTTGCTCTTCTTTGCTGAACAGTTTTAAATACCAAAAGACATACATAATATATCTTGCTTGCAGAGTCGCTTTTCTCCCATCAAGTTCCCCCCAGCCTCATGAGACCGATAGGAAATGTCACAATAGGTGTAAATTGGACAATGTTGGTTAATAAGACCCAATGGGCCTATTTATATGGGCTAAGAAATTCCCATCTTATTCTTCAAAACCCATCATATGGGGGACACTTCACAGCAGCTTTCTTATTTTCCTCCACTTCTATCATTCAAATTGGCCCTCACATGCAGGTGTTATATTCTGGGAGTAATTGCAGCAGAAGCAATACAAACATGCACTCACCCTCTGCAACATCAGACTTTCATAGCAACAGGGCGTTGGCAGTGTTACCTGCTGCGGGATAGATTAACCTGAAGCCAGTCCCCACAATGGTAATAAAGGAGTAGACCCCCTCTCAGCGGCAAATGCTCACCAGCCCCGGGTGCCCAGTAGAATAAATCAGCACGGCACAACGGCTACCCTCACCTGGGGCATAACACAAGCTCCCGTTCACCTTATGGTTTGAGGTCTCCTTTAACTGGCTCCTCTCACGAACCACCCCGGATATTCTCCTCACAGGCTCAGTCAGTTTCCACCAGCACTTTAGGCTGATATGCCCCAGTAGTGTGGTTCAGATATCCATCAACTTAGTTTTGGATCCGGCCTCAGGCGGTCAGCCTCAAAGAGTTGTTGCGTCGGGGTTCAGACCTATTAGGCCGTTGTATAGCATGTTTGAGATACCCAGCTTGGACAGCCTTAACGACACTCTAGCAGAGCTTCGGCGATGTTTGCCCGGCTAGTCCCACATACAGACTAACCCCTTCCTAGGCGTGGCCCCGCAATGCTGCATTTCCACCAGTAGGGGGTGGACCGCAGAAGTAATCTTAAGCTGAAACGTTCAATATCCCTTGGACTGACGGTATAAATGCGTGGTATGATTTTATGAGTATCTCTTCTTCGTTGTCGCCATAGACCATTTACAAATACATAGTGATATGGTATCTCTATGTATAAAAATTGTCTGGCCTCCGTATCCTGACAGTTTAATTTAAACCACGCAGTAAGCGTAGTATCTCTGTCTTCACTTTCATATAATGCAGATCTTTCATTTCCTTGAGTAAAGCAAACCAACTGACTTTGCGGCAAATGTACAGCTAAACGATAGATAGCATGTGACCGATCATACATCTCAAATTTCAAAAGGCGCCACATTGCTTCAGGAGCACTCACATACCGAGCATCTAAATAATTTGATAGTTCATCATGTAAAATTGGATTTTCGTTTTCATTTCCAACACCTTGTACAACAACAGTAGCTGCATCATATCCTTTGTATATATATTTATACACATACTTATTTGATTTAATTGAAGTGCAAGCTTCCACATTGATGTGTGCATTGTACTTAATGAGCAAATGTGGATTGTATGGAACGACAAATCTATTATCAACCTTTTGTCCTCGGATAATAGCTGTTTGTCCTTGTGTTCTTTTATACAAAGGATATCCATCACAATTTGCATAAGTTTCCAGTTGAAATTGTTTTGGAAATTCTTTACTACATTTTTTATTTTCCATACATGGTGAATTCGGATTCATTTCTCCACATGGGCCATGAATCATTCTATGTGTAACAATCTCCCAAAGTTTTTTATATTTTTCTTCGTCTGGGAATTGTGCACAAATTACCGAACCCACTCTCTGCAGTGTTCAACTTGTCTTTTTCCTGCAGTATTAAAAGTATGTGAGCATGTGGCAATCCCCTTTTTTGAAATTCAATGGTGTAAACAAAAGCCACACATTGTCCAAATAAGTGTGCTTTAGTGATATCATGAATTAATGAATTGAGTTTGATTTTAAATACTCTTGCCACTAAATCTGGTCGGTCAGAAGTACTTTGTCCCAGATTCAAATTTTCCTTGATCTCTGGCCATTGTGGATTACACGTGAATGTAATAAATAAATCTGGCTTTCCAAATTTTGTAACAATAGCCATGGCATCATTATACCTTTCTCGCATATTGCGAGGAGATCCTTGGAAAGAGGATGGCAAAATAATTGCTCTTCCAGCTGGAATGTCTCTGTTGGAAGCTAAATCTGCCACATAATCCATTAATCCACAATACTGTTCTACTCGTAATTTATTTTGTTGATATTTAATAAAATTTAGATTATTGGCTTCAACTTGTAAATATGAATCAATAATCCATTGTTGAGTGAGTTTTCCTCCATGTAAAATTGGATTAAAACAATCACGGATATTAGATCTAATACGAAGTTTAGTATTGGGATAACTTTCCAATTGTAATTTTGGTTCCCATCCTGGTTCCCCATTTGGAAAGAAAATGGGATATGTCATTGGATCTAAATTACAGCTTAATATATTAATGTTGATAAATGGTTGTTCTTCATTGCGTGGATATATTCTAATATCCCGCTGAAAAGGTGGTTCACCATCTTCATTTTTAAACACCATGGCAACCTTGTTTACAGTAGGTAAATTATATCTTCTTTGATCAGTGTTGCGATCTCTTTTTAACACCATATTGACTCTTGGTGTAGGCAATTGATGTCTTTGAGAATGTTCCTGTTGTTCTTTTTCAAGCTGTGCTAATTGTTTGTATGCTTGACTATATGGTTTTTTTTCCATAATTTTTTCAAGCTGTTCAAAGACTATGCGCAAACACTGTCTATTTTCTGGAAGTGTCAATCTTTGTTCCACAGCTTCCATCGTATCTAAGACATATAACTGTGCAAATTTCCTTTGCTGTCCTTCTTGTGGGTGTAAATGTGAAGTTCGGTGGTATATTTGACCTTGAACTCTGAAACAGTAAGGACCATGTCCTGGTACATTTTCTGCTAATGTTGCACCCATTAAAGCGAATGAAATTGCACTGTTATAAGACCTTATGTTTTGTTTGAAATTATTATAATTTGGAAATGTTGGATCACTCATAATGCATTCTAAATAATATGGAAATGGGTGTCTTACTGGAAGTTTCACCTTTCCTTTCTGACAGCAACTAATGAAATTTCCGTCATAAGGTCTTTCCTTTATAAAATGATAGGCCCCACAAAACTGACAAACCACATTAAGTAACCCACAATAATGAGTATCTACTTCTACTGCAGTAGTAAACACATTATCATGCATTTCTTCAACATAAATATCAGACCCACTTTCTATATGTACATTTTTTTCTTGTGTTTCTACATTTAAGTCATTCTGCAAAATAGAGTCATTGAACAATGGTTCACAGAGATGTTTTTGTTTACTTTTACGTTTCTTTGAAGCCCCAACACACTCACTTGCGGCTTTCTTACTCATCTTTCTTTTATTTAAAAGTCTCTGTCGATCTTCTTCTCGCAAGCGTTGTGAAGTTTCCGGTGTCTGAGCATCTCTCCACCTTTGCTTCCTTTCCCTTGCCAATCTTCTTTTGCATTCAATTTTGTCTCCATTGTCCGCCATTTTAATCTGTAATTTTAAATAGAGATGTAATTATTGTTTGTTCTTTGTTTTATATACATTTTTTTCCGATTTGTACTTTTAGATTAAAGTAGATGAATAAACTAATAAAACATTTTCAATTGTTGCACTTTAGTCTGAAAGAAATTAAACCATTTTTCAAAGTATTTTATTCACAAATAAGAAATCGGAAATAGCCGCACATATCCATCTTTATATTACTAATCTTTCAATGACATTCCTTCTTGATTAAATTCACAGCATACCATCCTTTTATTTTTTTGCAATTGTTGTAAGCTTCTTCTTTTCTTTAAATATTATTATTACTTAGTATTGTCTTTTCAACTTTTTTAAAGTTTTAAATAAATATCCTAAATTAATGACTCAATAAGTACTATCCATTTTCAATCAATGTAAATTTTCACCAAAAATATAATACATAGGGCCTCATTCAATTGCGATTTTGCCAATTGAATAGGGCTCTATATAAGAACAGAGCATATTTTTTTTACATACATTTTTAGTTAGTGAATACCTTGCTTTTGGATAGAAGTTCACTAACTAAAAACTTGTGTAAAAAAATATGCTATGTGCTTATATAGAGCCTTATTCAATTGGCCAAATTGCAATTGAATGAGGCCCATAGCCTTTTTCTATGCATCACTACAAAATAAAATTTTATACCTGTGAAGATGATGTTGATGTTATTCCAAGGCTGCAAACGTCACACTGCCTGTTTATTCCCTTGCAGATCCGAATAAACTGTAAAATGAAATAGATAATATTTTTAAACTTTTGCTTCATCAATATCATTAAATGAACATCAACAGACATATATTTGTCTACATTAAAAACATCATCATTTTTAATATTTTGCCATAGTAATATAATTAAAATTCTATACCTGTCCAAATTATCCTTATGATGTTCAATTTGTGCAAACGTCACTATCTCTGGTCATTCACGTAGAATTCACTGCAATTATACAAAATAGTAAAATGAATGTATAATATGTTACTTCATCTGTATCAATCTGTATCAATTAATCAATGAGGCTTAACATACCTATTTTTGCATAGATTAAAAACATGAAATAAATATATCAATAAATCAACATGAACACACATATGAAAGCATAGATTATAAACATAAACTCAATATTACTGTTAGTCTTTAAATAAAAATCAATGAATGTGTATTAATATTAAATTAATGTCTGACTAAATATAACATCAACATATAACCATGTTCCCTTTTTTTTTTTTAGAGAGGTATACAAAATATATAAGAACTGAATTATTTAAATAATGTACATACATTAATAATTAATTAATCAACCTGTTTCATTTTTTATGCACATTCTTAAACATTAACCTTTTTTTAATATTAATGATTAGTAATGAATGTTATTTACAATTCTTACCCACAGGTAATCACGACATATCCCAAAATAGTTCTTACATTAATGTACATAATAATTAATTAATCAATGTATTCCTAATTAATTAATGTACATTATGAATGTTTTTAACAATAGTTTCACACAGGTAATAATGACATATAACAAAACAATTGTTAAATTAATGTACATTAATAATTAATTAATAAATATGTTTTTTTATTGACATTTTTAATTTTGATATTAATAATTAATTAATTAATTAATGTACATTATGAATGTTATTCACAATTTTACTTTTCTATTAATTAAATTTCTTAACTATTATTTATTAAGTAAGTACCAATTTATGAATTAATAATCATAAATAATAAGCACAATATAAATGTTCTATTAATTACATTTCTTATCTATTATTTATTAAGTAAGTACCAATTTATTAATTAATAATTATAAATAATAAGCACAATAATAATTTTCTATTAATTAAATTTCTTATCTATTATTTATTAATTAAGTACCAATGTATTATTTAATAATTATAAATAATATATTTACCTTTTTTAATGTAATAATGCTGAAGCAGTATACTGAAGAGCTAACAATCTCTTGCGATTTGCCGGCATCAAAAAACATCCAGTCAGACTGTCATCACCTGAGGAGAAAGTGTCAGTCATGTGTGAAATGTGCCCTATATATAGGGTTTGTGCGCGAGACAAATTCATAGTTTTAGACGGGAAATCCGCAGTTGTGCGAGCCAAATGCGTTGTTTTCGGCGGGAAATCCTCTGTGGCGCGAGGCAAAGGCGGGAAATCTGTGTTAATGCGTAAATCAGTAATATACTCGCTAATGTCTTTTTACTCATTGCGCGGTTAATCCGCATCCTTTATCTCGTTGTTTTTAAAACACATACGTCTCGCTCGCCTGCAATGAGCGCCTGCGGTGCTCATTGCCAAAGTGGTACTATTTAACGGCTCGCCTCGCTACGCAAGGCTCGCCAAGCGATGGCAAAGTGGCACGATCGGCAAAGTGGTACGGTGCTCATCGCTAAGTCGTACGCACTTTGCAACGCAGCGTGACGACGATTCGTAGTTAGACAATTATAATATGTGATACATTTTTGGGAGAGTCCTTCCACAAAAATAATTGCACAATAACAGTTATAGGTATTATTGTGAGTATGCCACATGAAATTCATGGGTTTTTGTAAAGTTCTTAAGCAGGCTTAAAATTGTACTATCCATTTTTCTAAGGTAAAACATTGCTGAGGTATTCACTATTGCTTGTGCTGCATTATCTAGCAAACAGATAAACAAGCAGGCACAGCCTATCCCCAGTGTTATTTTGTAATATGCAGATGAACTGCAAATAAGCATAATGAGTTGCATTTTAGCATAATTAATCAGCACAAACAATGTTAAACATCTTAAGAATTATTTAATGTAGATACAAATAGTACAATATATATTTGTTTTTGTTTTTTCAAAACAAACTCTTCGGGTTACTGTGTCCCTTTAACTAAGAAGAAACTTCAGACAAATTAGGAATATGCAGCCTTATTAAATTGCAATTTGGCCAATTAAATAGAGCTCTATTTAAGTACAGGGCATATATTTTTTACATAAGTTTTTAGTTAGTGAACTTCTATCCAAAAGCAAGATCTTCACTAACTAAAAACTTCTGTAAAAAAATATGCTCTGTGCTTGAATAGAGCCCTATTAAATTGGCCAAATCGCAATTTAATAAGGCTGATGGTTTCCTCAATTATAACATATGTTTAACTAGAATGATATGTAAAGTTGGTTATTTAATGCAAGACTATTATTTGGCAGGATACTCAGATATAACAACTGATAAAATGTACACAATAGCAGCTGAATCCCTTTAATGGATTGACCTTGACAGCTTTTTTTAACAAAGCAGATATTGTTATGATTTTATTTAGTATCTGAGATACGCTATGCATGAGCAACATAAACAATACAAGCTCTTAAAATAAATATGTCCATAGCTTGTCCTTGTCTTAAATTTATATGTGAACAACATCATATGTTTTGTTGATTTATATTTTGGGAAAGGCTTTAAACAAATTGTTATGGTCTCATAAAGAGCAATGCAATCTGAAAATATATATAGTTTAGAGTAATGAGAATATACAGAAATATATAACACAATGACAAGAACTTTCTCACTCATATAATCCCTTGTTCTACCTGCTTTGAAAGGGAATCTGAAAAAAATGTAAACTTCAGTTTACTACAAGCGCTACATAAAATGCTTTAACTCAAGTTACATTGTAGTTGTTCTTTCAAAAATGGTTTTACATGTAGGAGGATTGTCCCACTCTTTCAACCCCATGGAGTACAAAAATTAAATAGCATAAACCACATCTCAAACAAGTCAATATGCTTTCATATTGTCAATTCTGAACCAAACAAAAAGAGTCAGAGATGTTCTTCTTAGAACAAACAACACCTAAGTAGGTTTGTCCTATAGGTCTGGTTACCTACTCAGAGAGCAGCCTTTTTAGCTCATTTTTGCCCTTCACATGGTGAAATATCCAATAGTATATCAGTCTGGTCTCACTCAAAAGAGCGACCCAGCCCCAAAATACCAGGCAATTCTACCCTAGACAGGAGAAATGGCAGACATACATTTTGGCCTCTCTTGGGCCTCGTCAATGAGGTGCAGATATACTCCCTAAGGCACAGTGAGCAAGGAGCCCATGTCTGGAGCCCGCTAGGTAATCTTCTGAACCACTGCATATTAAAACAAAAAATCAACAAAGCAAAAGTCATCAATAATGCTTTTATTGATTACAGATATAGAAAAAAAGTAACATTTGAAAAAAAAAATCCTAAACATATGGCAAATCTTGGGGTCATATTGGACCCCTTAGCAGCTCACAATGCCTGCAAGTAAGGGTTAGCCATACATCTAAATTAATTCTGCGTTAAGAGTTTTAGAGTTTTAAAGGGGAATAAAGAAGTAATATATGGTCCTTTATACAAAGTATTATTTTCTATCAACATTTGACAGCAAAGACATCTTTGTGGCATTATTGTGTACAAACATTTGACATCCATTGTGACCAATAATCTTTCTTCAGGCATCCTCCTCACCTCCTTCAATTGTTTCAGAAAGTCTAAAGAATCGTTAGTATGCATTCATAAAGTACTTAATTGACCAAATACTTTATGTACTGTAGTGTTATTTGTTATAATTTCTGTTCTGTATATTCTAATGCTCATCTTAAACGTTAATGAGTATTGCTTCTGCCTTGAAAAAGAAAGGGCCAGCTCTCGAAAGCCTGTCACTCCAACTAAAATGTTCTCCAATAAAAAAGGTATCACTGTATACTGCAACACCCTGATTATCCATCTAGATTACTGGACATTCACAGCTATCAAACTCTTATTTAATTATAAAGTATAACATATAAACAATTGTAAAAGTGTCGCTGTCACATTTTTATTTTGCATGATTTTTTCTATGGAGTCTATGATGAAAAGAAATACAAATTAATCCTTGCAGTAGTTTCCCTTTAAAGGATGACAGATGAAGAAGCCTAAAAGAGATCATAAAAAAAAAAAAAAACTTCCAGGCTATGTGCTGCAAAGTCTTAATCTGCAATAATTGTTCTATTTTTGACCTGGCTCACTTATCCATGGATAAGCAATCCAAAAATAAACATGCAGAATATCACATAGTTATAAACTAATATGGGCCAGATGTTCAAATACCTAAAAATAATTTACATTTATCTTTATTTTACATTATTGTCTCTTTACAATTTCTTTCTCATCTCCATTAATTGTAATTTTTATCCATTGTGATAAGACGTTGTGGTAGAATGCAATAAATGCAGCGTTGTTACTGAATCAATCAAATATGTCATGGTCTTAAACCTTTTGTTCCAAAAGAGCAAAACTACATATATCGTAAGAACAAGAATCTTCAAAACATATGGGTAAAATGCAATGACTTAAAAATGCTTACAAGGAAAGAGAAATACAGGGGTTCTCAATTTTACCAAAATTAATCTTGTATACATTTTAAACATTTTAGTGAAACATAAAAATATTTTGGGCTCACTTGCTTTATTTTGCACCTAATATTGCTCTGAGCTGCCATTTTTCTTTCACATAGGGCCTCATTCAAATGTATAATTTTTATAGTTTTTATTTAGTTCACAGGATTAAATAAAGAGCATATTTAACTGTAAAGTGTTATGTATGCTTCCTAAAATATGTATGTTTTAGATGCTTTCATTTAAAGATTTTTTTTTTTAATTATGGATATAATATTTTTTAATATATCTGTTTAGAAAGACAAAACAGTCGGGGTTCCCAATAGTATATTATTTTTTCACAGTTTTAAGACAAAATTAAATTGTACCTGGTAATTGGCAAATCATTTAAAAGGATGCAAAAGCTCCCGTTCACATATTGAGATTTGCTTTGGTTGCCCAAACAATAAACGTTAGGAAAGTAATGCCTTTACATGCATGTTTACAATTTGGGGACAATGTAGGAGAAAAACATTCCAACAATTATAATTATTTAAAATTCCTTACAATTTTCAGCCCATAATCTTAATTTAAAAAGATGGTTGCAATATGGGAATATATATTTGAAACATATTATGTGAGGGTTTTCGACTAGTAATAAAAATAATCTGGTTTCTAAATGTAAAATCTTATATTTTAAAAAGCTTTCTATTTGGAAGTAATATACTATACATTTTGGCAAAATTATATAACAATGGTTTAAAAAACTGATGTTTTTTGAAAAACCTGAAATGGGAGTCTGATTGCGATTTGGCCAATTGAATAGGGCTCTATATAAGCACAAAGAATATTTTTTACAGAGGTTTTTAGTTAGTGAAGACCTTGCTTTTAAATAGAAGTTTACTAACTAAAAACGTATGTAACAAAATATGCTCTGTGCTTATATAGAGCCCTATTCAATTGGCCATATCACAATTGAATGAGGCTCCAAGAATGGAAATCAGTGTTATCAATTATCAAATCAAGTTCTCTAAGTGCAGATTTGCTGTCAACAAGCCATTAGGAATGCTGGAAGACCTGTGGACATAAAAGTGAGCTTTTTTTTCCACGTTTGGTGACCTTGCACAAATACAGTAGACTCTCAGGTAACCAGAAATCTCAAGCTACCAGAAAAAACTTGAATACTATACTTTTTTTTTTTTTTTTACAGAGCTCAACAAATGCCAGGAGCCTGGTTGTCATGCTACAAAATGCTTACAGTCACCTAAATTTATTCCATTGCATGTCTTTGCAATTCAGTGTTACCTGGAAGCAGACTGGTGTGTGACTGAGCCAGTGCAGTGTTGGCATTACATTACCCGTGTTCAGGACCGCACCCTCCAGCTGTACAAACCTGTATGTAAATGAGGAGTGAAAGCTGCTGCTGCTAGAACAGCCCTCACTGACAAATATACTTAGCAGAGCATCCTATGTGCAGCTAATCTAGGCCTCTTTTAATATTAACTCTCAAGCAACCAGCAACTAAATTTATCCGGCATCTATCAATCCCTGTGGGTGCCAGATAACTGACAGTCTACTGTATAATACTCTTCAGTTTTTTTATATTGAGATTAGGATATTAAAAAGGAAGCGTTGCGCTGACGTCAGAAGCTAAGGACGCAGGGCACGCTGAGAAACCAGGAAGTGTCTATGTGAATGTAGAGGACACTTGTGTATACCTGAATAGGTTATGTGGAGTGTAGAACCATGATTGTGGGCATGAAAAATAATATCTCAGAGACTCAATCTCAATGGGAATTCCATATCAGGGAGTTATAAGTGTGCTATAGACTTGAAAGAATACAACTTGAGTCAGCACTAGGAATAACGCAAGCACAGCACCTATACAGAGTGCTACAGACTGGGCAATATACCAGTCGAGGCAATATTATCAAAGGCCCCATCTAACAGGAGAGGGAGTCAGTAAGTGGCTATCAATAGACTCCTACAAATCGGGACTCTTTAATTATTGTCTAAGCCATTTTCCCTGGATTATTACCCATTTCCCCCCCAAATATATTATTGCTATTAGGTCTATACAAAGAGTTAGAGAGATTAGCGTATGGTTGGAAGCGCATTTTCCAGCTGATCTTAAAACTAGATAGTGCTGTGTTCAAAAGCACTGAATGTGAATCTAACAAATCTAAAGGACCTTAATATTTGTATGAATTGAGAGATAAAAGTGAAATTTCTCTAATATCCACCTGGTGTATTAATAACGGGAATTTTTCTAAGAGATATATATCAATCCAAATTTATATGGGCCCTCATTCAATTGCAATTTGGCCAAATGAATAGGGCTCTAAATAAGCACATCACATATATAGTTGTGAGCAGGCGAGCTTGCTTAAGCCGTTGCTCACGCTAGCGGGCTCGCATAGCGAGCCCGCGGCCCTCGCGAAGCGAGGGTCGCAGTTGCTGGCAAGGAGCGCCGCAGGCGCTCCTTGCCAGCAACTGCAGCCCTCGCGAAGAGGGCTGCAGCCCTCGCAGCAACTGCAGCCCTCGCGCTCCTTGACAGCATTTGCGGCCTTTGCGAAGAGAGGGAGCTGTGCGTGCACGCCCCTGGAGAGAGGGAACTGTGCGTGCACGCCCCTGGAGAGAGGGAACTGTGCGTGCACGCCCCTGGAGAGAGGGAGCTGTGCATGCACGCTGCTGGAGAGAGGGAGCAGAACTCCATGCCCCATTAGACCCATCAGACTACTTACATTCATTGGAGCATCTCAATTCACCTCCGCCATGTCTCCCCTGCCTGCACATTTTCTGCAGAGGCAGGGAGTTTCAGAATTACGTCACATGCATGCAAAGTCATTCAGGAAGTCCCTGCCTCTGCAGAAAAACGTACAGGCAGGAGATGCATAGTGGTGGATAATTGAACAGCTTCGATGAATGTAAGTAGTCTGATGGGTCTGACTGATAGTGACAGATCTGACTGATCGGGCCCATGAAGGCCTGGCCTTGGGGGACATGAAGGCTTAGCCTGGGGGGACATGGCATCATGGGCTGGAGGCCATAAACTAA